>JAEQBH010000294.1:1430810-2146216 GCA_016808115.1 Tetrastigma voinierianum
TCGCCTCGATAAGCGAAACTCACACTTACTGAACTTGGCGTACAGTTGATGGTCTCCAGCAATTGTAAAACGATCCTCAAGTGATACTCATGCTCCCACTCATTGGGAATTAGATCGAAATGTCATCCGTAAATTTCGACAAAGTAGTCTAGATAGGGTTGGAATACCCTATGCATGAGGTCCGTAATTCGCCGGCAGATTCGTCGATCAGGCATCCGCGCCAAACTGAGTTCCATAACACGTCCTGACGTTGTCTTAGGGATATACGTCTCCTTAACCCTCAGGTGATGGTAACGGTCGCGAAGAATTACATCTTGGGTGGGCTTTGCGGCTCCTCGACTGATCAAACAAATGGTAATCCTCATTGATAGAGTGCAGATTCTTGGCTAGTAACCTGTTATTTGCACGTAATCAATGCACCGGTCGAAGGTCTTGTCCTTCTTCTTAGCAAATAGAGCGGGCGCCCCATGGTGAAGTGCTGGTCTAATGAACCCCTTGTCCAGTGGCTCCTGTAGCTGGACTCTGAGTTCCTGCAACTCAACTGGTGCCATCTATGCGGTCGCTAAAGATAGGCGAGAAGTACCGAGGGGTGTAACTTCGTCACAAGAAGTCTACAACCCTCTATGAAGGCAATCCCGGTAGCTCATCCGGAAAAACATCCTCATACTTTCGCGAACTACTCGAGGTAGATCTAAGTACGGGTCTCACCTCGTCCACGGGGTGAGGCTTCTTTGGTAGCTTCATGATATCTGGCTACTGGGCTAGTACATGCGTACGGGGCAAAATATCATACTTGTCCCCCTGAGAAATACAACATAGTGCGGATCCTGGCGTGTGGCGGTAACCCTTCTACACTCTGATCGATGACGGCTACGTAAGGTGTCCAGTTAATCCATCGGGATGATGTCGAACTCGACGTATCCGTGACCCTCGAGGTCAAGCGTAGAGTAGAATCCACGAGATCTACGGCTTCGCAGCCACGACATATCATCCCTATCGACCTTAATCCTAGGAGAACTCACATACAAGGGCTCCTCGAGGCCTCAACCTCTAAGCCCAACTTTATCTAGTAATACGTGATGAATGAATGCGATGCATCGAGAATCAAAATAACACTCTTTGCACATAGGCGAGATAAGCGAAACGTACCACAGCTATGGCGGTTGATCTCTTGGCTTAATAGGTGGTGTGATGGTGTAGACACGCCCTAAACCCACGATGTCCACGCATGTGGGCCTCGTCATCGGCCCATATTACGCCTCTGCTTCACGTGTAATGGGAGGTGCCGAGTCTGCGACTCCACTAAGATTGAAGCGGCTCCTGCGGCTGTGCAGTGTGGAGGAATATCTTTGTATCCTTCTGTCCACTACCGCTAGCGGGATTGCTTGTCGGGAAACCATGGGATCCTATCTTGGGGCCGATCCCTCACCTCATGTATCAGTGTGATGATAACACACCATGCACTTGACTGACCCAGGGTAGCTTTCTGATATGTCCACGGGATGGTCGTGGCCCTGGAATCCACATGAACTAGAAGCCTTGGGCTTCTTCCCCAAACTAGAAAAAGACTGACTCTCCTTCCTCTTTCTACTAACACCCGCATCCCGAGTGCTACGAGCATCCTTGATCTCTCATGGTGGAAATTGTCCGACCATGGAGTCAAGTATCCTATGGGTGAAGTCTATGATCTTGCCCCAGTGGACAACTTCAGCCCATTCTCGAATCTCTTGACCTTGGCTATGTCAGTGGCCACGTAGTCATCAGCAAAGCGGGCTAGCTCGGCGAATCTAGCCACATAATCCGCACGGTCATCGTCCCACAGCTGGCTCACAGGAACTCCCGAGGCACTTGCGTGACGGCTTGGAGTATCCCGAAAAATACTTACCCATGAACAGCTCCTGGAAACTCTTATGTCATTTGCCTCTAGGTCTCTAGAGGTCTTGCTTGATTCCACCATACTTGGGCCTCACCCTCTGGAAATTTGACAGCGGCTAGTATAATCCTAGTCGTATGAAGGCTGATCTCCGCCAGCCTCCAAACACTTTCTCGATCTCATTGAACTGATAGTGCCTTGAAGTGACCCCTCCTCCCCTATGAATATCGGAGGATGATGTTCCCTAAACCTCTAGAGGTTACTCGGACCTCCCTGGGTACCTACTACACTAGCTTGTGTAATAGCGTGATCCCCTTGATCATACGACCTCGACAAAAGCACCTTGTCAAATCGGGTGATTCGACCGGTACCAGTGAACCTACTCTATGTCCTCGCCCTCGACTAGCCATCTACACATGTCAAATGGCAAGTTAAATTCTAATGAAGTATCTCTAAGGCGTAAACATAGCCTCGAGACACTATTCACATACTGAAAACATTTCATACACTATGTCCATGCATTCATAAATAATGCAAGGCAATAATTCTATATTCTAAATCATATTTATAAAAAAAAAAAATTTCATTTTATTTTCTTTTATTTTATTAAAAAAATTTGTTTGATTTTATTTTTTTGAAAACCTCGTGAACAGTGCTCATGAACAGTGTTCATGAATAGTGTCCCAAACGGTGACTCGAGCGATTGCATTGGTCGAGAATTGGGTTAGGTGCACGAGTGCACCTAACCGGACCACACGGTTGTGCGCTGCTAGCGGCGCGCCGACCAAGGCCGCGCGCATGCGCCGTGTCGTGGCGTGCACTGGGCCGTGTCGTACCCTGTGGCCGGCCATGTTGCAGGCGTGTCGCTGCGCACACGCGCGTGCTAGCGTGCCATGTCGCAGCTTCCCTCGGTCACGATACAAGTTTGTATCGCAACACGATCCTGTGGCGCATTGTGCCGGCGGTGTCGCCCTCTGGCCGGGTGTATTGGTAGATGTCATGATTTGCTCTTGGAATGTCGTGCTGCTGTGCTCGCAACCACAGTGCTTGTTTGTGTCGCGATGCAGGCCTACCCCTCCTGCCCGCGATGATACAAAGTTGTATCGACACACTCGTAACCGGACCATCGGGTGCGCGTGCGAGATTAGTAGTATCGCGTGCACTCACGCGCCCATGTGTGGTGCGTGCTTGTTAATGGTGGCCAGGGCCACGGCGTATCATGGCCCGTCCTTAGCAGCGCCCGTGCACCTGGCGTGTCCGCGTCACGATCTGTTGTGTCGTGACCATGTCTGAAATTTGGGTAGTAGCCCGTCCGGCTCGCTGCGAATTTTTTCCGCGTCATTTTTTAACTTTTCTTTTTTTCTCATTCCATTTCTTGAAAAACCACCAAAAATTTTTTTTTTCATTTTCGGTATAACCAAAATAAATTTATTAAAATTTATTTTATTTATTTTTCAGTTTTACTGTATGAACCTTAGAAAAAATTTCTTCACATAATTTTTTTCATTTAATTCACGGACTATTTGCCCAAAATTCCTCGAACAACTTGTTCTCACACTAAACCACAGTGTTATTGTTTTTTCTATGTGCTATTCACGAAACACCGCAAATCACACAATTCATAACACAATCTGCATCCACACATCACAGATTCATTCCTCAAGGTGGCACAAGGATTATAATCCTTGTGCCCATCGAGTCCTAGGTATTTGTATACCTATGCTCTACACTCTAAGTCCATGGCCTAGCCCCGAATCCCCCAGAAGCCACTGGTACTGGAGTGTGCCTGGCTTTGATACTGGTTGTGAAGGTGGTATCGGGACTAAACTTATGGATGCCTATTTCCGAGGCTCCACGGTAATCGTTTACTGGCTACGTACCAAGGCATGGCGCCCCCAAAGCTAGGTGTCAGTTGACAACAGATCAACCGCGGAATACTCGTGAATGTCGGGTAACACGACACCACTCATAAAAATCGAACAGAGTCTCCTTTATACGGGGAGCTCTACCCAAATATAACTTATCCCAAACAGGTTACAATGACCACACCGGGTCCACATGCGAGTAAAATAATTGGCCACTTGGGCCCTTGCATCAATACTCACAAAATACATCAACTATATTATCATAGTTCAAGAGTTAATGAATTACTCTTTACCAAACATATATCAAAATTTAGAGTTTTAATACATGTTATACAAAACGAATACCAACCACAACTTTGGCTTTCTTCTAAATAGCCTCTAGTGGCGTCGTCCTCTTAATACCTCCTTGTACGAAATAGTAGATCCACGATAGGGTGAAAAGCCCGATAGTGATAATTTCCTACGTGGTTACTCCGCTAAGTGCACATGTCATAGCGAACAATCACATCAAGCAATTACATGAACCTACTTTCGAATGTCTACATGCCCCGATCCCGTATCGAGTCCTCAGACTCCTCACATGCCCTAAGCCAAATGCGAGTAAAATCACGAGTTTAAACAAAAGCTTTTGTTCTTGAAAACTTACTAATGAATCGGTAAATATATTGGACTACCTGAGGCAATTCTTGAGATAACGCTCTTGAAAGCAGTCATGATCCTCATCAGAAGTGATACGTTGGGCTGACTCTCCAAGGCAAGTCTTGAAAAATCTTCCCTTGAGAAATTCCTTTCCATGACATTTTCTTGTTATTTTCTTTCATGTCATGCACTCCTCTTAATATTCTAAGGTGCCTAGTGCATATGGAATGCAGTATGCTAATCAGAAATGACTCATGCTAATATATAAAACATGTATATACTAGTATAATTAATCCACATAAATCATGTTATTCAAATTCACAATCAAATAACACAATCGGCTCACATGGGCTAATTAACAAACCTGAAACAATTCATTTTTGAATCGCCAGTATCATAAAATTCACACCAAAAATCACATCACTATTCACATGAACAGTGAAACCCTCGGGTTGGCACTATTCACGGCCACAACAATGGGGATTTTCTCCACTCGGTTCAAATGTTTTGAGACCAAAAACACGGCTAATCCAAGCCTCAGAACATCCCAACCATTTACATGGCTCTTAGCCAAAGAATAACACAAGTAGGAAAAGATCCCTACCTCTTGGAGTTATCGAAACTCCACCATCCCGGTGCCACAGCGTAGCCCTGCGCCGCGTAGATCGACTTACTGCTTCTTACTCAGTCGAAGCAATGGTCAGAAACTGACCGAAAATCTAGAGAGAAGGAGCTCTCTCTCTCTAAAACTCACAACTAGCACCTATTGCCGTTTCTGCTGATTTGTGTCTCCAAAATGAAGAAGACAACTATTGCTATTTTGTCTTTATTCATTTAGCATTTCCAAAATTCCCATCATGTACCTCGGGTCTTACACACACATCTTTACCATATCCGGTGTCGCCAGAGCCAGCCTCCATAGCAGTAGATATCACATTCTCATCCCACCCTTTATCATCCCCTACATTGCCTCCCATTGGTGACACCATCCTTGACCTTGTATCAGAGTTGGGTCCACTTCCAGCTAGGCAACCTCATGCTCCACATATACGTTAAGTACTTTATCCATCAGCTCCCTCGGCTCCCTTAGCTCCATCAGCTCCCTTGGCTCCATAGGCTCCATCAGCTCCGTTTCATATTGCGGGACCACATAGATCAATAGTTTATGTATTATGGAGTGCGGAGTCACAGAAATCATAAAGACCGTCTTGTGGTTATTGATATATGTTGATATTTTTATATATTGATATTTGTATACAATGTTTTTATATATTTATATGATTTGGTTTATGCATGGAGGTCTTAATCGGCTAGTGTGGTTGTCTGTTATGATTCTTTGATAATCAGAAAGTTGATGTCTTTGCCAAGATCTTAGTTTATGGTGCTTGTGTTTTTTGTTTCTTTGTATGGAGTCTTGGGGCACCTGGCTTAGTTGAGCTCACTTTCTTATCAAAAAAATAAATAAATAAATAGTGAGCTCCATGACCGTATTCCCCAGACAAATGTTGTGTAACACTGTTTAGAAAATGCATAATGACTAGTCCCTTTTAAAAAAAAAAAATGAGGCTCTTTTTTTTTAGGGGCCAGTATTACTAAAATTTTTAATGAAAGCAATACAAGGATAAGTTGACTAATCAAATCAAATGAGAATCAACTGATTAGATTTTTAACTTTAGTGATGTTTTAGCTTCGGCATATGCGAGAATGATTTCTGCAGAGTATTTTGAGTCTAAACTCGATTCTTAGCCTTGACTTTTCTTGTTGGATTGCAATTCATGTGAAGGCTTCGAAAACTACAAGAGATATTTCCTTAACTTCTTTCATGGGACTCTGAAACCTCGGCATATTCTAATTCATTTTATTTTTATTTTAAATTAAAAATAAAACTTAAATATGGAGAATGATTAGAAAATAATTTAATTTTAAGCGAACACTTATTAGAAATAAATTTTTATTTGATCTATTATCAACTAAAATTAAACTCACCATTGAGTATTAGAAACAAATACAACTGCGAATTATATAGTTGAAAAAGGTATTAATATTATAAATTCAAAAAATTTAGTTATCAAATTTCACTAAAGATTTTAGAAATATTATTGTGGATATTTATCAATCACCTTTACAAAATTAGAAAGAAATATTAAATAGTCCATCATGTGGCTTTCCTATGACCTCATCATCTTTAGGTCTTTATTTACTTGTTCAATAAGTTAATATTACATCAAATACTTCTAGTAGTCTAGTTGAGATAATTATACCCAACTTATTATATTTAGTACTCAAAATATGTAATACAATTTATATAGGTTATTAAACCACAGTATGAAGAATGGTATCAAATATAAAATAATGGAACCAAAATTGAAATTTAAGCCATGGATAACGGCATTTGAACATGCCCAATAGCCGCTGTCATGAACAGTGTCATTTGAACATTTTAAAGGCAATTGCCACTGTTATAGTCAACGGCTTTTGGCAGTTTTATGAAATCCAATTGGACAGCGGTATTACGAAGTACTTTGGTAATTATTTTGGCATTCAAACTAATTTAATCATTTTTTTCAAACATATTATTTCCGTCTAAAACTCGTTTTAGTTCGGATCAATCTTGAAGATTTTTTTTTTTAAATCTATTTTTTAGTATATATTTTTAATTAAAAAAATCTCAAAAACCTAAAACCCTGAATCCGAAATTGTATCCAAACAAAAAATAGATTTTTTTTATTAAAAAAAAAATCAAATTTCAATACGAAGTGAATCCTAAATTAAGAAAAAATAGGTGTATTTTTTAATTAAACACTTACTTGAATATACACATATATATATATATATATATATATATATATATATATATATATATATATATATATATATTTATTTATTTATTTATCCAAAATTTTAGGATTAAGAAATAATTGAATTCAAATAATTTGGTATTGAGTTAGGACTTGTTATAAGTTGTCTAATATTTTAATTGAATTCATTGAAACAAGATGTCACCAAAGTGACATCTCAAGTGGAAAAAGTTCAAAAGGAATGTGAGATGTTTGTGTGTGTGTTATTTCATATAGGTATTAGCCGACTTAAAGGAAGGTTATTACTTGGTCGAATTACACATATACCTATAGTAATAAAAATGTGACAATTATTGAATTTTACATGTGAATGATACATCGATCCAAATATAGGTCTATTATTTGACATGAATTATTGTCTCTATTTGTTGCTACAACAAGAATACCGCTTACAGTTAATATTATTGTCCAAAGACTTGATATTAATATTGTGTTGGGTATATTGATATGGGGTTTACCATTATTTGAATTTATTTCTTTTATTATACTTAGTTAATTAATGTGATCTTGTTTGTTTGAATTTGTTTATTCTCTATATATTTAGTGTTGCTAATATATCTACTAATCTCAACTCCATTCCCATACTCAATGGGTCTTACTTTAAGGACGGGAAAGAGAACATTTTTTTTGTTCTTGGTTGCAAGGATTTGGATCCTACACTTCGGATAAAACGTCCTACTACTCCTATAGATTTGAGTTCCTCTGTTGACAAAAATGAACTATGAGAAATAGGAGCGCTCAAGTCGCATGACTCTCATGATCATTAAGCACGATATTCCAAAGGCATTTAGGGGTGTCGTATATGAGGAAATTACCAATGCAAAATAATTCCTTGTTGAAATAAAAAAAATGATTCAAAAATAATGATAAGGTGGAAACAAGCACACTTTTGTTGCGCTTGATTACCATGAAGTATAAAGGCAAATATAATGTAAGGTAGCAAATTATGGAAATGTCTCATATTACTTCAAAACTTAAGGCTTTAAAACTTGAGTTTTTTGATGACATGCTCGTTCATCAGTATTGCTCTAACTTCCTACACAATATAACCAGTTTAAGGTCAATTACAACTGCCAAAAAAAAAAAATTTGGTCTCTTAATGAATTCATTTCATATTGTGCACAAGAGGATGACAGATTGAAGCAAGACATGACTGAAGGTGCCAATTTGGCTACCACCCCTAAAAATAAGCATAAGGGAATTAAAAGAAATAATATGAAAGATGTTGATAAGGGTTTAACCCAAAAGAAACAACAACAGGAAAACAAAGGTTGTTTCTTTTGCAATAAGCAATGATATACAAAGAAGGAATGTACAAATGCAATAAGTCACTTTAGGTTGTCATTAGGAGCTAGATTTTATTTGAATTAAAAATATTCTATCGTTGTATTTTCTTTTGGACAAAATTTAATTTTAGTATCTATATTGGACAAATTTGGTAATTCTTGTTCATTTGGAAACAATCAGTTTTATTTATCTTTAAATTCGAATATTGTTGGTACTAGTTTCCTAAAAGCTTATGATAACCTATATATGCTTGAAAATGTTGCATCTTATAATGAAACCCTGCATGTGGAATCATGAGGTACTAAACACAATTTAAATAAAGAAAATTCAACCTCATTATGACATAAGGGATTAGACCATATTCTAGAAATAGAGTTTAACAACTTATGTCTGATATGATTCTTGATTCCCTTAATTTTACATACTGTGATGTTTGTGTTGAATGTTAAAAGGGAAGGTAGACTAAAACTAAGTGATTAGGTGTCAATAGGTCTATGGAAGTTTTGACATTAATACATTTCGATATATGTGGGTCATTCCCCATGACTTCCTAGAATGGTCAACAATATTTAATAACTTTCATAGACAGTTACTCAAGATATGACTACCTATATCTAATTCATGAAAAATCATAGTCCTTGGATGTGTTCAAAACATTTAAAGTTGAAGTTGAGAACCAACTCGACAAAAAGATAAAAAACATTAAGTCTAACTATGGTGGTAAATACTATGGTAGACCTGATGGATCAAGTAAACAACGTCATGGACCATTTGCTAGATACCTAGAGGAATATGAAATCGTCTCCATCACACCATGTCATGAGCACCTAGCATGAATGGTGTAGCTGAAAGATGGAATATGACTCTTAAGAATATGGTGAGGAGCATGATTAGTAATTCCACCTTACCAAAGTCACTATGAGGTGAAGCACTTAAAACAACAACCTTTATTCTAAGTAGAGTGTCAACTAAAGCAGCTGTAAAAACACCTCATGAGCTTTGGATAGGCAGATGCCTAGTTTAAAGCATTTGCATGTTTAGGGATGTTCAACTGTGGTAAGGCCCTACAAGCCACATGAAAATAAATTGGAACCCAAAACTGTTAGTAGCTACTTTATTGGCTATATGGAGTGATAAAAAGGCTTTAATTTTTATGATGCCACAATAAGGAATATCTTTGAGACGAGAAATGTAACATTCTTTGAGGATATTGAGTTTAGGGGGAGAAATAAGGTTAAAGACTTTGTCTTTGAAGAAGAATTGGTTTATATTCTTGAACCGATTCATTCAGTGTTGTTCCTACTCCAATTCAAGATAAGATAGTTTTTCTTGAGTAACAAACTCAACATCCTCAAGAACTTGTGCCATTAAGGCAATTCACTAGAGAAATGAGAACAACAATTTTGGATGATCTTATGATATTTTTTCAGGAACATGAGAAAAATTGTGGAGTTTTGGAAGAAGATCCAATAAGCTTTCATAAATCCATGGAAATATCTTATTATCATAGATCGATTGTTTTTAGAGAGACTTTCTCTTTAGTTTTATTGACACTCTTTTGAACAATTATGACACTTGTTGCACTTTTTCTTTTTTTATCTTAAGCTACATCAAATGGATGTCATAACATCATTTCTCAATGGCGACATTGAAGAAACAATTTATATGATGCAGACATAAAACTTTGTGTCGGGAGACCTAAAAACTACGATTTGGAAACTAACAAAAACCATTTATGGACTCAAGCAAGCATCTTGTCAATGATACCACAAATCTCATTAAGTGATTACCTTATTTGCTTTTGAGATAAACATTGTTGAAGATTGTGTGTATCACAAGTTCAGTAGGAGTAAATATATTTTTTTCTGGTTTTGTATATTGATGATATATAACTTGCCATAAATGAAATATGCTTATTACATGAGACAAAGAGATTTCTATCAAATTTTTTTAAGATAAAAGACCTTGGTGGTGCCTCTTTTGTATTAAGGATCCAGATTCATCGAGATCGTTCTCGGGGTATTCTTGGATTATCACAAAGGAGTTATATCAATAAGGTACTTAAGAGTTTTGGTATGTAGGGACGCAAACCACATGACACCCTGATCCTAAAGAAGACAAGTTTAGTCTCAATAATGCCCAAAGAATAACCTCGAAGTCTAAGAAATGAGGAAGATTCCATATTCATTAGTAATAGGAAGTCTGAATTATGCTAAAGTATGTATGCGTCCGGTCATGGTGTACTTGTAGAGATTTTAAGCAGATATTTAAGTAACCTTGGCATGGATCATTGGAAAGCAGCCAAACAGGTTATGAAGTATTTATAGAAAACAAAGCATTATATGCTCACATATAGGAGATCAGATCATTGGGTATTCTGACTTCAATTTTGCTAAATGCCATGACAGTAGAGTTTATAGTATGTCATGAGGCATCAAAGTAAGGGATTTGGTTGAGGAATTTTGTCATTAGGCTACGAATTGTGGAAGGAATTGAAAGACCTATTAAGTTATATTGTGACAATAAATCAACTATTTTTGCTCTTCACTAATAATATGAGCATGACTAAATCAAAGCATATTGACATCAAGTTCCTAGTTGTGAGGGAGAGGGTTTAGAGTGGTCAAAACACGAAAGTAGGATCCTTGTACCATAGGCTTGGACCAACTCAAGTTATTATTCACTCAACCCGAGCCTTATCTAGATGAATCCTTAAACATCAATGAAGATAACCAACCCTAGTTTGTCCTTAAGTATTTTTCTTCCGGTTTTAGTCAATTGCTCCAATTTTCACAAAGCATTATGTTTTTGTTTAGTTTAGTTTTTAGTATTTTCATAATTTCAACCCTACTCATTGAGTTGCTCAAATAGTGAACGACTTTAGTAGTCGGGGTACTCAATCCGCATTAAAACCACTTCTTCCTTGTGGGAACGATCTTGGTTCGTAATTGAAAACCATTTTATTACTTGTGCGACCCTTCCACTTCCGGTAAACAACAAGTTTTTGGCACCGTTGCCTGGAAAGGTACGGTTTAATGTTTTGATTGATATTTTGGAAAAATAGGAGTTTGTTAATTTGTGCAAAAAAAAAAAAAAAATCAAACTATTATTTTGCCAAAATATCAATCAAAATAGCAAACTTAACCTTCCCCGACAACGGTGCCAAAAACTTGTTGCACCACGAGTGGCTTGGGTTGCCTGGTAAAATGGTTTTCTCAGGCTGGGTGTTCCCATGAGAAGGGTGATTTTAATGAGGATTGAAGTACCCGACTACTAGTCGTTCACTATTTGGCGACTCAGATGAAATTAGTATGAAAATACTAAAACTAAACTAAACAAAAAGCATAATTCTTTGTGGCGAAAGCGATTGACTAAAGCTGAAAAACACTTAAGGAGAACTAGGAATTAGGTTATCTTCATTGATGTTTAAGATTCCTGTCTAGATAAGGCTGGTTAGATGAATTATAACTGAATTGATGAGGCTGGTCTACAAAGATCCACTTTGTGTTCCCTCTTGTATTTTCTTACCTATCTTATTCCTGGATTACGTTCTTGGGTCTATAGGGTGATACTTTTCAAATGCCGGTTTACCTCGGGCTCAATTGGTGCAATTACGTTCATGTCGATTTGCCCAGAACTAAGCTCGGATTGGTGAGGATTACATCCTTGATCTCTATAATACATTTAGTGTCCCCCTCTTAATAGTGAAATTCGCTTCAATCTTTAGACATTTCTAATTCACTAGCCTCTTTGATGAATTCGTATTCAAATCACGATTAATTTGATTCACGCCTTCAAGAAATTGGAACTAGATTTTGAGCAAATAAAAAATCTGAGACACCTTAGTAAAAGGATCAAGATCACAGGTTCTGTGTGATGCTTAGCCTTAATATTCAGTATTAACACGATACAACAAATCAGCATAAAGCATCATAAATAAGATTAGAATAATCAACATCCAGATCATGAGTACTTGATGTCTATAGAATCTACTCTTTAACATTTTAGGCATCAAAACCCACAAATTCATGTTAACAATGTATAAATCGCACTAATTAGAAGGACAAGAATGAAAATGCAAAAGCAGGTTAGCTGTAAATGACTTCAATCTTCAAATCAGCCAAAATCCACACTCCAGTTTGTATTTCTACTTGATAGTTATTCAAACCAATGAATTCTACTAATCTCAACAATCTAAAAATATAGTCACAATGGAACAAGCTTCAAGGAAGGAGAAAACCCTAAGAAGCCTCCCTCTCAAGTTGCAGCTCAAAAATTTTAAGACATGTATTTATATCGCTGGAAAATGGAATTTCAAAAAATTGAAGTTTCTTTGCGGTGAGCCATAACCTTCGCAGAGTAGTGACCTCTTCGATGTAATGAGTAGTATCTAACTGTCTGTTAATTGGAGAACTAGGCTGCTATATTTCTTGACTTGAGCTTAGCCTTGTTGACACTCATGTGATGTAATAACCGCCGCGATGACGAACATCTTCGCCATAGCCTTGACATCTTCGTTGTGGCGGAACAACTCCTTCGCCGTGGTGAACGGTGCCTCGGCGTCAACATAACCTGTTTAGCTTTGACTTCTTCTCTTTGCCTTTATTTTCTTCTATTTATGAACGCCAGAAAATGGGGATTAGTGGCATACTAAAAAATGCCCTAGCAGTTTTATGTTTAGGGTATAAAATAAGTTAAATTGTATTTTTCGAATTATATTGAAAAGAACAAAAAAATTTTTTGATAAGCAGAAAATTATAAGGGTTCTGAATGAGTAAATGTAAAAATGAGACCCAATAGTCATTCTAATAGAAGATGTATATACCAAATAGGAAAATTTGATGATAAATGTAAATGAAAAGAAAATAAAGATTAAAATGCAAAAAAATGGGGAAATAGACACAAAAAAATGCTGAGAGGCAAATATATGACACTTATAGAGATGGATTAGACAAAATTTTGAGTGTAGAATAAAAGAGAAGTTCTCATTTGGGTAAAGAGAAGAGAAGGGCACGGTTTAGAGAGAGGAGCCATGATTGGTAGCAAATTCTCCCTCCATCTTGGTTCCACATTTGATCAAACAAGAAAGGAAGCTGAAATTCGGCTAGTGGAAGAAATCAAGGAATTTAGGTATAAACTAACCCTAACTTCCCTAAATGTTGTGTTTTCTGGTTTGATAACAACCTCAAATAAGGATAGAGAATATTTTAAATAGTTTGTATATGATCAGTTTGAGGTTGTTTTGAGTTAAGTTCAAAGTGCTTTTGAGTTAGGATTGGTTTTGAGATTTTTGTATAAAAATGTTGGTTTCCAAGAAAGGAATCTTGTCAAGAAGTGTGCAAAACCCCTGTATTTTATTATTTTAGTATGTAGCAGGCATCACTCCCATTCAAATTGAGTGATTCAAATTTTGGACAAACTGAACTTCTAGGAAAGCAATATCCTTGAAATAATTGTATTCAAATTTGGGATTCTATTCTTTCTAGAAATTCGTCAAAGTGAGGCTCTATTTTGGAAAATTAGTTGATTTAAATACAGTTTTGTTTTGGAGCAGTTTGGTATTTAGGCATAAGTTGGGTTTCAACTCATCCAAATTGATGAATTCAAAATTTTTGGGTAAACTAATTCTAGAAGAACAAAATCTCATGAAATAAATTTATATTCAAGTTTAGACCCATTGGACCCGAAATTAGTCGAGTGAAGCTACACAGGACAAGTCGTAGACTTTGTTTTTAAAAATAGAGTAGTCAGTTTGTTTTAGACATAGCTTAGTTTTCAATTAACCTGAATTGGATAGTTTCAATTCCTAAATATAATATATTTATGGGAACAATGGACTTGAAGGAAGTTAGTGAAATATGACTCAATTTTGAACTCATAGATTTGCCCAAAAGGAAGTTGGTGAAAGCAATACTGACTAGAAACCTAAATAAACCCAATAATATTGTTCTCTAATTGTGATGGATCTGGGGTTGTGGTGACGAAGCTGACCAGAGCCTGATTATGAGGATGGAATAGAGGAGTGACAAGCCTTTTTGAGTTTGTTCTCATATAACTACTTATTTCATGGATTTATGATTATTTAGTTGAAATGATTTTCAGCATATGTGATTTGTTTTAAGCGATTTAAGAGACATTGATTTCAAATACATTATATATAAATTGCACATGAGTATCATAAATGTATTATTTGTGGTATAAATGTATATACAATGTAAATTACACTATATGACTGAGTTTTAATGTATATTTAAATAAGAATCTTATCGGATCATATTAGTTAAGGAGATAAATTGGTATACCAATAAGGGTCGGGTAAGCGTCTGTGAGCATGAGGAAAGCTGAAATATAGTGGCATGCCGTCATGTGACGGGAAGCGATCTTCGATAGTGTACACACAATGATTTTTTAAATAACTAGTCATGGCCCAGCGGGTAAATACGTTATCGATATTTTCCCTGTTTTGCGACTAGCGAGCTTGTCTTTGGTGATTACATTATCTGAGCTTGAAAGAAATGGTTAAATTCATTTTTAAAGGAAAAATTATAGTAAATGTGACATATGTTATTCGATAAAATATTGCCATATGATGTACTGAAGTTATCAAATGATTTGCAAATGAAAATATATATGATAAGCTTTATATATGTATATTATGCATGGATATTGAAGTGTGCCCAGAAACATTAATTTTGGAAAAGGCTGCATATTTAGTGTTTAATTGAAATGAAGAGAGAATTGCATAAATCACGAAGCATGAAAATGCTTGTTGTTTTATCATGGCGCGTGTATCTAGAAGTGACTAGGAATGAAGCGAAGCGTAGAGTTCCGGTGTCATCAGTCATCTGATTATAAGCATTAAACACTCAGTCTCATGCATACATTCATAATCCAACGACATTATGATCATTTGTAATGAGGCAATGTATAAGTTTTAATGGGAAGAACATTTTTGATTTTTGTGGGAGATGAACTCGATAATGTTTTGCTCAAATATGATAATGTCTGAAAGAAGCATACCATACACAGTATGAGTAAGTGTTAATTGACAAAAGCGGTGGGCCCTCTTTGCGAAATGATTTATAGACATTGTTTCTCTGATGTTAAAATATAAATGGCCCGGTCAGCGTCCACGGATCCGGGTTGACCTCTTAAAGCATTTGGAGTCGAGGTATGGGGCCTTGTTTATATATTAATTAGTATCGAAGCTTGGTTTGGCGATTTTATGAATTGATTCATCAAAATATGAAGTATAGTTTTTAGGAGACTGTCAGTTATATTCAGGGATTCGATATGAAATGTAAGGGATGGATTAGTTGTCTCGACACCCAGTGAGTTGATTATGTGATTGAAACTGTGGTGGCAAGGATGGGTGTGGGTGAGGAAGTGACTTTCTTCGATGAAGGCGAATCTTCTCTGTCTTAAATCTTCTAACCTGCTGCTAGAGATCTGATTCAGAAGGGTGTAAAGCTTATGGCATATGTGATTGATACGAAAATGCGGGCTGGTTTGTCGAACATCCTACAGTTTGTGATTATCTGGACGTGTTTGGAGGGTTAGGATTACCTCCCAGAGAGAAATTGAGTTACTTGAATTAAATTCATTCTAGGTGCATCTCTAGCATCCCATTGTAGTAGCAGAATGGCTCTAGTGGAGTTAAAAGAGTTTAGCTTCAGTTACCAAAATTATTAGAAGGACCCATTGATGGGTGTATCTTCTGGGAGCTCGATTGCTCTTTGTTGAGAAAGATGGTACACTTGGTTGTGTGTTGATTATGAAAACAATAATAAATGTGATCGAAGAACAAATATCTGTTACGAGTGATCTTATTGGGGCCGATTGATGAGTTATAGTGAAGGGCTCATTTTTATGTTTTGGAATTATCATCCCAGTTGGATGTCAAGGATCAGAGATCAACAGATAAGACATAAATGTTTGACATGTTAAGGACATTCTGAGTTCCTTATGTGCCATTTGAGTTCTTTCGTGCACCGAGTGGCTCATGGACTTAATGAGCGGGTGTATTGGGCCGTTTTTAGATCGGTTTTAAGTGGTGTTTATACATGATAATATATGTATTCAAGGATCGGAAAGATCAGTAATTACATACCTTAGGGTGTATGAGTGTTACAGAAGCCTTAGAAAGAGCAGGTTGTATGCAAAAATGATGAAGATTTGAATTTTGGTTGAAAGGGTGTCCTTTCTTGGACACATCATTAATATCGGAAGAAGGAATTAGGGTGGATCAGGAAGATAGGAAATGATTCTTGAATATGACCGCTCTCAGTAATCACGGAAGTTAAGTAGCTTCTAGGCTTAGCCAGGTTACTATAGAAGGTTTGTTAGGGGTTTCGATATTTGCGGCCCCTATGGCCTGAGATTGCTCCAAAAGAATGAGGGTGAGTGGAGTGGAAAGTGTCGAAGCTGGTTTGAAAAGTTGAAGAAAGCATTCTTGACCGAGGGCTCCTAGTCATACTTGGCGGAGCCACGAGTAAGAATATGTGATTTTTAGTGATGCTGTTAAATGGATTCGGATGTCCTTATACGAGAAGAGGTAAAGTGGTAGCTTAGCCTTGACGGTTAAGGTCGCGAAAGAACCCTATGCATGATTTGAATTGGCGAGTCATTGTATTTTTCATTAGAAAATTTAGAGTTCATTATCCCCTGGAAGAGTGTTTTGTTGCAGATCTGAAGTCTTACAAGTATTTGCCCTGTAGAGAATGTAGCAGACAACTTAGATGGATAGAATTATTAGTCAAGGATTATGATTGTAATATAGGTGATTATCTACTGGGAAAGCTAATGTAAATAATGACACCTATTAGAGAAAGTCAAACCCTGAAACACTTGGCGTTGAATGCTCATTGTCATTGTGGGGCGGCGGTCTGATGATGATGCAGAACTAATAACCAAAATAAATTTATTTGAATCGATGCCTGAGGCACAAAGAGTGATGAAAAAAATTTCTACAATTGTAAGTCATAATAGAGAGGGGAAAGAAACTAATTTTTCAGTGAATGAGGATGGATTTTTTTATTATAGAGATCGAGTTTGTGTACCCAATGATGATGAGTTGAAGAAATCCATTCTTGAAGAACACCACGATGGATCCTTTATACCATACATTTATCACAGTAATAATGTATCAGATTACAAAAGACTTCTATCTCTTAGTGGTTCGAATGAAGAGATGTCTTGGAATTGTGGAAATGTATGGTGTGTTAAGTAAGCAAAACATCAGTACCTTTAGGATTGTTTACTTGTGACTATTATAATACTGAGTGGAAATGGGAGTGAGTCCACGATGGATTTTGTGGTGGGACCACTCATTGTGGGGAAAGTATGGTTCGGTTTGGTGCGTAGTATAGCCAGTGATAAATTGACTCTTTCTGCCGATGAAGCTGACTATTCTTGATAAGTTAGCAGAGCTTTACACTGCAAAAGGAAATAGTTCTGATTATGAGGATTCTAGGTGTCTATCGTTTTGGATATGAGGGCCCAGGGTTTCTGCTTAAGTTTAGGAGAAATTTAAAACTTTAAGGCACTCATTGTGATTCAGTGATGACTTTCACCTATCTGAAGGATGGAAGGGTAAGAGAAAGTGATTCAGTTTTGAGGATTTGACTGTGATGACTATGAGAGTGATTGGGCCAGAAAATTCCAATTCTGGAAAAAAGGTAAAATGCAATTTGTGGATAAACCAGAAATTTTATAGATCTCGGATGATGAAGCGGTTCACGGATTTGGAATCGATGCTGAGAATCTAACTAACACGTGAATTGCATTAAATTCTGAGATAGGTCGAGGTTGCACGTTTTTGAGGCACAGGGTATCAGATTGACAAGTAAAGCGATATTTGATGTGAGAAGTCACATATAACACACGTGCTCATGTGTATAAGTTGCATGAGTAGAAATGATGAAATGGTTATTTGAGAGATAGTCTTAAAGATGTCGAAAGAAAATCCATGACTTATGGGGTTATACTCTGACATTTTTGGAATTGTTTTAAGTGATAATAGGACAAAAGTGAATAGTGTCATCTCCTTTAATAAAGGCAAAAACAAAAGCGTCTTTGGAGGAGGAGTATAGCTACAGGTGTTTGTAGTTTTGGGTTTTTGATGAGAGAGAGAGTCTACTTCTCTAAGAAATGCTAGGCGATCAGGCCATGGAGACTCTACCAGTGAGAAGGAGAGTGCATACACATGGGGCCTACGGCGTGGGCACCGATTTTGGGGGAGTTTCGACAAACTCCGTGATGAGGTTTCATCCTGCCTTGAGTTTCTGTTTGTTTAAGTGTATTTATGATGTTTGAGTTGATTGAGACTGCGTGATGGCCATTGATCGGTGCGAAACTTGGAGACAAATTGTTAGAAAATTTTGGAAACCACATTTGTCTTAGTTTTGTATTTGTGCACGGACTGTTTAGGTTGTAAATTATAAATTGTATGAAACAATTTGTTGGCATGATGTGTGCTGAAGTACCAAATGGCTATCTGAATTAGGTTTCGAAGTGAAATAATATTTGGTATTTGGATGTGAATAGTGACCCAGGGTTTTCCTTTGTTCATCTTGAATAGTGACAACCATTTTATTGTATGAAAATGTGTTGATTGATGTAGTGTCAAGTTGAATTACTCATGTTTGCGATATTAGCCTAAAGTATGAGCTATTTTTTGGTGTATAATGGATTATGAAGTACACCAAACATGTTTTGACTATTGATTAAATTATGTGAATGTATATCATGTTATATATATTTGCATGTGTTATATGATCTGTCTTTGGAATTGGCATCATGCATTCTATATGCCTTTGGGGCACCACACAGAGCGATGGGTAGTGCATGAAATTGGTTTGAAGTGGTTTGGAGGGTTATTAATAATAATAATTATAGTTGATCCATCTGAGAAATTTCAATGCGTCGGGTCGGCCCGATTGATATACATCGGAGGGTTGTCACTAAGCCAGATCATGAGTGGGTCCACTACTTGCTCTTGGAGGGTTCAACCATGATTAAAAACAAATATCTTTGTTTTGAGAAAATAATGTTTCTCATCACATTAGCTTAAGGCTACAGTGAGAGTCGATGAGACTTGGGGTATGAGTTGGTCATGTAGACATTCAAGTAGGATCACGTATTTACTTGAATGTGTGTTTTCATTGAGCATTGCATATGCACTTAGGTGGAGAAGCAACCCGTTTAGGGTGATTCCACATGGGCATTAGCTCTGTCGAGGAAATTTGTGTTCGGGTCTGAGGGCGCACGAGAGACGCCTTATCATAGAGGCCTTTTAGAAAGCTAGGGTTATGGCTTTAGTTTTATGATGTATTACATGTACTACGAATTAGAATTTTTAATATATCATTTGTATGAAACAAAATTTTAACTCTTGTAAATGGTATATAGTTGGTATGTTTATGAGTATTGTTTTATGGGCCAAGTGGCCATTTTACTCATGTTATGTCTTATGATGTGGATTAGGTGAGTTGGTACTATGCTGGTGGGAGCTCCGTCAGGGAGACTCTTGTTACACAAATGGTCGGGTCGGGGTTACTGGGCATTCCACGGCTAGTATTCAGCGAGGTTGACCGGGTAGTCGAATCAGGCTCCGGGACTTTAGGGGTGTCGCGACTTGGTAGCTCAGGCACTGGGTATCACGGTACCTGGGGCTTGGGAAGGATTTGGGCTTAGGCCGCGAGTGTGCTGAGGTGCGCAGAACATCACCCTAGGTGTGGTTCGATGTTGAGTTTAAATTGTGAGATTACCTAGGGTACCTGAGCAGAAACTGAACCTTGCACATGTGTTTATGTGCTTGATCAATGTATGAATTAATGAATGTGGTTGGTGTGAATGGTGTGTATACCATTGTTATGTCTATTGTGATTGTTCTTGTGTCTTACAGTAGTGCTTGCATAGGAAAACATAAGTGATGTGTTAGAAAATTTTAGGAGTTTTATAGTGTAATAAGCGGAGCAGATAATCTAATAAATAAATTTATAATTTATTTAGTTTAGTGGAAATGAAAAAAAAATTTGTGGTGAAAAAAAATTTAGTTTAGTTGGGTAAGCGAAAAAAAAAAAAAAAGAAAATGAAGAAAATAAATTTTATAAATTTATTTGGTTTAGAAAGTGAAGAATTATTTTCTAAGGTTTCTGATTTCATAAAGCGAAGAGAATGAATAGAATAATTTTTATAAGTTTATTTGAGTATTAGGAAAATGAGAAAAAAAATTAGAATATATATATATATATATATATATATTAGGTATATCTTCGATATAGGAAAATGGAAAAAACGAAAAATTAAGAAATTGGTCTGTAGATTGATTTAGGCTCTTTGATAGTGACTAATGAAAAAAAAATTGTATTGCAACCTTAGGTTTGAATTCTAAAAGGAAACGTTGCAAGAGGTCCACAATCTGGTGTGTGGGCGAAGCTGAGTTTGGCTGGGTTTGTATTGAAGAGTCTTGAGGGCGGAGTTGTATGCTGTCTACACTTATTGTGTGACGGCCTATGCTGGCAGAGGTACAGACGGGTGTGTCCTTGATACTTGGGTGTATTGTGACGAGGGGCTAGGCGGTGAGCGCTGTGCCCTTGACACGATCTAGCGTTGGGTCTGAGGCGAGTGCGAGGCGTGCGCAGCGCTTGGATCTTGGTGTCTGGTCTGGCGCGGGTGGCGGCCAGTGTGCGAGCGCCTTGTCTGACCTACAGTAGGCTAGCCACGACTCTGACCCTTGTAGCCTTGGCTGCTGTCTTGTGGCTAGGCCAGTTGAATAACAGTGCACGACTCACTTTGACTTTCGATTTTTGGTGGACTCAGTGTTGTTCTGTGAGTCACTAATTAACCCACTGTTCTGAACACTTCAATTCATCCTGAAATATTTTTGAAAAAAAAAATTTAATTAAATAAAATCAAATCAAATCAAATCAAATAAAATGAGACAAAAATTTTGAAAAAAATGAAAATTTCGAAAATAAAATTTTTGTGGATAAAAATGATTCTTTGTTGGAATCTAATTATTGCATTGCATTTAATCTGGGGACATGAATATAATTGTATATTACAGTGGGCTTAGTGGCTCGAGGGCGGTGTTTATGCCTTAGAATCTTGCATTGTATTCATACCATTTGAATTGTGTAGATGGCTAGTCGGACGGGACGTGAGGGCGTCCGGGGTACTAGTCGGGCACCACCCAGGCCATTTGACTGACCACCGTATTTGATCAGTGGAGGCCTTTGTGAGAGGCGGCAGTGTGCGGCTGCTGACTGCTTGCATAGGCTAGTGTGGTGTGATGGGGAGGTCTAGTGTCTCAGGAAGCGGGCACATCATTCTCAGGCATCCTGAGGGGAGGAAGTCAGGTGATTCGCAGGACAATTGGTTTATCTTTGGGTTGAGAAGGTGTTAGGATCTCTGGGATTGCACCTCGACCATTGGGATCAGGTTAAACTGTTCATTTAGAGGTGTGAGGCCCAGAAGTATGGGTGAAGCTATTTGAGGCCTCTAAGACTTAGAAAGTTCTGGCATGAGGCGAGTTTCGAGGCTGTTTGTACCGGTGATGCTCCGGTCTCTGGCGTCACGAAGGCGTCAGGGTTCCTAGGCCCCAAACGAGGGGGCGAATGAGCGTGATGGATTATGTGGCTGGTTCTGAGCCTTCTTTGGTTGCCCTAATGATTCATTGTGCAGACCTTATTGTTGGGATTGGAGGGTTTGAAGATGGTAGGACATCATTGAGCGGGGTGTGGACACGGCACTGCGGGATATGAGACTCCATGGTTGGGATGACCACGACCATAGGGTTAGGCTTAGAGGTTGAGACCTTGGAGGAACCTTTGTATGTGAGTTCTCCCCTAGGGATTAGGGTGAGAATAGGGATGAAATATCGAGGTTGCGAGGTTGGAGATCTTGGGGACTCTACTCCTGAGTGGGCTGAGGATGCGTGGACATGTTCTGGGTTCGATGTCTCATCTGAGATGCGTTAGTTTGATACAACTGGGGTAGTTATCGATTGTGAGCATAGGAGGGTTCTGGCCACCACCTGCGGACGATACTCACGTGGTATTTCGGAGACGGCATGATATTTTGCCCGTCGGTATGCGAGTCCGGGTGTCGAGGGACGGTTCATGGGTTGTGCGCGAGCGCCCTGCGGTGGAGAGACTGGCACCGTCTACTCCGAGTAGTGCGCGAATATGTGGATGTTTTCCGGATGACCTGCACAGGCTGCCTCCGCGAGAGGGTAGTAGACTTAGTGTCGAGTTACACCACGGTACTTTACGCTTGCATCTCTATGACTCGTAGGATGGCACCAGGTTGAGTTACCGGGAACTGGAGTCCAGCCTCTGAGCCTCTTGGACAAGGGGTTCATTGTGCAGAGCACTTCACCATGGGGCGCTCGGTTACGTTCTGAAGAAGAAGAATGAGACCATGACGTACGTGGTCTCCTGATTGAGCAGGGGTTACGATCGAAATCGGTACCCATTGTCGGATTGATGATTTGTTTGACTGCTATCGTTGAGAGGAGCGCGAAATTCCTCTAAAGAATGAACCGCCATGCTGGTTCCACGTCGGTTGAGGATTGGGAACGGGATATCTTGAGAGCGGCGTTTGCAGAGACGCGTTATGGGCACTGAGTTCTGGTGATGCCGCTGGATTAACGAATGCGGCGTTCATGTTCTGCATAAAATTTGTTCGACCACCGCATCTAGATCGATTTGTCGTAGTTTTTAGTGGGCGACGCTCTTGATACACTCCAGTCAGTGGGAGCATGAGTATCGCGAGGATGCGTGTTCTGATTGTTCAGAAGGATGCCATGAGTTGTCTGTGAAATTCGATGGTGCGAGTTTTGAAACTGCGGGTGAAGATTTTGAGACACGTGGTGTCGTCGCTGACGTGTCGATCTGGCCTGAGAAGAAGGTTGAGGCGAGTGATGAGTTGGGAGAAACCGAGAGTCGGAGTCTTTGAATCACGTGGTTTCTTGGGATTTCTTTGGGTATTATAGAGATTCGTGAGATTTCTCTCGGATAAGCGTACTATGATGTGTTGGAAGGTCGGGTTTACGATTGGGATGACGATGAGGCACGAGTTGAAGAGGGTTTTCGCTGCAAGCTCCTATCTGTGATCCGGACGGGGGGACGAGAATTACCGCAGTGTGTTGACCTGAGCGGTGGATGTATTTAATCAGTGGGAGGGTAGCTGGCTTATGGTTCCCGTCAGTTGAAGAATCTGTGAAGCGAATTACCCCACGACATGGAGTTGGCCGTAGTAGTCTTACGCCTTGAATTTAGCGCCTACTTATATAGCGAAGGAGTTAGGGGTTTTACTCGGACCACAAAGTCTAAAGTATATTTTCATGTGAGACTCAGTATAGTAGCAGATGGATGGGTTCTAAGGATTATTATGACTTCACTTTGTGTCTAGTAAGGCAAATGTGGTGCTGATGCACTCGGTCTGGAAGTCATGAGAGGGAGTATTTGGCTAGTATAGCTTCCTAGGGTGGCGGATCCTCAGTGTGGGATGGTTGGGATTCTGATCTGGCCGACTGACCTGGGAGTGCTGGGGGGGTTCATTGGCTGCAGTCTCTGCGGTGACGGTGATCGAGTCAGTGTGAGCGAGGATATTAGTGTCCATGCGAGGGATGGAGTGCGATCTGATCTGGTGTGAGGTTGGGTAAGATTCTGCCCAGGTGGTAGTCTTACATAGAGGATGGGTGGTGGTTTCCTCTGTTAATGAGCTTGAGAGGGAGGTGTCCTCCAGGAGGTTTCACTTGCTCTCGGTTGCGTCATCCGGGTGTAGCGCGAAGATATGCAGGATCTTTTCTTTGCGGTATTGCGGAGCGGGATGAAGACACGTGGGGGACTTTGTGCGCGACGATGTCTCGCGATGTGGCGGGTAAGGCCGAGCGGAAGCGTGGGCTGCGCTGCGATTGGGGTGGGCGTGGTGGAAGTGGGAGCACGTCCGCGATGGATTTTACCCACTACGGACACGCGGGACGCGTCCGGTATGGTGATTATGGACCGGCTCACCAAGTCGGCACATTTTCTGGCTGTGCGGATGACCTTCACATTGGAAGTGCGGTTTGTCTGAGAGATGAGCGGCTACATGGAGTACGTGTATCATAGTGTGTGATCAGGGACACAGCGGGTTTCGGCGCACTTTTGAAGAGTTTCCAAGGCTGGGTACACGGGCGGCCAGTGGCCTGAGCTCACCTACTCAGCGAAATAGATGTAGTGTTTGAGAGCTATATATGGGTGTTGAGGACATCTTGCCGGCCTTGAGCATCGTCTGGATCATCGGGAGTAGTTGGGAAGAGCACGCAGCATGCTAGTGGGGTCGCTAAACCATGATTCTCCAGGCCAGTATTGGATGTTTCTGAGGCGACTGTATGGGAGGCCGCCTGATCCTGATGTATGTTGGAGGCCAGAGGTGGGAGAGAGCTCCATCCAGCGTAATCTGATGTCGGTGGATAGAACTTCCTCAGGAAGGTGAAAGCGTCGACAACGTCTTCTCCGCGGCCATTGCGGGTGAAAGAGCTATCGATGTCGCCGATGTCGACCTTTGGGGTTGGGTTGAAAGGATCTGCGTCTTCTGAAGTGATATTATACTGAGAGGTGGTCGCCTGTTAAGAAGTTATCGTGAGGTTCATTAGACCTTTTGAGATACTTGAGAGTCGCCTTTGTTGCGTGCAGGTTAACCTGCGCCCGGCGCTGTCGAAGTGTACGAGCTGCGTCTCCATGCTGCGAGTATACTCCGAATCCGGCTAAATATGGTGGATTGAAGGATGGTGTTGAGTTAGCCTTTGAGTAGGACCTTGGGGAGGACCAGTGTGCATTTGGATAGCGTGATCGGGTTTTGTGACCTGGGCGTGAGAATTTAGTGAGTCTTTATGGCGACCGTATGAATGTAGGCTAGAAAATTAGTTTTTGGAAAAGGGTAAAATCGCAATTTCGGACAAAACCCCGAGAATTTTCTAAATCTCAGATGGCAAGCAATTCCTATTGATGATCGTCTCGAAATCTAGCTAACACGTCGATTTAGAAATTGAAGTAAAGAGCGATCGAAATTACCTAGTTTTGAGAATAAGGTATAAAGTCTTGTCAAAGGATTATTTGATGTGACAGAAGTCACATATAGCTGCGTACTCATGTGTCATAAGAAGTTTGCATAATTAGAGAAATGATGAAATGGACCAGTCTGAGATGGTGTTTGAATGTCAAAAAATCCAAGCTTAGGACCTAGATATGGCATTTTGGTGTTTTAAGTGATAATGGACAAAAAATTAAAATAGTATCATCTCCTTTATTAAAAGACCAAAACAAGAAACGTCTTGGAGGAATTGCACTACGAGTGGTATAGATTTTGAGTTTAGTAGAGAAAGTCAAACTTCTCTCCTAAATACTAAGCGATAAATGAAGTCGAACTCTTCGGGACAGAAGGAAGGTCGCTCTGTCGGAAGCTTACGCGTGGGCACCGGTTTTGGGAGTTCATTAAAATCGTGGTAGAAGGTTTCACCATCCTACTTATGGACACACACTTTGTTTAAGTGTATTTATGATATTTATGGATTGATTAAAAAGATTAGGTGGTGGCCGTTTGATCGGTCCCAGCTTGAGCAGAATTGTTAGAAATTTTGAAACCCATTTATGCCATCAGTGACGTGCCTGGGCGTGTTTGGGTTATGTGTATCGTGTATGTGATAATTTAGTCTTGTGTGATATTAATATATGAGGCGAATATGTTAACATACAATTCGGTTTCTGAGGTGGCCAGATATTGGGCTATTTGGATGAGCAATTGATGAGGTTTCCTTGTTCCTGCATTGAATGTTGTTTCTGACAAATAAATTTTGTATTGTGAAAATGTGTTTGGTAGAGTAATTTCAAGTTGAATTGCTCGTGTTTGATAATTAATGATGAGCTACAATTTTGGTGTAATGGATTATCATTACACAACATGTTTGTGTGATTAAATTATGTGAATGTATAATAAAATATTTATATATATTTGCATATACAATTATATGAATTGTTTCTTTAGAATGTATCCCATGTATTACACCTTTTGTATATAGACACCCTAGAGCGATAGGGTGAGTGCATGAATTGGTTTATTAGAGAGTGGTTTGGTTGACTAATAATAATAATTATCGGAGGGTTATCTCATACACAATATGTCATTCGGATTGATTGATATACCATGGAGGATTCATAAAATAGATCTGTGGTAGGTTTTCTGCTGCTATTCGGAGGGACTATCCCTGAGGTAAAACAAATATCTTTGTTTGGCAATAATGTTTCTCACTCTGGCAGCTTAGAGTGGCAGTGAGGACACCGGGTATAGTTGGTCATGTAGACATTCTAAGTAAGATCAGCGTTTACTTGAATGTGTGTTTTCCATTGGAGCGTGTGCATGCCTTGTCACCATGGGTGGAGAAGTAACCCATTTAGGATGATTCCACTGCGGGCATTGGCTCACCTGTCGAGATTTATTCAAGTGCGGGGGCGCACGAGGCGCGCCTCTATCTGACTAAAACACAGAGAAGAAAACCGGGTTGTGGCTTTTTGGTTTTATGATGTATTATCATGTTAGAATTCTAAATTTTGCCTATGTATCGCTGAAATAAGAGTGTAACTCTTATGCTGGTATGGATTGGTATGTTCTTTTATGAAAGTATTTGTTTCGTTACAGTAGCTAGTTTTACTCATGTTATATGTATATTAACTAGTTGGACGGGTTAGTACCATGGCTCACGTGCAGAGACTCCTTGTTTGTTGAGTCGTGTCGGGTGCAGGCCCATTCTGATGTGCTCCATGAGGTTGTGGGTGTGATCATGGATCCCCGGGTTTTGGGGCATCACAAGTTGGGGGAGACATATTACTTTAGTTGAATTTGTGTATAACAATAGCTTCTAATCGAGTATTGGAATGTCACCTTACGAGGCTCTTTGCGGAAGGGAAATCTTAACTACCATTGTTATGGATCAGAACCCAATAGGAAAAGTAATCGGCCACAGATTTGATTAAGATCGGGGAAAGATTGAAACAGTCGAAAATTAAAGGTATTCATGAGATAGATATTAAGTCTTACAGCCTGGGCTTGAAGAAAGACACATTAATGTGATTTGGTGAAGATGTTGTTCTTAAAAGTTTCTCCTTACTGGAAGAAAGTCATTAGATTTGGGAAAGAACTGGATTGGGCCACCCCAGGTTCATTAGGTCGTATGGAAGTGATAAGTGATGTCGAAAGTGGGTCCAATGGCATATAGACTAGCCTCCGAGAAGTTGAAAAGATCCATAATGTTTTCCATGTTTATTGTTAAGGGGTATAGGTGATTCTATTCCCATGTGAATTATAACCGGAGTTATTGAGCTTAGACCAGACTTTAACACTATGAAGAAAGGCCTGTGAAAGATCAGCAGAGAAGTGTGGAATTGTCGGAACAGAGTGAATCCGTTGGTGTGTTGGCTGGAGGCAAGATAAGAGAATGACTAGGAAAGTGATATAAGAAAACCATCGTCGTGAGTATCCCAGTGATTGATGAAGGTAATTGGACGAAATTATTTTGGAGGGGAGGTTGTAACACCGTAAATCACTGCTTAGAGATTTTATAACATGTTTGGGTGTACCTAAATAAGTTAAAGTGTATTTTTCGAAATTTATGTGTGAAAGAACAAAAAAATAAATAATTGATAAAACCCGAAATTATACAAGAATTCTGAGTTAAGATATTATAATCTTAAAAATAGTGACACAAGAGGTGCATAGAATTAGTAAATAATATATATGGTAAAATGGAAAATTTGATGAAATGAAGTGTAAATGAAAGACAAAAGGACCAAAATGCAAAAAAAATGGGAAAATGAGCAAAAATGTGAGGCGAACACTTGGCCTTATGAAGGATGGATTAAGACCAAATTTTGGTGATATACCCAGAATGAGAAGAGTTCTCTATTGGGTAAAAGAAAGAATAGAAGGAGCCACGGTTTAGAGAGAGTGAGTTGGAACAGATTCTCCATCTTGGGTTATATTTGATCTAACAAAGAGCTGGTATTGATGGAAAGAAAGAATCAAGAGATTTAAAATTATGAACTCAACCCCTATTCCCTAAATGTTGTGTTTGGGTTTGATGAAAACCTCAAATAAGGATAGAAGTGTTTTAAATGGTTGTAGATCCAGTTTTGAGGTTGTTTTGGATTCACGGATTCAGTGCTTTTGGGTTAGCGGATTAATGATTTGAGGAATTTTTGTATAAAAGGGAAATGTCTTGGGGTTTAGAATATCTGTCAAAAATTTTCCAAAACCCGTGTTATTGTTTTGAAGGGTCATAACTTATGCATCACTCATTCAAATTGAGTGATTCCAAATTTTACTGGATAAACTAACAGACTTTTGGAAAATAATATCATGAAAAAATTGTATTCAATTTGGACTCTATTAGTTCTAGAGATGTAAAGTGGGGCTCTTATTTTCGGGAAAATTATAGTTCCCGATTTAGTACAATTTGGTGTTTGAACAGGTTTGGTATTTGAGTATAGTTGAGTTTCTTTCATCATGGTCAGATGATTCAAATTTCTGGGTAAACTGAACTACAGAAGAACAAATCTCCTTGAAATAAGTGTATTCAGAATTTGTTATTGGTTGAGAAATTGGAGTGAAAGTGAAGCTACATTTTTGGGCCAAATTAGTTTTGTTTTTAAAAATAGAGTAGTCTAAGTTTGTTTCTGAACACTAGCTTGAGTTTCAGTGCTCCAAATTTGATGATGATTTCTTTCTAAATAAAATATATTTATAGAGAACAATGGACTTGAAGGAGGTGGAGTAAAAATATGACTCTGTTTGTTCGCAAATTTTACTTGAAGGAAGTTATGGTGAAAACAACCTAACTAGAAACCTAAATAAGCCAAATAATATTGTTCTCTAATTGTGATGGATTAGGGTTGGTATGAGAAGCGTGTGTGAGGCAGGTCTGAGAGGATAAGTCGAAAGAGCGACAGTTTAGTTTGTTCTCCATACCTCTAGCTGCTTATTTGGTTTTGATCTTTGGTTGAAATAATTTTCAAAGCGCATATGTGATTTGTTTTCTGGCGATTTGGAAAATTGATTTCAAATGCATTACTTGTAAAAATAAATGAGCATCCAAAAAAAGTATTATTTGGTATAAATGTATATCTGATATTGTAGAATTACTATATTTGGGTTTTTAATACTCTTAATAGAATGTTGCTCAGTCAATATTCTGATTAGAGATGGTGTGGTATACTAATAAGAAGTCAAAATACTCTTGATCTTATGCGAAATGAAATATCGACCAATGGCATCTGAATCTAGCCTGTAGTAAGAATGATATCGATAGTGTACCACGATGATTTTAAATACAACGATCCAATGACTATGAGGCAAATGCTGGCTGTTATAAAATTTTTTTTTTTCTACCGGAGCGTAGTCGCGGGATAAGTGCCAATGATTACATTATCCCTATATTACTATAGAAAGAAATATTAAGTCTGTTTAAATAATTTAGAAATAAATGTGTGAAATCGTGATTTGAGTTTGAATGAAATATTACATAAGGTATGCTGGAGTAGTCAAATTGTTGCAAATGGGAAGTATCTAATAACATATATATAATGTATATTGCATCGCATTGTGTGATGTGTCAAACATTGTTTTGAGAAAAGTTGCATATTTGTGTTTTAATTAGAAATGAAGAATTTCATAGAACCACTAAGTATGAAAATGCTTGAGTTGTTTTATCATCAGCGCAGTGAAATTGACCAGACGAAGCGAGACCACGAGTTAAGGGTCATCATCAGTCTGTGATCTGTACAAGTAAACACTCAGCGATCTCATGCATGCATTTCATCTCCCATGATATTAATGTTGATCTTTTATGCAAAAGGCAAAAAATGTATAAGTTTTAATGGAAGAACATATTTGATTTATTTATGAGATCATATCGATGTTTTGTAAATGATAATGTTAACGAAGAGGCGTACATGTCATATTGAATGAAAAGAATTAATTTACAAGCAGTGGGCCCTCCCATATGCAGGAAATGATTATCTCGATGTTATTTCTCTGGCATTCAAAATATCTTCAGTGGCCCGGATACATCCTCGGATGCGATTAAGGCCTCAGGGGTGGGTCCAGTGCAGGGGCCTTGATAATTAGAGCTTTCATAAAAGATAATGGTGTGAATATAGCATTTAAGTTACATAAAACACATGAAAATCATACTAAAAATGCTAACAAGATTCACACCTATCACCGTGATTCTAGGCTCGGAGTCTGGCCTTGTAGCAAGGTTCGATGCCGAGTCTCTGGGATCTGTCTTGCTCCCCCTCGTATTCTCCTTAGAAGTGGGAAAATGGAAGCTTAAGGCTGCTGTTTCTTCGTCTCTTCTGGTCTTGTGATTCTTTGGCTCGCCTTTTGAATGCTTGAAGTTGTAACTCTACTTAGCATTTGTGCTCATATGATCACGGTCCATCTGCTTTTCTGTAGATTGGAGGGTCTGTCTGGATTGGACTTCTTAGATCAAAAAAAGTGAAAGATTGACGATGATGATAGCTAACATTACGGACTTTAGAATGGTCTTGGAAAAATTTTCCTTTCATGCACCCCATTAAATTATTATCTTTATTCCTTCTCAGGGACATCCAGAGATGATGTCCTTATAATATCTGGTGATTCACATCTCTATTCTTGCATGAGCCTTAAAATTAATGGTGGGGTGATGGGTGATTCCTGGGTTTGTAATGATCCCAGTGTTGAAGGATATTATCAAGCGCTTTGCATTATGTATTTTGAATGTCACGGTATGTGTGTTTAACCTGAGCTTCTACCCAATGAATTTTCTTTTTCATTTTCTTTAACATCTAGAAAATGATGAGTGAAACTTCTTGATTAGCGTGGGGTGGATGATAGAATGACCAATTGCTAGAAGGATCTTCAATGTAAATCTGATCTTCAGAGGGTGGGGATGTGAGGAGATGTGAGCCTATTTATCAGACCATGTTATGATGCTTTTTATTCTGATGGTTGTGAGATGTTGGGTCAGACCCAGGCTATACCTCTATCTCTCTGTCTTGGATGTTTTGATCCTGGTGAAGAGCTGATTAAATGATGTTGGGAGAGGAGATTCAAAGTGTCTAGCTTTGAATATCTTAAGTTAGGTGGTTGATTGCTCATGAGAGAATGATAGAACTTGGATATCTTGCATGAAAGGGACGATCTGATTCTATTGATTCGTCTCCCCGCTTCCATTATCTCGGTTGGCAAGGTGCAGATACAGTACATTCTCACTAGGATCCTTTTTGAGATAGAGTCCCACAAATCTACATGAGATGAGGACTTGAAGAAGATGACCGGAAGAAGCTGCTTGCCACAGCGTCACGAACTTTTCTTCACGATTGGTTTCTTTAGAGCGATCTTTTGTTGTAGGCGTCTCGACTTCATAAGTAGGCGATGGTGATTGTGGGGCTCGAAGAGGAAGTGTGTTCTTAACTACAGTTTAGGTCAATCGGTCTAAAATCTCTGTCAACCCAAATTATCATGGGAGATCATGATTAGGATCTTAGAATTCTGGCCAGGTTTATGATCAATAGATTTGGAAAGACAGTAGGATGATCTTCTTCAGATTCCTGTCGATCGGTGTCAAAAACTTTTGCCTCTAGGAATGTTTGATCGAGATTTCTCTCTAGGTTTGAACCTTTAATGCTTGGACTCTCCTCAATCGGACTAGGAGGCTATTGCTGCTTGATAATACATCATAAGAACATCTTCTTAGCCGGATGTGACATGAAGCGTAATCTTGAGGTGCCTATTCAATGGTATTTAAACTATGTCAAATAGGGTCCATAGCCTACCCATCTTGGTAAAAGGTTTTACCTTTATTGTTGGAACCTCATTTTCTCAATCTTCTAGAGTATGACTTACTAGATCTAGTCATCACCTCCATCTTGTGTGAGATCGAATATATACGTAGAAAGTTGAACCCTTTGGGATGCTGAGATAATATGCAGGAAAGGCAGTGTGCTTTTGTCTTATGTTGTTCCCCTCATTTTCTCAATCTTCTAGAGTAGGACACACCCGGATCTGTGATGTCACCATCTGCAAAACTGCGAGGATCAAAATAATATATCTGTATGAAAGTTAGGACCTTACAGAGATTCTTGAAATATGCGAGAAAAATGATGTGTTTTGTCTTATGTTGTTCCCCCCTCATTTTCTCCAATCTACTTGGACACCAAATCTAGATATCTGCATCTTGAGAAGCGCGAGGATCGAATATCTTGATGAAAGTTCGGACCTTTTGAAGGATTCTTGAGAGAATATACAGGAAAGGTAGTGTGCTTTTGTCTTATGTTGTTCCCCTTTATATACAGGTTTCACGGCCTCTTGGGGAACCCTAGGGTTTTGTCTCTAACGGTTCCCTATTTAATAGGGGTGTTAGGACTCCCCTAGAACGAGTCGTTTCACAACCTTCTTTTCGGCTATTGTAACTCTCCTAGTCGTTACGACGGATCACTAAGGCAAGTCGCCACGTGTCCAATTTTCTTCCATTTTTTTTTTTTTTGAAAACTAAAAATACCTCGATGCTCAATCCCAGAGATGATTTGAAATCTTCTCACTTGGTAACACCCCTCCTTAGGTGAAGATTCTGATTCTCCTAGGACTGTCACAGTTGGAAGTTGGGACTCCCCTTGGGACGTCATTTGCAGCACAGTATTTTTCATGCTATAAAGATGTATTTTCTCCTGCTGTTGTGCTATATATGTCACCCTATCTTGGGAATGCACCCGTGGCTTGCTTAGTGTCGCACATGCTTCTCATGTGCATTCCAATAACTAAACGCCACTTGAATAACTTATTTCTGTGCTATCAACTAAGTAAGTAATGAACTTCGATGTCTTGTTCTTCCATATCGAGAGACATTCTCGCACAATTAGGACATCTTTTAAGGATGGGTGTTCAGTTCTAATGTCCAGTCAGGAACCACGACTTTCCAGAGGCGATGCTGTGGTGAAAGGAGTTTACAGAATTCTCAGGGAAAAGGTTCTTTCTTTTGGATATTAAGACTTCTTTGGCTTGTTTCTCCACCTATGAAATTCACATTCACCAATGGATCGGGATTCTAATATTCAATCACTATGGGATTTGTGAGACTTTGGATCGTTGATATGAAGCTGTCTGCAGATGGAAACGGGAGCTACCTCAGTATGTAACTCTACTAGATGATCTTTCTAATAAGATTTCTCTTCATGAAGAATCTATGTGATCAATGCTGAAAGTGGATTCTATGAAGTTAGTGATTTTAATGCTTAGTTGGGACATGTTATATGATGACCTGTCATGTCATTCCCTTAGTTAGCATAGAGACCTCTCACTCAGTTCAGTTAGCACCCCAGATGCATACAATTTTTATCAAAGAGGTGTTCTCAGGATTTATAGTTGTGAAGCATCATTTGCCAGAAGCTGAAGATTTCTCTTGTTCAGTATATTGGTTTCGGGTTACAATCTAACTGGTTTGGATGTGATATCTTTGGAATAGTGTCAAAGACCCGATCATTCTTCTGACTTTTCCTTTAGTACTTAGTCTCAGTCACATTGTCTGAACGGTTTGTAGATCAACAAATCAAGATGTCACTTATTTTTGAAGCATGTGTGATCTCGAACATCTGTATCATTTTACCTCTTTCACTGTCTGTTTCTTAACTATATGAAGGCTCAAAGAGACTTGTAGTACTGTCTCTTATTATTCGACACTGTAAACGGTGATTCTGAGATATGCTTTTCCAGTTCTCTTTCTACTCTTGTTGGAAAGCTTTGTTTGAACCTCCTGTTTTATTATGCGGACTCTGTTCAACTATTCTCTTGGATTGAAACTTTTGACTCAAAGGGTTCTCTAGATTCTCCTTCCTCAGTTCTCTACTGTGCAGTTTCTTTTATTATGGTAGTAGAGTAGTAGGCCTTGTGTTGGTTGATCCTATCTTGATCTTCTTGATCTACATGCTATCAAATCAAGCTCTTTTCAAATTTCTATCGTTTTCTTCTTTCTTCGGATCTTTGCATCTTGATCCCTTAAATATTTCCTAGAGGGTGTGTCCTCAGTCCTTCTGGTCCCGAAGAAGAAATGTCACCCTTGAGGCGCGAGGCTTGCTATTAGGACTCTTCTTCTTTTGACCTGTTGGCCCAGTCTTACTCATGTCATCAAAATATCATTATGCAAAAAAAGCCTAACATACAAACTACCACCATCGCTAGTGATTGTTATAGTGTCTCTTCTCTCCCTTTACAATCGAGTCTCATTTACATATATATGTACCATTACATTTACCACATGAAGTCAGGCGCGGAACTACAGTGGACTCTTCTTGGTGTGTTGGCCCGATAGTATGCGAGAAGATCTGTTGAAAATACCTAGCGCCACGGCATACACAGTTCTGCATTGTTGCTAAGCTTTACGTTGTGGGAAGAACACATATGACTTATACATGTATAAAGGAATTAATATTCTATTGCTATAAAGAAAATTTAATAATAGGATCTCCAAGATTTTCATGATTCATATAAGCTAGTGTGCGCCACTACCTGCTTATTGGATCTCGAGTAGGATTCTGTGGGGCGCTTACCGCTATCGGAGGTGTTTGGAGTGCTGAGCCTTACATATATGGAGATACCAGTGAATGTTCCATCAAGCAGATGTGTTTTACTTTCTCATCTCTGTTATTAGTTGTTATGGACATCTTATCATACTACTGTATTATTAGTTCCTACAGCACGGGTAATAGAAATGAGTAGGACTATAATGCCCAAAAATATACCACAAAGTACATGATAAAGTATTATATAATAAGGTGTGAATCTAGACCTGACTCAAGGTATTTTCTAGGAATTTGTGGGTAATGAATATTGATTTAAATGAGCCTTCTATTTAAAATGAAATTTATCATCAGGAAATAAACTGAAGAAGTGATGAAAAAAAAAATATATAAAATTGTAAATGAAAGCCCTAAGTGTAATTATAGAATAAGTTTATATGTCTAAGTGAAATTAAGAGAAATAAATGAGTAAGGGGAAAATCATAGGAGACGATGTGGGAATAATAGAGAAATGGAGGACCTAATATAAAGAACAGAAAAAAAAAGAAAAAAAAATCAAGGAAAGGAGCGCATGGCATGAGAGAGGAGAGGCTTCTTCTCTTTTAGGAAATACGTGTCAAGGGTGATCCAGGAAAGAAAAGAGGAAAAAAGAGAAGGAAACAAAATATTTTTGAGGAGAGATTTTGGGTAAAGGCTCTCTTCTCTGTTTCCGTGATCGGATGACGATTCTAAGTGACGGAGAATCTCCTCGTATTGGCTATAGTAGAAGCTGGGAATCGGGGGTTTAAATAAACACTGAAGTGTGGTCTTCTCCTACTTTGAAGTTTTCTACCCTAAGGGTTGTGTGGTGGTTATCTTGCCTTAGGGAATGTTGGACGGTTGCTCTTTTTAAACCATGGGAAGCTGCTTACATTGTGTGGGCTATAAATGCTTGGACAACAAGCTGAATTTTTGGGTAGAAATAAAGGGAATTTGGTGATGATCACCTGGTAAGTGTATCATATCGACGAACTTGATGTTGACTTTGGGCCCATTTCTCGTTGGACCTTTTTAGGCCAGTTATGGTCTTTTCTGAAGTCATTCGACTCGACCGGTCGGAGATCGGTCTGCGGTCGGTCGGTTACCGGTCCGGGTGTGTACCGGACCTTAGAGCTGATTTTGGGTCTGAAAGTGAAAGGTAATTTGGTAGTGAGTCCTTCTAGTATATTGTAGCCTCATCAATAAACAGTGTTACCGGATTTGAATTTCTCAATTCAGACCTTCCGGTAGACAGTTATATGGTCCTCCTTACAGGTCGGCTAATCGGTAAGGGTCAGTCGATTCTGCTATTCGGAGCCCTAATGGACCTTAGATCTGGTATTTTAATTATGATGAAGGGGAATTTGTTGTATTGAGTCCTTCACAAGTAAATTGTATCCTCTTCTCAATGAACGTTTATGGCTTTTGAATTTCTCTGATTCGGACCTCGGTATGCAGTTATGGTCCTTTCTTGGTCGGCTGTGGTCTGTGGAAGTCTGATGGCAGAAATTCGGTCGGCTGCCAAGTCGGCGGAGGTCTCGGCGCTGGGGTCATTCATGAAGGTCGGCCTAGATCTGACAGCGGTCAGCTCAGCAGTCGGCTGGGCTGATGTTAGTCATTGTTTGGGTGTATTCTGCGTATGACCACAGCCCCCGAGAAGGTATGCTCCTATTGGTAGGCTTCGTTCAGTGTCTTGAACCTGAAACCCATTGAGTCAGATCATTCACATTCTAAGGATGAATATGGCAGACTGGGTGTCAGACCAGTTTACCGGACCGGGTCAGCTCGGTCAGATTCGAATATTTCAGTACGGTGTTATGACTCTCATTATGACCTCAACACCGGAAGGTCTGCTCCTTAATCCAGACACTTCCGTTTCGGGTGTTCTTGAACTCTATGGAAAGACCCATTTTAGTCGAGGAATCTTTAATAATCTTCCTGCTGGGAGGATATGTAGGTGTCATACTACCAGATGTGAGATACGAGCTCTGTGTTCGGTTCGAATCTCTTCAGTAGTGACTATATGTGACCTCCCGACTTGGAGGGTCATAACTCCTTCGTCAGAACTCCAGGTTTTGGGTGATATTGGACTCTATGGAAAGCCCATTGATTGAGAATCCATCTATAGCTTGTTGAAGTGGAATATAAATTAACTCAAAAAAAGTGTAATCTAACCAAAACCACCCTGCTTTACACGAGAATATTATTGAACTATTAATGGTTTGGAATAGGGAGAAACTAAGAGGAGGAAAAAATCAAAATGAGATTATGAATTAAGTTAGAATCGAAAAGTGCAGCTTTTGAGTTTGTTCTCGACTCTATTCTTATTTCAAGTATTTTGTTGGTTTCTGATATAACATGAAATGATTGCATGAATAAGTATATATGAAATGAGTGCATGAATAGTATATGAAATAGTATAATTATATCTGACATTTATGAATGAGTATCTAAATAAAATGCGTGAATGTACATAAAATGAGTGCATGAATGTGCATATGTAAGATGTGTATTCTATGAATATAGTATTAACTATAAATATAGTACATATGAATGAGTATATAAAATGAGTAAGTGAATATTGACCCATGAAATGAGTACATAGATTTAGTATATCTTTTGAAAAGAATAAAGTGAATATGAGTGTAATGTGATATTTGGCAGAATGAATGTGATTGTCGAATTGTAAGCGATTAGATGCAATTCACGACTTTGTCTTGAATTGAATCGATATCACCAGGAATGGCGAATCGCTGGCGGGATGCACTAATCGGCATCGTCGCTCGTTTCGAAATTGTCGATGTCCACTTGGCGGGATGCACCAATCTGGTATCATCGCTGATGACCTATGGCATTGAAAATGTCCCACTTGGCGGGATGCTGCAATGTGAAGCGCTCGTCATGATGGCGTATGACATTTAAGTGATGCAGCGTGTGAGATGTTTGAAACGACATCGCGTCGTGATGGGAGGCCGGGTGTTAATCTTAGCACATTGCCAATGATGATAAGGGCCGGGTTTCTAATAAGCGAGTCCGCGTCATAAATGTGGTGGACAGATCAAGTGAATAAGCCAACATTGACAGTGAAAAAGAGAGTTTAATAATATCTCAGCTTAAATCTCATAAATTGAATTATTAATTGAATTGTTGCATTGAAATTGCATGATTGTGATATAAATGATTATAAATGACATGCGAAAATGAATAGCATGATGATTTATATGCTCTGATATAATAAACAGCATGGTTTAATGTCAAATGCATGTCAAGTTAAGAATTGAATATTATGAAATAGAATTGTATAGAACCACTTAGCACAAAATGCTGCAGGTGTGGTTTTAATACATCTTGGGTTTGGTAAGACGGGGAAGGAACATGCAGATTGTGACCTTGAGTCCTAATAAGAGAGTATGCGAATCAAAGTATACCTCGTCATTTGCATATCATTTCCTTTTGATAATATGGATATTTGTGAACCACATCAAATTGAACTTTACGAATTAATGTTTTTGTTTTTGTATATCATTTTAAGGCATAGAATGTGCTATTTAACAATGCATTTATTAAATGTGAAAGTTTATTAGATATCCCATTTGAAAATGTAGCGAGTGTATAAGCAATGACATAAATAATGTTTGGATAAGATAAATGGCATTGAATGTGGGACTCAGGTTTCGGACCAGCCAGATTAGAAATGGGATCGGTGTGACACCCCCAGAAAAAGAACGTGTCAAATGTAAAATAAAAAAATTAAGCAGGCGTCTACAGGTTCCGATTCGGATCCTCCGTCGTTGTGGTCGGATATGATTATATACAAGGACACATCTGCAATAGGTGCAGAAGGTGCTGATCTTGAGTCTTGTAACTGGCGAAGTCTTGACCGATCGAAATGCTTGCCCACATAACGAAGTGTAAATGCATACTTGGCAGTCTTGAAACGTCGGGCGTGCTGCCCAGCTCTCGCCGTATCGTAGCACTGGCAAAATTATTGAAACGCGATCGGAGAGCGTGCGCGCTGCCCGCGTAACAGAGGTGTCGTGGCACTGGCGGGATCAAACCGCGTTATAATGCTACGTAAATAGAAGTGTCGTAGCAACTGGCGGTGTTGGAAGCTTAGATAAGAGCGTGCATGCCGTAACGAGTGTCGTAGCGATGAAAGGAGTCTTGCGTGACGGTGATCAGTACACTCGTCGTGACGGAAGTGTTGTGTGTCATTTAATACGAGATGTGCGACGTATTCTGATTATATGTGTTGGAACACATCACTTTATCACTGGGGCATTAGTTTCCCTTCAAACATCGACGGAGGCTCATCACGCAGGCGGTGGTACGATGTTTTCACTTAGTTTCCACTTTTATTTGAACCCTCATTAGTCGTGCATGGGGTCTGTCTTTTTGGTGTATGAATTTGAGGGCAAAATGTCAAATACAGAAATTGGTAGCCAAGAAAAAAAATGGTACTACGACTAGTCGCACTCGTTGCTATTGCATTCATGTTAGTGAGTGGTACCAGTACCACTTTGGTTGGTACCAGTACCATTTGGCCTCTGTATAAGTGGTACCGAGTGCCACCACTGTTTCTAAATCCTCAGGGTACCCGGTTAAGAGGCCTTGAGAAATGGCGGATTTGCCATTTTACCTCACTTTTCTCAATGTCTCCTGTTGCATCCTAAGTCAAAACCACCATGAATCATAAAAAACAACTCTGAGCCTTATAAATGGTGTTTAGAGATTTCTTAGACTAAACCCTAGCCATAGAATCCAAGGATTCATACCAAATTCACAAATCTTTACAAAACCATAGAAATAGGAAGGATTCCATATCTATTTGATACAAACTAGGGCTTTTCAACCCAACTTCCAACAAATCTAGGGTTATGATGAATTCCTAACTAAACCCTAGGTTTGGAAACCATAGAAATCCCTACCAAAGTCCAAAATACACATGAATCCATACAAAACCATAGTTCCATAGAGTTCCATACCTTTCTTCTCTTATCTTCTTTTTCTTCCTCTTCCTCTTCTTCTCTTCTTCCTCTTCTCCTCTTCTACGTTTTTGCTCTCCTAAAAAATGAGAGACATTTGAGATATTTTTGCCTTTTTATATATTAAATTTTCCTTTTATTACCCTTTAGTCCTCCATCACTCTACTATTTGCACTACAATTTATGTTATTTCTATAATGGCAAATTTGTCCTTGTGTCTTGTAAAATTTCTGGGTTTCTCAATTTCCATGTTTTGCATTTTAATTATGAAAAAATCAAATTATGCCTACAAAAATACCCTAAACTCGTTGAAAATGACTAAGATATATTTCAGGGTGTTAAAAGCAATGAGTGCAATCATCTTGTCATCCATACTACATTGGATTGCATGTAGAGTAGTGTAGTTTCTTGATGTTGTTTTTCTTTCTTCAAAGTTCCAATCTGACGTAGGCTTGATCGTTGCGTCCCCATTAACAAATTTAGTTGGGATTGACCAACCTGTTTCTATAAATTGCCATACTTCCATTCATAGCGATTTGATGAAAGTACTCATATGGATCTTTCAATGAGCATAGTTTCCATCATCAAGAAGTCTAGGGCTTTTTATGGACATTCCGCTCTTCATCAGATTCATATGAAATTCACACACAATCGAATAAAGCAACCTAGGATCTCACTCAATAACTTAGAGTGACCCACTGTGATACCAATTGACAGTTATAAGTGTGTGCTCTAAGTCACAGTCCTTGATGTTTGGACTATGATCTCGTTTGGACTTTAGTGCAGTGCATTTGAACTCCCCTAGTAGGTTTTGGTGTGTACAGAACAGATGTGATATAATTGTAATAAAATAAAGGCACACACAATTTTTTACATGGTTTGGCAACCTGCCTACGTTCACAGGGTTGTTCCTAGATTTAAGATTTCCACTAATCTAATTCAAGGTTACAATTAGTCTTATGTGGTATGAGACTCCTTCTCTACCCACGACTCTTCTTGAAACCTAATCACTCATAGTGGAATTTCAAATGAAGCCTCTCCATTTCCCTCTCTACAACATCGCACACTCATACCCACATTACATCAATATAAGATGAAGAATAATAAAAACACCATCTTTCACCAAAAGTGAAAGGCTTTAATGTGCAATACCTCAACCAAGTATCTGCACTCCGCATTCCTTCAGCACTTTTGGACTTCGATTGTTCTTCTTTAAGCTCTGCTCCTAAAATCTGTGTTGAGAACTTCCAACACTTTAAATTTATAACCTTGCTAATCAGTCTTGGAAGTCTAAATACGGTTGGATTATTATCCTAATATGACTCCAACCTTACCTTCTATTTTCTATTCTTTCCTTTAAGTTATCACTATGAAAATAGGAAACTTGTTGATCAAGTATCCTCTTTAAATTAGAATCCTAATTTGTTTCTAATTATGGTTTGATAGCTTAGACATCCGGATTTTTTGAGATTTGATCTTTATCCTCTTGCCAAATAGATCCCAAGCCCATCGGATACTTACTCCCCAAGTTCCTTAGCTTCCAAGCTAGCAGACTGCCTTACGTCCCACATCAACTATGTTCCTAGTCCGAACTCTTTGAGTCTCGCACATCCTTATACTATGGAACAACCTTAGTCCAAACTACTTCTTGGTTCTTGATCGGGGTGAATCATGCATGCATTTCAGTTGAATTCTCGGTGTTCTTTATGGCTTAAATGCATGATTCACATACATTTTCAGTAATATTACGCTAATCCCTCATATTATCTTATTCTATAGAATATGGCGATAGGAATCAAACTATAAAATTAAAAGAGACAGAAAACAAAACTGGGCAAGATATGATAAATGTGGACCAAATAGGCTACGGTTTCACAAGAATAAACCACCTTCACTCGCAACGAAGCACTTTGCCACAAAGGAAGGGTCCTTCGTCAGTGTGCTGAACTAGAAATCTCGAAATCAAAGGCTCCTGTCCGTCACGCAAGGGAGGTTCCCTTTCCATTATAGGAACTCGAAAAAACCATAGCTTTCTAGGCCATTGATGGTGTAGCGACCCCCAAGCCCGACCCGACCCGATTGGTGGATCCGAACCGAAATCCCGGGGACGCCCGACCGAAGCCATTAATCAAATCCCTTTTAGCAATTTCACTTTATGATCCGGGGACACCCGTTTAATTCTCTTAGTTAGCGTTTTATTAAATTTTCATTTCAAAAGTGTCGCGACCCGAATCCCCGACTTGACCTGATTGGCGAATCCAAACCGGAGCCCGGTTTACTCCGACATTTTTAAATTATCTTCTCAAAACGTTTGTTTGTGTTTTTCAATTTTAGACCTTTTTAATTACGCTACACTTCATTTCAAGTGCTTCCATAAACATTTACAAAATTAAAGGAACCATAATATTTACATTTAACAAAATGCATTTACAAAATAGAAGTTCAGAGTTCAAATTGTTTTACAAAATATCAATGTTCGAAAGAAAATGGAGTGAATGCATATGACGGAGCATACTCCGCAATTCTTTCTCTATGACTCTGAGCTCTTCGATCTTGGGTCTTGCTTCACTGTCTATCACTCGGTACCTGCGCTGTAACACCCCGAAATATACCCTAGTCGTTTTCGACATGTTTAGGGTATTTTATAAGCATAATTTAAATTTTTTGTGAGTTAAATGCGAAACATGGAAACGAGAGACCCGAAAATTTACAAGACTTAAGGATAAAATCGTAATTTGTCCAAAAAGAGGCATAAAAGTCATAACTTGATAAGACTATAGGCCAAAGTAGGAATAATAGGAATTGTAGTGCAATTCCTAGAAGGAGGGAGGATTAAAAGGCAAATACAAGAAAGTTAAATTATAAAGGGAGGAGACAAAATAACTCATTTTTGTCTCCAAACAAGAGCTCCTACGGGTTGGAAGGAAAAGAGAAGAAGAGGGAAGATGGCTAAGAAGAGGGAGGAAGAAGGAGAAGCTAAGAAGAAAGGTATGGATTCAAGTATGGATTTCTATGATGTTTGGTATGGGTTTTACATGGAAAGCAAGAAACTTATGGTTTTGTATGGATTTCTGTGTGATTTTTTGAGTGAGTTCCAAACTCAGGTTTAGTTAGGAATTGATCCTAACTCTAGGTTTGAATGAAATTGAGTTGAAAAACTCTAGCTTGGTTAATATAAGTATGGAATTCCCCTTAATTCTATGTTTTTGTATAAGAATGGTGAAATTTGGTATGGGTTCTTGGATTTTTACCTAGGGTTTGGGTATGTGAAGTTTTAAACCACCACTACAAGATGTATATGGAGTGGTTTTGATGTGTATATTGAGTATTGAGTGGATTTGGGTGGATTTGAGTGTTCTGTTTTTCTGTTTTGACCAGTGTTCGTATTTTGGCCATAACTTGCTCATTTTTGATCCGATTTGAGTGATTCAAGTTGCTGGTTAAAATAGGCTTCAAGGAGAACCATACATTCTGAAATAGATACCTTCAAATTATGATTATATGTGTCCCTAAAATTCGCTCAAAGTGGGGCTATGTTCAAGCCAAATTTTGTTCCAGTTTTTTAATATAGTGTAGTCTCGGTTGTTTCGGACGTAACTTGAGTTCCGTTACTCCGATTTGGGTGATTCCAGTTGGAGGAGAACCCTTAGCACCTTAGCTTTAAAAGAGTAAAAAGAGACAGTGTCAAATAGGAAGTTAAGACCCCGGAAAAATGAGTATTACAAACTGTCCCTAGTGTAATCGGTAAATTGACTAGTTTTGCATGAAAATGCCATAACTTTAGTTTTGATGATCTAATTGGAATGATTCCAATTTCTAAGTAAAATAGGTTCATATAGGGACAAGAATACATGAATGATATGTGAATACATAAGCATCATACTGCATAAGATACGAAATGCCATATGTAATGTGCATGAGATAAGAAAAGTAATGGAAATGAAATATGTAAGATTTGTTCATGAAGTACTTAATATGTTATGAAAATGAAAACGAACTAAATATGAACATGAAGATGAGGTAAATGTCAGTGAACATAGAATGATAAAGATAGGTTATGAGTTCTAAAGACATATGATAGTATGACTACCTAGGACCGAAGAGTGAATTTGTGACTTTTATACGAAATTCCTCCTCAAACAGTAAGCCATGCTAGAGAGTGTGATTACTTGTTAGAGTACTTTAATCTTCCCTTTCGAGGATGGATCAGAATTTGTATGATATGGAAGTTTGGTTTATTCCTACTTTTGGGGTGATTTGGGATTGATTGTATGATGGTTTTGGTGCCGTGTTTATGGCATGTTATGTGGCCTCAATTAGGAGGATATTGTCGCCGGTGGATAAGGGCTGTTCCGGGATGATTTCGGGTTGAAAAATGGCATGTACCGGAGCTTCCAAGGAGCTCTCTGGCACGCCGGGGCGTGGAAGCCACGCTATAGCGTGGCTGGGTGCATCCTCGGGTACGCTATAGTGTGGGATTCCACGCTATAGCGTAGCCCCTGCACACGTCAACCTCCAACTGGATGCGCATAACTTTCATTCAACTCGTTCGTGTTCTCGACTCTAAGTAAAGCCTTTCAGCCTGTAATCCATCCATATATAGATTGATACAATATTGAGCTTATAATAAGTCCAAAAATGACAAAATACAGTGGCTGCTGCTGCTACTGCAGTTGCTGCAAGTTGCTGATTTTCTTCCCGGATTGCAATGTGCATAACTCCTTCGTTAGGACTCCGTTTTGGGTGTTCTTGGACTCTATGGAAAGCTCATTGAGTCTAGAATCTAACCATATGCTATTTAATGGAATTCGGCATCCACATCTGAACATTTGATTGTTGTACCAAGTGTACTAATAGCTTGGTTAAAGTCAATTGGAATACATGATAAGAAAAGAGATAGATATAACCAAGAAATAGCAATATACGTAGATTTGATATGGAGAGGAGTATAGAAGAAAAGAATAAAATGATAAGCTCAGAAAACACGTATAATTGTATGACTGCCTAAGACCGATATCAATGACAAGACATATATGATCGCGCTTCGACATTCCCCAGGTGCTAACGCACTCCCTCGTTACGTGGGCAGCACGTTCGCTTAGTACTTCGTACTCCCGATTAGTGCCATGCCACTCCCGCCGCACTTCTGAGACTCCCCGACAGTGCTACGCACTCCCGCTCGCATTTCACTCTCCCGCCATTGGTGCTACAAGACCTCAAGATCGTATCGTAATCTTCGTACTTATCGTATCGCATCCTACTCACTTCTTATGATTGGTCTCGTAGTCAAATAGTTATATGATAAGACTCTGAATAAAGAATAAGAGTAAAGATCCAATGTACCCCAGACTGCTGTGAGTACCTACGTACTTTGTATCCGACATCCGTAGCACTCCACTCTGCACATCTCCGCATAAGCCCGATAAGGATAAACTCAAGAGGTACCCCACGTACTTCTCATGAGTATAAGATAAGTTTGATATGCACGCGCCTCGGGATTGAACAAGTAGTACTTACTGGTACTTCCGTATAAGAATAAGTTCCGCACAACAAAGATAATGCCTCTTAATATCTCTCGTAAACTCCTACTGAGACTGAGATATATATAAGTACCAAGACGCGTGTAAGCAATTCTCCAGATAAGCATAAGTTCCAGAATCTCTATGGGAGATCAAAGCAAGTATAAGCTTGGTGATAAATATGAGTATGTGAATAAGTCCGCCTAAGTATATGTATAAGTTCAAGATCGTGATACGGAAATATGAATAAGAATGTGTCCTTCGGGAGATATGAACCAAGATGAACTCCACAGCGTACCTTCGCATAGTTATATGTTTCCGATTTGTATAATAAAGTCATGGAACATAAACCATGCAACACTCAATAAAAAGGAATTCAAATTCGCTTCGACTATATATGCACGTATCTCCGTCTAGACTTATACTCCCATGTGGGAGATGTAAAATTCCGTTAAAGTCACAAGGTACAAGTAGACAGAATTATGTAAATGACATGAATAGGAAAATGACCTGAAAACCTGAGAAAGTCATGATACATGTAAAAGAGACGAAACGGATGCCTTGCTATTGTATATGTCTAAGTTTGCTCTGAATATGATCTGACCTGTTATACATTTGGATTATATGAATTCATGAGATTTTGATATCTGTTTCTGTTATATGTTTATCATGATTCAGTCTAAATGCATGTGTATCAATATAAGTTATAAGATATGTTTCCCACTAAGCGTAAAGCTTAGCACGGGTTTTTAATCCGTGTAGGTACAGGAGAAGACGCTCGAAAACATCCGCATACAACTGGGCCAACACACTAGTAAGGGAAGTTCACTACATGTAGGTTCCGTGGCTCGATTTGTAAATGTGTAAAAGTACGCTTTGTATATGAAAATGGGACTCAAGATATGTGTATAGATTTTGATGGACAATCTACTGTGGTAGTTCTTTTCAGATATGTATCTCGATATTTGATTATAAAGATAAGATGGGCCATAACCACAAGTACAAGTTCGGTTTTAAAAAAAAAAAAAAACAGGTAAAGAGTCCCAGTATAGTGTAGTCTCGCACTCGACCTAGGTCTGATCCCCACCTGCCTGACCGAATCATGAGAAAGACGATAAAATAATACGCCACATTTTCATGCTTAGTGGTTCTATACAATTCTCTATTCCATTTCAGTTCAATATATATATCATGCATTATCAAAATAATGCTTTTAGACAATGTCTGTGTAATGTAAAAGATAATTATACACATACACTTTTTTTTAATACCATTTTTTCGCCGGCTCAGGATTTCACATATGGCTACAGTAAGCCTACATTCACAACAAATTCCGCTTGGTGAACCCGTCCCGTTTGTCATTCAAAGAGTAATAAGCCCAGATTCATTGACTCAACATTCATATATATATAAGTTTGATATCTTAATGGAATGCATTCAAATTGTGAATCCCCGCCCCCGCTTATTATCTCAAGAGCAAAATGTAATTCCACATCCAACAATTACGGTTACCTTCATGACGAATTCAATCGCGAATCCGGCCATGTCAGTCATCCATTACACTTCAAATCAATTACTTTTATAATAAATTCACATATAGTTCAAATATTAATGATACATGCATATATTTAATGTGCTACTTCAAATATTAATAATTAAAATCGATATATATGTATTTTTCACAATGGGGAGAACAACCGAGAACAAATGAAGGAACAAGAACAAACCAATTATCGATTCTCTTTTTTTCTCTCGATATCAATCCTAGGTCGATTGTCGCCTTCACCGTGACTAGTCAAATACAAATTCTTCACTCTAGTGGTTAAGCAAACAATCATACTAAACGAATATCATCGTCGGTAATATATAAGGTACTTAACGTTGACTTAGTCTCATTCTTATTCGAACCCCCATTAATCGCTTCTTTGTGGGGGTCCCTAAACAATCTGTATGAATACTCGACTTAATCTGGCAAAATAAGAAAAAAACGGGTCAGAACTCAGATCGATACACTCGAAATTGCACTTGTGATAGGTTACCCATCAAGACACTGCACGGCATTAAACAACTCAGATTTCCAGACATCTCACGGTTTTTGTCCGTAAATATTCGATTTTGGCATTTTCTTCCACAAATCTTCTCTCAATTGGCCCCATATCAAAATCCACCATGGAATCCTCTTCAATACAACTCCAAAAGTGGTTTAGAATCAATGAAAACTCTTTATCTCAAGTTGTATTTCTTTCCCCAAAATCCAAATCAAAATATGAGGTTAGGTTTTGATTTTTCTTACCTTAAACCTCTTCAAATCTCTCTTTCTTTCTTGTATGTTGTTTGGTCTCTTAGGAGCAAGAAATGGGAAGCAAAGCCAACCAAAACTTGATCTCTTGCCAAACCCTAGCTTTTCTCCCTTTTTCTCCCCTCTTCTTTCTCAAAACGGATTGCTCATAAATGAGCCCTAAGACCACATTTTGGCCTTTTAATTCTCTCTTAAATGTAAGGCCATGTTTGGCCTACACCCATTTCTCATTTCTCATTTTTTTTGTCTTAACTCACTTGCTTTCCTAAGGCCATGCTCGCCTAAAACCCATTATTATTTCATTTAAGTTCCTATTATTCCACTTTGGCCATTCATTTATCATAAATTCACCTAGACATTTATTCTTTATAATAATTGACCCTTAGGCCCTCATTTTACAGATTTTCACATTTGCCATTTTTCACTTGGGTTATTTATGGGTTCGATCAATTTTCTCATTTTAGCATATAATATTAAATCATATGCTCACGCCTTCAATTTATATTTCATAATTTATCAATTTATCAATTTTCCTAGTAAAACCCAAGTTTGTCTCAATTCATACCCGTAATATATAATAAAATTATTATAAAAATTCTAGGGTATTTTTATGCTACAATGGTCCACTGCCTTGAGGTATAAAAGGGAGTAATTTCAAGTAAAAAGGGGGCATTGGATAGAAAGGCGAGGGAGACACAGGAGGGAGATCAAGATAGACGGATTCGGGGACAGCATCGCAAAGACTCGATTTTCTCAGTCCTTCCTTCAACCCACTTCATGATTCGAATTCTTCAATGTGTAATGAATAATATGATGAACTAATTCTTTTCTCTAGGGTTTTGCCAACCCTAACCACAGTTTGATGGATTGAATTTCAGTTTTAGCTTATTTGAATGTTAATATAAGTTCATACGTTTGCTTTAATTCTAGGTTTAATTACATGTTATTGTCTGGCCAACTGTGACATGCTAAAGCTGGGAGTTTGAGATCGAGAGAAGATAACTTCTAGGGACATGGTTAAAGCAACACTTGGGTAGTCGAAGAATAGAGATATTCCAGACTGTAAGAGTGGCACTAGGGTTTGCACATTTAGGCATTTTGGAGTCAAGGGGTTGAGGCAGATATACAATACATCCCACTGGCGAGATAGGCAAATATATCTCGAGAGAGAATATCTTGTAAGAAATATCAACCCGCCAACATAACTCATATGAATACTTCAATAAGTCCTTAATTGAATTGATACTTATCATGTGGTAGGAGACTAGAAACCCTAAGTTTCTCACCATCGATATAATTCAATACAATCTAATTTAAAAGTTTTTTAATTTAGTAATTTAGTCGTGATCAAGCCAGATTATATCCAAATATTGTCGGAGTCATTAAATCAGTAATCAACATGCTTCTCTTCGAGGGAACGACACTTGAATAACCACTACACTACGTCAACTCGATGCGATACTTCACAGACACCTGCCTATGGCTTTCCCACCTAATTTTGCACACTCACTTTCACCATTGCTGGGTGCCGTCACGGGAGAAGTTTAGTGTTGATATTGACAACCGTGCCATAAATAGTACTTTGGAACAATTTTATTTTCTTTAGTTCTTTTCACTTATTGATCACTTTCTACCTTTTTATTTTTTATTTTTTACTTTAATTCTCGCACGTGGTTTCATCGTATCCGTGTCAGGATTCGCACGTTCTTATCCCAGGATTCGAGGAAAGTATTTAGAGTGTATGCAAAGACAAGGCCACAAGGAATTGCTTCCATTCAATCGACCAATCCGACACCGCATCGACATGCAACTCTACTCCTACGTAACTCAGCCTGAAATCGCAAAGATCAAGTAGACGTGATGACATATTCATGATAAAGAATGAACCATGTGGAATAGAATGGATGTAACTATAGAACCGCCACCACACCCTTCATGCAGCCCGATAATCCACATATGCTACTTGAGGAGTTTGCCTTTGCCACCTACGCTGTCTAATCAGCCATATCGTCGACCACCCACATGTTTAACAATTTTGAGCTAAAAGGAGTAACATTGCAAATGCTCCACAATATACAATTCCATGGCCTACCTAGTAAGAATCCGAATGCACATTTGACCAACTTTATTGAAGTTTGTGACACAATCAAGTACAATGGGGTAACCGAAGAAGCTCTTTGCAGACCACGCTTATTCCCTACTTTCGCACTTAGCCGATCGAAGCAACACTGTCGACCAACCAACCTCCCGTACTCCATCACCTCATGGAATGACTTGGTGCAAAAATTCCTGACCAAATTTTTCCCACCCGCGAAAAATAGCTCACTGGTGCAAGGAAATGAATACATGACAATTTGAGGGGGGAGAACCTAGTCTAAGCTTAGGAGAGATTTCAGAGCTATCGAGGAGCCCACATCATAGATCGACCGCTTGATGCACGTGCATACGTTCTACAATGGTTTAAGTGACTCAACCAAGACAATCATTAATGCTTAAGCAGGAGGTGCTCGATGAAGAAAACTACGCATCAATCCTATGGAGATCTTGGAGGATACAAGCATTAATACTAATCAAAGGCTCTAGATAGATCAAAGATCTTAAGAAACCCTTAGCGTGAAGCTGCACACGCAGGTTCTCAATAACCTGGTAAACCATGTCGCATAGTTAACTAGACAAATTGTTAGTATAACAGTGGCATAGTAAATGCTATTCGTAATAAAACGGGAATTTGTGAATCTTATGATGGACAAAGACAAAGACTATGGAGTGTCACTAGTATGCATGACGTAGAGTGCTCCACACGTGAATCAGCATAATCAATTACAACAAGGACAGTTTGGAGGTAGTGCTTATCAACAAAATTGGTACCGTAATCAAGGCTGTGGTTGGAGGTAACCAAGGTAATCAGAACAATCAAAATTATGGTTGGAGGAATAGTCAGAACAACATGCCACCACCCCAAGTGAATGAACCACCCCCTGAAAAAAAAGTAGACTTTGAGCAAGCACTTGCTCAAATGCACACCTCACACACCGCCTTTATGAATGAGACAAAGGTGAATTTGAAAAACCAGGCCACCCAATTGAACAATCAAGGCCATGAATCAGAAATTTAGAGGTGCAATGGGCCAAATGGCCACCGCCGACTTTGAGAGGCAGCTATGAAGGGCCATCGAGTACTCGGGCAACCTGAGGCGTTAAGGTAATGAATATGCAAAGGTCACTACATTAAGGAGTGGCAAAGAACTAGCAAGACTAAGGCAGCCACCAAAGGATAGGGGAGGCTAAGATAAAGTAATCCAAATTTAGCCGTGACCGACAAGGTAATAGGTAACAACCCCATCGAAAAAGTCAGAAAGAAATGTAATCCGAGGGTCAATAACACAGCTCAACCCACTATCCCACTGCACTCAACGCCTCGTTAAGAGTAAATTGACAAGCAATCTACCAAGTTTCGGGAGATGTTGAAACCGCATATAAACATTATGTTTGTGATGCATTAGGCGGATGCCCGATTCATCGAGTGAAGGGAAATGCATCGAAAGAAGGCGCATCGGGCTGGGAAGCGATCGCCTCAACGAGTGGTGCCCATCCTCGGCGAGCGCCACAAAGATGAAAATTTTGAGCCAGTTTATATGTATTTTGTTCAAATTCCATATTTAGAGAAGGCCTTGTGGCGTCGGGGAAGCCCAGTATCAACCTGTCTTTTTGCTATATATTCAGATGGATTACAGGATTAGAGTGAAGCTTCGCACAACCAGTCACACTCGATTGTGAAATAAGTCCAACATACCAGGGTGATAAAGGCATCTGGTGAAGTGACGAGGTCATTTCAGTGAATTGTTGTTTTGTTAGAAGAAGTCAAAAATACTATTATCTTTGGGTGATTGTTTCTGCTGGCCAGCGGGGCCTTGATTAGTACTGAAGGGAGAATTGAAATTAAGAGTACAAGATGATAAGGTCAACTTCAATGTATTCAAAGCCGTAGGACACTGTATGAGAGATGCATGCTTTTAGTAGAGAAATTTGTTGAGGCTATAGTGTCTAGCTAGTGATTATTCAGACCTTTGGAGCTAGCCTGATCGGAGTAGATTCGAGAGAACTTGGTGAAGAGACTACAGGAGTATGTGAGCGGATGAACCTCCTTTGAACCCTAATGGAGGAAATACTATGGACTCTGGGGTAGAAACACTAAGGCGTCGATACCCTCTTTAAAAAACCACCTAGGTGGAGGCGAAGCTAACTGCATACCATTTGGTGTCTTACTCTTAGGAGGCTGCACCTTACCAATAATTATTTCGATCTCTGGCGGCATCAAAGAAGATAAGCCATTAAAGGTGGCAAAGACCAAGGATCCCAATTGGTTGGTCTCTATCAGGTTAAAGGGTCTTGCTACCATGTTGTATGATTCCTATTAAGATGGTGTGGCATTGATTGAAGCCTGCAGAGAATCTTTGGATCATTCTGAAGAGTTATCCTTGAAATGTAAAGTGGTGGATGCGGGGGTTATATATCCTATACTCTCTGATACTTAGGTAGAATCCCAGTACTGAGGGTAGTACCTAAGAAAAGGAGGAACAATAGTGATCAAAACAGCCGATAATACCTTGTTACCTTCTAGACAGTCAAGGGTTGGAGATTTGTATTGACTCTTAGAAGCTGAATAAAATTTACTTGATTAGTACTTGAATAGTGTTTGTTTTAAGCCACTGTTTATTCAGTTTGACACTTTGTGTATAATCAACTTAAAATAACCAATTGATGCGCTAGGTCCCACATGGATATTTTGTAGTTTGCATTCCAATTGCACCATTTTCTTCATCGATTCAAATACGATGAACCCGAGTCGAACTCGAAGCTGCATGTGCAAATCAAAAGGCATTAAGACTAAAATGCGAGAAAGAGAGAAGAAGCGTGAGGAATTTTGAAGTGTTGCGAAATTTTCTAACTATTTGAATTTGGGTTGCGAGAATTTAACGGAGTTGCCACATATCTTTGTCTTGGCCTTTTGGCCAGTATTTTATGGCTTTTTACCAAAATGCCCTTGATGTAATTTTTGTTCTTTCATACTTTTATGTAATTTCCTTGACTCTTAGCACTATATAAGCTCAGTCAAGCACATGTAACATGCAGCTTTTAGTCTATCAATAAAATTGGCGCCAAAGCTTTCAGCTTTCCCGCCTGTGCAATTTTCTTTCACTTTCTTTCCCTTTCTCGCATTTTCTCACGAGCACAGTTGGGGATGGCCAATCAGGGATGCTTGGCTAAACCTCCTCGTCAGCAGAAAGGAGGCCTCTTTGGGTTGAAGGTTAAGAGGTAATACAACATCCTCTATTACCAACATGAGGCATCTATTATCATCTATGTTAAATACCAACAGGTTTGAATCCTTTGTGATGTACCTGAGTGGATAATAGCAGCAATTTAAGGCTGGTGTTTTCATTGCTAGATCACTTGATGCTTAGTGAATTGCCCATTTATTAGCTCTTGCAGGTTAGATCCAGTGGATGGTTCTAACTGCTTTGAAACATTAATGGGTCATAAATGTTGTATACTAGGAAGGAAACTTCTGAGGTGGTTGTTATATCGAGCTAGATCACGGTTGGAAATGACTATAGGTCATCCCCAGAGAGGAAAGGACCGAGGACATTACGAGTTACACGAGAACCTTAAGCCCGAGTGTGGTGCAGAAGCCGAGGAGTTCTTTACACTGTTTCTCTACGATTCACGGTTTTACAAGCCATCAACCTCACTGTTTTTACAAAAACCCCAAATCTAAAGTGGAAACACCAATTTTACTCATTTAGCATGAAGAAAACCCATACCTGAGTTCGACCTTAGGCCACTATACTGCAGTAGCTTTACTACGGCAGTAGGAATCCTAGGATACAAATTTTGTTGATTCCGATACACCTACTGTGGCATGAATCAAATGGCGTCGTTGCCGGGGATGGTGCCTTAGTGCAAGTGATGAATTGCGGAACTTGTGATTCTCGTCATAAGTATTGGTGAATCCAAAACACTTTTTGATTTTACTTTTATTTCCCCTAGCAATTCACTGCTAGGTTGATTTAATTTTTATACTATCCGTAATCAAATTTCTTGTTTATACTTTTTAGCTGACAATAACATTTCTAGGTAGCCCTGTTTTTGTTTTGTGTTATGTCTTATGTTGTTTTCATAGGACTTTATGCATTCCTGGGATAGGAACACTCTGAGGGCGATTAGAGAACCGGTGTCCCACGGGACGGGAGGTTGTAGAGTGAGCTAAACAAGCGAGACAAATGCGGGCCTCCACACGAGGAGCAACAAAGTCGGCGGGGGATGCGAGAAACCGTGCCTACATGTCGTGAGGACCATATACACCCACCAAGGGTGAGTGCAGCCTCATGCATTTTACCTCCTGCAGAAGACGAAGTTGTCAGGCCTTATTTGGTGTCCCTGTTCCCAACCTTCCATGGTATGGAAAATGAGAATCCATACACACACATCTGGGAGTTTGAGGAAATTTGCAAAACTTTTTGTGGGGTCTGATTGATGTGGATATGCTTAGGTGAGCCTTTCCCTTAACCCTCGAAAATGAAGCGAGAATTTGAAACCCAATTCTCTGGGCGAGAACCATCGAATTGGCGAGCTGCCCGGGCGAGTTTTGAAAGTTCTTGGTACACCGCGGACGGCAGTTTGAAGGCGGATTTATCACGTTTGCGTGGCGATGTGAAGTTACGCGATGTTGGGAGAATATATGTGAGCCGCCGATTGCATGCCCACATATGGCTTTGATACATGGATGTTGGTGCCGACCACTTTTTATGATGGAATCATCTTACGCCATGGAAAGCAATTATTGGAATATGTGTGGAGGGATTTACGGCAGAATCCAGATAAAGCCATGGACTTCCTCAATTATGTAGCTGAAACCTCCAAAGCTTGGGATGAGCCAAATCCTAGGGAGACAGACAGGATAAGGCCACCACCAAATCAAAGGGGACTCAAAGGACATGGAGACAAAAGCAAAGCTGTCCACCTTGGATAGGAGGTTGGAAGAGCTTGAAATGAGGGTGTGAGGTGACGTGTGAGGCATCATGCCTGGCAACCATGTATTTGTCGGTTAAGCGAGCACCCGAGGCTTGTGCAGAGTGTGCCTTCGGTAAGAGACTTTGCGGCTGAACAAGTCAATGCGGTAGACGATACAAGCCACCGGCCCTGACCAAATGCAATACCTCTGACCATTGGAGGAACCACGACCTCTCTGAAGCCAAAACCTCCTCCACATGTGCCTCGTTCTTGCAGCGTGGCAACATGGATCCTCGAGCGAGCCACAGCCACCACCATCTTCATCTCCGGATGACCACAAGCTGTTATAGACTTGAGCAAGGTGGTGGGTAACTATGGAGGCAAAGGCGTGAATGCGGGCTAATCAAAATTGACACGATGGAGAGCACCTTTGAATAAGAAAATGAAGTAATCCCTACACTCCAAAATTCTCAAAATCATGACCGGCTGCAGATGAAATTTCCCAAAAAATATAATGACACTTGGTATTCAATCTCGAGACCCCTATCCGACCCAGCGAGGTGCGGGAAAGGGAATTCCTCTCGGACACGACGAATCGGTTTGCATGAGTGAGCTCTTCGATGAGCCGGAATTCTTGGATGGATGAAGTTAAGGCAATTATCACATTGAGAAGTGGCAAAGAGCTGACCGATGACGCAGCGGTAAAACAAGGCTAGGAAGGCGGAAAGAAATTGAACCGGAGGGTGGTGATGACGGACCCATGAGAAAAAAATAGCACACCCCGCTTCCTCGAAGCAAAGCTAAAAAGAAGGCTATTAATCGGGCTGAAATGCTAAGTCTTTGAAATGATAAGGTGACATCCACAGCAGCATGATCAAACAAGTCGCCACCTATCTTGAAATTTGGGACTTGTAATGCATTGAAAGGAGGGCTGAATGTTGTGAAAAGGCCTTCTGGCCGGGCAAGTCAGTGCTATCATCAATCGCGAAGACTCGGTGAAGCACAAAGATCCGGGTTGTCCAACCATCTCGGTAAATATTAGAGGAACTTGCGTAGAAAAGTATTCTTAGACACGGGTGGAAGTGTGAATCTCACTCCTGACGATGTCTGTGGCTTATTTCGGGTTGGGAGGGCAAAGCACACCTGTCACATTGTCTCTTGCGGATAGATCCATCAAGATACCAAAGGGAACAGTGGAAGATGTTCTCATCCAAGTGGACAAATTCTACTGTCCAGTGGATTTTGTTGTACTTGATATAGAGCGGTACCAGCGGTCATTGTGTGCTTATCATCTGAGGGAGACCATTCTTGGCCATCGATCACGATTATCAATTCTTAGAAATGGTGTTATGCAACTCGCAGCCGAAACATGACCCTTGAACTCAACATCTTCTACTTGAGTAAAATCACATGCAATCGATGGAAGATGGCTCAAGAAAGTTTGCATCATTGACCGCGATCACAGAGCAGTGACCGTGAATCACGAGTTCTTGGCGAAGAAGCGGCTAAGTGTTCGGAAGAGCGAAGCGAACATGAGAAACTTGTGTAAGGCGATAGAGAAAAAAAACAAAGTGCATTTTGATAATTGAGGAAGGAGCTAGTGAACCACAGAAATTGGGCTGCAGATTTGCTGTGGAGTTGAAATATGCCTGTTGGAAGAGCGGGAAGCGGTGTCAGGTTGTCATTTCATCCTGCTTTCGGCCACTTCACGGGAAGATAGTCACGCACATCTAAGGGGAGAACAAAGCAAGCCACTAGAGATTGGAAGTACGATCTGAAGTATTGGCCAGAAGTTTGCACCCATCACATCTACAGAGGAAGAGAGGCAAGGTCGAGTAAGGTAATACAGAGAAGACTAAACCATATCTGAGAAGTGGTTAGAGCTGAAGTACTAAAGCTACTGCAAGTTGGTATCATCTAGCCCATATCAGATAGCACCTAGGTGAGTCGGCCGGTGGTGCCTAAAGTCGGGGTAACCCGCGGTGCATAATGAAAGAAAGGAGGATGCCCACGCCTTACCGCAGGGTTGGAGGGTATGTATTGATTATAGAAGGCTAAATAGAGGTGACGGGAAGGATCACTTCCTCACACCCTTCATGGATCGATTCTTGAGAGGATTTAAGTCGGCCCTTCTCTCTTGTTTCTGGATGGCTATTAAAGGATACTTTCAAATTGAAATTGCTGCGAAGGCCAAGGAAAAGACCACCTTCACATGCCCGTTTAGCACGTATCATCTGAGGAGAATGTGCTGGCGGTGTAATGCCCACAACACATTTCGGCGTTGTATGCTCGGTATTTTGATGATTTGGTAGGCGGCGTTAGCAGGGGTTTACATGGATGACATTACGGTCTACGAGGGAGCTTTGAAGGCGCTAAATCAGCTTTAAGCATCTGCGCAGGTGTATAGAGAAAAACTTGGTTTTAAACTGGGAGAAATGCCATTTTATGGTCAGCTAGGGAATAGTACTAGGGCATATTATTTCAGAAAAAGGGATCGAAGTTGATAAGGCCAAAAATGGGCGATTTCCAGTTTGCCCTCCCCACAGGCATCAAGGCGTAAGGCAATTCTTGAATACGAGGCTTCTACAGGAGGCTCATCATGAACTTCGAAAATAGCCGACCTTTAATAATTCTCTTAGAAAAAAAAAAGGCCAAATTTGGTGAGCTGGGATGCGAATTTTGCGAAAAGAGCTTTGAGGAGCTTAAATCATATTTGACCACTGCACCAATAGTGAGAGCCCCTAACTGGCAATTACCCTTCGAAGTGATGTGTGATGCAAGCGATATGGCCATTAGAGCAGTTCTCAAACAAAGGGAAGGAGGAAAGCCTTATGTGGTCTATTATGCAAGCGAGACACTGAATGAGGCATAGAGGAATTATGACCACGAGAAAGAAGCTCTTTGCGATTGATGCATGCCTTAGACAAATTTCGAGCTTATTTGGTTGGGTCGGACATAATAGTATTCACGGATCACTCAGCCTTGAAATACCTGCTCACCAAACAAAATGCTAAGGCTAGGCTTATCAGGTGGGTTCTCCTACTACAAGAGTTTAACCTGCAAATCAAGGACAAAAAGGGTGTGGAAAATGTTGTTGCCGATCACCATTCGAGATTAACAATCACACACTCGACCCTCCGTCGATGATGAATTCCACTGAGGAGTCAACTGCTCTGGTTGAGGAGAGCCACTGGTATGCTCACATTGCAAATTACTTGTCTGAGAGCTACCGAGTAGATTAACACAAAGACAAGAAATTCTTCTTTGCAAAAATTCACTCCCTATTATTGGGGAGGAACCATTCTTGTCTGAATCTGTGTGACCGGATAATCGGAAGGTGTGCACGAAGCGGAAGCGACAGGAATCTCGGTCCTTTGCCATGAGAATGCCTTTGGAGGCCACTTTGCAGCTGACGCTGGGAAGGTGCTCCGATCCCAGTTTCTTGGCCCTCTCTTTTCAGGATGCTCACCTCATGTACGAGAATGCGACAAATGCGAAAGGTTGGGGAAGATTTCGTCGTCGCAGTGCCCCTTCCGCTTGGAGATTTTGGTAGTTGACCTTTTCGACCGCATTATGGGGATCAGTTTCATGGGACCATTCCCTTCCTCCCTTGAATACCTCTACATTTTGGTGGGGAGTTGACTATGTGTCCAGTGGGTTGAAGCGGAGTTCCTTTGCGAGCGGTGACATGAGGGCAATCTCTTGAAATTTTTGAAGGAGAATATATTCTCTAGATTTTGGGTCCCCAAAGCCATAATTAGTTATGGAGGTTCGCATTTCTGCAACAAACCTTTTGAGAGCCTCCTCACTAAGTATGGTGTCAAGCATAAAGTAGCCACCCCATACCACCCTTAGACCAGTGGCAAGGTTGAACTAGCCAACGAGAGACTCGAGGCAATGCGATGAAAGTGGTAAATTCTAGCAAGAAAGATAGGTCTCTTAGGCCTTGCTCTCTGCGGGCATACGGAGGACAGCCCTCTGAGACCATTACAGGCATGTCTCCTTATGTCGCTGGTTTATGGCAAAACTGCCACCTGCTGTGGAAATTGGATACAAGGCATGGTGGGTAGTAAAAATTGAACTTGGGCGTGGGCGGAAATTTGGTCTGGGCTCCTTGATATCGATGAGCTAGAAGAGGCGAGAAATGATGCCTACCTCAGCTCAAAGATTGCAAAGATAAATTTGAAGGTGGCATGATCAGTTGTGCTTCATAAACATTTCCCAAAAGGGGACGAGTATTGCTACGACTCAGGCTCCCTGCTCCCGGCGAGCCATCCAGAGATGCGGGTGGGCCATTCACGTCGAATGTTTACCTCGATGGTTCGTGGATGCGCCGATACCAAAGACAATCCAGTGTTCAAGGTCAATGGCCAAGGCTGAAGTCATATAGCAGCTCATTTTCAGCGAGCAAAATCCCCCTCCTTGACCTTGTGAAACCCGATTCGTGCCACGGTAGGAATTGATCGAATCAGTGATATTCGTATCACATATTCCTCCTACCGTGGTAGTCAGAAATACTTGCGGTATAGTGGTCTAGGGTCGAACACGGGATGGGTTTCTTCGTACAAATGATTAACGATCAAGAGAGCGAAATGGTGAATTTTGTTTGGATTTTCAGGGTTTGGTTAAAGCAGGGTTGGTGGTTTGCAAGCTGAAAATAAAGAAGCGAAATAAAATATAAAAGAACTCCTTGAAGCATTAGTAGGCTGGGTTTTAGTTCCTAGGCTAGCAGGGAGGTCCCCGGGTTGGTTCATTTCCTCGCGTTGGGAGGATGACATATAGTCATCTCGACAGGATCTTCATTGCTTTAAGCCCAAACCCCAATAATTTTCCTTTTGATAGAAAGCATTTATTTAGCATTTATGGTTCCTCTGAGTGAAAATCTATCTTGACTCATCCCTCTGATGATTCGTAAAGGGCAACTAATGAATCTCAATGGATCTAAAATAAGGATCACGAACCACAAAAGATTACCAAGTATTGATCAGAGGATGCACTTACAATAGAAAATATAACCCTTTGCCTACCTCCGGTGGCTAAGTAAAGAGCAACTAATGGATATCGGTGTATCTAAAGCTAAGAATACCTTTGAACCTAAAAACTTGTCAAGTATTGGCCAAAGAAAGTACATCAAAAAGTTTAAACTAGAGTTGGTAGGAACAAAATGTCAAAACTTCTTTGCGTGAAAAATAGGGAACCAGGCGGCCTTCGGATCCACCCCGACGACCTTCGCCCGAGGAGGAAGGGGTTTTAATTGCCTTCATCCCTCGAGTTGTCATCCTTGGAGGTGTTTGTAACCAAGAAAGTGAGAAGGAGAGAAGAGAGAAAATGAGAGCTAGCAGGGACGTCAAATTTCATCGAAAACTAAAAACTTAGGTCGACCAGTGTTTTACAATGGCTTATAGCCTTCTGAACATGTGAAATACCAAAATAACCAAACTAGAATAATTACAGTGGTAAAAATGAGAAGAAAAACCAAACGAAGTCGTTTGGATAAACCATGAAAATTTCGCACATAGTGATTTTCGCTATCATGCTTGAAGTCGCTATGATAGCGAACCCCTACTCTATCATGTGAATCTAGGCATAGAAAAATTGAAATTTTGCTATGCCACCAGTGGTACGCTATGATATGAAAAAATTCTGCGTGGCGAATTTTCCTCACATTCATCGCTATTAGCTCTTGTTCCATTATTTATTGTTCCTAACCTTTCTCATCCCGATTCATGTATTTTGCTTTCTTTTCCTTTTAAGTCTTTATTTCTTCGATTCTTGATGCATGTCTTAGAAGTCAGACCATAATTCTTCATGCTTGGAATGACTAAACAAACTTTGGCATTAAAAGCTTGCAAAAGCGCAAAATTAGCCACAAAATATGATCTGTAGTACCATAGGGGCCCGAACATGTCAATTGGGTTAATTATAACAATTAGTACACAAAATGTGCTCAAAACCTATTAAAAATAGGGTTCAAAATAGCACTTTTTGGGCACTAATCAAAACCTCCTGACCACACATTTGGGAGTGACACAGCGTATCCAGAAGTCCTTAATTCAATTAGCAATTTTGCTTAATCTTTTTGTGTCCGCACATTTGTTGTTTGGTTTGTTTTCCTTTTGCAAATTTTCTCTTTTAAGTTTGTCTTCTAATAATTTTTAGTTTTTGCAGGTGTTACAGTGGGTTGGGAGAGCAGTATTTTGTAATCTTTTAGTTTTCCTTTTGCAAAATTTCGCTACCCTTTGCAAATTTCCTTTTGCAACCTGCGAAATTCCATAGGTTGCACTGTTCGTCTCCCTACCCTTTCATCTTCCTACTGCGACACTCCGGTTCCTACAACCCTCCAAAATTTTGCATTTCTTTTTTAGCCAGCCATTTAATAGGCACTTAATGCCATTAATTGAGCAAGACCTTTCATACCCCCACACCTCTATAAACCTCCGCTACATTTCATTTCAAATCTCAGATTCTCGTGCGAATTCCCCTCTCCCACCTCCTCTCCTCCTCCCCAGCCCGACCATGGTGAGGCCATGATGGTCATGCTTCCGGCCTAGGGTGAAGCGGAGTTCCTCCCCTCCCCGTATACTCCTCTTGCCCGCTGACCCAGGTCGTCGCGCCTCTGCCGCCCCTCTTGTTCTTAGCCTTTGTTGCTCAGACGACTCGGTATGCCGCACTTCCTGATTCTGTGACTCCACCTTGTCATCCCGAGCCATCGTAAAGTTACCGTCCAAAGGCCGGGACCTTGGAGCCCGGGGAGTCTTCGGTCGAGGCCTCTGAGCCTGATCACCACCACTGTCGGGGGCATTCTTCAAGTCCCCATACGGACTTGTCCCAGATTACATCATCGGTGGCCATATTTCCCTATGACCCCATTCAGGGAATGCGGTGTAGTGAGAGGGATCTACATGCAGAGGTTCATTATGATCTCTCAGACTTTTCCCAAGACCCGGAGCTCCGAGACTCGATGCTACTAGTGCAGCAGTACTCCCTGGAGCCGTTCATGACACCTCGTCAATTTTTCTACTCTCGGGTGATCATTGAGTTCTGGCTTGATGACATCGAGGCCTGGTGACTGAGCAGCTCTTCATTTCTCCATCGACGGCCAGCCATGGATACTCAGGGCCTCTAACATCACAACTACTTTTAATCTTTTGGTGGTCCCTGCGTAACGCTTATAAACGTGGCTCACATCTCATGAGGATGGTCAGATCTTCTCTCGGGGATACTACAGTGGGACGATTACGTTCGAGAAAGGCAACTCGCATGCGTACGTCTTATAGACCACATTTTACGTTCTAATCTTTTCCCACTCCAGCATATTTTTGGTTCAGCCCATCAGAGCTTATTATGATATCCTTGTTCCCGCCGAGGACAAAGGTCCGTCAGCGAGTTTACCGAGTTGTGTCCACGCCTCACGTGTCTGAGACTCTTATGCCAGGTGCTAGAGCATATCGGCTTCCACGAGAACTATGTGGAGGCGTCGTCGAAGCTGAGTCTTCTTCACCAGTTAATTGGTGGCACACTATGCCTGTTCCTATCATCTTCGGCCCGGACCAGTAGAGGATTGGCCCGGTGTAGATATTCCACTGGGACCGGCCCACGGCGAGGCACATTGAGGCCTCCCGGGCTCCCGACCCCCCCCGGCTCTGCAGGCTACCACTGCTCCAGTGCCTCCGCCTCCTGTGCCATCTGTCCCTCCTATGCCCTCGACCACCATGCCCACTACCCATTTAGATATTGCTGGGCCGAGCACTTCCACATAGCCTCAGCAGTCTATCACCATCTCCACCCGGGACTTTTTGACCATCATGGATGCATTCCGCACGTTCTCCGCCACATCGGCATCATTTGTGACTGCCCATGCAGCCCTAGCGGATAGGATGACTCGCACTGAGGCTACCATGGCTTAGACCAGTGCCATACTGGCATAGAATCAGGCCATCCTTATGCAAATCCAGAGTCACGGTTCATCTGCGATCTCCCAGTGTGCCTTGCTTAGGCACTTCAGCTCCTCCTCGGCGGGACCGGCCCCTCCTCATGGCCCTTGCGGACCCTGGATGTGCTGTGTTGCGGCGGTTGCAACCACTCATAGGTAGCACCTTAGTCGGAATCCAGGCCTAGGACACCTCTTTGTGACTATTGAGGCGGGGAGGTAGCACTTCCTCCACTACCTTTCCAATCCACGCCCCCGTTATGAATTGATGGTACGCCCAGTTGGGGGGAGAGTTAGTGAAGGAAGTGATTTTCTTATACTGTAGATATCAGTTTGTTTTACACTTTTCAAATCTACTGCATGTATAAGCAAAGACCATTTTGTATGTTTAGTGGCTTGCTTTTTGCTTCTTTTTAAGAAAGCTGTTTTTGAAAAAGCTGAAAATTTAGTGATACACACGGTTATACATATCATTGCAACATTTTTGCACCCATTTTTTTTTTGTGGTTTTGCACATCCTTTGGGTGAGAAATTGAAACCTTGCTGGAGTGCTATTGATCTTTAGATTAGTTCCATGCATGATTAAGTTGTTAGTCAGTTGAAGTCCCCTGATTTTCAATCTTTTTCTTCCACCTTTAGCTAGCCACACACTGTGCACATCAATTTTCTTTAATAACTTTGAGAAGCGCATAACTCCTTATCGTGTGTAAACCTACCTAGTTTCGTTGACCACACATGGGGTTAGTTCCCTAGAATAGAAGGCGATGTGTCTTCCAAAATAAAAGAAGAGAAAAAGGAAAAGAAAAGAAAGAAAAGAAAGAAAAGCGTGACGGCTTTACCTTGAAACACGAGCGCGGTCGAAGTGCACGGCGAAAGTTTTTAAAGCCTAGTGCCCTAAGCCTTAGTTGGTTGGGAGCCATCGACGTAGTGCTCAATACATGGGTGGATGGGTGAGGTTTAGCGAGTCGTAGGTGCTGGAATTTCAAATTCATTCAGAGTCCGGGGTGAAACCCGACGAGTTAGTGGTAGAGAGATCCTCATGACTTGATGTCCTAAGCCTTAGTTGGTTGGGAGTCATCGGTGGGCCCTGGATTACAGGACTTTGGTGGTGATTTCTGACAATGCATCCTACGATACAAAGAAATATGACAAAGAGTGGAACCATATTTATTTAGGTTGGTCGAGTCTTAGGACTTGGCGATAGCAGTTGGGGGGAGGCGGAGTTTAGCGAGGTTAGCAGTGGCTTGATCACATAAACACTTAGATTTCGGTGGAATTTTCAGGTCGATTCCCTTGGGATAGATACTCTTTTGAAACTTGGTCTTATATGGCAGTTATTCTCCTAAGCTGGTTATTGTGCAGGGTCTTAATCATTCACACTGAGGGGAGGGCATTACTTATCATACACTTTTTGAAAATACCATCCCCTTTTGCATTAGTATAACTTATCTGCTCTTCCTTCTTTTTGTCATTACTAAGGGACTAGCAATGTGTCGGTTGGGGGGAGTGATTAGTGCTCGATAGTCTTGTACATGCCACGTTTATTGCGGGTTTGAGCACTTTGTGTCTTAATCAACCGATAACTTGATTGATGCACTAAGGTCCCGACTATACTATTGATCATATTTGTGATCATGCGGAAGACGACGTAACCACATTGTTACAACACATGCTTTGTGATTACATTCAGTACCATTTCTTTGTCGATTTAATCGATGAACGGCCCGAACTTCGGAAGAATTTGCATGTACCGTCGAAGGCAATTGGGCTAAATCACGAAGGAAGCAGCGGGAATTTTGCGGTGTTGCGAAATTTTCCACGACTTCTTGAATTCGCGAGTTGCCTTGCATGCTATCTTGGCCCCTTTTTACGCGTATTTTATGGCTTTTTACCAAAATGCCCTTGATGTAATTTTTTTTCTTTCATACTTTTATGTAATTTCCTTGACTCTTAGCCTTTATATAAACTCGGTGAAGCACATATAACGAGGCGGAGTTTTGATTTATCCCGATAAAATTGGCACCAAAGCTTTCAGCTTTCTCGCCTGTGCAATTTTCTTTCACTTTCTCTCCCTTTCTCCCATTTTCTCTCCTGCCAAACACCCGTTGAGGATGACAACTCAAGGGATGTTTGACTAAACCTCCCTCATCCTTGAAGAGGGAGGCAGGTTGAGTTAGGGTAAACAATGTCTGTTACCCAGCCTTGAGACATTTATTATCATTTATGTTTACGCATCTCACACGTGGGTTTGAATCTTGTGATGTACCTGGTGGCTAATTGCCTGACAAAGTTTCAAGGAACCGATTGGATGCTTATTTTCAGTCCAGCGTGGCAGGCTCCAGTTTCCATTTATTAGCTCCTGCAGAGTTAGATCCATCGGATGGTGCTAAGCGCTTTGGAAACATTAATGGATTACAAATGTTGTATACTGGAAGGGAAAGCCACAGGGGTCGGTTGCTATAGCCAAACCTAGATCCCAGGCTCGAGTGACTATAGGTCATCCTCCTAGACGAGGAAGGACCAGGGACGCATTACGGTTACGAGAACCTAAGCCCAGTGGTCGAAAACTTGAGGGTTCTTTTACACTTTATTTCTCTGATTCTGGTTTTACAAGCCATCTGACCTCGATTGTTTTTACCAAAACTCCAAAATCTAAAGTGGAAACACCAATTTCAATCAGCGTGACTCATTAGCATGAAGAAAACCCCGTCCACGAGTTCGACCTTGAGCCCTTTATCTTGCATTATCTTTGCTACGGTAGTAGGAATCCTAGGATACAAATTTTGTTGATTCCGGTACACCTACTGTGGCACGAATCACTACTCGAAAAGACCATTTTCCACTACCGTTTCTAGATCAAATGTTGGACAAGCTAGCAGGGCATGAATACTACTGCTTTTTAGATGGGTATTCCGAGTATAATCAGATCGCCATAGCCCCTGAAGACCAGGAGAAGACAACATTCACATGCCCGTATGGTATGTTTGCATTCATGTGTATGCCATTTGAAGTTTGTGCTTGCACAGAACTATTCCCGGCGTGTTCGATGGCCATATTTTCAGACATGGTTGAAAAGACAATTGAGGTGTTCATGGATGACTTTTCAGTATTGGGGAGTTCCTTTGATGCTTGTTTAGAAAACTTGAGAGCGATGCTTGTTAGGTGTGTAGAAACCAATCTTGTGCTAAATTGGGAAAAGTGCCACTTTATGGTACAAGAGGGCATCGTACTTGCGGATTTAGAGCAAGGAATAGGGATTAGCAGTTTGAAGTGAAAGCTGATAGAAATTACCTACCGTCATCGATGAAGGACATAAAGAATTTTTCTAGGACCGCAGCGAGGATTATCGATTCATTAAAGATTTCTCTCCTGTGCAAAAGCAGATTATCTGATCTGTTTAGCTCGGGAGACACCATTTGTTTTTATGAACAATGCACACCCAAGCCTTTTCAGTCTGAAAGATAAACTAGTATCGGCTCCGCAGTTTGTAGCACGAATTGGGTTTCAGTTATTGTGCGACGCTAGTGACTATGCGATCGGGCTTGATCTTTGAGGCAAAAAAAGAAAGGATATTTTAGGTCATCCACTATGTTAGTCGAACTTTGAATACTCGGTGATTATGCCTACGGAAGAAATTTATTAGCCATTGTTTTCGCTTTTGATAAATTTAGGCCATACTTGATTGGCAATAAGGTGATAGTGCACAGCTAAGAGAAGATAGCAGCAGTGAAGTCAAATCCCCAACAGGTTCTGTTGTTGTTTCCGGTCTTGGTTCTCTACGTTGTAGGAATGTCGAGCTAACGACGTTAAACATAACGCTTCTTGGGAGGCAACCCAAGCATTGTGAGATTCTCTTTTCCCCTCATTTCGTATTATCTCCATTCCTCTTGATTGTTTTATAGAAAAAAAATTTGTTTTTGGGCATCCTAACCTTAATTATTTTTAATATCTTGATGAATCTTAAAGGTGAAGGGCAAAGACACAGTGCTCATACTTTCTAGTCTTAGTGCGAAGCTTGTATGCATTCTGAAATATTCTTAAGAAATGACCTTACAGTCGCGTCCTTGCTGAATCGGCTTTGCATTTGCAAGGCTAAGGACCACACCTTACGGTCCTAGCAGTGAAGCTTAGCCGCCAGCGCTGAAACTAGGCTTGCCGTGAACCACGCTAAGCCGTGGTAGTAAGTCTTCGCCCTTATTGAAGGTCCTTATCACGATGGGCGACTCGTATTCCAGAAGCCTATAAATACAGTGACGGACATTCCTCAAACAATTTTTTAGTGCGCCCTTTGATCTCTGTTTCTTCTTGTGTGCATTTTTTTGGATTTGGCCGTCGGTGGCCTATTATGGAGCAGAGGAATGATCTGGCCAGTGGCAGCTTTGGCTCCCGTCACAGGTGGCACCTCCTGGATGATCGCACCATTTCATTTCTTGGAGACGGAGCGATACCACGGGGGTCACTTTGCAGCAGTTCGCCGTCTCGGGCGGGGTTTAGGCTCAGCGTTCTTTAATTTCACCGTCGGACGAGGTTGGCCCGGACCATGTGCTCCTTGACTGGAGTGGCCGGTCATAGAGTTCTCCCACACGCCATTATTCGGGTGGCACCGGTGTTTATCAGAATTCGGTGGGTTGACTTGGACTCGGATATCGACAATTTACCCGAGTTGAGGGCGGCGGCGGGAAGGAATCTTGAGCTTAATTTGCCGGATCGGACTTCCGAGGCGCTGATGAAGAACTACCTGGCGGCGTGGGGCGCCGATACCGTCGTGGCGAGTTCACCACTTTTCAATGAACGGCACTGCGCCGTGGCGAGTTTGGTATAATTTTTTTGTGTTGGGTCGCCCTCGCGCATCTCGTCTGATGACAAAGGGTGGCTCTGTCCCACTCGTATGCCATGACGAGGATTCGAGTTTGACATACGGGCGGTCATTAGCGGGGGTTGATCGGTCGGCTTCATGAGCGCTACTGGCGCCTAATCCACCCCTCTCACGATCAGCGGTATGTGATCGGTGGGCCAATGTTGAATTAGGAGCGGAGTGCATGGCGCCTTCCCATTTGCTGGGTGAAGTTCGGGAGCCACGGCGAGTCTATGGCGAGGCCAGGCGGTGATCCCGAAACGGCCACACCCGGTCTGCGGCGGCAGTGGATGGCGACCGAGGTCCCCCTACAGATTCGACCAGTCCACTGGCCGACCAGTCCATTGCACTCCTGCCTCTTGATACTGGCTGGGATGAGTCACAAGGGCATCGGGTTGCCTAAGCGAGGACATGGATTCCATCGGTGAGATGGCCATTATCTGGGCCGTCGAGGACCGAATCACCCGGTGACTAGCTCATTACGTCATTCCACCGCGACACCGCCTGACCACCGCGTGATATATTTTCTCTAGGGCGTATTTCTTTTATTTCACGCTTTGTTTTCTCTTTTACGCCATTGAGGACAACATCGGTTCAAGTTTAGGGGTATGGGTGTATAGGGTATGGTTTTGTATCTGTTAGTATTAGGTTCGGTTTGAGTTAGTATTTACGAGGTTAGTTATTAACACCTTAGTTTATCTTCCATTATTTTCTACATCTTGTTTATGTTAATATTTTGCATGTTTAGACTATATATATATATATATATATATATATATATATATATATATATATATATATATATATATATATATAAATTTTTTGTCTTGTTCCATTTTGTTCAGTTAGTATGTTTTAGATAAGCGGACCCATGCAAACATCATGTGCGTGGTTCCCAAATCCGGTAGTGAGTGTCGCCCAGCCTTCACAGTTAACCATGATGGCAGCGATAGAGTCGTAGTAATAGCGGAAAACCTATGTTGATGACATAGGGACCTCGAGGTTGGTAGATGGCGGGACTACAGCCAGAGTATGAAGTTGGGGATGACCATGCTTGTTCCCCTCCTTGTAGTCTCAGACATCAATTTCTAAAGTAAGCTACCACACACGGGACACTACGTGATCCTAGGGTGGCTACCTTGACTGGGACTCACCATCTACGAGAGTCTTACGGGCAGGAAGGTTCAATACCTAAATTGGTGGGACAGTAGAAAAAGAGGATCGCCTTTGAGCCCCAATAAAATATAAAAAAAAAAAAAAAAAAAAAAAAAAAAAAAAAAGGGGCTTATTAGTGGTCGGATTATCCCATCGGAATCCAGGCCACGATCGAGAGGGGCCTTTCAAGCCTAATGTGAGCCAGGCGGAGATGCAGGCTATTGGCTGCTACCTACTACATGGGATAAAGGAGGGACGATTTCCACGGTCTAGGGCCTCAAGGTTTGGACAAGTGTTTGGGGAGAAGTTCGAGGGGAACTGAATGCCCGATGCCCTTAACCAACTGGTGGGAAGTCACTAACAGATCCCTACTGCAAGAACCCTCACCCAAAACTTTTTGGCACTAGCACTTTTTCAATTCTACGTTAGAGTTAACCCCCATAGGACTAGATGAAGTAAATAACTCGGTGTGATTCCTCGACCTTTTGTCTTCAGCTATTCCAGCTAATGAGTTAAGAGTTGAAAGCTGGTGCAAGTGCGAAATTAATCAATCTGATGGAGATCACACATAACTACCTGTAGATTATTTTAGAAGGATTATTGAGCACTTCAAAGAGGATTGACCTGTGATTAGCAGATTCTTCGTCACGGTTCTTATTAGAACCGACAAGAGTAATTCTAGTTCTTATGATGGTGCATATGGACTCCTTTTTAAATTGTTGTGCGTATTAACTTCTCTCGTCGATATGGGTGTAGCATTACTCTTACGTATACACAGTTTGAATCATTCTTACTTAGGGACAAGCCAGAAGTTAGATTGAGGTGTTGATTGGTGTGAATCATGCATGCATTTCAGTTGAATTCTCGGTGTTCTTTATGGCTTAAATGCATGATTCACAGACATTTTCAGTAATATTATGCTAATCCCTCATATTATCTTATTCTATAGAATATGGCAATAGTGGAATCAAGCAGGCGAGGTAAAGACAGGGAAAACAAAAGCGAGAAGAAGAAGCGACAAAGGTGGACGACCAAGGTTCTGAAGGGTTGTGTAGCGAAATACACCTTATGCATGATGGCGCGCGCGTGAAACGCATGATAAACGCCGCCCGCGATGAAGGGTCCTTGGCCGCGGCCAGACAGAAATCCACGAAATCAAAGGCCTCGGGTCAGCCGTTCTGCGGCCTTAACCGCTTGCGACCGGGTTCCCCTTTCCATTACGAGAACTAGAAAAAACCCTAGCTTTCTGGGCCGTTGATGGGCCTGTGTCTCGAGGTATAAAAAGGGAGTAATTTCGAAGTAAAAGGGGCATTGGATCGAGAAGAAGGAGGAGATACAGGAGTGAGAGATCAAGATAAACAGATTTGGGACAGATCGTGAACACGGATTTTTCTGTAATCCTTCCTTCAACCCACTTCATGATTCGAATTCTTCAATGTGTAATGAATAATATGATGAACTAATTCTTTTCTCTAGGGTTTTTCCAACCCTAACCACAGTTTGATGGATTAATTTTCAGTTTTGGCTTATTTGAATGTTAATATAAGTTCACAATGCCATTAATTATAGGTTTAATTACATGTTATTGTCCGCCAACTCGTGACATGCTAAAGCCGGGAGCTGGAGATCGAAGAGGGGGCGATAACTCTATGACATGGCTAAAGCAAATACTGGGTAGTCGAAGAATGGAGATATTCCAGACCGCAAGTGTGGCACTAGGGTTTGCACATTTCAGGGCGTTGAGTCGAGGGGTCGAGGCAGTAGATGCAATACAATCCCATCGGGCGCAGATAGGAAATATATTTCGAGAGAGAATATCTTGTAGGAAATATCAACCCACCAACATAACTCATATGAATACTTCAATAAGTCCTTAATTGAATTGACATTTATCAAGTGTGGTAGGAGACGGTGAAACCCTAGGTTTCTCATCATCGATATAATTCAATACACCCAATTTTAAGCTTTTGTTAATTCTAGTAATTTAGTCGTGATTCGCTTTAGGATTAGATCCAAATATTGTTGAAGTCATTAAATCAGTAGTCAACACGCTTCTTTTCGAGGGAACGACACTTGACTAACCACTACACTCACGCTAACTCGACGCAGATACTTTATGCATACGAGTTTGTCAAGCTTCCCACCTAATTTTGCACACTCACTTTCAGCCCGTCAGTTCTACTAAGGACTTTGCCTCTAGTTCATCAAATCTCCATCAAACTTGATCTCTGAAATAGCTATCTTCTTATAGAACCCTTGAGATGAAGATATGAACAATTTTAAACCCAACATATTTAAATTAGCAAGATAGTAAATAGGATACTTTGAGGCACAATTCAAGTGATAAAGGGGTGTGATGGACATACGGGAGAACCAAGATCGAATCTAGAACATAATACTATAATATAATATGGAAAGTGAATAGATGTAAAATATGGGAAACAAATATACAATTTGTGGAGAGATAATTTAAACATAATAACTTTCATTAAATCAATTTTTACATTTACAGAATTTAGGCTCAAAAACTTATCATGCTCTTTGACAAACCATATCAAATTTTATGTTATGAACAATTAATATGATTTAGTGAACTCGAGCGGTTACTTTTTCATACATTATAAAATTTCATGTACATATACATAGGGGTTAAGGTACATAAATGTCCCCGACTTTTGTTCTTATGTCCCATTTTGCACATGAACTTTTTTTTTTTGTCTCGAGATACCCCTGACATTTATTTTCATTATCACCATGTCCATCCGATAAAAACAAGTCACAACAAAACTATAAATTATGACACGTATAATGTATTTAACGGACATTTTTAACCATTTTATGTCATTTTTTAATGGGAGGGGCATGGTTGGGCCGCGAAAATAAACGTCAGATATCTTTGGACAAAAGAAAGTTTAAGTGTAAAGTGGGACATATGTAAAGGAGACCAAATTATGTATATGTGAAAATATGGCCAAGAGAGTGAATATGGTAAATACTCAAAAACAGATTTGAAACAAAAGTAAGAATACTCAAAAACTGAAATGAAAGTATTACCAACAGTCAACCTCTTTCCGCAAGTGCACGGGTCATACAAGTAATAAAGTGGACTCTAGGAGTCCGGATGTCGTACCCAATGAGGATCGAGGTTCTTCTAATTGGAATTTGATCACCTGACATATGGGCTCTTCACTATTTAGGCGACCAAGTAGGATGTCTAATAAAACCAATTTAATTGAAACAAAACTGATTTAAAACTAATCCTAAAAATCTACCAAATAAACAACTTTTACTTAATTCTAAAAGGTATGAAGAGAGTCACTAGTGGATGGGATAATTATTTACAAAAACAATTTTTGCATTTCCTTGAAAGTGCAACATCTAGAGTTGAATGGATTTGTCCAGAGCAATGTAGTATAGCTCGATTTCTCCATGCCACACCATACATTTCACTACCTAACACACCATATTCATTTTCGTGACAAATGGGTCTAAATAGCTACTTGTAAAATTTGGCACTCTTTAAGATTTGATTGTTTTTCTTTTCACTACAATCCATTTCTCAGATCGAAGAATTCCTCTCGCTCTAGCTAGAGGTGATAATGCAAGCCTTCTCCAATGTAATTGGTATCTCGTCCTTCAAATCTAATAATAAAATTTTCTATCTCCTTGATTAGACTCGCTAACACGGATCAAGATCCTTTCATCGTAATTATGAGAACCCTCCTGATCAACCAAATTGATACATCATCTAATTGAATCTCGCCACCATATAAATTGATGATCTCATCGCATAACTTTTCAGAGTTCAATATCCCAAGATATTAGCCCCACACTGCCACTTCGCTTTCTCTTACTCTCCTGAATCTCCATCTCTGTGCCACTCAGAGGGCCTCCTGGAAATCAGAGCAAAGATACACTTTTTTGGGTAGGCTACTAAGAGTTCCAAATGGGGCTTAATTATATGAATAAGCATCAATTAGTATAAATTCAAAAGATTCAAACCTACAAAATAATCGAAACCGCGAACTGACAATAGTTCAACAATTAATCCCAACCCTGCAGGGTGCTCTTAATGTTCCATTACTCGGATTCCAATCATCACCAATCAAACAAAAAGTAAGAAAATGAAGAAAGAACAAGAGACAAGAAGAGAAAAAATCCATATTCAGCTTCAATCTCTCCCTCAATGCTGAAAGAAATTGAATAGACCAGTACAATACCCTAAATCTCTAATAGAAATAAAAAACTGGCTTCAAAACTACTCTTAAAATCGAAACAAACTCAAATCGTTAAAACCTGGAAAATGGGAAGTCTAGAGAGAGAAACCCCATGAGAAAGGCTCTCCAATCTTCCTGGGTCGCCTCATTTACCTAGAAAACGAGTATATATGGTTCTAGGGTGAAATGTACTTGAACTGGGTCAAAAACTCCAATTTCGGCCTTAAGTTTCTCGCAGCGCTTTGGTCGCACCAAGTTTTCTGTCGAGACACATCTCCTGTCGATAATAAAGCTTCCGGCTCGCCACACACTTCCTCGGGTCGAACTAAATTTTTCATCGCGACACCATTTCCCCGGTCGCGACTAATTTTCCGACAGCAATCGGTTTTTCTTCTCTAACTTGTCACGCAACTTCTTCTGCTTTAACCTGACGGCGCAGAGTACTTGTTGGAAAGCTCTGAATGTAGAATGCATCCATGAGGGAATTTGAACCATTTGATGTTCCAGATGGTACATAAAATTCATCTTTCCAGTGGAGCATTTATGAGACTTTCGGTTTTGAATTCTTCTTTTGGGAAATAAATTGCCTATTTCGCTCAAATCACTTGCTTTTCATCAATAATCCTACAAAACTGCTTTCTTAGAGGAAATTTTATGAGTTTTACATGAATATGGATATAAACAAACAGGGCCAGCATGAAATGAACTCAAAACATAGATGAGCTGCACCTCATCAAACACCCCCAAACTTGAAGTTTTGCTTGTCCTCAAGCAAAGAAAAGAAAGAAGTTGCTTGTCCCCAAGAAATGGAAGAGAAGAGTTCATTTCACCCTTTATTTAACCAAAAAACTGAGCAATCAAGCTTCAAGGGTATGTGATATGTAGTCTCAAGAATTACCTTTACAAGGAATATGAATATGATCAAGATAATTTATTCATTTTAATAGTGAATTAACTTACAATAGACAAATTTAGGATCATGGTTCTCACTAGTGTGTGTGTGTGGTCTTCTCATCCAAACAATTGCAAGCTAGATGAGTTTTTATGAGAATTGATAAGTACTGGGATCTTCTAAGATAATTTATTTAGGTTCCATAGGCTTGTTGTTCTTATCACTTCCACTAATGTAGGGCACACACAACTCAAGATCAAGTAGGTCTTTATAAGCTAGTAATGTAAGGCTTGGGTAAGGGGTAGTTGAGTAGTCATTTTAGGCTAAAACTTACCCAAACATACATATTTTTCTGCATTGACAGCTCCTACTCCATCCTGATTCTTACCATCAGTATAGTGACACTCTCAAACACCCCAAACTGCGAGGTGCATCCTTCCATACCCTCATATCACTTTTCTGCACAAATTCTGCATTCTTTCTCTCAACAAACACCAAGAAGCCTTTTCCCTTTAAGACAAGGTTATTAGAGTGGTGAATGTCAAAACCCCTAGTTTTCTCTATCAACCCTTAGCTAGAGTTTTAAAACTAATAGCTCCCAAACCAATCAAGGTCTTAAGGTACTAGTGTTGAGACACCCCTTAGGATTTACTTGCTCTTAGGAAGGAAGGCTACGAGGCTAGACTCACTCCTCCTCCTGACTTTTATTGTGTTTCTTGCTTCTTTTACACTCGATATTTTTCTCTGCTTTTTTTTTTTTTTTTTTTTTGACAACCTCTTTGATTTTCAACTTAACTCATTTCTTAACTAATTTGGAGTTATTTTTCCTATGGAAAGATAACTCTAAACTTGCTCCTCACCACATTTCTCAATTATGTTCAATCCTCATGTTATGGGTGAGTTTGAATTCTTATTGAGGGATAGTGATGTATAGAAGGTTATTATTTCAACTGGGTTTTTTTTTTTTTATAAACAGAATTTTGGCTCTCTTAAGGCTCAACATCTTGGTACTAGAGGTATATGCATATGCATATTAATAGGGTTAGCTTTGAAAGGCACAATCTTTCCATGATGGCCTATATCATTTCTTTCAATCAGTTGTTGCTTGGGGGATTTCGCTGCTGATAATAGAACAAGTTCTAGAACCTACGGAGATCAAAATTAGATGCATTCTCACAACTTTCTCTAACCCAAGCAAAAAACTGCTTTCAAGGGTACTCCTTAGTGACACGTGCATGGATTTGAGAAACCAATGACTAAATAGCCTATTAAAGAGATAACTCATTAAGCATTAAGTCCTATTATTTAATATTGTCCATATCCTATGGATCATTTATGGTTCTTATTGACATCATAATAACTCCAAGAAAACTAATTTAACCTAATAAAACTCTAACTAAAAATATACCAAACTAAGTGATGTAAGTTAGAAGATCAAACAAAGTCATTATCCAGAAAAGCACTAGAAAATTCATCCTCAAAGTTGTCATTGCAACATGTGGGGTGTGACATAATAAACTAACCAAAAATAAACACCCCCAAACTTTGAGATGAACATTGTCCTAAATGTCTATAAATGAGCAAAAGAAAGCAATTCAGTAAAAGGGTAATAAAGAGAGTTGGGAAAAAGTGAACCCCTTTCAGGAAGTCTCGCCACTTTGAATAGGAACCTTGATGATTTTCAAACATTGACATTGGTGTACTACCCTGATACACTCTTTTGCTTCTTTGGAGTCATGAAAGTGGCTTTGCATTTTCTCAAACACTCGTGTGCACCAACTCTCCCACCTCAAATGAGTGAGTTTTGATTCTTCAAAACCTCCTTCAATACACATGCAAATCACTTACAATCAACAATGATCCACAAAGAACCCAAAACAAACAACCACTACACAAAAATTTTCTTCCATTGTAACTCCTCTTGATGCTAGGAATGATGGATGGAAAATCGTTCAAATAAAGGTAAGTTTGTGGGTTTGTGATGAGTTTTTGAAGCTTGAAGATGATGAAGATGGATTGGGAGGAATGTGATTTAGGATTTGAGTGATGGGAGAAGAATTTGAAAGTGGTTAGAAGTTACAAGGGCTTTATAAAAGAGATGGAAAGTATATAAAGTAGGAAGAAGAAAAATAGGTTTTAATGGGGTTAAAGAGCCTCTGTTTTCGTGGACTGTGGAAGCTGGTCACGTTAGTACCCTGCTCAAGACCTCGTTTTTTATCCAACTGTTATACTCATATCTCCTTCCATTTTAGTCGAATTGATGTGTAAGGACTCGTTGGAAAGCTCTTTCAATGTAGAATGCTCATGGGCTGAGGGTAGAACCCACATTGGCTCCCAAATCAATACAGAAAATCAGAATGTTCAATCTCTGTCCAAAGGTGATGATTTCTGACTTTTAGGTTCTCTTTGCTTTGTATCTCTTGCCCATATCACTTGCTATCCTTCAAAAGTCCTTCATGCTTATATATTCTCTCAAAATTCCTCCAATAGCAACCCTCAATGCTTAAACTCATCTCTTGTCTTCAATTCTCCTCAAGCATGATCATGAAATTAACTCTATATTTAACTAATTTGGTCTATTTCATCTCAAAACCTCAAATTTTGATGAACATCTCACTCCATTTTTTTTCACACTTCGCTAATTATAATTACATCAACCACTTTCCAACTTCTTGCCTTCACTCTTGCAAATTAGTCATGACAACATGTTGAGCTTCAAACTGTCTTTACCTGAAAAACACTAACAACAAGTTAAAAACACCGGGCCGGAATTTTCATCCCAACAAAGAAAAAAAAAAAAAAACAACAACAAACAAAAATAACTAAAAATAATAGAAAAAGAAAAGAGAATGGATAGAATCCTTATTACCTAGCTTAGGTTGCCTCCCAAGAAGTTGCCCGCTTAGAGTCCATCTAGACTCATTGAAAGTACTAGTGCTTCCATTTGACCAATCATTCATCTTGGAAAGCACTTCCTTCAGAATCTCATTCAGCTCATGGATGTTCGACTTAAAAGAGGGGAAAAAAACTCAAAATCTCCTTTAATTATGGCTGGTGGTTCAGCCACAATTTCTTCAAAACAGTCCCCTCTATCTGATGTAGATGTAAACACATTTATGCTTAAGGGGGACTGTTCAAACTTATGCCCTTTTGACCAGCTAAGTCAGTAATTTTCGCGACATGGTTCTTTCTTTCTCCGTCAAAGGTAATGGTTGGTGAAGATTGAACCCTGGCCTCTCACCAATAAAGCAAGGTGAGCTCCCCTTGTTGATGTCAATCCATGCTATTTGAGGAAAGGCGGGCCCTCTTAGTACATGAGAATTTTGCCGATCCCCTTCAATGCCCCAAGTCACAAAATCCATGTAAAGGTAAATGTCAATCTTCACTAAAATAGTTTTCTACAGCTATTACTTGACTTACTTCTTCAAATTTCAGTTTATCAATAATGACTCTTCATCATCTAAGTTGTTTAGGAATGTCTTTGTTCTCAATTTTCAGCCTATTTTCACCTTCTTCCATGTATTTCAGGATAGGAAATTTCAGACACTGCCAAGGGATATCAATTACTCATTGGGATTTGGCAAGGTTACTAGGAGAGGTCCTAGAGAATTTTTCCTTGAATGCTTGGACCAAGTGTCCTGGCCTTGTTTCTACATTTTTCAATCTAGCAATTAGTGTTAATTTGGAAGGCATCTAAACTGAAATTTCTTCATGAAGATTAATCATCTTCTCCCTTCCATGTCGAAAATCAGTTTAACAGAGACAACCCTTCCTCCCGAAATGGGATTTGAACTCCCTTGATAAGGCAATACTCTTGTCTCCATGAGCGAAGGTCATTAGAATTCTTTGGTCCAATTTATGAAGAAGTAGTTCAAGCTTGGCTTCTATGGAGGCAAATCTATCTTCTATTAAATGTTCCTCCATAAGTACCAACAAATAAGAAGAAAAACACAAGAAAATAAAGTACAAAATACTAATAAAAAAAAAATTAACTTAGAAACAAATCACAACCAAAAAGATAAAAATAAAAATAAAAATTGCCTAAATTAGCAAATTACTCGTTTTTCAAAATGTCAACTTCCAATGAGAGAAAGTGAACCGCGCCAATATTCCTAGAACGGCGCCCAAAAACCTTGTAGCGACCAAATGATGTATGAGAAAAATATGGCATGGGAGGAATGTGGTAAATAATTAAAACTAATTTGAAACAAAAGTAATTATACTCAAAAATCGAAATGAAAGTATTACCAACCAACCAACCCTTTCCTGGCACGCAATGTATAAGCAATAAAGCGGGACTCTGTGAGTCCGAGCGTCGCATCTAATGAGATTGAGGTTCTCTAATTGGAATTTGATCGCCCGATTACAAAGGCTCTTCTACTACGAGGCGATCAAGTAGGATGGTCACAAAATCAATTTAATTGAAACAAACGATTTAAAACTAATCCTAAAAATCTACCAAATAAACAACTACTTAATTCTAAAAGGTATGAAGAGAGTCACTAGGGATGGGGATAATTATTTACAAAACAGTTTGTATTTCCTTGAAAGTGCAACATTTGTGAGTTGAATGCCGGATTTGTCCAAGAGCAATGTAGTATAGCTTGGATTTCTCCATACACCATCCATTTCACTATCTAACACACCATATTCATTTTCGTGGACAAATGGGTCTAAATAGCTACTTGTAAAATTTGGCACTCTAAGATTTGATTGTTTTTCTTTTTCAATACTTCACAACCATTTCGTAATCAAGAATTTCGCCCATAGACAAGGATAATGCAAGCCTTCTCCAATGTAATTGTATCTCGCCCTTCAAATCTAATAAATCTTTCTATCTCCTTGATTAGATCTTTGCTAACACGGATCAAGATCCTTTCATCGTATTAAGGAGAAACCTCGATCAACTAAATTGATACATCATCTAATTAACTCACACCACGAGTAAATTCAGCCATCTATCAAAGAATTTTTTCGTAGTCACATCTCAAAGATATACTTCAATATACCCCTAAGTTACCGCTCTTACTCTGGGGAATCTCCATCTTTAGTCACTCTAGGGCCTCTGAAATGTGAGCAAAGATACAAATTTTTGGGTATGCTTTCATACTAATATTCCAAACGCTTAATTATATGAATGAAGACTCAATTATATAAATTCAAGATTCAAAACCTACAAAATAACCGAGAAACTCCGCAAACTGATTGTTCAACAATTAATCCCTCAAACCCTAGAGGGTGTTAATGCTCCATTACCGGGATTCCAATCATCACCAATCAAACAAAAAGTAAGAAAACGGAAGCAGTTAAATCAAGAGACAAGAAGAGAAAAATCCATATTTGAGCTTCAATCTTCTCCTCAACAGTAAAGAAATTGAATATATGAGTACAATACCGAAATCTCTTCAATAGAAATAAAAATCTGCTCTAAAACTACTCTAAAATCTGAAACAAATCAAAAATCCATGGAAACTAAAATGCAATTTAGAGAGAGAAACCCTATGTGAGAGGCTCTCCATCTTCCTCTACGCCCCATTTACCTAGAAAACAGCATATAGCGGGTTCTGGGTGAAATGGGTTTCTTGAAATTCGGTCAAAAAAACTCAAATTTTTGGCCTCTTTAGGCCTCTTTTGAACGCTTTTGGTCGCCACTCAAGCTTTCTCGGTCTCGACATTAATCTCCTCGTCAATATGTGCCTTCGTCGTGATATTAATTTCCCGGTCAGACTAAATTTTCGCTCTACACCATTTCCTCGGTCGCGACTAATTTTCTCTCGACAAAGAATCGGTTTTTTCTCTAACTTGTCTGGGGCTTACAACTTCTTCGCTTTAACTCGGATTTGGGCGTGAGTACTGAAAGCTCTTGAATGTAGAATGCAGCCATGAGGAATTTGAACCATTTTATGTTCCAGATTTGCTACAAAATTCATCTTTCCAGTGGTGCGCTATGAGACTCTCGTTGACTCTTTGAAATAAATTGCTCATTTCTGCCAAATCACTTGCTTTTCATCAATAACCTGCCAAAACCAAGTTTAGAGGAAATTTTATGAGTTTTACATGAATATGGATATAAAATGCACAAAATAGCATGTGAAATGAACTCAAAACATAGATGAGTTTTGCACTCATCAACATACGAATAAAAGTTTGGGGTATTTATACACCTTATCCCTATACATAGATAAATTGGTAGATCGATTCAAGAAATTTCTTAAATAATTTTTAATATTAATCCTTTTTATTTTTAAGATAAGATAGCAGATAAAAGAAGCCCATTAATTTATATGAATAATATTTGGATTTAGACCTTAATTCCTACAAATAATATTCGAGTGTCAACGCGTATTATTGTACGGGAGCCTTTCCTCAAGTATAAATCAGTAGAATATTATTCTTATAATAAAATAAAATTAAGGAAATGAGAATATAGAAGAAACGGGGAGAGATTCTTATTCCTTCCGCTGTATTGCTGACTCATACAAAGGCTCCCTATTTATAGGGTTTAATATGAATACATTCATGTGTATATAAATAAGTAACCTACATTCGTAACCTATATACATCAATGTATATTCAAGTGTACCTATTAATATCGAGATTAATGGAAGTTTATGGACATCCATATGTGTTCATAATACTCCCCCTTGGATGTCCATGATGCGCCTCATTAAAACCTTGCAGGGAAAACCCGATTAAGGACAAAACCATGGTGAAGAAAAAGAGTACGATTATAAAAAATTACTCCCCCCTCTTCTCAACATCACTTTAAATCCTACGAGCTGCGCATTCAATGCTATGAACTAGCCTTTCAAATGTTGCGATGGAGTGACCTTAGTGAATAAATACGCTAGATTATTAAGTTGAGCAAATTTGATTGAACATTAATATCACCCTTCTTTTGTAGATCATGAGGTGAAAAGAATTTTGGTGATATATGTTTTGTTCTATCCCCTTTAATGTACCCATTTTTTTAATTGAACAATGCACATGTGACTTGTTGTATCTTCATACAAGGTCGTCGGGACCTCCCTTCTTTAAAGACAAAACCATGACCATCGAATATGATGTATTCACAGGATCTTAACCAAAAATATTCCCGACTGCTTCTGAATTATGAATCTCTGCATGATTAGAAAATGTAGCGGTAATTGATTGTTCGTAGGAAGATATATGAAATGCGTGTATCCTCCATGTGTTCAAACAGCCGTTTGTGATCGAGCATTATGAGGTCGAGACATATCCCGCATGCATAACCAAGTGATGCTTTGGGTACATTGGGATAATATAGGCCCCATATCATATTTTCCTCGAAGATACTACTCAATATATGTTTAACTCCATTCCAATGCTCTTCTTGTTGGAATGAAGCATATCTTACTAATAAATTCACGAGAAAATGATATATCGGGATGACTTGCAAGATACATTAGGTATCAATAGCACTAAGATATGGTACTTAAGGACCAGAGTTCATCATCCATCTAGGTCGGAAAGGATCTTTATTTATCATGACCTTACAACCATTGGGTGTCTTTCGATGGATAAGGCATTATCCATATAGAATAGTTTCAACACTTTGATATATAAGGCGATTGATGAACAAAATTCAATTCTCTAAGTGTTCAATCATAAACCAAGGCAAAGTTTTGTTTTTCAGATTTTCATCTATAAATTCTTTCTTTAAGTTGACTCTTGCCACGAAAGCTCATTCGTAGTTAATAATATTCGGTCATCAACATAAAGCACTTGATTATAACAAACTGGGATCAGGATCTTTTAATAAATACACACACTTAGGCAAAGGGGATCATTCTTATACCTTTTTCGCGTAAATATTCTACTAAGGCGATTATACCGCATGTGATTGTTCAACCCATATAGAGATGCGCATAATTTTATCGAGTAAAGTTCTGAGGACTGGTGTTATGTGTGCGGCGATTTTAATCCTTACGGGATTTTCATGTAAATATCGCAGTCAAGTGGTCAGTCCATATAAATAAGCCGTAACTACATCCATTAACACATACCAAGTTTTTCATGTATTGCCGGGGCTAATTAAATATCGAGAAAAGTGTGCATCCTTCTGAGGGAACTCACGTCTCTTCGCTAATCAATGTCGGGTCTTTGGGGAGAATCCTTGTGCGACTAATCGCGCCTTATATCTGATAACTTTATTTGTCGCGTCTCGTTTCACACAAACCCACCCCATTTGTATCCTACGGTTAACACCATCGGTGTAAGTACAATAGGACCAAAAACTTACGTGTTTGAAAGAGAATTCAGTGCACTTCAATTGCATCTTTTTCCATTTTGGCGAATCATCTCTGCGTCTACATTCCTCGGCAGGACTTTGGCTCAAGGTCCTCATTGTCATTAACAATGTTGAGTGCCACGCTCTGAGCAAATATATATCGACGTCGATTTGACCCAGTTCCACCTTTGGCCCGGTTGTGACATAGTTTATCAAGATCTCCCCGATTATCACAAGTTTGGTGCACAATTTCTTACGGAATTACAAGCGGGGACTCTTCTAAGAGCCATCAATTCCTGTTGATCCTTTGATCCTTTTCTTTTCCGAGGATTTTTATCTTTGGAACCAGGCGGTCGACCACGTTTCACGATGCTTTAGGTTCATTAGCAGCGAGATTGTCCTAAGACATCAATTCTAGCTAGACATTAGCGTAATTTGGTATATAGATGTAGTTACTCTCTTCGGATTAGTAAATGCATCTGGCAATTGATTTGCTAAATTTTGCAAATGAATAATCTTTTGAACTGCCAGTTCACATTCCTTTGTGTGAGGGTCAAGATGAGACAACGACAATTGATTCCATAATAACTTTTTCAAGCATTTATTTTCTTTCTTTAAAGTTTGGAAAATAAAGTTCATCAATGACAATCAACAAAACAAGCCGTAAATAAATCTCAGTTGATGTCTCAAATATTTGGTGTCGATGGAGATTCGTATCAACATATATTCCCAATCTTCTTTGGGGACCCATCTTAGTGCGTTATGGTGGAGTAATCGGAACATATACCGCACACCCAAAAAATCCTTAGATGGGAAATATTTGGTTCTCGACCAAAAACCAATTGTAAAGGAGAGAACTCATGATAATTTGTTGGTCTATCTGAATCGGTCTTTGCTTGCAGCCACAAAATAGCATATTGGCGAAGTTGGGACTTAAGTCCTCATTAGTAATGGCCTGCAATCAATTGAAGGCGTTTAATAAGCGATTCCACCAGGAGCCGTTTTGTGTATGAACATATGCTCACAGGGATGTTCGCGGTTATTCCAATAGACATACAATAATCATTAAAAGCTTGGATAAAATTCTCCGACATTGTCAAGGCAATTGACTTAATTAGATAATACGGAAAATGAGCGCAATGCTTAGAATTATTTGAGCAAAGCAATCTAGCAAATGCTTAGTTCGCAGCGTTGATAACAAATAGACATGTGACCATCTTGTTGATGCATCAATCAGAATCATAAAATATCGAAATGGTCCACATGGTGGATGAATAAACTCACATATATCCCCTTGTATCTGTTGCAAAAATGCAAGGGTTACGTCGCGCCTTATTTTTTGTTGGTGATGGCCTTATAATTAACTTCCCTTGAGAACCATGACACATAGCGAAAATTCATTGGACCAGGAAAAATCTTTTGATTTTTCAATGGTACTGCGATTTTTAATGATTCTCCGCATCATTATAGACCCGGGGATGTCCCGATCGGTCATGCCAAACAATAAAATTATTTTCATCGGTAAACTTAAGTTTACTATGGCATATACCTCAGTGTGCTTATGTTTGTGTAGTACAAACCGGAGGAAAAAGCAGGTATTTTTCCAATATATTTTTCTTACCAGAGACAGCGTTGGTAATATATAAATACTCAGTGTTGTCTTTATTCGTAGTCTCAATATGATATCCATTTCGTCGAATATCTTTAAAACTCAATAAATTTCTTTGAGACTTTGTAGAATATAATGCATCATCAATATGAATTTTTGTTCCTCCGAGTAACAATATATTAGCTCTTCCAGAGCCCTCAATCAATTTTGCACTACCCGATATTGTATTCACATCTGATCCTTGCATTATTAAAAAGGAAAAGAATTTTTTATCCTTAAGTATAGTATGCGTTGATGCACTATCTGCGAGACATATCATTGTCACCGATTAAGGATCCCACCAGATGAGTTTCCATATTCTTCATGAGAAACAAGATATATAATAAGAAAATCATAAAATAACACATAACAAAAACAACTTTCATTATTCAGTAGTACGACGACTCAAGTGCTCAATATTCGCTTCAGGGTGAATAAAGAAATTAGCAACATCCAGATGAGTCATATCATTAAGGTCGTGATCAACATTCTCATCCTTAGAAACAAAATTTGTCTCTACCGCTTTTTTATCTTTCTTTTTCAGCGATTCTTGGTAGAGATCAACCAAATGTTTTGGTGTCACGGCGAATGCGTGACCAATGGCGCTGTGCATGGCGATAGCATAAATTTGTCACCATTTTGCTATTTCACCACTTTTTGTTGTCCTTTTCAATATTCTCCCCCTTTTGATGACCGACGACACATTCTTGGAGTTTGCCCGATCGTAGTGTAACTATTGCGACCATGTCACCGTCCACGTCCGCGACCCAGACTATGACCAGCGACCCACGACCATGACCGCGGCCCCGCCGACTTTGTCCATTATAAGGGTGATATCTTGCGCATTCGCTAGGGAATGGAAGTAGAACCAATTGGGCGAGCCTCATGATTTTTCATCAAAAAGCTCATTGTTTTGTTCGGCCCACGAGAAGACATGAAATCAATTCGAATATTTCCTAAAGCCTTTTCATGATATTCTTTCTTTGCTTGCGGGAGCACATTGGATGCATGAAAAGTGGAGAATGTTTTTCTCCGACATATCCCTCGTCGTTAATTTTTCTCCACATAGCGTAATTGAGAAGCGATTCTAAATATTGCCAGTTATACTCCTCATGATTTAAAATCTTGGGTCTCAAATAAATCCCGGTCGTAAGCGAGCTTTTGGGAGGAATTCTGGATTATACGATGTTCATACCTTTCCTTGGCCCATTCCCGCAGAACAAGTGGATCCTTCTGTTGAGTATTCGACTTTCAATCCTTCATGAAGGCGATGACAAAGAAAAATCATCGCTTTGACTTTTTCTTGAATGGATGTTGTATTCTTTTCTTTAATTGTATTTCCAAGACCATTTGCATCTAGATGGATTTGGCATCCAAGTATCCATGTGAAATTCTTTCAAGTGATATCAAGAGCCACAAATTCCAATTTAGCAAGATTAGACATAACAATACTATTATAGATATATGAAAAATATTAGATAAGATAATAATATTGTAAAATAAAGAGATAGTTACATAGACACACCTCGATACCTTCAATATATTTCTTGAAAATCCATGAGCTTCGTCTTGATAACGTATTATAAAATAGAAGAACAGAGCGAGAGATATAGAAGAATCAGGGGAGAGATTTCTTATTCCTTCATGTGTATTGTGACTCATACAAAGGCTCCTATTTATAGGGTTTAATACATGAATACATTAATGTGTATATAAATATGCTTTTTCTGCATTCATGCTTTCTGCTTGTTCGTAGCTTTATATACGTCGATATGTATATTCAATGTACCTATTAATATCGAGATTAATGGAGAGTTTATGGACATCCATAATATTGTTCATAATAATTCTCTATTTTTATTTTATATGTACATAGTAAGGCGTGAATAGTTGAATCTAATTGATTATTTACTTAGCGTACGGGTATTTTAAGGTGTGAAATTAAAGATATATGTTTTGAAAGTCGTCATTTTCCAAAAAAGGAAAAGAACCCACGAACACTCAAAACATATATCTTTATCTTTTTCACTAATTATTTTTTCACTAATAGAGAGGAAAAGAGCACACGATGATTATAGATAATAGACATATATAGCTTTTATTTTTCCTGTCAATTTTCTTTTCCTAATATTTTTCAAGAACTAAACATAGCTTTTTTTTAAAAAAAAAAAGAGAACCAAACATAGCTTAGAATCTTAAAATTATGATAACTAAAAGAAATTGATTTTATAGTTTGTGCAGAAAAAAATAAGATTTTTTTTTCTTTTTTTTGACAAAAGACGACTGTACAAATATAATTATTAAAATTCATATCTCTTTAAAATTTTTATCGGTAACCAAACATTGAAAAAATTTATCTCCTCTCATTTTTTCTTTTCTTTTATTTTGTTATCAATTTTCATTTCCTAGTATTTTTCAAGAACCAAAGCTTAATTTTTTTTTTTTTTTGACATCTATTCACTTCGAATATTACATTGTAGTTGAAGCAGCGTGTAGCGCATTGATCAACAAAAATATCACATCTTAATCCAGAGACTAATTCTCAATTGAGAGAACAAAATAAAACAAAAGCTTTGATTTTTCTGATAAATTGATAAAAGTGAAAAAAAAAAGTCCTTAAAACAAACTCTAAAATATCTATTTATACCCTAGGCATAATTTGGGTATAATAGGAAATAAAATAATATCTCAAAACAATAATATGAAAGAAAATAATACCCAAACAATAATGGGGAAAAGTAATAATACTCTCAAGACAATAATGAGAAATAAAAATAATATCTCAAAAAATAAAGATAATATCTAAAAACAACCTAAATAAGGATATTGGTTGATTTGATTTAATGCCTTATGGCAGTCACCTCCACTTGTGAAAAACTCGTCCTTGAGTTGCTTTCTGGATACCCAAGATTCATATCTAACTGGAATAAGGTAAGATCAGCAACATTTAAGGTTTTTGACATCCAACTTGGCAAGTCAACCATATAAGCATTGTTGTTAATCTTCTTAATAATTTGGTATGGTCTATACTTTCTTTGTTGAAACTTGCTATGACCCCCTTGCATTCGAGCCTTGCTAATGAAAACCATCACCAACATCAAACGACTTGAAACGTCTATGCTTGTGTGCCTCCATCTTGTATTTTGCTTTAGCCTTCTCTGACTTGTTCTTGCACATCTACTTATACCTCTTGAACTTGCTTTGCCAAATCACCAGTTGCTACACTAAGACCAAGGACTTTTGGAAGCTTCACCAAATCTAAAGCATGATTAGGACACTTCATGTATCTGATGGAAAACAAAAAGGTCTATGTTACCGCATGAGCAGCGATGTTATAGGCAAAAACAAAACGTACTGGCAAAATCTCATTGTTTTGGTCTATCCATGCAAATAATTCGAATAAGATTACCCAAAGTCCTATTAACAACTAATCTGCCCGTACATTTCGCGGGATGTGTTATCTTGTGGTTGTATTGATGAAACCCTTTCCAAAGAGTCATCAAGAAATGACTGAGAATCATGATCATATGTAATAGTATTTGGCACTCCATGCAACCTCACAACTTATCTAAGGAATAGTTTGAATGTATAAGATGCGTTTTCAGTCTTCTTAAGTGGCAAGAAATGCACCATCTTAAAAAACCTGTCAACCACAACAAACATAGAATCCATACCTCGTTGAGTTCGCGGCAAACCCAACATGAAGTCCATAGAAAGATCCTCACATATAGCATCAGGAATGGGTAATGGCATGTATAACCTTATGTTTTGGGTTGATATCGTACTTTGATACCACTGCACCTTGACACAATAGTAATCACATCCCTTCTCAATCTACGCCAATAGTACCTATCCTTCCACGAGATTCAGTGGTTTATCTCTCTCCCCAGATGACTCTTTAAACCACCACCATGCAAGTCTCTAATGACCTTCTCACGAAGAGAAGTGTGAGGAAGACAAAGCTGCCCACTCTTCATGAGAAACCCATCATGTATATAAAAATCATCACAATTAAGGTTGCTTAAGCACATAAGTAGCTCAAACCTTTTTGAAGTCATCATCGTTTGTCTACAATTCTGTCAATGTCTCAAAACCTACCATCTCTAAACTCAAGGTTCTCATCAAAGCCACTTGTCTAATTAATGCATCCGCCACCCTATTTTGTTGTCCTGATTTATGAACAAGCTTATAAGGGAATTTCTTTATGTAAGCTGACCACCTAGCATGCATATCACTTATAATTTATTTCTATGTATTTTAAGTACTTCAAAGCCTGATGATCAGTATAGAGAATGAAATCCTTGGCTATGAGATAATGCTCCCAAGCTTTCAAAGTTCTCACAACAGCATAAAATTCTTTGTCATAGGTAGCCCATTTACGCCTTGCTTCACACAATTTTTCACTAAAGAAAGCTATCAGCATCTTCTCTTGGGATAAAACAACCCCTATACCAACTCCACTAGCATCACACTCTACCTCAAATAACTTCTCAAAATCTGGTAACAAGACAGGTGTTGTGCTCAACTTTCTTTAATAAAAGAAAAACTACTCTTTTGCTCCTCACCCCAATGGAACCTCTATTTCTTAAAACACTTGATAATAGGTGTTACAATGCTACTGAAACGCTTAATGAACCTCCTATAAAAGTTTGCTAACCCATGGAACACTGACATTATTTGGGATAGGTCATTCCCTAATAGCCTTCACTTTCTCTTCATCTACTTTAATTCCCTCACCGCTCATCACATAGCCAAGAAATAACAAACTATCTATCATAAAAACATATTTTTTCAAATTTGCATATAATTTATTTTCTCTCAACACCTTAAACACTTCCCTAAGGTGTCCAACATGCTCCTCCTTCATCAAAATAAACAACTATGAATTTTCCTAAGAAAGGTTGTAGCACATGATTCATAATCCACATAAAAGTACTATGAGCATTTGTTAGCCCGAAAGGCATGACTAACCATTCGTACAACCCATCCCTTGTCTTGAATGTTGTCTTCCACTCATCACCTGGACGGATTCTGATATGATGATAGCCACTTCTCAAGTTAATCTTGCTAAACACAACTACTCCACTCAACTGATCAAGCATATCATCAACCTTGGAATAGGAAATCTATATCCAATGGTAATTTTGTTGATCGCCTTACTGCCAACACACATCCGTTGATTCACATCTTTCTTTGGCATCAATAAAGTCGGAACTGCACATGGGCTCATGCTAGCTTGAATATGCCCCTTGCTTAGCAACTCTTCTACCTTCTCCCTTAAGATTTCATTTTCCTTGAGACTCATCTTATAATGAGGTAGATTAGGAAGAGAAGTACCTGAAATCAAATCTATATGGTGTTGTATGTTACACATGGGAGGTAATCCTACAGGTAAATCTTCAGGAATCACATCATGAAACTCCTTTAACAAAGTCTGCACTTCCACTAGAATTTAAGCCCCAACTAAATTTCTACATTCTACCTCTCCCTTCACAACCATCAAATGCACTTCCCGAGTCTCCTTACAGTAGCCCATAAGTGAAGTTGGGTCATGCACAAAAGTTAGAAAGTTCCTTCCCTTCGCCTGTAAAGCCTTGGGTTGGTTCTTCCTAGTGAAAGGCACTAGTGTTTATTTTATTCCCCCTTTCTCTAATTGATACAAGTTACTTCGGCCCAAGTGCTTAGAATCCATATCATACTACCAAGGATGTCCAAATAAAATATGACAAGCATCCATATCCACCACATCACAGTACACCTCATCATTATACTTTCTAATAGAGAAGGACACCTTACAATGTTCATGCACTCGAATACCACCAACTTCTTTAATCCACCCAATAGCATATGGGTTGGGGTGAGTCTCCGTCTCTAATTATAGCCTCTCTACAACAGCTTTACTAATTATGTTCTCCTAACTCCCACTATCAATAATAAGATCACATAAACTCCCTTGCACAATACACCTAGTGCGAAAGAGCTTATGGCGTTGAGTTTCATCACCACACTTTATAGATAACATGAGCTTCCTCACCACACAAGTGTACTCTTTCTGCTCATATTCCTCATAATCATCACCACCATCAGGTCTGCACACCTCATTCTCTACAACATCATCATCCTTCTCCACTACATTCACTGCATTCCGTTTAGGACATTCATTGGAACGATGACCAACCTCTCCACATCTGTAGCACTTAACACCGAAAGGCCTTGCACAAGGATTATTGTTTTTAGTAGACACATAAGTATTGCCCTTACCTCATTCCACTGCTATACTTTTCCCTTTTCTCACACCAACATTGGCAATCTCCATAGTATCGGACAGAGCTAGAGGTGTTTTTCCCTTGTCACTTGGAGCTTTATTGTTTACCACTCCATATCTTTTATAATTAGTACCACGAGTTTACTCCAAAATGAATAACTCAACTTTCATGGCCAAATTTCTAGCCTCTGGCACACTGAAATCCATATGAACTCCAATTTTCTCTCTAATAGTCTGCTTCAACTCACTTAAGTATCTCGTTGCCTGTTGGTTCTCACTTTTTGATAACTGATTCCTTTCCACCAATCTAAAAAATTTAGCAGTACTCTATTCATTCACACTCTTGCTTCCTTGTGTACATCTTTGAAGAGCATCAAAAATATATTGTTCATAGTCTTGAGGCAAAAATCTACCTCGTAATAATTGTTTCATCTTGCGTCATGTTTGAATTGGACCATGCCCACCTCTCACCCTCATCTCCCCTCGATTTGTCCGCCCATCAAGTGCTCCCCACTTTTTAACTTTATAAGCAACAAATTTAACCTTTCTATCGACAGCTCGGTATAGTCAAGAGCAAATCTCTTCAACTAACCAATCTAAAAACCCCACAATATTAAGATCATTACTGAAGTTAGGGATATCTATCTTTAGTTTGTATTCGTCGTCTCCTCTGTAATTTGGTTGTCACTACCTTCCACCTCTTTGTCTACCACGTGGATTTGCAAATTCACCCAAGTCAGTCTCCTCATCTGAAGTGTCATCAAATCCTATGACTGGCCTTCTTTGATTTCGTATATTTGGAATGAGATTAAAATTTGGTATAGCGAGCCAATTCCTCCACCTCCGCATGATCATTCCTACACCCTTGTCCATTAATACTCAATAACGCCTGTAATTGTGCTTGTACTATTTCCATCTGCTGAGTTAAATTTTGAATTGATTGTTGCTGCTCGTTAATTGACCTCCAAATAGCCTGCAATTTCCGATCATCGTCTTGGAATTGGTTATTATCACTAGCACTAATATTAATCATCGATTTGGATAAACCCTCTTTGATACCACATGAAACGACATGTAGAGCGATTGATCAACACACAATTGATCAATAAAAATAATACGTCTCAATCTAGAGACAAATTCTCAATCCAAAGAACAAAATAAAGGAAACGTTTTGATTTTTCTGATAAATTGATAAAAATGAAAAAAAAATCCCTAAAATAAACTCTAAAACATATATTTATACCCTAAGCATAATTTGTGTATAATAGGAAATAAAATAATATCCCAAAACAATAGTAGGAAAGAAAATAATACCCAAAACAATAATGGGGAAAATTAATAATAATAATAAACAATAATAGAAAATAAAATAATACTCTCAAAACAATAATATGAAATAAAAATAATATCTCAAAAATAAAGATAATATCTCAAAACAACTAAAATAAGGATTTTGATTGATTTGATTTAACATCCTACGTCAGTACTAATTCCCCCGTATGCACATCCTACCCTTTTACCACTTAAACTAGACCTCAAAGACAACATAGCTTAAAATCTTAAAATCATGATAATCGAAAGAAATTAATTTTATAGTTTGTGTAAAATAAACTAGAAAGTTATTTTTTTACATAAAAGATAACTTTACAAATATAATTATTAAGATTTATATCTTTTTTAAAATTTCACCCATAACCAAACATGAAAAAAGAATATCCCCTATTTTTTCATTTTTATTTCATTTTCTCTCTCTTTTTTTTTTTTTTTTGCAATATTTTTTGAGAACAAAAAATAACTTGGAATCTTAAAATCGTGATTATTAAAAGAAACTAGTTTTGCAATTTGTACAGAATAAATTAGAAAGTATAGATAGGTTTAGTTTCTGGTTTTAAAGATATAAAGAACATAATTTTAATATTTTCAGAAATCTGTCTTTACATATGAATTTAGTTATTTTTTTGTTCTCTTATTTTTTAGAACAAAAAAAAAAAAGGTTAAAGGAGCCAAATATGTTATGTGTTTTTCTCGTACTCTTTATTTTTCTCAACAAAAAACAGTATTCAAAAACCCATGCCGTATATTTTTTTTATAAAATATATGTTTACAAATATAATCATTAAATATTATCTCTTTGAAAAGCAATCTCAATAGTGTATGTGTACAACTTACGTCATCTTTGCAATAAATAGCATGCCAATTTACTATTCTTTTACTGTGCATTTGTTATTTAAATGGGACCTTTCATATGACTTTGTGAGCCCATCGACCTACCCAGTGACAGTGCGTATGAGTAATGATATCGTCATGGTGCAACTACTATTACCATCACACTAAAAACATGTACACTAAAATTAGAGTTTCGTACATGTACATTTTTGAGTTGAAAATAAAGTAAAGTAGATTGATTTGGTGGGATTGAGGTTTGAAAGTGTCATTTTACTTTGAGTAAGAGGCCAGCAACAACCTCCAACAATGCCTTTGCATATTAAAATGGGCATGGTCATGCGGGGCACTGGGTGGACCCCACCAAGAGAGTATAATTTTCTAACACTAAATGTTTGACTATATATATATATATATATATATATATATATATATATGAAAAGGGACCAAGAATTTATCATTGCCTAATTAACGATTTTCACATGATGAATTTCTTTTTGAATAAACTCTAGTTTCAAGACAATAAATTGTTCTTATGACTCGAATCTAGGACCTTTTACTTATTCTCTTTGCCTTTTTATGAAAAAAGATAATAATATAATGACAATATATTATAGTGTTTTGTACACACTATCAAAATCAAACTATAAAAAAATTTACCAAGATTAGTCATTTATTAAAATTAGTAATGAAGTAAAGAAATTACTGAAATAATAGAAACTTAAAAGTTGGATATAATGTAAATACCCACAAATTACATTTTAAGTCTTAAAGATGATATTTCTAAAGAAAATTATATACAAAGAATTGGTTTACCCAAATTTAAAGGAAATTCTTTAATAGGAAATAGTAGTCAAAATAATACAAGAAAAAAGAGTTTCCAAAAAAATAAAAGAAAAAGTACATTCACCTTTCTTAATAAGAGAAAATTATTACAATAGAGAAAGAGAAGTTGAAGAAACAAAAGTTTTAATAGATATAAATGCTAATTGCAACCATATTCAGGCTAATAAAGGAAGAATAACAAGCCTATAAGCTCTTAAAAATTATGATGGTCAAACATTAGAATGTAATTTAAAGGTAGAAATACCTATAAGATTACAAGGAATAACATTTTTTGTAGATTGCTACAAATATAATAAAGTGCAAGGAAATTGATATCACGATATTCTTTTAGAAAATAGTTTTTTAGATAGATCAGATAAATATAAGATTACAAAAGAAGTAAAAATATATGTATTTTCTTAGAAAGATAAAAATGAAAGAAATTATATCCCCTATTATAATATTTATAATAGTGAATATTCTATAAACTAAGTTATATACATATAGATTAATAAATATATGATCAAAAATAACAATATTTAAAAGTTTTTTATTAAAATAATAAAAAGATACTTAATTTTAATAATTAATATTTTACCATTTGAGCGGAGCATAATGAGCATTTTCACATGATTAATTTTTCCTTAATTTTGTAATATGACATTGTGCTAGTGTTCATTATGATTTAGGGTTTTTTTTTTGTTTTTTTTTTCCTTATATATTGTTAGGTCAGAATATATGTCACAGGTCAACTGTCCTTTGAAAATTGTAGTGACATTGAGAATAAATGGGCTTTTTGGCCATCAATCACAAATAAAAAAATACAAGAAAAATAAAAAAGGGACACCAAAAAATGGTTAACGCAATTCAATGCATCATACATACTCTGCGAGGGCATGCCTAGTTATTGAATCATTCATTAAGAATCAATCCATTACATATACAATCTTAGATTTACATGACTATTTTTTTAATAATATCATCATTATGAAGAACCCTTATAAGTGACCTAATTCAACGGCCACTATTCATCTTTTCAAAACATTTTCCTGAAAGCAATTTATTTTTCATAAAAAATTACCTTGATAAAACACAATCAAGACTATCATTAGAGACCTTTCTCTCATATATTTTCCATGCAAATCACATAATAAATTTCTCCACTAAGAAGGAGACACTCAATGACCCAAGTAAACCGTACACCCTTTAAATGCTAATATTCATTAATACAAAATCTTCCTTCAAATCACAGGTTTCAATCATCAAAGCTTACCAAATGAAATTCAAAGAGAATCCTCAATAATCTCTTCCACAATAGTCAACAGTAAAAGGTTTCTTCAAAATCCATTTCACAATATCCATTGTCTAAAAATTTCTTCCACAATCTCTTGCAAAAATATCCACCAATTAATCAAGAATTTCTTCAAAATATTTTTCACCCACAAAATTTCTTTCCATACCTTCAAAATATTCACCAATGAATTTTTACATATAAAGACAAAAAATCAAACTAATAAAATTCCCTAACAAATATGAATCATTTCACTAGAATTATCGCATGGGTTATTATAATATTTATAGATATTCAAATTTTAATTGGTTCTTGTTCTGACTTTTCTTTAGTTGGATTTTTGTAACTTTATATGTAAAAAAATTTTAAAATGAGATGTTGGCTAATGAATATTTTGAAAAAAAAAATTCTAGAATAAATTTTTTTGGCGAATGACTATTTTGAAGAAATTTCGAAATAAATTATTTGGGCTAGTGAATACTTTGGAAAAGATTTTTGTATGGTGAATAGTTTGGAAGTGATCTCCAAATATTTTTTGAACTCCATTTGATATATATGTTTTTGTTAACTCCAATATATTATTCTAAGCGATCTCCAAAGAAAATTTTGAAATAAATTATTTTGGCTAGTGAATAGTAACAGTAGTAATAATATCTCTCTAGTAGTAGTTATTATGAAAGAGACTTGATTATTATTGAAAAAGTTGAGATATATAAATATATCAATATAAGGGTAAAAAGGTAATAGCATTGAGACAATAAAAGGAATCATAAATATACTCTAATACACCCTCTCAAGATGGTGTATTAGAGATAACACCAATCTTGTTACATAGGGAAAAGAAGCGAGGCCGAGAGAGTGAGGGCATATTGAGAGTTAAGTGTAGTGAGACATGAAGTAATACGCCAGACGGTAGACAGGAGTCACGAACAAAGTGATAATCAATTGCAAAAGTGTTTAAATGCGAGAATGGAAATAGGATTAACGGAGGGCCAAGGTAGTGCGAGGTTGTCAGGAGCGAGGTAGGTGAGGGTTGCATTGGGATGGCTCCCCAACAGTAATGACTTCACTCATTGCGGGTTCTATGAAAATGCGACTTCTAGTGGCACTGATCTCGGTCTCGGTGGAAGACCGAGCAACGATCTGGATTAACATTGGAACTCTAGGAGATTGGATTAGCACCAAGGAATATGAGAAAAGCACCTGTGGAAATACGATCATCTGGGTTACTAGCCCAGTCCGTGTGAAACCCCGAGAAAATCTAATTTTATGAAAAATGGAAAAATGGTAATTTCGGTCAAAATTCGAAATTTTTCTAGATCTCGGATGATAAAATGGACTTCACTTAGTTTGGAATCGTCTGCGTGAAATGCAGCTCTGCGTCGAGATTTCGTCGACTTACGAGACGATATGAATTTGCACATTTTAGGGCAGCGGCGTAGTGCGGGACAACGACACATTTTGGTGGTTATAATTGATATGCCGTGTCAGTCTTAGAATGAGTGGCTTGAGCTCAAGTGTGGGGCCCATGGGTGACAAGTGGCATCTCCTAATTGGAGGAAAATCAAAGGTTGGTGAATTAAATGGATAAGGAATCCAAGGAGCCAATGATGGCTTGACAAGTGGCAATGAGGGAGAGAAAAAGAGGAGCTTTATTCTCCATGTGGCTAGTACGTGCAGTAGGGGAGAAGGGAGAGTGCAAATTTAAAAAATGGAGGGTTTTTAGAGAGAGAAAGTGCAACTTCTCTCTTGATTTCCTGACTTTTGGACCGTCGGTTCGCGTTGGGCCAAGAAGAAAAGTTGTTCTACGCAACAAGGGCTACGCGTGGTTTTGTGGAGTTTCGACAACTCCAAGAGGTAGTGGTCTTCTCCTACTTGGTTATTTTCGGTTTTAAGAGCCTTGTGAATGATTTGGTTGATTTGAGGCCGTGAGTGGCGGTTTGATCGGTCTCAAAACTTGGGATTGAATTGTTGGAATATTTGGAACCCGTTTTGGACAGTTTAGGGTCTGTTTTGGTGGTTTGTGTGATAATTTATGCAATAAATTGTGGTTTGGGTGTTGTTGGGCCGGAAATGGCAATGGATTTCGGTTCCACAAATTGGAACCGTTGCTTGGTGAGTGGGCTGCTCACGGATAGCGCACTGCTCGTTTAGGGACTGTTAAAAACAGTCTCGGTTTGCTTGGTTGGACCGAAAATGATCCATGTGTGTTGTAAGTAAAATATTGCTTGAAATGAATGACTTGGAATAGTGTGGGAAGCCATGTATTGTGAAAATTAAATGTATTAGCTAAGTGTTTAATTATGAAATATAATTGTGGAAGATGTTGGAGTAAAATGGATTTTGATTACTTTCAAAATGGAAACTAATTTGATGTATTGATGTGAATTAAATAACAAGTTGTATGTATGTAAATTTTGTTAATATAAGCATAGTTGATATATTGGCATGTGTTGTTTGGAAATGGCATAATGCATTTCATATGCACCGGGACAACCTAGAAAATTAGGTGTGAGTGCATGGCATGAAAGAAATGAAAAATGGAAAATGGTTGTGAAAGGAATTTGAGGAAGATTTTACGAGAAGAATTGCTCGGAGAGTGGTCACGGCGGTTCGTCACCGGGGAGGCGACGAAAGCGAGCTATTTTTGGAAAAATGATCCGACCAATTCGCCTCGGAGGTTGTCAATATATTTCTGGCTTCGGTATGATGTTTTCAAGAATAAAAAGCTTTTGTTTTGAAAACGATATTTTTCTCGCATTTGGCTTAGGCATGTGTGAGGGAGTCGGTGAGGACTCGAGACATGGGATTGGGCATGTAGATATTCAAGTAGGATCATGTATTTGCTTGAATGCGTTTATGTTGAATCATTGCATGTGCATTTAGGTGAGGAGTAACCCATGTAGGAGATTATCACTACTGGGCATTGCTCACCCTGTCGAGGGATCATTATTTCAGGTACATGGAGTGTTCAGGAAGACGACACCCATTAGAGGTCGCTTTTGAGAAGAAAGCAGGATTGTGGCTTTGGTATTTATTTTGTATAACATGTATTAACATTGTAAATATTAATATATGTTGGTATTAAGAGTGATGTAATCAACTCTTGAACTACGACAATATAGTTGGGATGTATTTTGATGAGTATGATGTGTAGGCCAATGTGGCCATTTTTACTCATGTATGGGTCTCATGATGTGGACAAAGGTATTCCACGGGTTGACAGGTTGCCAACGGGACCCCCGGGTTTTGGGGCGTCACAGAAGCTGGAGTGTTTGCAAGAAGCTGGATACCAAGGGATAACGAAGTAGACATTTGACCGCTCCCTAATTGTGACGCCCCCAACTCGGGACCCGATGTCAAGCGAGGGTGTCATTTTTTTTTCCTGTTTACTATGAACGTATAAACTTTAAGCTTGTTCATTCATATAATGTTAAACATTTAATTTGTACTATATTCTGTAGCAGCGGATTACAAAATATATATAAGCTCCATATATGAAATTATTCAACATTTACAATATTTACATATCTTACAAAAGAAACAAAAATACATATACATTATACCAAATGGTCTTCCATTGGGCTTTGGTAATGTGTTGACTTTATTTAGCGATGCGGATTGTATCCTGTCCTCACGGTTTCCTCTTTTGTCTTTCACAGCGGATAAATAATTTCGTCTTTAAGTTTATGGCAATGGGAATAATACTGGAAGTGACGACCCCTAATAAGGATCATCTCACTTTAGGCACATGCATATACTTATGACAAATATAACATTTACATATATTTATCCATTTCTCATATCTACTTTTCATAACATGTTTCATTTCTTATCATATTTCACCATACTTTTTTAAATTGACCATCTTACTTCACTTCTTGTTCTTGTAACCGTATCTGTCGTCGCATGTAATCTTTATCTTACCTAAATGTCATGTCATATATCATATACATCTCATTTCCGTATACTTGTCATTTGCTTTTATATTTCATACCTGCAAAAACCTTAGAAGTGGATATGGGAAAGAATTGTATGTACCCGAAGGTACTATCACTATACGAGACAGTGATCTCTCTATACGTATGACCTATGGCCCGGCCCATGTGGTCGAGACGGGATCTATGTCATGGACCCCAGACGGGGTCTCGATGTCATAAGCGTATGTTGCGACAAGCGTATCCACTATGGCGCACCCTATCATCCAATTACTCGGTTATAAGTAGACAATCAGTTTTATTATGTTTTCTTAACAATAATTTAGGTATCAGAAAAAGATATCTCATATAAATGAATAAGTATTGATATCATGTATACTTATGAGATATTCATTATCAAATAATCTCTTATAAGCATTTAACTTTACTTTTTCATATAACAAAATTATATGTGCATTCTCTTTAGCTTTCATAACACATGTTATCATGATCAACTTACTATGATGCATTATTTTATATAACAATACATTTATATAACCTTTATACAATTTCAATTTCCATAACCAATTCCTCGTCGAACAATTTCGAGCCTTAAGTCCATTTTCGAATACAATTTGACCCTATAAACTGGATTGTTGGACAAAGTGATAATCTAACTCCAATATACCCCAAGTGTCTAAGTTTCTTATGTCTGTATTGATCATGTCATTTGGACTTTTAATTTGAGAGATATGGTCTAAACATTCCGAACTGCTCCTGGATAATTTTCAAGAACAGAATCTGGAATTGTGTCGTATATTTGAAAATTTTCTGGGAATGTTAAAGACATAATTTGACCATAATTTCTTCATGAAAGTTGTTCTCCCAGATGTCTAGTTTGTACAAAAATTTGAATCACCTCATTTGGACTAGTATAACTCAAGTTATAATTTAAAAAATCGGAATTACTCCAGTTCAGGGGACTATTATGAGACAGATTTCAAGAACCGAATTGTTCCCATACTTTGACGAATTTTCTAGGTCCAATAGGGTCCAAAATTGGATATACTTATTTCAGGGAGATTTGTTCTCCTAGAAGTCTAATTTACCCAAAAATTTGAATCACTCAATTTGGATGAGTGAAAATCAACTTATGGCCTAAATACCAAAACTGTATCATAAATGAACCAAAATTCACCCAAATGTAGCCTCACCGACGTACCCTTCCTAGTGACAGAAATTGCCAAGAACTCCATATTAACCTCCCAGCCAAGCTCGTCGACCGACGTTACCATGAAGCCAAGCCTAAAACCGGCCGAACTATCTTTGGAAAACGGGTTATAAAATTTCACTTTTCTATTAAAATCACACCTTTAGATTTAATCTAAAATCCCACAAAGATAACGACCTAAAGATGTCAAGCCTCGAAATACAAAAAATCACCTATATAAAAAAAAAATACACTCCCAATGTTTTCCAAATATCCAACTGCTAGAATCATGAAGGACCTCCCCGGGTCCCTCATCAAACAGGCAGATAAGGATCAATCTAACATAATTTCATCTCAACCTGTTTTTCTCAAAACCATGCATGCATATTTTACAAATACAAAATGTCACATTTTAACTTTTACTACTTTTACTTTACACCTTATCTTATATATAATCACAACACAACGTCTAGGACTGAGAATCCTGAAAAGGTCTTTTCGTCAAAGACCGCAGACCGAAAAATTATTTAAAAATAGAAAACTGTGAGCCAAACTGCTCTGAGTGCGCCATAAGTTCTAAACGCCGTTTCACGCATGTACCTCCCAATATGAAAATCTGTACGTAAATGGTTGTAAAATCGCTTACGGAAAATCCAAGTTTTTGCTATGAAAACCATTTCGAACCGTGCTAAAAACTATTTCGCCATTTAAAACTGCTTCAAAACTATTTACCGCCAAAATCGCTCGAAAACTATTTTCGCCGCCAAAATTGTTTCGCAGGTTAATCAGTGCGCTACATCGAAATCAAGTACCAACCATCGCGACCATTTCCAAATACCGGGACGTGATGCCACCAACCCCCAACCTAAACTCGCATCAAAGTGAACCCTAACACTACCCGCCTAATATGCGGTCCTGAACACCTAGCGAGATTCTATAATCATAATGGAACCCTCATAACCAAAATGCCCTGATGGAATCTCTGAACTAACACCTCATCACATGTACTAAGTCGCCGCGCTAACTATATACCTCGAATGTGCGGGAGTGGCTTAATTTCACTATATAAATATATATCAGATCTAACCCCCAATTGCCGTAATTTGCAACAGGCAGTTAGTCATAATATCCCATAACCTTGCTATAATAATCCGAGATATCCGATTTAAACTCGAGTCAGGCTATATCTAGGTTTTGCTAAAACCGTGCCAAACCGGTTTCAACATCAAATCAAACTTTTTTCGTCGAGTATAACAATGGAGGTAGAAAATGCTTTACTAATTACATTGTATTTTCAAAGCACTTTACAAAATCCTAATTAATATCCGTTTTTAGAAATGGATTTCGGAAAGTACTCACCTTTTCTTCTCGACTACTTTTCAAATATTGTCAAGCACTCTAGATTCTCGCCTGAGACGTCAAACGCTACACAATCCACACAAAGTACGAAATGCTCCCCGCTCAACTGCTAACCATAAAACATATATAGTGTTCAGTAAGCGACTATATCGAACTTAACTTCGATTCTAACAAACTTACGCATAGTCCCATTCGATAAGGACATCGATAATATGATGTGAAATTGACCAAAATGTCCCTACACATTAAATGCCCCATAAAAACTATTTGTTTTAGCAAACTTTTGACTAAATGGACTTTCCATAGAGTCTAAAAGCATCCGAAAACATTTTTGAAAATTATGTCCGACCTGTCCGACTACAATCCTGAAATTTCAATCCGAATTGTCCGAAAACAGTCCCGAAATTCAGCCCGGACTGTCGAACATAGTCCTAAAATTCTAACCTACGCAGAAAATTTTGGGACTAAAGTTTATGACCTTTCACTGCCTTCTAAGAAAATTTCAATCCACATAGCATTTAGGCTAAAATAACTCAAGTAGGGAAAATTTCCTACCTTTTGAGTCAATAAATGCTAAGGTTTTGGTACCTACACGTAGCTCTCGTCGCGTAGACCAACTTTGCCTTCTGCTCCAACGAAAATCTACGATCCGATTTCCATAAATCTGATAAAGAAACGAAAAGAAAATATAAAATAAAATTGCCTTCCTTCTCTCTAACGCTTCACCATCCATCTCCCGTCGTTGGACTCTTTTATTCTTTTTATTTATTTTATTATTATTATTATTATTATTTCACATACGATTTCTTTACCGCCTCATTCTAGATCCATTTATACTCGAAAAATTTTATTTCTTTTCATTTCTAATTATATTAAATGAACTTTAACTCAAGCCATTTTTTCGACTTCCGAGAGATTTTCGTAAAATCTCACCCCTCGAAGTCAATGACGATTTATCACCCGTAAAACGCAGAAAATATTCGACTATCTCGTATCTAAACGAAATTTTCTCGGGTCACTAGATTTCGCTGAGATCTAATTTAATCTACAAATCTGCTTTCACATCCAAGATCTAGAGAATTTTCTTAGCTTCCCGAACCATTATGGTAATTTATTATTATCCTTTAAAATTCCATAATTGAATTTCACCTCTCCACTTTCCTTAATTGCAAAGTACACAATTTTCAAAAAACTTTATAATTTCACCCTTACGGCACTAAATAATTAAGGAAGCTCTGTGCACATATGTGACCCTACTCAAGCACTACCGTACACCCCATCTGGGATTCGGGGCGTTACTCAATCCTCCCTTTAGAACATTTCTGGTCCCTCGAAATGAACAAAACTAACATAAAGAGGATACCTTGTCAAAAACCGAGGATATCGGGATCGGCATTTCGAGCCTCGACTCTCATGTAACCTCTTTAATCCCATGATTCCCATGCGTCTTGACTAACTAATGACCTTATTCCGTGAAAATCTCGCCTTCCTACGATCTACTATCCGCATTGACTGCCTTTATAGGTCAAATTATCCTTCGCTGTTCTACCGTCGATCTCTTGTTAATGGAGGATCTCGAATGTACTTATATATGGATACATGAACACATTATGAACCTTAAACAACTCTGGAGGTAGGTCTAATCTATATGCTACTGTCCCACCGCAAGAATCTCATACGGCCCTATGTATCCGGTCCCACTTCCGTGTCTTCCAAATCCGAGGACACATTTCCAAGGGAAACTCATAAGACCTATCGCCCACCTTAAACTGTAGATCCCCACTAGCAAGGCTTGTCCCGTGAGACACCCTTCTCTGTCCCATCCCCGGCTATCTGAGTCCGTGGCCTGACAATCCGGGATCTTATCTAAGGTAACTGCACTCAATCCTCGCCTATAAGTCTCCTCTCTACTTCATCCCAAAGATACCTGAGTACCGACACTTCTACCATACAATGCTTCAAATGGAGCCATGCCTATACTGGATCGATAACTGTTGTTGTAGGCTTTCTCCATCAGAGATAAATGCGTATCCCAACTTCCCTTAAACTCTATCACGCATGCCTCTAAGCAAAATCCTCTAACGCCCGTCAGCTTTGGATCGACCATCGGGCCGAGGATGGAAAGCCGCTAAAGTGCAATCGAAGTCCTATGGCATCCTCGTAAACTGACCAAAACTGATGGGAATTCGGGGTCCTGCCTCGAGACTATCGATATAGGAACACCGTAATTCAACTATCTCTCCACATATAATCAGCCAACTTGTCCAACGTCATCATTACTAATCGGGAGAAAATGCGCGATTTCGTTAGTCTATCCACTATCACCCATATGGCATCAGCATGTCAGTTCAGCCCCCAAGCCCTGAACAAAATCCATAGTAATCTTATCCCACTCCATATAGGAACCTGAAGGGTCAGATCTTCCAAATGGCTTCGGTGCTCATTTTACCTCGCCGATGTTAGGCATCCGGATACGAAATCGCACTCTTTTCATGCCCTTCCACCAATAATGCTCCTCGTAGTATGATACATCTCGTGCTACTGTGGCATCATGATAAGGTCAAGAGTGAGCCTCTTCCATGATTTCCTTTTTAGTTAATCTATTTCATGTCCACATATCTCGACTCCCTAACTATTACGCCATCGCTCTCCCCGATCCGAACTCGCTTCCACAACCCTCAATCTCTCGCCTCTCAACTGACCATCTCTAAACCTCGTCGACCTTCCTTGATCTGATCCACGAAGAGGACGAACATAAATGATGCCAACAATGTCCCCAGATCGCCTACCTACAACCGAACTCCCAAGGATTCAACTCTATCAATGGGAGATATACAATTGGCAGAGAAGCATAGGAACCCTCTGTCGCACTTAAGGCATCTGGCCTCACGCATTGGCCTCCCGATGGTACTTATCGTGCAATCATAATCCTTAATCAACTCCAAACCATCGCGCCGCTTTGCTAAGCTCTTCTCGAGTAAAGATATATCGCAAGCCTTATGACGGTGAATATCTCGACAGGATCAATCGTATTGATAATGCGTCCCAGATCATTAGAGCCGAAAACCACCGGGCCGCGTTCTAAATCATGGTTCAGTAGTTCTCGCCGTGCTTTAACCGACGGAAGTACAGCTATCACTTACCATATTCCCAACAAAACACACCAACCTCCTTGTTCGAAGCATCATCAGATACCACATAACCGCCCTTTTCCCGACTCCGCAGTGCTAACACCGAGCTGTCGTTAATCGCCGCCTCCTCAAAACTATGTCAAGGTGCATTCACCACTGAATTTTTGATCCCTTTTTCAATAGATCGGGTCAATAGATACATCTTCGAAAATCCTCAACAAATTTCCACAACCTACCAATCAAGGAAACCGCTAATTTGCAACATTTCCGCTGGCGCCTCCGCCCACTATAGCTCGATCTTCCGAGGATCCACACTAATACCTTCAAATAAAAATGACATGACCCAAGAAAGTTACTATTCAACCAAACTCGGCACTGACTAAACTTAGCTCATAACCGACGCTCTCTAAGAATCCACACTGCCCTGAGATGCTCGCATGTTCCTCCTCGACTCGCCTCGAAAGTATACTCAGAATGTCATCAATGAATAATATCACAAATCCATTCCTAAACATCGACCACACCGTTTCATCAAATCCATGAACGCAAATGGGCATTAGGTCAATCCGACGGCATCACTAGAACCTCGTAGTGACCGTATCTCGCCCTAAAGGCGCCTAGAAACATCATTCTGCACTCAATCGATGGTACCACCTGTACAACAGAATATACCGAGATCCATGCAATTGGTCAAATAGCTCATCTATACGAGGAAGCTGATACTAGTTGCGATTGTCGCCCGATTGTCGTTTCATGTCTATAAGAAACCGTTAAGCTTCCATCTTTCTTCACAAGAGAGATCCTGGAGCTCCACTGAGGTACTAGGCCTGACGAAGCCCTTGGCTAGCAATTCCTTCAATTGTGCTCTTCACTCCTTTCAACTCGCTACGCCATTCCGTACGAGAACGGATATCGCTCGATCCTGAATCAAGCTCACAACGAACTCAATTGCTCTATCCAACCAAATATCATCCGGCATCCGAAACTCTTGACTACGGGATGTCTTCCACCAGGTTCCCTCTTGTCTCCTATCCACTACAAATGCCAAATAACCCTGGCAACCTTTCCGAAGCATTTTCGAGGCAATCATGGCATTAATGAGACTAGGGGCGATCTCTCTTCTGATTCCCCGAAATATCACGCTTGGTTCCTCTGGCCGAACCAATCTTACTTCTTTCTTATAGCAATCTATAGGTAGTTCTATGCTTGGATAACTAGTCCATACCCATCATATATTAAAACCATGATACTCTAACACTCTTCATCAAGTCTCATTGAAAACTATTCTGGATCACCAATTTGCTACCTAGAACTATCCTTTCGGATATCATAGTATCCCATCGGCACCGAAATTAATTTACCATACGACCATCCATAGCCGACTCTATCCGTGCCTCTCAATGAATGGCAATCAAATAAAATGAATGAGTGGCTCCCAAGTCCACGCCAATGCATATGACGCGATCGCAAATCGAAATCATACTGCACCCCACGCCTCACGATGCATCTGCCTCCCATCACAGGATCAGAATACCAGAGCCCGAAAGTGCGAGTACCACTCACCGCCACCTGGGTATCGTCGTCTCCCGCACCCCCACCGCGACTCCTACCAGTGTCAGACTACCACTCTACCCGAACCACCCCTACCAACCCGACTGACCGCCGCGGTGCTCGGGTAGATGCTACCGTATTTCCACTCAGGTCTCTCGGCAGCCTACCAACCGACGCTCCCTGATAAAGTGACCTTCCCGCCCGCAATGGAAACATCCCGCTGGTCATCCCACCTCCGAGATGCCTCCGATGTGTGGCATAATGGAAAAATGGACCTCGAAGATCTACCACCTCCGAGGCTCGCCGGCGATCGTGATTAGATCCCGGGCCAGATGCTACCGTCCCGAGCCTCTACCGCCGGCCCACTTTTCCTTTCTACTAGACTAACCGGCGCCCTGGCCGACTAAAGGCCGAGCACCTCTCTATTGTCTAGCCGCCCCTCGAGTTAGAACTCAAACTGCCCTTTCTACCTTTAGTGCACCAACCAAATTTCTCTCCAAAGTTATTTTGAGATGCCCAAAGCTAGATGAACTTTTAATTTCGACGCTTAAGCCATTCATAATCTTACGCTATGTTCCTCATATTTTCCCGCATCATAGGCACCAATTTCACGCAGTTCAAACCTTCGCTTCATATTCGTCACTGTCGTGATCACGTTTAACCTAAAGAATTCTTCTATTTTTGCATCCTGATAACTACGCGGTAAAATTCGTTCAGAATGCCCGTTTAATTGGTCCCAAGTGACTTCAGAGTATGCCTCCTCTTAATGGCCTCTCACCGCCCTCGTCTGCTACCATCAAGAACCCCCGAAAATAGGACTTTCAAGCCATCTAAACACTCATCATCAGATAAATACTCTCTTACTCAACTGTCTAGCCAAGGCATCGCCTTTCGCCGATACCATCATAAGTACATGCCCGACGTAGCCGCGTGTAACACCAGGAGGACCCGAGCCATCAAGCCAAGGTACCGCCACTGGTCCGCGCCTCGATGGTTCGTCGCTGATCTATCAAGCATTTTCCGATCTAAAAGCTCACATATATCTTCTTCTCGTGGTGCTCTCCCGCGTAAGTCCTATATCGACCTCTACGACCTCGCCCGTACATACGTTGCGGAATTTCAAGACTAAAAGATTTAGTATACTTACAATATTTTATGCATGCAAGGATTTAGCAAAATAATATAGCTGCAATAGGAAAATCATTATAAAAAATTCTATAGGACATCAGGAAAACGAGCTTAAACAAAGAACTATCGCCTAAAACTCCGCTTCGATACCAACTCGGCTGCACTCTCCTAGTGACAGAAATTGTCAAGAACTCCACAAGAATCCCCCAACAAGCTCGCCGACCACAAGTTACCATGAAGCGAAGCCATTAAAACTGCTGAAACTGTCTTTGGAAAACGTGGGTTATAAAATTTTCACTTTTCTATTAAAATCACACCTTTAGATTTAACGAAAATCCCATAAGATAACGATTTGCACCAAGGGTCAAGCCCAAATACAAAAATCACCAGATAAAAAGAGATTCAATGTTTTCTCCAAATATCCAATTACAACCATAAAGGACCTCTCGGTCCTCATCAAAATATAAGATAAGAATCAATCCAACATACTCCCCATCGCAACCCGTTTTCAAACCATGCATGCATATTTTACAAAAGATATTTAAGATACAAAATGTCACATTTTAACTCTTACTACTTTTACTTTACACCTTAGCTTATATATAATCACAACACAACGCTCAGGACCGAGAATCCCGGAAGGTCTTTTGGCTTCATGACCTACACCGAAAAATTATTTAAAAACGTAAAAACTCCGTGGAGCCAAACAGTTCGCGAGTACTATAAGTTCTAAATGTTAATTTCAATGTATGTAAATTCTCCCAATATGAAAATCTGTACATAAATGGTTATAAACCCGCTTATGAGAAACCGAAGCTTTTGTTATGAAAACCATTTCCTCGAAAACTCCGTGCTAAAACTATTGGCCACGAAAAACCGCTCTAAAAACTATTTCGCCGCAAAACCGCTCAAAACTGCTTTCGCGGTTGTTGTCATCTGAAAGTGCTATACCAACCCGTACCAACCATCGTGGGTCATCTCGTAAATACTCCTCGACGGATGCCACCTAACCCCGGAATCCCTGGTCCCGCATCTAGTGAACCCTGAACACTACCCGTCTAATATGGTCCCAAGGAACACATGGTCCCTATAAACATAATGGAACCCTGAATCCAAATGCCCTAAGTGATGGAACCTCGGAACCAACACCTCATCACCATGTACAAAGTCAACGCGCTAACTATATACCCCGAATGTGTAGAGGGCGACCTACTCATATAAATATATACTGGGGACGAACCCCAATCGGGCCACCGTGCAATATAGTTAGTCATAATATCCCATAACCTTGCCATGCACAACTGAGATACATCTGGCCTAAATCGAAAGGTACATCTAGGGTTTTTGCGTCCAGCCAAACTGCTTTCTTAAATACCGAAATCAAACGTTTCAATGAAACATAACAAATGGAGGTGAAAAATGCTTACTAATTACATTGTATTTTCAAAGCACTTTACAAACTTGTAATTTAAATACTTCGTTTTTTAGAAATGGATTCGAAAGTACTCACCTTTTCTCGACTAATTTCTTTTCAAATCTTGCCACACTCTAGATTCTCGTCGGATGCTCAAATCGCCTACACAATCCATACAAAGTACGAAAATGCCCTCAGTTTAACGTTTTAACCATAAAACATACATAGGGCTTTCAAAGCGACTATATCGAACGAACTTCGATTCTAACAAAACTTTACGTGCTAGTCCCATTCGATAAGGACATCGATAATATGATGTGAAATTGACCAAAATGTCCCTACACATTAAATGCCCCATAAAACCATCCGTTTTAGCAAACTTTGACTAGTACGGACTTTCCATGTAGCCCAAAAGCATCCAAAACATTTCTGAAAATTATGTCCGACCTGTCCGACTACAATCCTGAAATTTCAATCCGAACTGTCCGAAAACAATCCCGAAATTCAGCCCGGAGTGTCAAACATAGTCCTGTACCCTAAAATTCCTAAACTCCGCCTAAAAAATTCGGGGATTAAAGTTTACTTGACCTTCACTTCGCCTCTGTTAAAATTTCAATCATACATAAAGATTTAAAGCAAATAACTCAAGTAGGAAAATTTCCTACCTTTGGAGTTGGCCAAAATGCTGTTTTGGTACCTTACGCCAGAGCCTCGCCGCGGTAGACCAACTTTGCCTTTCACCCGACGAAAATCTACGATCCGATTTCCATAAATCTGATAAAGAAACGAAAAGAAAATATAAAATAAAAACCGTCTCTCCCTCTCTCCAATGCTCAGTCCGTCCATCTCCTGCTGTTGGACTTTTATTCTTTTTTATTTTATTTTATTATTATTATTATTATTATTTTCATATATGATTTCGATTGCCTCATTCGGGTCCATTTCTACCCCGAAAAATTTTATTTCTTTTTAGTTCAATTATTTTAAATGAACTTTAACTCAAGCCATTTTCTGACTTCCAAGATTTTCAGAAATTTCACCCCCGGTCATCATGATTTATCACCTAGGAAAATCGTGAAAATATTCTCGACTATCTCATACTCAACTAAATTTTTCAGGCCACTGTGATTTCATGAGACACTTAATAAATAAGCAAATTTGCCATTACACGATCTAGAGAATTTTCAGACTTCCCGAACCATTATGGTAATTTATTATTATTATCCTTTAAAATTCCATAATCGAATTTCACCTCCACTTTCCTTAATCAAGTAGTGCCACAATTTTTGAAAATTTTATACTTCACCCTTAAACAACTTTCAAAAATTCTATTATGGCACTAAAATAATTAAGGAAGCCCTTGGTGCACATATGCTACCCTATGGTTACACATACCGTACACCCTATCGGGACGAGGCTTTCACTCACTTTGACGAATTTTCTAGGTTTAATGGGGTCCAAATTTGGAGATACCTATTTCAACTTTCAGTAAATTCCATTTCACATCCCCGAAGTATATCTTCGAGCACTTGAATCAACCTTCTGACCGGCTCCATCCGTTCGCGAATGGAATGGGCCAGATCAAATTCGCCAAGATTCATACAATCAGAAGTTCTCTTCCAGACCTCGAGGTAAATCGTGGATCTCTTCATCCGACACATGATGCACAATGACACACCATGCAATCGCGCACCTGTCCATATAACTCAAATAGTCGATCCATATAATAGTCATCCTGTTCAGTATAAAATGGTCGACTTTAGAGCCTATCAACAAAAAACCCAAACGCAGTCATGTTTTTGTTGGCGCGGAGGGGAAAACCCGACACAAAATCCATGGAAATGTTATCCCACTTCCATCGAGGAATCGAAGGATTCAACAGTATGTTGGAACTCGTGTTCGGGCCAATTTGTCGACACCGCCAAACATTTAGACACGTACTCTATCACATCTCTTTTCATTCCTTTCCACCAATAATGCTGTTTCAAATCTTGGTACATCTTATTATCTTCAGGATGCATGGTAAATACCATATTATGAGCTTTAAATAGTAACTTTTTCTTTAACTCTTTATCATCTGGCACATATAATATGTTCTGGAAATACAAACTTCCAACTTCTTTTACTGAAAAATCAATCTAATCACCATCTCCGACTATCTGTACCTTTTTCTGCATCTCTTCATCATTTTTCTAAGCATCTATAATCATTTGCTTTAAAACAGACGTGCTTTTAATTGAGCTAATATAGCCCACTAGGATAATTATTCTCCATTCATTGTGTCAGATAACAAAGCCTTTCGCTTTCTATTTAAGGCATCTACTACCACATTGGCTTTTCCGGGGTGGTAATCGACAGGTACCAGCAATCTTTCAACAACTCCAACCACCTCCTGTCTCAAATTAAGCTCCTTCTCGCTAACACATATTTCTCTAAGACTTTCATGAGTGGATAATTTAACTATGTGGCTTCGCTGATGCATAAGCCACTACTTTCCCATCTTTGCATTAAAACAGACATCCCAAAAACCAATGCGTCTCGAAGCATCACCGTATAAGGTGTACTCTTTTTCCCGAGAAGAGGTGCTGTCAATAATCGGTGCTTCAACCAAAGATTTCTTTCAATTGTTCAAAACTATTATGATTTATCCCACTCAAACTTTACTCATCTAGAGTAATTTGAGCGAAAGGCGAAGCTATGACGAGAATCTCTTCACAAATCTTCTATAATATCCCAGCCCAAGAAACTTCTCAAACGCTGGTAACACTTCCTGGCTGCTTTCCAATTCACCACAACTTCAATCTTAGTAGGGTCAACTCTTATACCCTCAGCAGACACAATATGGCCAAGGAATGAAACTTCCTTTGCTAAAAATCACATTTGTTAAATTTAGCATACAACTTTTTCTATCTCAAAGTCTGTAGAACTATTTTCAAATGCTGCTCATGCTCCTGCTCATCTCTGGAATATACCAATATATCATCAATAAAGACCACGATAAACTTTATCTAAATAGTATCAAACACCCTATTCATCAAATCCATGAATGCTGCCGGTGCATTAGTCAACTCAAATGGCATTACCAAGAACTCATAATGGCCATATCGAGTTATGAATGCTGTCTTCAGCACATCGACATCTTTCACTCTTAGCTGATAGTACCTTGATTGCAGGTCTATCGTTGAGAAGACACCCGCTCCTTTTAATTGATCAAAGAGATCTTTAATTCTCAACAATGGGTATTTGTTTTTCACCGTCACCTTATTGACCCCCATTATCGATGGGTTGCAAGGAATGATCAAAGAGCTAGGAATTCACCCCCATTATCGATGTAAAGTGTTTTAATGGGGGTGGTGAAATAATTTTCAACAAGTTGCTTGAGGCAACAAAGGTTGAATGAACATTTGATTTATGACGTAATGGATAAATTCGATATACTTTGTGAAATGGTTAACAAAAATAACATAGTAATGAAAACCATCAGAAGAGGAAATGAGTGAGGTCGACACATAAGAAAAGATGACATCAAGTGGAGAGGAAGAGGTGATGCTTGATTTAGCAAAAGGTAACTTATGGCTTTTATTAATACTGCAGGAGTTGCAAGAGAAGGAACATAAAAATGTTCTTTGGGAAAAGAAATACTTAAAACACTAAGAAATTTTCGAAAAATTGGCAAGGAAGAATGACCGCGACGACTGTGCCACATAGAGATAGCGGCAAGGGAGGACTGAGTTGAGGATGACAAAGCTAGGGCTAAAGACTGAAGGGGGATTGACTTTGGCCAGTAATAGACACCGTCACTATGCCGTCGCGAACTAGGTGACCTTCGTGTGACTAGCCCTACACCTCGAAAGAGTCAAAGAACAGACACATTGTATATCGGCAAAAATCCAAGATCGAAATAAGATTTTTAGACATGGCAAGCATATGTAGGACAGTAGAAAAAAAATAAAGGTGTAGGGAGAGAGGTAAGGGAGAAGGAGCCAATGTTGGCAATCGATAAACCTGAGCCATTACCAATAATCACATTTTTAAAGGCGGTGTACGGCACATGAAGGGCAAGGGCAATAAGATCCATGGTCATATGGTAAGAGGCACCCGAATCAACAACCCGATCCAGAGAGGTACCAGGAGTGGAGGGATAGACCACAATGTGGGCATAAGGTGCAGTAAAGGTCGGGTGTGGAGCACAGGCAGGAGTGGGGGGAAGAGAGTCAAGTGTCGAGGTAGGTAGATGATTGCATTGCTGAGCAGAGTGCCCGATTATACCACAAAGCTGATAGCGCCCAAGGTAGCGACTATGCCCAAACTGTGATAGTGGAGCCCAGTGGCGTGGAGACATGAGAGTAGCATGCCCGAGATACTGACTATGCCCGATCAGGTGATGTCCAGGACTGTAGAAATTGGTTGAGGTTGCGGCCTCTATGGTTGTTCGACCAACAATGGGACAAGGAACCATGCAAAGTAACCATGGCAGTCGTTGAAATGGAGGGGGGTGGAGCCAGAAGAATTGAATGTTGGAGTTGGGGCCTCGTAATTTAGGAGGTGCTCGAACAATTCCTCGAACGTAACTGGAGTCTCCCGAACTTAGAGAGCATGAGATAAGTTCGAGTAGGCCGGGCCGAGTCCATTCAAGACATGGATAGAGAGCTCATAAAAGTCAATGGGGACATTCAAGAGAATAAGAGAGTTAATGTTGTGTTTGACATCTTGTATTTTGTAATGGTCCAAGTACATTGCTAAGGACTGGCAAGATTCTGGCGATGGACCATGATCTATCCGTGGGAGGGAGAGGCATATGTCTTCTCAAGGTCCACGCAGCCTGAGATGTGGTGGAGGTGGAGAGAAATTGCACGAGCATGGGAGTGACGGATCCGATAATTGCATTAAGAAGCAATTGATCTTGTTGGAGCCAGAGAGTATAATCCGATTTTGGGGAGGACGAACCAACATTGGGCAGAGTTATCGTCGGAGGAGGACACGACTTTGAGCCATCAACTAACCCAAGTAAGTCATACCCAAATAAGAGAGAAGTGAATTATAACCGCCTAATGCAGTACTCATGGCCGTGAGCTCGAGCTGCTCTAGAATGACGCCGAGAACGACTAAGCTATGAGGCGAGCACTGGGTCGACCGTGAGGGTATGAGAGGGCGCCCGGCGGCGTGGTGGAAGAAGAGGTGTCAACCATTTGGGAGAATAAGGGCTAATGAAGGAGGTGGATCATGAGCAACGACGATGGCAGTGGCGACAGTGGCAACTTGTTGTTAAGCTTATGACTTTGATACCATATTATGAAAGAGACTTGATTATTATTGATAGAGTTGAGATATATAAATATACCAATATAAGGGAAAAAAGGTAAAAGCATTGAGGCAATAAAAAGAATCCTAAATATACTCTAATACAATAAAAGGAATCCTAAATATACTCTAATAGTAGTAATAGCAGTAATAGTAACATCTCTCTATAGTAGTAGTAGTAACATCTCTCTAGTGGTAGTAATAACATCTCTCTAGAAGTAGTAGTAACATCTCTAGTAGTAACATCTCTAACAGTAATCTATCATAGTAAGAAAAAAATAGTTAATTAATGTTAAACGATGAGTATGGGTTGAAGATGAATCTTTAATAATAATAGTAGTACTATGGGTTGAAGATGAGTAGTGGTGGACCAAGCAAATAAGTTAGGAGGTTGTAAAAACATTAGGGTTGTGTTTGGTTCCGAAAAATACTAAGGAAAGAAAAAAAATGCTAAGAAAATTTATTCTCATGTTTGATTATCTTATAAAAAAATGCAGGTTGTGTTTGGTTTTTAGAAAATACTAAGGAAAGAAAAAATTCTAAGGAAATTTTTTTTTTTTTTTGTGTTTGATTGTCTACTAAAAAAATAAAATTACTTAGAAATTTAAGTATTTTAAAATTATTTAATCTTTATATTGATGAGTTTAAATAAATAAAATTGATTTGAGGTAGAAAATAAAAATATTATATGAAATTTAATTCTATTTTTATGTTCCTTCATTTTTTTTTTCCTTCTATTTTTCTTTCATATTTTCTTTCCTTTAATTTTCCTTCAAATTTTATGGGGAACCATACATAGCCTTAAAGAAAATCAAATATAAATAAAATTACTTAAAAACTTACCAATTCTTAAATTATTTAATCTTTATATTAATGAGTTAAAATAATAAACTTTTTTTTGAAGTAGTAAGTAAAAATAATATGTGAGATTTAACTCTATTTTTATTTTCTTTAATTTTTTTTCCTTCATATTTTCTTGCCCTTACATTTTCTGGAAATCAAACATAGCTTAGATTAATTCCAGGTAAGGATGAAAATATCGGTTTTGACGGATATATCGGTACTTGGATTTTACGGATATATCAAATATATATTGATATATTGGTATTTATAAATTATTCAAAATTTAAAGATATATTTAATTTATATATCAAAATTAGTTTGAAGGTATATGAAATGATAATATCAATTAGATTTGAAAAAAACATTAAAATTCATTTTCTATGATTTATACAAAATAATTGGTTAAACGTTTATATACTATGACTAATTTTTTATATTTTATTTTATTTTAGAATGACCCCCTGTGATGAGAGAAAATTCCAATTTTTGGAAAAATGGTAAAATTGTCATTACGGTAAAAATCCGGAATTTTTCTTGATCTCAGATGACGAAACGAACTTCACCGTTGGGATCGTCTCACGAAATCTAGCTACTATGTCGAATTTCGTCGAATTCCGAGACAGTCGGAAATTTCACGTTTTTCGATGCACCGAGTATCGGGCGCCATAAAACGACATGTGATATGACAAAAGTCACCTATAACATGTTCTCATGTGACACATGTTGCATGAGTAGAGAGATGATGGAAATGGGCGAACTTTGTCATTGTAAGTGTCAAAATCAGAAGAAGAATTTATAGATGGAATTAAAAAAAATTATTAATGAATGAGACAAAAACTCAAATAGTCTTCTTCTCCAATAATTGAAAGCCAAAAACAAAAACAGGGAGGATGTAGTAGCTGGAGAAAATCAGTTTTTAGAGAGAGAGGGAGTGGCTTCTCTCTAGGATTCCGGCCAATCGGACCGTCAATTTTCGACGGAGCAAGAAGGAAAGTTGCTCTACGCGGCGATGACTACGCGTGGGCACCAATTTGGTGGAGTTCCGACAACTCCAAGAGGTAGGAATCTTTTCCTATTTGTGTTAATCCTTGTTTAAGAACCATGTAAATGGTTAGGAACGTTCTGAGGCTTGTTTTAGCCATAAACTCGGTCTCAAAAGCTTTGAACCGAGTGAAGAAAATTCCTGTTTTGTGTGATCGTGAAGAGCGATAACCGATGGATTTTGGTATTCATGTGAATAATCTTTGTGAATATTTTGTGTAAGATTTTATGGTGTTGAGTGATTCAAAATGAATTGCTTGTGTTTTGTTAATTAGCCCATGTGAGCTAATTTTTGGTGTAATTAGTTGAGAATTTATAACATGCTTTATGTGATTTAATTATGTTATTATATGTATGAATATATATTATAAATGTGTTGGAATTGGCATCATGCATTCCATATGCTGAGGCACCCTAAGATATTAAGGTGAGTGCATGATATGAAATTGAAAGTTAAATGAAAATGTTGTGAAGGAATTTCAGCGGAAGATTTTAGGAGAATTGTGTTGGGAGGCAGTCAGCGGATCACTTAGGATGAGGACCGTGGCTTGTTTCGGAAGTTCTCAACCAATTCGACTCGAAGGGTAGTCCCGATATTTTCTCAAAAGTCGGTAGTGAGTTTTCGAGAACAAAAAGCTTTTGTTTTGAAAACTGGATATTTTACTCGCATTCGGCTTAGGCATATGTGAGGGAATTGGTGAGGACTCGAGACATGGGATTGGGCATATAGACATTCGAGGTAGGTTCATGAAATTGATTAGATGTGATTGTTTGTCATGCGTGCACGCGAACAGGGAAGGTAACTCATGTAGGAAATTATCTCTATTGGGCTTTGCTCACCTTGTTGAGGGATCACCATTTCGGTACGAGGGAGGCGTCGGGAGAGGCGGCACTCCCTTTAGAGGCGCGTGTTAGAAAGCTGGAGCTTGTGGCTTTTTGATGTTGTTGTATACATGTATTAGAGTTTTATAATTTTAATATATATTTGCATAAAGAGTAATTTGTTGACTCTTGAACCATGTGAAATAGTTGATGTGCGTAGTATTGATACGGGGCCCAAATGACCATTATTTTACTCGCATTTGGACCTGTGGCCGAGGTCATTGATTATTGGGACGGGTTGTACCTTGGGTGAGCTCCCGTGCAAAGGAGACTATGCTCGATTTTAAGTAGTGGTGTCGGGTTGCAGAGCATTCCGCATTCCGAGTTGGCCAATTTGTCAACGGACACTGGAATAGGGCGTCCACATATTCTAAAAAAAATACTATAAATAATTTCAAAATATTTCATTTAATAATTTTTTTAAAATTGTTTGTATTAAAAGATTTGCACAATTTTTTTTAATTTAAAATTTTTTCAATATAAAATTTAATATTATTTATTAAAAATTAATAATATTAATTAATAATGAAGACCCTTCATTTTCTCTCATACCGTTTTGTTCTTCTCTAATTTTTTGTAATAATTAATGATAGTAATTATTAAAGAAAATATAATAATTCCAACCGTCTCTACATCTTCTCCTATTTTTTATAAATAATTAATGATAGTAATTACTAAGGAAGACGTAATAATTTCAATTGTCTCTGGATCTTCTCTTCTTTTCTTCAAATAATTAATGATAGTAATTATTAAGAAAGACATGTAATAAGTGATATTAATTATTAAGGAAATATCTTTCATTTTCTCTCTCACATCTCTTAATCTTATATTTCTTTGCTCTATAACGAGACACCCACCTCAAATATTGTTTTTTTTTTAAATTTTCAATGAAATCGGAAATATCGCCGATATATCGTCCCCAAACTGATATATCACCGATATTTCCGATTTCTTGCTGATATTTCTGTCAATCGATTATCAATGTTGTATATCGTATCGATTGACACCGATTCACGATATATCGATGATATATAGTCGATATATCACGATATTTTAATCACTGTCCAATAGTGCAAATCAAAGCACAAATTACTTAAATGATTTAATAACAATTAGATTTTACTTTGAATTAAAACACGTGACTTCAAATCTTAATATAAATATTTTGTTTTTCTCAAAAATCGAGGGGGGAAATTTGCCCCCCTAAACCTATTCTAGGTCCGCCTTGAAGATGAGATTCTCATCAAAGCAATAATGGAATATGAAAACTCTATTTGCAATAACCTTAATCCATCACATATTTAGACAAGCGAATAGTAACTGATTCATGTCATGCCTAACTATCAGGTCAATAGACCTCCTCAACTATGATAGTTTCATAGAGTCATATAGGCAGAGTTTAAAATATCCGATAATCTATATATCGGATATTGGTAAGGGGCAATACGATATCGGTAATCTATAATCGTTTGAGGGAAAAATCAGAAAAAAAAAATCATGAATATTGACGATATATCGGTATCAGACCGATATATCGACGAAGTTTCGGTTGTGAGACACACGCGTGCGTGCGTGATTTTTTTACGTAAATTATTTCTGATATATCGACGGTATATCGCGATATATCGACGGTCTGAAGGTGGAATTGTTGATTGATCTGAAGGCTACGATCATCCTACAGATGATCTAACGATACAGATTTCACCCGCGTTTTCAAGCCTTTCCAACGGCTAGTTTGATTAATCCAAAGGTAAGATTTGAATTTGCTTTGATCTTACGGCCTAGCTTTCACCGGAATTTTGAATGTTATCCAACAATCAGATTTTTGATCAAACGGCCAGATTTGAAATCCTGATTTGATCCAACGGTTATAGATTGATCCCAACGGTTTAAAGAAGATCTAACAGTAAGATTTTCACCAAAGTTAAATCCAACGGTTATAATTAAATTACAAAGATATTTTGACCATCCAATGGCTTGTTTGACAAAAAAAAAAAATCTATAAATACCTCTAAAATCATTTCTGTGACGCCTTGATCCCGAGGTGTCTCGTTGACAACCTGTCAACCCACGGAAAACCTATGACTCATGTCATGAGACTCATACATGAGTAAAATGGCGCATTGGCCTACACATCATATTTATCATGTAAGACCCGAGAAAATTCCAATTTATGGAAAAAGGGCAAAACCGTAATTTCGGTCAAAACGCAAATTTTCTAGATCTCGGATAATGAAAGCGGTTCACCGTTGGAATCGTCTCGTAAAATCTAGCTAACCTGCGTCGAATTTAGGTCGGTCAGGGAACGGTGGGAATTTGCATTCCAGTATCGAGTATCGGGTGCGAAAAATGAAGCGTGAGATGAAAAAGTCATCAACAACATGTACTCGCTATGACGAGACTGTTAAGTAGAGAGATGACCAAACGGACCCAGAGATGGTGCCAAATGTTGAAAATCCAAGATTTTAGGGACATGGATGAATAGTTAAATGAGGAAAAGGACAAAAGTCCAAATAGTGGTCTTCTTCTTCCTTAAGAAAAGACCATGTAACGCCCCAAAAATACCTTGAAATTTTTATAATAAAATTTATTATATATTCCGGGTATAATTGGGCAACTTGGAGTATTTTAAGAATTGTTAGATGAATGTTGATTAAATGATTGTAGATCAGGAAATAAACCCAAGTGAAAAGAAAATATGGAAATTGTAACATGGGGACCTAGGGTCAATTGTAAGTAAGTTTATATATCTAAGTGAAATTAGGAGAAATAAATGAGTAAGGGGAAAATAATAGGAAATTAATGAAGAATAACTAGAGAAATGGAGGGACCTAAATATAAAAGAAATAAAGAAAAAGAAAAAATCAAGGAATGGCATGGCATGTAGGAAAGAGAGGGAGAAGCTTCCTCTGTTTAAGAAATACGATTAAGAGTGATCCATAAGAAGGAAAGGAAATAGAGGCAATTAAGGCAAACCATATTTGAGAGAAAGTTAGAGAGAGCTCTACCTTCTCTACAGATTTTGGTATTCGGACCATAGGTTTAAGTAAACAAGAAGGAAGTCTTCCTCGCATGACAAGAATTTGTAAATAGAGACGGAATCAGGGAGTTTCGATAAACTCCAAGAGTTAAATCTTCTCCTACTTTGGTTATTTTCTACCCTAAAGGTTGTGTGGTGGTTATCTTGCCTTAGGGAATGTTTGGTTTATTATTTTTAAATGTGGGAGGCTGCCACATTGGTGAACATTAGGCCGGGACAGGAGGCTGATTTTGGGTGAAATAAAGGGAATTTGGTAATGAGTCCTTCTGGTAAATTGTAACCAAATCAATGAACTTGATGTTAAGATTTTGAATTTCTCAATTTGGACCTATGTAGAACAAGTTATGTTCCTTTTACCCAAGTCAGCTCAGCTTGGCCAGGTGAGGTCAGTTTTGCCAGTTCAGGTCAGCTAGACGGACCTTAGAGCTGATTTTTGGGTAATAAGTGAAGGGAATTTGGTAGTGATTCCTTCTAGTAAATTGTAGCCTCATCAATGAACTTGATTTTAGGCTTTTGAATTTCTCAATTCGGACCTTTGTAGACCAAGTTATGGTCCTTTTACTGAGGTCAACCTATAGAGGTCAGCAGAGGTCAGCATGTAGAGGTCAGCAAACCTCATCCTGTGGAGGTCAGCAGACCTCATCCTGCAGAGGTCAGTAGACCTCATCCTGCAGAGGTCAGCAGACCTCATCCTGTAGAGGTCAGCAGAGGACAGCCTGTAGACCTCATCCTGTAGCGGCCAGTTCAGGTCAGCTCGTCTGGGTTAACTACGTATGACCTCCAACTTCGGAAGGTCATAACTTCTTCGTCCGAACTCCGTTTCGGGTGTTCTTGGACTCTATGGAAAGCCCATTGAGTCAAGAATACATTCATATGCCTGAGTAGGATAGAATATGTCAGACCAAGGTGTCAGAGAAGGTGTCAGACCGAGTTTATCGAGGTCAGGTCAGCTCAATCAGTCAGCTCGGCTGGGTGTGACTACATATGACCTCTAACTTCGGAAGGTCATAACTCCTTCTTCCGAACTCCGTTTTGGGTGTTCTTGGACTCTATGGAAATCCCATTGAGTCAAGAATTCATTCATATGCTTGAGGAGGATAGAAGATGTCAGACCAAGTTTACCAAGGTCAGGTCATCTCAGTCAGTTCAGGTTAGCTCTGCTGGGTGTGACTACATATGACCTCCAACTTCCGAAGGTCATAACTCCTTCGTCCGAACTTCGTTTCGGGTGTTCTTGGACTCTATGGAAATCCCATTGAGTCAAAAATCCATCTATATATATCTTGTTTAAATTGGAACCCATATTAATCTCCGAAAATCAATCCTAACCAAAACTACTAGTACACACGAATAATATTGTTCTTTAATGGTTTTTGGAATAGAGAGTGTGACGAGGAGGAAAATGGCGAGATTGAGATTCCAAGTTGGAATCCAAAGTGCAAAGATTTTTGGGTTTGTTCTACCAACTCCTATTCCTCGTTTCAAGTTTTTGCATGTTTGTTCTATATTTCCTATTCTCGTGTCAATATTTGAAATGCTTGTTCTAAATGCATAAGAAAAGCATATTGAATTTTTTTAAATGATTTGAAGAAACTTATTGTAAAATGTTTGCATATGAAAATTGCATGACTATTGAAAGTGAACTATTTATACAAATGTATATATTGTACTGTACTTTGCTATAAAGGATTTGAACGCCCTTAATAGAATGTTAACCGTTTAGTTCGTATTAAGGATAGATTGGTATACCAATAAGGGTCAAAATAGCAGTACTACGAACTATTGTATTGATGTGTCACTCCGATCAGCAGCCCAGGGGGACCGTATCGATAGTGTTCACTAATTGATTATTATAACCGGTCCCGGTAGCCAATGAGTCCGTGCTTGTGTTATAAAGCTGCCGTCTGATACCCGGCCCTGCTGACCCGGCGGGATCGTCGCCGTGACTACAATATCTATACTCGAAAACATAGGTTAAATTTTTTTAAGAGGCATAACTGAATTAGTTAGCATAACTGAATTGATTGGCATAAGCGGGTTAGTGCAAAACTTAATTGAATTACGAAGCTGAATTGAATTTGTAGGCTGTTGGATTGATTTGAGATTGTGAAATATTGAATATGAAAGTGTATTTTTGGGATGATCAATGAACTATAACTGATTGTATATATATATATATATAACAAATATACGTATTGTATTTACATTGATCATCCATAAAGGTTTGAAAGTTTTGAATTGTTAAATTGCATGATTTGATTCAAACTGAAACTGAGGAATGGATTTGTATAGAACCACTAAGCATGAAAATGATTAGCATATTGTTTACCAATGCGCAGGTACCGAGAGATAGATAGTGATCGAAAGCGGACCCAAGATCAAGGAGCGTCGAGTCATAAAGAAGGAAATTTCGAAGTATGCTCCGACATGTGCATGCATGTCATGTTTTCTTTTGGATATTGATATTATGTAAAAACAATTTGAACTCTGAACATCTATTTTTGTAAATCATTTTGAAAAGGCTTAAATGCCTTCATTGTAAATGTATTTTGTTAAATGTAAATGTTTATGGAGAGCACTTGTTTGAAATCGCCCCATGGCTATGATTTTGAGTGATTGAGTGATTTTAGTGGCATCCCGGACTCGGTTCGGATCCTCCCAAACGGGTCGGGCCGGGAAAGGGGTCCCACATACCAAAACGTGAAAAGAGGGGGAGAACTTACAGTAGGGTGAGATTTGATATTTCTAGAGAGAGAGAGAGAGCCACTTCTCTCTAGATTTGCCCCGAACAGATTAGACCATCGGGAATTCGTCACGGACAAGAAGAAAAGTTGTTACTGCGGCGAGAGCAGCGCGTGAATGCGGATTTGTGGGTTTCGACAAACTCAGTGAGGGTAAGGGTTTCATCTGCCGAAGTTACACTTTATTTAAGTGTTTTGTAATGTTTTGGTTGGTTGAGGCCTTGAATGGCCGTTTGATCGGTCCCAAAACTTGGGACCGAAGTGTTAGAATTTATGGAGCTCTTTTGGTGATCAGTGACGAGTTCCACGAATTTGCTTAGGCGCGAGTGATGGTTATTCAATAAATTCATGATTTGGTGTGTATGAGGCCGGAAATGGCCATGGAATTCGGGTTCTCCAAGTGGAACCGATGTTGGATGTTGGCCGTGAACAGTAACCCGAGGGTTTCACTGTTCATGTGAATAGTGTTCACGAATTAATTTTGTGAGAAATTGTGTATGGATAAGTAATTCAAATTGAATTGCTCGTGTTTGTTAAATTAGCCCATGTGAGCTAATTTTTAGTGTGATTGATGGTGAATGTGCATAACATGTTTTATGTGCTTTAATTATGTTAATATATATATACATGTTTTTATATATTAGCATGTGTTGTATAAATTTGTGTTGAAATGGCATACTACATTTCATATGCACCGGGATAACCTAGAAGTTAGGTGTGTGTGCATGACATGAAAAATTGAAAGAGAAATGAAAATGTTTTTGAAAGGAATTTCACAGGATGAATTTCCGGAGAATGGGGTTGGGAGATGGTCAAGCGGATCATTTTGGATGGGGACCATGGCCCCATTTCGGAAGGTTCTCAGGCACCTTCGCCTCGGAGGAGTAGTCCATATTTTCTGGAGCACTTTGTAGTGTATTTTCGAAAACAACAAGTTTTGTTTTGAAAACGATATTTTTCTCATACATGGCTTAGGCAAGTGTGAGGGAGTCGGTGAGGACTCGGGAAATGGGTTGGTCATGTAGACATTCAAGTAGGATCACACATTTGCTTGAATGTGTGTTTACTTTGGAGCATTGCACATGCACTTAGGTGGAGAGTAACCCACTTAGGGTGATTCCACTACTGGGCGATAGCTCACCCAGTCGAGGGATATTATTTTAAGGTACAGGGAGCGTTCGAGGAGATGACTCTTCTTAGAGACCGATTTTGAAGAAAGCCGGGTTGTGGCTTTGGTGTTTTAGTTGTATACATGTATTAGAATTTTAAATTTTAAATTTTAATATATGTTGTAAAAGAGTAAATTTTTAACTCTTGAAACTATGGTATATAGTTGGTATGATGATGAGTATTGTAGTATGGGCCCAAGAGGCCATTTTTACTCATGTTATCTCTGATGATGTTGATGATTGGGACAGATGGTTCTTGGGTAGAGCTCCCCGTACAAGGGAGACTCTACCCGATTTTCGTGAGTTGTGTCGGGTTGCAGACATTCCACGAGTATTATAACGGGTTGTGGGTAGTCAACGGACACCGGTTTAGGCGTCATAGCTTGAGTATCGAGCTTAGGTATCTGAATACCTAGGGCTCGAGTTTGGGTATCCATCTCACCACTTGGGTGGTTTTGATGTTAAGTTAGGTATGAGATTACTTGAAATCCACGGGACAAAGTGGGACACTTGCATGCATGTGTTTGGTGTGTTTATTGATTTGATGATGAATTGTTAATGTAGAAAATATGCATAACATGAATTGTAATGTTGTGATTGTTTGTGCTTGGTAGGTGCTTTTGGAAAAACTTATGATGTGTTGGAAAAAATTTTAGGAGTTTACAGTGTGTAAACTGGAATAAAGAAAATAAATGAAATAAATTTGAATAAATTTATTTGGGTTAGTGGATAATGAAATAAAATTTTAATAAATTTTAAAGTTAGACTCATAAAATTATTGAAGTTGTATGGATACGTATTCAAGCTGCATGTAGAGGAAAAATAGCAAGGAGAGAACACTTGTGAAATAGGAAAAATAAAGAATAAATTTTATAAATTTATTTGAAGTTTAGAAGGTGAAGAAAATAATTTTCTAGGTTTACAATTTGTAAAACTGAAGAAAATTGAATAAATCATTTTATAAATTTATTTGAGTATTCTGGAAAATGAGAAAAAAAAAAACATAGGGTATATATTTTTTGGTAGTATCTCCGATCGTGGAAGAAATGAAAAAGGAAGAAAAGCGAAAAAATTGGTGTAGGGACTGATTTGGGCTACTACCCAATTGTATGGTGAAAAAAAAAAATTGTATTGCAACCTTGGGTTTGTATTACAAGAGGAAGGTTGACTGCATGAGAGAGTGTCACAATACAAAAATTGTATTGTGACAAGAGCAGCAGGTGGGCTAGGGAAAATGTATTGCAAGAGAGAGTTATGTCGTGGCGAGTGAGAATCTTGGCTTAGTGGTGGAGTGTATCGCAATGTGAGGTGTGTGACGGGAAGGCTAAGCCAGTTTGTATTGCAATACGATACTACACAGCGACACGGCGCGGGCGCTAAATGTGACGTGCCGGGGCACACGGCACGGCGGGCGCATCGCAGTGGCCGCGCGGTACGGGCGTACGGCATGGCGCGTGACACGAGCGACTGGGGCTGCGGCTGGTGGGACGGCCGTGACACGCGGCGCCCATTCCTTGCTGAGTGCTGGCCTCCACACTGGGCATCTTCATTTGGGCTCTGTGTGTGCACACTGTGCGCTTGACTAGTTTTTGACTCGATCTTGTTTACGGAGTCCTTGTTTGAGCAGCATTCATGAACCTTGTTCATGCAAAAAAATAAAAATAAAAATAAAAATAAATAAATAAATAAATAAATAAAATAAAATAAAATAAACTAAAATGAGACAAAATATTTGAAAAATGAAATTTTTGAAAAATAAAACTTTTGTTGATAAATATGATTTATTATATTGGATAAATGGTCTTGCATTGCTTATGAATGCAGGGACTTGATATATACACTAATTCTGTGTATGAATAGTGTCTCGGGGCTGTGTTTATGCCTTACAGATACTGCATTGAGATTTAACTTGCCATTAAACTGTGTAGATGGCTAGTCGAGGACGAGGACGTAGAGGGCGTCCACGAGGCACTGGTCAGCCACCATCGGTGTTTGACCAGCCACCAGTATTTATCAGCGGGCGCTGTAGAATTTGTAGGTTCACATTCACCATTTGCACGGGCTAGTACAGCGGGATCAGGGAGGTCAGGAGAGGTAACCTGCAGGGTTTAGGGCACATCGTCTCCCAGGCATTCCACGGGAGATCCCGATGGTGGCGGACCATTGGTTCATTACAGTCGAGAAGTGTTAGGGCTATGGGATTACCTCGACACTACCGGAGTTAGGCTAGGCTGCGTTCCATTTGGGGTGAGAGCCCAGTATGGTGGAAATGGGCGGATCTCTATGAACTGGGGGAGGCAATGACATGGGCGAGTTCAGGGTTGTTCATGGGTAAGTATTTTCCAAAATCACTGCGAGGCATCACGAGTTCAGGAGTTCGACTGAAGCGAGGGGCGATGGCCGTGATTGTATTTAGGTTCCGCGAGCCCAGCCCGATTTGCTGATGATTACGTGGCGGACATGGCGAGTCGGGAGATTTGAGAATGGGCTGGTTGTCCATTGGGGGTAGGATTGTAGGACCTTTGCCGAGGACCATGGATCCCCATGGTTGGGACTGGCCACGACCATAGAGAGATTGAGATTCTTTCCAGGCCTCGGGATGCGGGTGTTGTTGGTAGCAGAGGAGGATCGACCTTTTTTCAGTTGAAGAAGAAGCGGAAGACACCTTCCACCTGAGTTTCGGGACGGGGCAGATTTGACATCTAGTGACTGAAGAATATCTTGCCATGACGGCTGGTATGTAAGGCGGGATTACTGGGGGCAAGTCCAGGACTTTGGAACACTTGATCCCGATTAGTTGTGAAACGGGGAGGGTATCACAGTTCATTCCTCACACCTGGCCCAGATCAGGGACCAGTGTCGGTTCAGGTGCCACACTAACACACCTAGTATTTGCGGGACCGGGCCACATAGGCCGGAGGGACGGAAGTGTGGGTCGAGATCAGGTCTGGGACTCACGGGCCCGGGACTGTCAGGCGGGGTAGGCTGATATGTTGGCCCACGCCGACGGTTTTGGGCGTATGAGGCGAGATTGTTGACGAGGCGAAGGCGTGTGGGTGGCGTGCAAATATACGCCTATACGCGCAAGTGCACACGTCGCCCCAAGTAATATAGTGTACCAAAAGGTACGGATATCGATCCACGGGACAGGGAGGAATTGAATACGAGGGTATTTTTTAGATATATTATCTGAACAAGCGTGTGTGAGAAAATGGGCCATGCCAATTTGACTAAACTATCGATCTTGGCCAAGATTCTTGGCGTTAGAGACTAGGGTTATGAGCTTTCATAATCTTTGGAGTGGATTATTTATTAAAGATGCTATTATTCAATGTATTTATAATTTGTTGATGGCGAGGTGATCCTTACTACAGGGATCATCTCCTCTCGGGTATATCAGCTATCTGATGAATAGAATTGAGTATATCTCTATTGACTGATTAATTTCCGGCAGCTTGTGTTCCACACCACCCTCGATTGCCACCTTCGAGGATCAGAGAATATCTCTGTTACCGAATCGGCGAAGGAATTTGCTCTACTCGGATCTGGATAACCTCATCTCTCAGAATCTGATTTCCAGGTATGGTGTATGCTACTATTGGCCGAGACATCACCATATAAGTGAATTATAGATATAAGCGAATCTGGAGACAAATTTTATAAACAAATGAATAACATAAATTACGATCTTTAAATCACTGAAAATGCCAAGCAGGGTTCAACAACACCCTAGATATAGATCTAAGACATACTGAATAAGAAAATGCAAATATTTAATCTCAAAAACATCATTCTATTGTCCAAAAATGCGAAACAATACAAATCACGGGCTCTTCTTCGAAGTCGGTGTCGCTACCGCTCTGGAATTCCGTGCCCTCGTTCGTACGCTTCCCGATACCCCCAAATCCAGCACCAAATTTGCTTTTAATCTTGAGAAAGCGGGGAGCTTCAAAAACGACGTGTGACGTTGCAATGTCATGATGTTGCGCTTGTTGACTGCAATGGTTGACTGGCGTCGCGGCGTTGGGGCGATCCGCGGCGATGAGGACGTCGTGGCGTTAGAACGTCGTGGCGTTCAGGACATCTTCATGCGATGCCTCCTTACGCTCCAGAGTGCTTCCCTTATTTGCCTTTTGCTCCGATGCACCTGCGTCCACCCGATCACTAGATCGGGTATCCAACCACAAAACTATAAAAATTAAATATAAAATAAAGCGTGAAAATGAAGGCAAACGCGAACATAGTATGGAATAATTTAGGCACTCATCACACCCCAAACTTAGTTTCTTGCTTGTCCCCAAGCAAGAACTGACTCTAAACCTAACACACACTCTATGTACTAAAGTCTAACACGAGGGTAGTGATGCACATGCTGAAAAGTAGAGGATCAAATTGGACCGACTCACACTGCTGGCGTTTTGTTTGAAGTTCACAGGATGCACACAGGTGTTCGACTTTCAGAAGAACTAGGTTGAAATAGGTAAAAGTGACTAGTGCCTCGATTCCATGGTGTTCAATAACCTTTCCCAAGGACCCTATGTCGTCGAATGAATGACCTCTAGCAGTGTATACCTAGGTTAGACACCCCAAACTTGAGCTCAGCTCACCTATTTGGAAGAAACTAACTAAGAAAGGATAAGAACACACCCTTTTATTCATACCAAAATATCTAAATATTTCCTAAATACCTAAAAATTGAAGAAGACCTAGTGCCAAGGAGTTTTAGATGAATGTTCCTGTAGCGGGGATCCATTGGTGACTCCCCACCAATTGGTTAAGGGCACCAGGCATTAAATTCCCTTCAGAACTTCACCTAACACTCCACCCAGACTCAAAGGCCACAGGTTGTGGGAATAATCCATCTTGTCCCATGCGAAGGCGAGTGAAGTCAATGACTCCCAGCCGGGTTGGCTTAGGGTCAAACTTGAAGGCCCCTCGGATTTGTGCCAGGGATGGGATTGGATTACCAGCATTGATATTCGGTCCTTGCGCATATATATATATTTTATTTTATTTTATTTGTTTATTATTATTATTATTATTTTTTTTTCATTTTTGATTTAGTTGGGGCTCAATGGCAATCCTCTTTTGATTGGGTGTCCCATCACTTAGATGGTTAGAGACTCCCAAGGTTTGTCGAGCTTTAGTAGTGGGTCTCGGCCTTTATACATACTGCTGAAGGTCATTAGACAATGTGAATGTGATAGAGTCATTGAAATGGTTTTCTTGACTACACAGAGTGGTTCACTAAACTCTCCACTATCCAACCTAATTGAGCATCAAACATCATATGCATCCGTTTTCCATGAAAATAGTGAATTCGAGTCCAAAAGTGATGCCTGACTCTCAACGTAGCACACATACAAACCTACCTACACGAAACTACTATGTATAAGAAGGACCTAACATACATAAATAAAAGCAACACACACTTGACTCATCAAAGTAAATTGAACAAGTAAAGCTGAAACACAACTAGTATGCTTTAACGAAGCAAAATACTACACAAATCGAAAATCAAAACACAGTAAACAAATCTAACCTGACTAAACAAATCTAACCAAAACTCGATCACTATCCCCCCCAAACAAAATACCCAGTGTCCCCACTGGCAATAAACGAATAGTAGAGGGTGAAAGGAACTCCCCTGGTGATCACTGCGATGGTGGTGGTGGCGGCTGGTGATAGGCTAGAAGTTGTGCGATCTGGGCACGCAGGGCTGCTGGCTGGCGAAGAATGGTGGCTTTGATTGGCGGCCACGATGCACGCATATCAACGCGGAGGGCCTCCGTATCTGTGTGGCGGGACTCGGTGCTCCTGGGTCACCAAGGTCGGAGTGCATCAAAGCTCAGTGGGTGAGAGCCTTGGGTCGGTCGAGATGAAAGGAATTTGGGCGCCTCAGGTGGATGGGCACGGGAGTGAGTGGTGGTGGGTGGATGGGACGAGGGCGTGATGTCCTCACAGGGATCGCCAGGAGTCCAAAACGAGCCTGATAGTCATGAAGCTCGTCCTCGTCCGAGGGCTCATGGCCGGAATCGTATGCCCCCTCATGTCGCGGGACACCCGGTTTGTCCCTCTTGACATATATGGCTTTTATGGGGTGTAACCACTCCTCATTGTCGTCAAGGGGCACCCCGACTCGTTTGCATAAGCCAAAGATGAAAGGGTACCCAGTTGTTTGGCGTCGATTTATAGAGGATAGCATCACCCGATAGCACGCCCGACATCAAAGGTATATCACAGATGATGGCATGGTTGAGAGGCGGGGCACGGCAGGCGTCACTTCACACACGTTCGTCGTCGGGACGAGACGTGACGTGATGAAGTGATGCCATACCTTAGGGATAAAGGCCAAATGTTTGGCCTTGAAATGGACTGCATGACCCTCATTGTTAATTTTCCACTCACCCCGACCATTAGTCAAGACCCGAATGACCTCGGGGTAGTCGGGGTGCTCGTAAAGCCGATCGAACAGCTCAGAGGGGACATGATCCTAGACTATAATAGCTATTGGTGACTCTTTGAAGTCAACCAATACTCCCCTCACGTGCACTTTCTTAAGGACGTGGGAGGCGAGATTGGCGTAGAATTCTCGCACCACACTCATCGCAGCTGGATGAGGTGGTTGGCACAAAGCTCGCCATCCCTTAGCCGCTATGGTTTTTCGGAAGAAGTCATCCGGATGGTGGAAACCCTTATCCTTGATAAACGATCGGTTCTTGCAAATGGTACCGAACCGATCGGCGGCACCCTCATTCACAAACCACGTGACATCATAATTTGGGGTCGGGTCCTCGTAGAGACAGGCCGCAATTGGCGGGTTGCACTTTTTTCAGACATAGGGTTAGGTCTAGGATTTGCCCGGGTGGGGTAATGTGAGAAGCCGCTCAATGTGGCACCCCAGCCAGGTCGGACAAGAAACGGAATGAGCACGGAGTGCACCCAGTAAATGACCGTGCGAACTCCTAGACTGAAATGTGATCCTAAATGTGAACCCCTAGACCTAAATGGGAACCTAAATACGAACTCCTAGACCGAAACTTGGAGGGCTAGACCAGTGTGATGGGGTATGTGTGACTGGGCGGTGCCAAATGTGGAAAGTTGGGAATGCGACTGGCGTACTTTATGGGGCCGGTGATGAGTGCCGGTGGTGTGCAGGGAAGGTGTCGGAAGGCAAAGGCCTGGCCTCTGACCGGCGTGGGATTGCGCTCCGGCAAGGAACGGTGTGGTGGTGGACAGAGGGAAAGCTAGGGTTTATCAGGAATGGGGTAGGGTAGAACAAAAAAATGAAGGTGAAAGGGGCCTTAAGCAAGAGACGTCGCTGGCGTTCGGGGGGGACAGCGTCGTGGCGTTGGAGAGGATATGCGCGGCGTCGCGGCGTTGAGGGGGCAACGTCGCCCAGCGTTAAATGGTACTAAACAGCGTGTGACATTGGATATCAGCGTCGCTGGCGTTCGAGCTTGCTAATAATCCAGCGTCGCGGCGTTAAGGATCTCACGTCGCGGCGATCCGATGTAAAATTCAACGTCGCGACGTTGGAAATCCACGTCGCGACATTCCAAAGACACTCAAAATCAACGTCGCGACGTTGCAATCACACGTCGCGACGTTCTAGAGAAGGGTAAAATTGATGTCGCGATGTTGAAACGTCGCGACGTTGCGATCCAACGTCGCGACATTACAGAGAAGGCTTCAAAAGATTTGCACATTGAGTAGCCCATGTCTAAGGGACCCTCCCCTCTTGTAAATGTGACTCTCTGGACTTGTGATGCCTGCACTGGATCTCCAGACCACACTGCGTTCGCGAGGTGCCAAAGTAAACAACCAAGAAGAATCTGATTACGGACAAAACCAGAAGCCTTGATATCAACGAAAGCGAAAACGATAAAAAGTATTCTTAAGAAAAAAGAAAAACTTGAGTTGCCTCCCAAGAAGCGCTATGTTCAACGTCGTTAGCTCGAAGCTGACCACTGAATCTATGTGATCATGCTTAGAAAGAAGCGCAGGGAAATGCTTACGCATCCCCTTATAGTGCTCACCTCCACTTGCTCAGGTGGATGAAATATTGGAAATACATTCATGCCCCTTACTTACCGCTACCGGTGTCTTTACGTGCGATGACAAACATTACAAATTTTCGCATTGTCTTGCAAAATCTACGTGCTTAGTGCGATTCAAGAGATATCTTCATTTGGATCGTTATCACGAGATCTTTGCATGAAATTTGGAATACATGGAAAGTGATCGTCTCCTTGGACTCGATTTGAGCTCACCTTCTTGCACATTAATTTGAGCTTTTCAGTAGCCGGGAAGGGTCACACCAAGTATGATGGGAGCTGGTCGTCTTCCTCCATGTCGAATGGCGAAGTGTCTTGGAAGAGCAAGATTACCAACTTTTACTGGGACATTTTGATTATTCCCGAGGATGTTGGTGGGACACAATGCGCGAGTTTACAAGCTGATTGGCGTGATGTTTGGATTATAACTAAGCCCCCCAGGCATCGTGGGTCAGTTGATTTGCCAGAATGCCTGGGGGTTTCGGATACCGAGTTCCTATAGAAGCGAGTGACAAGAGATCACCGAGTTTCAGGGTGACTCACACGAATGCATTCCTCAGTTAGATGCCTGTATCTGCTACTACTCATCAAGGTCCTGCGATTTCAGTAACTTGGCATGTTCTCCGATTGCCTCAAAGGGTATATTAATATGTAGTTTCTTGAAGATGTCAAAAACTTTACCATGTTTCTCCAACACCTTTCTTCAACCTGCGAAGTGCGGGATTGGTATGACGGGGTTCATGTTTTTACAATGCATTTCTCGGTTTCTTCCACTTGCTTTTATTATCCTTGGTTGCTCTCATAACAGGGTTACTCATTTTTGCCTTGGTCTTCGGGATGCTTTGGTCTTGCTCAAGTAATTTTCAGTTCTCTTACCACTAGTTTGACTCAGGGTTTCTGACCCTTTTCCACTTTCCTTGGTGATAGCCTTGCAATACTCTTTCCCTTCTCCTCTAGGGTTTACCTACGAATTGTTTTGGTAGCGAACCACATTTGCCTTTACATCCAGCCAGTTTGCCATTTGACCCATTTGACCCATTTGTACCTCAGAATTTCTGATTTGTCTTCAACCAATTGTTCAATGGGTTGCCTATTTCTTTGCATATTCGCCTTGGTCTCATTCCTTGAAACGAGTGGGGAGGTTAACATATGTCTGAGCTTGTTCTAAATCCACCTTTTTCTCGGGAGGTGGTTCACTAACTCGGTTCAATGGCATAGTGTTTGGTTATTCCTCCATCCATACCCTTGATATTATTTGTTCTTATTTTGATTATTCGCCACCCTTGGCCTTGATTTTGATTCGATAATTGTTGCCCCCCATATTGTCCTTGTTCTTGTAGTGATTGATTGAACCTCGACACATGCAGGCTTGATCTTGTTTGGTTTCTGTGGCGTCACGTGCTATTATCACGTACCCACGAATTCACCTGACTCCATGGGTTGAATTACGTATGGCATTCTTTGTACCTTCTTTGTCTAGTCAAGCGCGGTGGTTGTGCAACATGATTAACAGTTGTTGAGAACTTCATTATACATTGCCACCCATGGCTTTGCGGTGTAACCTTCTCTCTAGGCCAGGTTGTATTGGTTGCGATCTTCTAAGATTTCATAAGCAGTGTGGTTTTCTTCATGGACTCCTCCGGTAGGCGTCGATCTTCATTCTAGTCGCATTCCTCAAACCATTATAAAAGTGTGAACTGCATCCATCACGGTCGGTTGGTGGGTGTGGTACTCTTAGTAATTAAATCGTCCCATGTCTGCCCGGGTTCTCCCCCTCTAGTTGCCCAAAGTGTTGATTTCTTGCACAAGTTGTCTACGATTTTTTTTTTTTTTTTTTTCAAGTGGGAAGAACTTGAGGTCGAGAATTTTTGCACTAAATCGTTCCATGAGGTAATGGAATCTGGGGGCTGACTTGTTAGCCAATGCTTGGCTTGATCACCTAGTGAGAGTGGAAAAAGCCTCAACCTGAGTGCTTCTTCAGTAACCCCATTGTACTTGATCGTATCACAAACTTCAAGGAAGTTGGTCAAATGCATATTAGGGTTCTCATGGGGTAGTCCATGAAACAATATATTCTGCAGCATCTGTAATGTTACGGACTTCAACTCGAAGTTGTTTGCTTGAATCGGTGGTCTTCTTATAAATTGTTTGAACCACGGTGGGTGTGAAGCGAGCTCCTCAATAACATAGAAAAGGATCATCTGGCTGTATAAACGGTCGGGGTGCTTGATTCCTTCCATGATTACCATTTCGTGAAACTCCTGGGGCGTGGTTTTGCTCGATGCTGAATCCTGCTCTTCATTGTCACCCATGTTTTGCTAAATTTACGATACATTTCAGTTCTACGTTCTCGGCGTGTGTGCAAAGTTCTTTCATTTCGGGGTCAAACGGATGTTGATCCGGCGTCTTGTACCGGTGCATGTACTCTTTGAAATCTAAACTGCAATCACACACGAAACAACAAGACCGATTTACCAGCACTTGTAAAAACAAGTAGAAATAGAAATTCCGGTGCCCTCTAATTGGTTTATTCTCTATATCAATCTCAACCTATCCGTATGGCTATGAAAACAACGGTAGGCGTGGTGTGTGTAAAATATACGCCTATACGTGCAGATGCACGCGTCGCTAAGTAATATAGTGTACGAAAGGTACGGATATCGATCACGAGGACGGAAGAATTGAATACAAAGATGTACCTTTTAGATATTATGCGAATAAGCGTATTGTGAAAGAAATCGAATGTGTAATTTCAACTAAATCTCGATCTTAATGAATTACGTATTGAAGACTAGGATTTATGTTTCCCACATCACTTCGATGGATTATTTATTAAAGATGCTATTATTCAATGTATTTATAATTTGTTGATGGCGGTGATCTTACTTACGGATATCCTCTCTCGAGGTATATCACTTTATCTCGTAAAATAGAATTGGTATATCTCATCCCAGCTCGGTATTCTGAAACGCTTAAATGTTCTACCCTCAATTGTCACCTTCAAGATCGGAATATCTCTATTTACCGAATCAACTGAAGGCTGCTCTACTCAGATCCCTGGATAACCTCATCTCTCGAATCTCGGATTTCCAGTATGATTATGCTACTATTGGCCAGACATCACCATATAATTGAATTATAGATATAAAGCAGATGCAGACAAATTTTATAAACAAATGAATAACATAAATTACTGATCTTTAATCCATGAAAATGTGACAGGGTTCAACAACACCCTAGATATAGATCTAAGACATACTGAATAAGAAAATGCAAATATTTAATCTCAAAAACATCATTCTATTGTCCAAAAATGCGAAACAATACAAATCCGCGGGCTCTTCTTGAAGTCGATTGTCGCTACCGCTCACGGAATTGATTGCCCTCTTCGTGCAGCTTCCCGATGCCTCCAAATCCGAGCCTCCATTTGCTTTTAATGCTGAGAGCGGGAACTGCGTGGCGTGCTGGCGTTGCGATATCAGCGGCGTTGAAACGTTGACTTGCACAATAGTTGACTAGCGTGTGACGTTGGGGCGTCACGCGGCGATGGGGGCGTCGTGGCGTTGAGACGCTCGTGGCGTTCAGGACATCTTCATGCAATGCCTCCTTACGCTCGCGAAATTGCTTCCCAGCGGTTTTGCTCTAATGCACTGCATCCACCCGATCACCCGGATCAGTTATCCGACCCGCAAAAACTATGAAATTAAATATAAAATAAAGCGTGAAATGAAAGACCGGCGGGTATAGTACTTTATGAGTGTTTGGGCACTCATCAATTATCCCTAGGAGCGGAGGTCTCATGTTTTATAGGCTGAGCATATAGAGCAACCGGATATGTAGGGTACGTTTCTACTCTTGCACTTGTTGACTAGAGTAGCGTTTGAATTGGATGCATTATATTCATTCATTGTTGCATCTTGTGTGATGGATTTGGGCTTAGAGGTTAAGGCCTTTAGAAAGCCAAGTATAGATGTTCTTCCCTAGGATGTAGGGTGAGAGTTGACCTGACAGGTCGGGATTACGAGTTAGAGATCTCCGAGATTCTGCTCATGGTGGACCCTCGGGATAGGGGTGTCATAGTATGACATCATTGCGTTCATGTGCACGGTAACATTGCGTCGAGTCGGGTGTGGGTGCACGGTATGGTCATTCACCACTCTTGGTGAGTGTGGGTTGAGTTTGTCTTTGGGACTACGTCCAATGAAGACTCATAGTTCAAATCAGGAAATGAAGAGTAATTAAAGTGTGTTGGGCAAAGCAAGAAGGGGGTCTTTAATCCCCTAAGGTGAGAAGCTTGAAGTTAGGGTGAAGGAGATCCGTGGTAGTATCTGAAAGGTCCTGTGTGGGTGTAAGAGACAGGGAGGTATCGAATTTACGTATGTGTGGGACCGGGGAGATATCCGGGTGTGTGGGTGTAAGAGACAGGAGAGGTATCCGAATTTACGTGTGGGTGTAAAAGACCCAGGGAGATATCCGGAATTTCTGTGTGGGTGTAAGAGACTAGGAGATATCCAATTTGTGTGGAGTGTAAGAGACCGGGAGGTATCAATTTACGGCGTGTGGAGTGTAAAGACAGGGAGATATCCAGATTTACGTGTGGGTGTAAGGGCTCGGGAGATCCCGAATTTCTATGGGTGTAAGAGACCCAGGGATGTATCTCAATTTACGTAGTCGGTGTAGAGACTGGGAGAGATCTAATTTCGTGGGTGTAAGGGCAGGAGATCAATTTAAATGTGGGTGTAAAGAGACCGGGGAGAGATCCCAATTTACGTGAGGGGTGTAAGGGCAGGCATTGGAGTTATCAGAGAAATTTCTATGTGGGTGTAAGGGCCGGAGTGGAATATCAAATTTATATGTGAATGGAAGAGGCTCGAAGTGTAGTAGAAGGTTATGTTGCCAGAGATGAAAACCTGCGGTAGAGTTATCATAGACTTAGAGTTGAGTGATAGGAGTCGGGAGTGACTCGAGATGAAAGCACACGATCAAGTTATCACATGGACTTAGAGTTAAGTGATAGGAGTCGGGAGTGACTCGAGATGAAAGCACACGGTCAAGTTATCACATGGACTTAGAGTTGGGTGATAGGAGTCGAGAGTGACTCGAGATTTGGATAACCCTTTGGAAATTGCATTGGGTGTTGTTGAGTCGGCAAGGGCTCGGTATATGGATGTCATTACAGGCATGGACTGGAGTTGACGGTCCATTGGATTGTCAGTGATTGTGACCTTGGGAAGGTCAGCGTTTACACACCAAGAAGGAGTTGTGTAGGGTTACACGTTGTGCGGATTATATACAGGCGTTAGAGGACATGCTACGAGCATGTGCCCAGTTCATAAGGTAGGCGGGAAGAGCGATGCCCTTAGTGGAGTCTTTGAACCGGTTCATCGGGCGAATTATCACGGATGGCACCGTGAGGCATTGCAAGGAGGCCATGTAGATCACCGTTATCTTTGGACCGGGCGAGGGAGAGCTCCGTCACGGGTCTGATCTGATTAGAGACACCTTCGAGAAGGTAGGCTTGATACGACAACGTCTTCTCACGGCTCGAGGCCGCGAGAAAAGTTGCTCTGCGGATGTACGGCGTCGACCCTTAGAGTTCGAGGTTGGAGATCACGTCTTCTTGAAGGTGATACCTAAGAGAGGAGTGGTCAGGTTTGGCAAGCGAGGGAAGTTATCGCCGAGGTTTATTGGGCCTTTCGAGATACTCGAGAGGGTAGGCCTTGTAGCGTACCGGTTGGCTTTACTACCTAGCATGTCAGGTGTCCACGAGGTATTTCACGTCTCCATGCTCCGTAGGTACACTCCAGATCCAGCTCTTGTAGTGGATTGGGGAGAGATTGAGGTTGACATTGATGAGACCTTTAAGGAGGGACCAGTATGCATTATAGATAGTCGGGATTAGGTTTTGCGACGCAAGACTGTGAGGCTAGTTAGGGTCCTATGGCGGCACTATGGAATGGAGGAGTCAACGTGGGAGCGCGAGGACACGATGCGGGCCACCTATCCCTTCTTGTTTAGGGATGAAGGTACGTGAAATAGTCGTTTAATATTTAAATGACGAGTTTACATACATGGTATAGTGCACGTTGCATATGCATGTGAGTGGTTGTGATTGTCCAGAATTTCGGGACGAAATTCCTTTTAAGGAAGGGAGAATGTAAGACCCGAGAAAATTCCAATTTCTGGAAAATGGCAAAATCGTAATTTTGTCAAAGCGAAATTTTCCTAGATCTCGGATGACGAAATGGATTTCAGCATTTGGAATCGTCTCGCGAAATCTAGGTAGCTCTACGTCAAATTTCGTCGAATTGAGACGGTCGAAATTTACGTTTTTCAGAGCATCAGTATCGGTGCAGAAAACGAAATGTGAGGTGACAAAAGTCATCAATGACATGTACTCATGTGACATGAGTTGCATGAGTAGAGAGATGACCAAAGCGGACGTAGGATAGTGCAGAATCATAAAATCCAAGATTTTGGACATGGATGAATAGTTAAATGAGGAAAAGGACAAAAGTCCAAAATGAGTGAGATCTTCTTCTTCATAAAGGAAAAGACCAAAGGCTTGCAGTGAAGAGGGGAGAACTTACAGTAGGGTGAGATTTGATATTTCTAGAGAGAGAGAGAACCACTTCTCTCTATATTTACGAGCAATCCGACCGTCGAAATTCGTCGGGATAAGAAGGAAAGTTGTTCTATGCGGAGAGAGCAACGCGTAGGTACCGGTTTATTGGAGTTTTGACAAAATCCATGAGGTAGGGGTTTCATCCTACTTGAAGTTACACTTTATTTAAGTGTTTTGTAATGTTTCGGTTGGTTGAGGCCTTGAATGGCCGTTTGATCGGTCCCAAAACTTAGGACCGAAGTGTTAGAATTTATGGAGCCCATTTGGGCAGTCCGTGACAGTTCACGGACTGCTTGGGCATGTTGAGTGATTATTTATTCAATAAATTCATGATTTGGTGTGTATGAGGCCGGAAATGGCCATGGAATTCGGGTTCTCCAAATTTAGAGCCGGAGTGTTGGATGTTAGTAGTGGTGAAACAACAGGGTTTCATTCCATTCACGTGAATAGTGTTCACAATTAATTTTGTGAGAAATTGTATGGTTGAGTAATTCAAATTGGATTGCTCGTGTTTTATTAAATTAGCCCATGAGCTAATTTTGGTGTGATTGATGGTGAATGGCATAACATGTTTTATGTTCTTTAATTATGTTAATATATATACATGTTTTTATATATTAGCATGTGTTGTATAAATTTGTGTTGAAATGGCATCGCACATTTCATGCACGGGGTAATACCTAAGTTAGGTGTGTGTACTGACATGAAAAATTGACGAATGTTTTTAAAGGAATTTCACAGGGATGAATTTCGGAGAATGGGGTTGGAGGCAGTCCGACAAATCGGCTGAATAAAGGACCTTGTTGTTTGGAAGGTTCTCCAACACCTTCACCTCGGAGGATAGTCATATTACACGGCGCGGTAAGTGTATTTCGAAAACAACAAGTTTTTGTTTGAAAGCGATATTTTTCTCGAAATACATGGCTTAGCGAGTGTGGGGAGTCGGTGAGGACTCGGGAAATGGGTTGGTCATGTAGACATTCAGTAGGATCGCGCATTTGCTTGAATCTGACTGCACTTCTGAACATTGCATATGCACTTAGGTGGAGAGTAGCACTTAGGGTGATTCCTCTTGATAAGCTCACCACAATCGAGGGATATTATTTTGGGACATGAGGAGCATTAGGGAGACGGCTCTTCTGAGGAATAGATTTTGAAGAAAGCCGAGTTGTGGCTTTGGTGTTTTAGTTGTATACATGTATTAGAATTTTAAATTTTAATATATGTTGTAAAAGAGTAAATTTTTAACTCTTGAAACTATGGTATATAGTTGGTATGATGATGAGTATTGTAGTATGGGCCCCGAGGAGCCGTTTTACTCATGTTATCTCGATGATGTTGATAGTTGGACCAGGTGGTTTCTTTGGGTGAGGCTCCCGAAGTACAAGGGACTCACGCCGATTTTCGTGAGTTGGCGGTTGCAGGCATTCCGAAATATTCCGTAAGGTTGAATTGAGTCAATGAGCCTCGGTTTTGGGGCGTCACATATCAAAATACATCCCAACTATATTGCCATGAGTTAAGAGTTGAGTCTATCATCTTACCAACATATATTAAGATTTACAATCATTAATATATGTCATACAAAAATAAATACCAAGCCACAATCCGACTTTCTTCTCAACACGACCTCCCAATGGGCGTCGTATTCACAGACACTCCTGCATGTACGAAATAATGATTTGTAATAGGGTAAGCAATGCCCAGTGGTGATAATCTCTACATGGTTGCTCTCTACCTGAATGCACATGCAATGATTCAACATAAACATTCAAGCAAGTACATGTTTACTTGAATGTCTCATGTTATCAGGTAGTGCAGCTCTGCACCATTTCTCGAGCCCTCATAAAACTCCCTCATGCATGCTTAAGCGAATGTGAAAAACATCGTTTCGAAACAAAAAGTTTTGTTCTTGAAAACATCATGCAGTTTAGGTAAATATGGACATTCTCCAGAATGAGTGTTCAGATCATTTTCGAGAAGCTGTCATGGGTCGACTTCCGAGATGAGCTGTTGGACCTCTCAACGTTCTTGAAAAATCTTCCTTGAAATTCCTTTTCACAACTCCCTTTCCATTTTCATTTCTTTCATACCATGCTTACTAATTTTCTAGGTTGCTTGATATGCTAATACATTATATCATTCGAAACAAATTATGTAATATATAAATCATGCATATACTAACATAATTAACTCACAACATCATGTTATTCAATTCTAATCAATAACATCGAAATTAGCTAACTTGGGCTAAATAAAATTTATTTCAATAAACACACACAATTATATTTTATATAATTCAACATCATGTTACTTTATTTAATTATAGCCATTAACAATTTTCTTTCTTTTTCCATTGACCATCCAATTCAAGCGATATTTTGCTTACAACACACATGGGATGTTTCGGTCAACCCGAGCAAGCAGGGGTGCAACGAGTCCTAAGCAGCTAAATGGGGTGTCCAGTTTGGCATTACTCATAACATCGGTTCCACTTTTGTGGAACCGAAATTCTATGGTCATTTCCGACTGACAACATCAAACCATAATTTATTGTACAAATTATCACCTGAAACCACCCAAGCAGTCCTGGCATTCAAAGCAGGGTTCCACGTTTCCAACAATTCGGTCCCAGATTTGGGGCCATTACTTTAAGCTATTCATGGCGCCGAGAAGCAGCACTCTGAATCATTTACAAAGCCCTTAAAAACCGAAAATAACCGAGTAGGAGAAGACCCTTACCTCTTGGAGTTGTCAAAACTCCTAGCCCCAGTGCCGCGTAGCCCTTGCGGAAGTATTAGAACAACTTTTTAGCTATTGGCAGAAGAGATCAGGTCAGGAACACTAGAAATCTAGAGAAGTTGCCTTTCTGCAAAAACTCTCAATTTTGAAATTTGCTCCACCCTCTCTCACCTCTTTATGCGTCTCAATGAAATGGAAAAAAGCTCTCCTTTTGTCCCCCTCTTTGCCACATGTCAAGTTCTAATTGGCTCATTGGATTTCTTATCCACTTAATCCACCAACCATTTGATTTTCCTTAAATGGCATCATGCCATGTGTCCACATGGGCCCCACACTTGAGCTCAAGTTGACTGAATCTGCACCTGACACGTGGCACATTGTAAACCACTCAAAATGTGCCAGAATTAATCGACACTATACGCTTGTTGCCTCGAGCGTGCAAAATTCAGAATGTTTCGGGTCCGACGAGGAAGTCGGCAGTGGTAGCTAGATTTATGAGGAACTGATTCAACGGTGAAGTTCGTTTTGTCATCCGAGATATAGAAAAATTCCGGATTTTGACCAAAATTACCATTTTGCCATTTTTCAGAAAATTAGATTTTCTCGGGGTTTTACAATTTCATTTTATCAAAAATTCTATTTACTCATATCCAATCTTTATTTCACTCAATTTTTTTCCTTTGTGATATATCTAAAAAAAGATGGGAATTTTGGTGTTTAAGGTTTCAAGTTTCAAATTTTAACAAGGTTAATTAAGGTATGTATATATGTTAATTTACTTTTAAATTGTCATTATTGTATTTATGTTTTGTGTACTTAATAATTTTATATTTATGTTTTGTTTTTATGTTAACTATATATTAGTTTTATTTTATAAATTTCATATTGAATTATAAATTTAATAATATAATTTTATATTGAGTTAAGGTAATGTCATATATATAGTATATTAAATAATACTATAGTTTACATATAGTATAATAAATTTAATAGTAATGTCTTTTTAAAATAACTATATATAAGTTTTATTTATAATTTCATATTAGATAATAGAACTAACAATATGATTTTATATTAGTTTAAGGTAATGTCATATATAATTATATTATTAAATAATACTATACTTTTATATAGTATAATAAATTCCAATAATAATGTCTTCTTTAAAATAACTATATATTAGTTTATTTTATAATTTCATATTAGATTATAAATTTAACAATATAATTTTATATTAGTTTAAGGTAATGTCATATATAGTATATTATTAAATAATACTATACTTTTTATAGTATAATAAATTTAATAGTAATGTCTTCTTTAAAATAACTATATATTGAACATTTTATAATTTCATATTAGATTATAAATTTAACAATATAATATTATATTAGTTTAAGGTAATGTCATATATAGTATATTATTAAATAATACTATAGTTTTATATAGTATAATAAATTTAATAGTAATGTCTTCTTTAAAATAACTATATATTAGCTTTATTTTATAATTTCATATTAGATTATAAATTTAACAATATAATTTTATATTAGTTTAGGCAATGTCATATATAGTATATTATTAAATAATACTATAGTTTTATAGTATAATAAATTTAATAGTAATGTCTTCTTTAAAAATAACTATATATTAGTTTTATTTTATAATTTCATATTAGATTATAAATTTAACAATATATAATTTTATATTAGTTTAAGGTAATGTCATATATAGTATATTACATTAAATAATACTATAGTTTTATTAAGTATAATAAATTTAATAGTAATGTCTTCTTTAAAATAACTATATATTAGTTTTATTTTATAATTTCATATTAGATTATAAATTTAACAATATAATTTTATATTAGTTTAAGGTAATGTCATATATAGTATATTATTAAATAATACTATAGTTTTATATATTATAATAAAATTTTAATAGTAATGTGTCTTTAAAATAACTATATAATGGTTTTATTTTATAATTTCATATTAGATTATAAATTTAACAATATAATTTTATATTAGTTTAAGGTAATGTCATATATATAGTATATTATTAAATAATACTATAGTTTTATATAATTATAATAAATTTAATATGAAGTAATGTTTTTAAATAACTATATATTAGTTTTTATTTTATAATTTCATATTAGATTATAAATTTAAAAATATAATTTTATATTAGTTTAAGGTAATGTCATATATAGTATATTATTAAACAATACTACGAGTTTATATAGTACTTAATAAATTTAATAGTAATGTCTTTTAAAATAATAACTATATTAGTTTATTTTATAATTTCATATTCGATTATAAATTTTAACAATATAATTTTATATTAGTTTAAGGTAATATCATATATAGTATATTATTAAATAATACTATAGTTTTATATAGTATAATAAATTTAATAATGTGTCTTCTTTACAAAAATAACTACATATTAGTTTTATTTTATAATTTCATATTAGATTATAAATTTAACAATATAATTTTACATTAATTTAAGGTAATGTCATATATAGTATATTATTAAATAATACAATAGTTTTATATAGTATAATAAATTTAATAGTAATGTCTTTTTTAAAATAACTATATATTAGTTTTGTTTTATAATTTCATATTAGATTATAAATTTAATAAAATAGAAATATAATACTTTTATGTAGTATTATAAATTTAATAAAATAGTATATATTATATTAGATTATATATTTAATTATAGTGATGTCTTCTTTAAAATAACTATATATTAGTTTAATTTGATAGTTTATATGATACTTTCATATACAAAACCAATTAGTTAATTTAGTAATAATATATTAATTAAATTGTAACTTTTCATGTTAATTAATATTTGAAATGAAGTTATATATTAGTTTATATTATGTATGCATATTATAAATTTATAGTTTTATCACGAAGCTTTCATATTTTAGATTAGTTTAATTTAATAATAATATATATAAATAAAATTAATTAACCTTTCATGTTAGTTAATATTTTAAATTAGTTATATATTAGTTAATATTGTGGTATGCATATTATAAATACATAGTCTTGTAAAAACTGAAATTTCTATTTTTGAAAAATGGTAAAATAGTAATTTCGATCCAAAATCGAATTTTTCTAGATCTCGGATGATGAAACGGACTTCACCATTGGGATCGTCTCGTGAAATCTAGCTACCACATCGAATTTAAAATTGAATTAGGACAATAGAAATTTTCCTTTTCGTTTTAAATTGCAGCGGGGGTAGTGCGGGACACTTTGCACATTTTGAGTGGCTCCGCAGTGCCACGTGTCATGCGAGTGTAGTCAAATATGAGCTCAAGTGTGGGCCATGGGTGGACACATGGCATCATGCCATTGGAGGAAAATCCAAAGTAGGTGGATAAGGATAAAGTGTAATCCCATGAGCCACTTAGAATTGGACATGTGGCATTGAGATGACAAGTCTCTTGTCCCAATCTTGACCAAATGGGTTAGGAGAGGAGAAGAGAGAGGGGGAGAAGAGCAAACCGTGAGGGAGAGAATTAGAGAGAAAAGGAAGAAAGAGTAGAGGATTTTTTTAGAGGAGAGGCTCCCGACTTCTCTACAGATTTCTTGGAATTAGGTAGTTGGTTTTACGAGGCAAAAGTTGCTCCTGAAGGGCTGCGTGTGTTTACCCATTTTAAGGGAGTTTTGACAAATTCAGGTAGGGAGTTTTCTCCTACTTCCACAGGTTTAGCTCTTGTTAATGGTTTGGATGGTATAAGGTCGTGAGTGGCCGTTTGGCCAGTCCCAAAACTTGGGACTAAAATGCTGGAAATTAGGGACCCGTTTTGGATAGTCCACAGATTGTTCATGTGGTTTGGGCTATGTTTGTGTGTTTTTGCTCGATAATTTGAATAACATGCAAAATGTGGTTTTGCGTGTTGTTGGGCCGGAAATGGCCATGGATTTTGGTTCCAAAGAAGTGGAACCAAAGTTGATGAGAAATTTGTCCATGGACAGCCGCCTTACTATTTTAGGGCCCATTAAAATCAGTCCCGATTTGTGTGTTGGACCAAAAAACATCCATGTGATCTTGCTTAAAATGAATGGCTTGAATTGTGTGGAAAATAATATGTTAATGCATAGAATTTAATGTATTAACATGATGTTTGAATTATATGAAATATAATTATGTGTGAGTCATTGGAACTGAATTGTTATTAGCCCATGTGAGCTAATTTTGATATTGTACCATGAATAAATAACATGTGGATTTAGTATGTGAATTTTGTTAATATATGCATGGAATGACTACATTGGCATGTGTTGTATGAAAATGGCATAATGCATTTCACTTTGCTTGGGGCAACTAGATTAATAGGTGTGAGTCGTGGCGCAGAAAGAAAAATGAAAATGGTTGTGAAATGAATTTCCAAGGAAGATTTTAGAAGAATTGCTTTGGAGAGTTGTCGATAGTTCATCTCGGAGGCGGACCCGCTAGTTGTTCCCGGTGCAGGTAATTCACCTCGAGAGGGTTTAATCAGTAGATTTTATTGAAACTCGGTAGTATGTTTTCGAGAACAAAAACCTTTTGTTTTGAAAACAGTGTTTTCTTACACTTGGCCCAGGCATCGTGAGGGGGGAGTCGTGGGGAGCTCGAGAAATGGGGAAAGGGTGAGTCACATTCTCATCCATATCATAGACATTCAAGTACGGGATGTAATTTGCTTGAATGTGTTTGGTCCCAAATGTTACATGTGCACCAGGTGGGGAGTAACCCATGTGAGTTCCTCTTGGGCATTTACTCTTTAATAAGAGAAAATTATTTAGTCTGGGGGTATTGGGAAGGCCGGTGCTCCACTGAGGGCCAGCTTTTGAGAAGAAAGCCGACATGTGGCTTGATATTTATTTTGTAGAACATGTATTAGAACTCTCAATTTTAAATTTATGTTTTGTATAAAGAGTGTAATTAACTCTTGAAACTATTGTGATATAGTTGATTACATTTTGGTGAAATATGATGTATGCCAATGTGGCATTTTTACTCATGTATGGGTCTCATGATAGCTGGGACAGTGATACGGATTAAGCGGTGGTCAATGGGACCCCCGGGAAATGGGGCGTCACAAGTCTTATATGACAATAAATTCATTTTGAATTGTATAATAATATAGTTTATAGAAGTTCGATTTAATAGGATGGATAGTGAAGAGCCCAGCCATTATAAGTAGAGATCAGGCTTGTAGTATTTTGCATATGGAGGAATAAGTAGTATGTGCCCATTCTGTGGTTTTGATAGGTGGGTGGGATCACTGGCTTTGAGTTCACTATCACGTTGATCTGCTCATCTAAAGAATTTCTTGAATGTGCCTGGAGGGGAGGGGGGGGGGGGGGGGGGGGGGGGGGGGGGGGGGGGGGGGGGGGGGGGGGGGGGGGGGGGGGGGGGGGGGGGGGGGGGGGGGGGGGGGGGGGGGGGGGGGGGGGGGGGGGGGGAGGGGGAGGGGGGGAGGCAGAGCAGGCGTCGAGACAGCACTGGAGCCCGGAAAATAAAGAAAAAGTGAAGAAAGCAGCAGATATAAAAGAAATTCATGCTGAACTACAAGGCACAATGGGGGGACGCGATAGACATCTCATTGATGATGATGATGATGAGGAGGAAGAAGAGGAGGATGTATATATGTATCACGGAGTGACATGACCCACGATGGGGAAATTTGAATTTCAAGCGACATGTCATCGTCAAAAGCTCTTTCAGATAAATCGACAATGAAGGATTCTGAGAGGCAAAGAAAAATGCAGTAAATCACTAACTTAAAATTAGTTTTTTTATAAAATAAAGCGAATTCACGTTGATTTCTAATTGAGATATTGCAACCATTGAGCCTTCATAATCGCAATGACCTAATCCAATAAGGCATTGCAGATCTCAAAGTGTGAGACAATCGCATCCATCACCACCCTCTAGCTCAATACATTATACAAATCTTGACAATGAGACAAAAAACATTAAAATCTTTTCAAGGTGGTGCAATCAAAGAAACAATGGGCGACTAATCAGTAAATTCTTCATATATGAGAGTGTTGCACCTCCTGAAAACTCTCACCACTTGAACAAGATTATTGGTGCTACAATAGGTGGTATGTGACAATCAATTTTTGGTTTCTAATAAAATTGTTGTACCTGTTATAATTGAAAACCAAATAATTAATTCCATTAATTCTACTTGTAAGCATGAGAATAGGCCACCATCTCCATATGAAATCAAAAGAAACAAATACTTGGATATAGAGTATAAAGACATGGAAGGTATGTGAACATACAAAGGAAAATAAGAAAGACTTATGGGTGCGTATGTGTAATGGATGGGTAGTCCCACAGAGTGAATCATTAATTTCATGGTATATTCGAAATGAAGCACAATATTCCTCAATTCCGTTGATGCATCCGACAAGATAAAAGACAACAAATACATTTATGGTTTGTTGAAGGATGTGATCAAGGAAGTTGGTGAAGCAAATGTTGTGCAAATTGTTACAGACAATGGATCAACATTTGTGAAGGCGGGGAAGTTGCTAATGAAGAAGTACAATTTATATTGGACTCCATCGCGGCGGCCTGCTTGCATTGAGTTGGTGTTTGAAGACATTGAGGTAAAGTGCTCTTTGTTTTGGGATTGATTACCGATACGAAAATCCTGACTTCATCTCTGATCATGGTTGGTTGTTTGCAAAAATGAGAAGATGCATTAATTGGAATCTTGTCGTCGGGAACCTTAATAAGATTTGCGAAAAATTACATCGCCCTAGAAAGTCTTCTAAAAAAGAGGGCTGGTTTGAAGAAGATCTTTATTAGTATTGAATGGGCTTCTCACAAGCTTAGTCGATCGACCATTGGACATGAAGTTGAAGTACTCATGTTTGATCATACATATTGGGAGAAGGTCTTTAAGCTAGTGTCAGTCTATGAGGCACTATATACAGTTCTTCACATTGTTGATTTCGAAGTCGTCCTAACAATGCCATTTGTGTATGAGTTGATTCGATTGTGAAGCAATTTTACATCAGCTGATGCAGGTGGAATTGAAACAATCATCGTAGATCGTTGGGATAGAACCCTCAAACATCCTCTTCATGTAGCAGGTAACTAAGCGATATCATAATCACATTTAATGCATATTATCTTCCTTTTATCACATGCTAATTCTAAATCACTTTTGTAGCATATTATTTGAATCCAAGATTTCAATATAGACCTGGAGTTAGTAGTGATCTGAGGTTACTCGAAGCTATTTTAAAGTATTTGCAAGATTATCTTCTACCCCCCCTCTTGTGGGGCCTCGGTAATTTTAGGAAATAAGGGGTACATCAATAGGTTACAATTCTAATTAATTAATTCAATTTATTTACAGTTACACTTACACTTATATTGATTTGTCATTACATTTCGATTCACAACTTATAATGTTTGAGATACGAAAAAAAGGATTAGGTGATAAGTGACAATAGCCTCAAGAGATTTAATGGTTCCTGGTCAGTGTTATTTCTCATTAAAACTTTAAAAGTAAAGTCTATTATCATGTTATTATTAGCTTTTCAATGTTACTTATTTTATTACAGCTGAATGGTGGTTTATGTATGGAAACCATGCTTCCACATTGAGGAATTTGGCCATTAAGGTTCTTTCCCAAATTGCATCTTCTTGTGATGTAAGAAGAGAAATTGGAACATTTGCTCTAATATGTATACAAAACAAAGAAATGCGAGCACTTACCTAGGCTCCCGACAATTAGTTTTTGTTATAACATGAAGAAGAAACTAAAGATACGTGATATCTGAAGAGGCGGAATAAAGTTCTTGAAAAAGAATTACCTTGATTTACTCGACATTTCAATCGAGTTTGGTGAAGAAGAGGATAATCAATTATTCCAATGGGTTAGACCTCTACATTTGGATGATGAAAATGGAAATCTTGATCCACGAATTGTTGCACATGTTGAGCGGGTGTTGTTGATGTTGGCTTGTATGTTTATGCGAAGAAATTCATAGTGAAAGTTTCGGTCGAACCACGAGAGACTCATTTGACCCTGCAGTACTTCGACCCTTATTTGAGCTCAGTGCTTATCATAGTGAACTGGTTTGTCGATACTTCTGCATGTTATGATGGCTCGAGAGGGAGAGGGGGACCCGATGATGGTAGTCATGCGATGATGATGGGGATATTGCAAATCAAAAATAAAATTGATATCCATTGAGCGGTCAGCGGTAAAGATGATTTCACACATGCCACACAAGATGAAGACCACGCGGACCACAGGAAGCAGTCGGCCAGTGGAGCCATTGGAAGAAGCCATATAAGGTCGACAACGAAGGATGGCACACCACGATGAGGATTCATTGTCGGTACAGTTTTGAGTCTATGAGCATTGACACTGTCTGAGTGGTCGTCTGATGATGACAACATTTTCCTCTTAACACAATGAGTTATGAGTGACCTTCTTCAAATCCTTCGGCTTCACATTGATGAAAAATATGGAATGATAAATTATCCTCATCTTTGACAATGTCATTGCATTCCATATCAAATGCAACGGTTTCAAGCGAATAGATGAACCACGAATTTCCCTATCCATGGACAAGTTGTGGGTATAAGTTAAGACATTTATGCATGACCCTATAATCAATATTATTGGAACACCATGTCTGGTATCAGTGGTAATGCTTCGCGAGATGGATCCCTTCATCAAATCTGCGATGGAGCCACATCGATCTTCCATTTAGTTTAAAAAGCTCATTCGCGATGTAATCTCTCAATATGTATATATTTGATTAGTAGTGTCATTTTTGCATTTTTATAAAATATTTTCATGAATTTCAAAGTATTTTTGTTAATTTATGATATATCGATATTCTATGCAAAAATATCCCTTGGAGTATATCAGATATATATCGTCAGCCAGGTATTTCCATCCTTGCATATAGGTATTAGAATTCTTGGATGGTTAGCATCCCCTTACAAGTGCAAATGTTGTGGAACTATGGAGAACTTGGTGCGAAACATGACATGGTTCAAAGTCGTAGTATCGGTCACCGATTCAGTGGGTCTTGAGACGTATCGGTTTCAATGCATCAACTTGGTATCGATCGATACACAAATTAAAAAAAATTAAAAACTCAAAAAATATAAAAATATTATATACACTATTAAAGAAATTGATTGCAATTAAATGAGTTAAAAAATAATAAAAACAAATATGTCATATATTTAATATTATTTAAATAATTATAAAAGTATTTGTCGGAAATAATTATAAAATTATAATATAATTATTATAACTATGTATATTATAAGATTAATTAATTTAATCTAAAAAAACGGTTATATAAAGATAATTATAATTATTAGAATATATTGTTTATCATTAATAATAATAATAATAGTAATAATAATAACTATAAAAATAAATTATTTTACCATTTAATATTACAAAAATTAAGTAGTTAAGCTATTGATTTAAAAAAGATTTTGGTATTTATCTTGAAATTTATCCTTAAACTAATTTAAATAAAAATAAATTTTCATTTTTTTGATAAAATAATTTTTTATTAAAAATAGATTCTTCAGCTTGTTGTTAAAAATATTATAATTAAATTCATTTTATGTATGGTTATAAGTAATTAAAATATTTTTACATTTAAAAAAAGTAATTTAAAATATTTTTATATAAAATTGAGACTAAAATATTTATATTAAAGTAGTTTTATTTATGGTTATAATTACTTAAAATAATTTATATCAGATTGGGGATAATGATTAAAATATTGTTTTAATTAAATGACGATCGTCCCTATTCCTTCCCTCAAACGTCCCTATCCCTTTCCTAAACTTTTCACAGCCCTGGATCATGGCACTAATCATAGAGATGGCACTAACCAGTGTTTGGAAACTAAATCGATCCCGTAGGGCGACGAAAAAGTTCTAGTTTTTTGTTCTTTTGAAAAGAGATCTAATATTTCTCATAAAATTTGATTTTTATTTGTTTTGATGGGAAAGAAAGGATTGAGGAAATAAAAAATCGAGTTTGTCTTTTGTAACATGACTGTGTCAACCGAGGTAACACAATCTCGACCGAGTTACCTGATTCAAGGCCGAGTTTAATATTGTTTCGTATCCGATCTCAGACTCAACATAGTCACTTTCGAGGCGGATACAAATTGGCTGAATTGTGTTGAGATCGATAGAGTTTTTGAACCATGAAACATGAGAATTGAACACTTGATAGGTGTTGGTTACCAGATCAGTCGAAGGAATATATTAGATATCTAGATCTTGTTGTAGAACCTTACCTCTAATGAAGTGAAGGTCTTCCCTATAATTTGGTGTGGGCATGGAAAACAATACTAGCAATGAGTGCAATGGTTCTCTTATGTCATACCATATGTAATTCTTGTAAAAGGGCATGTACCCAAACAACATCAGCGGTTAAGGTGGCAAGACTTCGATACTTTGATTCAACACTACTTCTTGATATTAATTACTTTTTATTTGACCAAGACACAAGATTAGGTCCAATGAAGAGGCAATATTCTTGAGTGTTGAATCTATTATTAGGATATGAGGCCCGATGGGGATCAAAGTAGCCTTGAAGATCAAGAGAGTTGGAGGAATTTAGGACAAGTCCATGACTTGATGTGCCTTTGGAGTATCATAGGATGCGCTTATCTAATTGGATAACGGTTGCATAATATTGTAATGCCCGAACTATACTACTATATAAAGAAGCTTTAAGGAGAGGTTCCCCGTTTGAGAAAGACAGTTTTGTAAAGGGCTTGGTCTATCATCGATGGATATGCCAAAACTCCTCTCGCACAGAAACTCTCTCACTTCTCCAAACTTCATGTCATAAAACCTAATCATGATTCGGCTTCGATCGATTCCAACACAACTTCGATCAGAATTAGTATCCCACATCAAAAGTGGCCAGCGTCGAGACCAAAGGCCCAGATACGATACAATCTTAAGCACTGGCCTTGAATCACGCAAAACTCGAAATGGCCAGAAGCCGATGTTAGGGATTACCTCGATTGGGCTTCGATCGAGGTTATAGAAGGAAAACATGATTCAATTGATTGAAAAACCAACTTTTTCGTCGCAATGCGGCATGGAATTGTTGTATGGTGTAGAGATTGAAATGTTACGACAGAAATGTGCCTGTTGTATGCCTTTATGCTTCTTTTAACAGTGAAAACTCTACCACTTTTTTTTTTTTTTTTGCAGATAAAAATAATTTCATTGATTCAAACTGGCAATACATCAATAGAAACATTGAATCAAAATCATTAAAAACCATAAAGGATGAAACAACTTCCAAGTTAATAGCATAATGAAGTGACTCAAAACCTATACGACATTTGATCTACCTCTTAAGCTAGGCATGGTGGGCAATATTTTAATTACTTATAATCATATATAAAACTAATTTAATTATAGTATTTTTAACAACAAGGTGAAGAATCAATTTTTAACAAAAAAAATATTTTTTTCAAAAAAAATATTTTTATTTAAATTAATTTAAGGATAAATTTCAAGATAAAGACCAAAATATTTTTTAAATCAATATCGAACTTAATTATTTTTGTAATATTGAATGCTAAAATAATTTCTATTTTTACAATTATTATTATTATTATTAATTATTGATAAAAATATATTCTAATAATATAATTATCTTTATATAATGATTTTTTAGATTAAATTAATTAATCTTATAATATAAATATTTATAATAATTATGTTATAATTTTATAATCCTTTCAACAAATGATTTTGTAATTATTTAAATAATATGAAATATATAATAGATTTGTTTTTATTAATTTTTAATTCATTTAATTGTAATCCATTTCTTTAATAGTGTTTATATATATATATATATATATATATATATATATATATATATATATATATATATATATATATATATATATTTTTTTTTTTTTTCTTAATTTGTGTATTGGTCGATACCAAACCGATACATCAAGACGATATGTGTAAGACCTGAAAGTTGGTGGCCAGTCTGCACGACTTTGAACCTGTGTGTAATTAACATGGGCTTATGAGTTTCATAGGCCTTTCAAAAAGTTGGAAAACTCTCCATATGAAGAGGAAAAATGGCCCAACAAAATGTAGCATTGAAATTGAAAGCAAGTAAGTAAAAGTAGGAATACTGATTAGAGCAAGTAGAATATTTTTGCATCCATAGAGCATTGTAGCCTTAGTGGAGAAGAGAGATTTATCTCATAAACCACTTTTTGGATCAAAAAGGGTGTTGTAGGTGTATTGATGGATTTTCTAGTGGCATTCACTAGAACATACAAAAAGTAAGGAGATTGGTGAATGCACGAACGTACCATGAAATTATAGTATTTCCGAACTGAAACTATGCCGAAATATAACTTCTGTTCAAATGACAAATGGATCCCCTAGTTCCTTTGACAGTTCCCTAAATTCTAAGTGAAAAATACCTTGAAAATTAAATTGCATTGATTGAATTGAAAGCTAAGAGAAAAACTAAATGGATTAGCTTGAAAAATAGCATATTTCATTATAGAATTGGACTAAAAATCAAATGGTGAAGAAAGAAGGCTTTGAAATGACAAAGTAATTGAAAAGAACATATAAATCTAAGCTAGGAATCTGAATAAAAACGCTGCTGAAATTGTAGAAGAATAAGAGAAATGTTGAAATGTTCTTGCATTGGTTTTGAGTATTTGAAAGTTCGCCTTTTGCTTTGATGCTTTGATTCCCTTTTATAGGCATTTCTAAGTAATTTTACCAGCCCACTTTCTCTAATAACTGTCCATGTCTCCACTAAAGTCTTGCTCCCTAAGTAACTCCACCACTGTTCACGTACTTTGTCATGTCTTGACTTGGAGAAAAAGTGTCCTCAACTTTTGCTTTTAATACAAAGTCTTAATATTCTATGCTACAACTTTGAAAATTTATTTAAAATTTCCAGAAATGTCTTTAAACCTTTTTATGGGCTGATTCTCATGGGCTTGGGCTTTCTTGGATTGGGTTGGGCTCGTTTTGGGCTTGGCATATCTCTTTGGCCCATTCGACTACCCATTGGGCTGAAAAAATTATTTTAGTGTCAACAATTGCCCCCCGCATACAATATGGCCCATGGGCCATGTTTATATCTATTAAAGCTTTTTATATGTCAAAAAGAGCTTCATTTCTCTCGATCTCCTCATTTTTACCATGAGGCCCAAAGTGCAACTTGCCCATTTGGATATGGATTATCAACAGACATAACAAGCCAAAACCTGGCTTGGGTGGATGATTTGAAAAAGCTGAGGAAATGCCTCTTACCTCGAAAAAGTCTCACCGCGATTTTTCTTTTTTTCAAATATGTGGCTTTGATCTCCCTCTTTCCTCAGTAACCAGGTTTCATACGCATCAATGCTTTGGGATTTGAAAGGTTCATAGGAAGAAATTCCTTTTATTTATGTACTAACCCTTCCACATTCTCCTCTCTTCTCCCTTCTTTCTCCTCTTCTCTCAAACCCATTCTTGGGCGAAAATCCTTGCTACAGGGTCTATTCTTTGTTGCCATCATTGTCAAGGCCGAAGCCCTCGAGACCGTCCCCGACGACGGCACTGTGGCCAACGTCGAGGCTACTAAAGTCGTTATTTGCTGCTGAACCAACCGCCACTCCTTCCATCACAAACTTCGATTTTTTCGGCCATCCTCCACGGCCTAAACTCACCTCCTACATTGGTAAGTAGATTTGTCCCTTTTTTTCTAAGTTATTTGCAATGAATGTTCCATATTACTTCTAAGGGGATATTGAAAGATTCATCCTCAAAAAGAGAAATCCAAAAAATTCAAGAGAGTATTCCCAGGATCTCCAAGAACTAGGAATACAAGTAATATAATGGACCAAAAGTCCAAATATCGATCCCACAGGGAATGTGTGGTTTTAGTGAGGATTGAGTACCCTGGCTACTAAAGTCGTTCACTATTTGAGCGACTCAATGGTTTGATGAAAAAGGGGTTTCCTAAGCAAAACAAAACAGGGTATGATCAATGTTCACTTACAAGGATTGGGTTAATCTCAAAGAAAGCGCTAAAAGAAAGATACTAGGGTTGATTGCTTCTATTGATGCATTTGATTTATATTTATGAAGTACTAATTAAGTGAATATATACTTATGCTTGTCCAAGGAACACGATACGAGGTTTACACTCCGTTCGTTCCATCTAAGACATTAAATGTGATACTTTTCTAAAGCTAGGTTACGTCGCGAGAACCACAGTGGTCACCTCTCGGTCACTTCTGATAATTTACTCTCGAACTATGCTCGACTCGATCACCTCTCGGTCCATACGATCCTCACATAATGTTGAAAGGTGCATCTCCTAATAAAATTCATTCAGTACTAGCCTTTACTAATTTCCTAAACTTCTTTGATTAGGTTAATTCGAATCTCACGATTAACGATTCCTGTAAGAGAATTGAAAAACCGATTTTAGGGCATAAATCAGCGTCACCAAAGGATGCCCTAGTATTAAAGAGAGATCAAAGATCAGATTCTCAGCATGTCGATTAACCAAGACCATAATAATCCAGGCTTACCGATAACATCAACAAAGCACATATTCCACAAAACCATTCTAAAATGATATATGAAGCCGAACATCGATTTAAACAATCAACCACAGAGGAAAGTTTGGCTACTCATTCTGACCCGCAATCTATAAAAATCATGTCTATTACATCATAATAATGAAAATTGAAAGAGAGTGAGAGTTAGAGATACAAAGCGAATATGAGATGATAAATGCTCCCGAAACTCGGCTCACGGTTGAATGAGGAGTCACATAGTTGATGGATTATTTATCAATATTACACCAAATTAAAGTAAAAATGAATAAAATCATAAACCTAAAAGTGATTAAAGAGAGGAGAAACCACAGGAGGGTGTTCTCCCTCAAATCAGACACTAAAAATATTGAGAACAAGTATTTATAAGTCTTGGAAAAATGGGCCACAATGTTGAGAAACCCCAAAGTGGGGATTTCTTCGCTCCCGACTTCGCCTTAACTGCGTGGCGAAGACACGTGTCTTCATGTTGCATAATCTTCCTTCGCCTTGATGAAGGATGGCCATGTGGCGAACATCGCCATATGACCCGAATGATGAAGCCCTTGAGAGTGAACCCAAATCGATCTTAAGATGTGTCTCCTTTTTCTCACATAGCAAGTCTTTTTGCTTAGCGGCGTGGCGCTAACGAATATTGAGTATGGCAGAACAAAAAGCCAATCTTAAGATGTGTCTCCTTTTTCTCTACAGCAAGTCTTTTGCTTCGCAGCGGCGAAATGCTTCGCCACAATGGACATACTCTTTCGCTGTGGCAAACCAGTGTTTCAGACAGCAAGTGGTTCTTCTTACTTAGATTTTTGCCTTTTCTTTGCTTGATTTTCTTCTAATGCTTGCAAAATATCAACAAATGAGGGATTAGTGTAATCTTTATGAAAATGGGTGTGAATCTAGCATTTAGGTTACATAAACACATGAAAAACATGCTATAAATGCTAGTATGATTCACACCTATCAATTCTTCAACGAAAAAGTCCTTAAAATCAAGAAATGATCTTTCTTTCTTTTTTAGAATTTCAAATCCTTCGTTCTTCAACGAAAAAGTATTTAAAAATCAGAAAAGATTATAACAAAAGTCCTTAAAATCGAAATAATACTTTTTTTTTAGAACTTGAAGATCATAGTTTTCAACGAAAAAGTCTTTAAAATCAAGAAAGATTCTTCAATGAAAAAGTCCTTAAAATCAAGAAATGACATTTTTTTTAGAACTTCAAATCCTTCGTTCTTCAACGAAAAAGTCTTTAAAAATCAAGAAAGATCATTTTTTGGTTTATAGAACTTCAAATCCTTCGTTCTTCAATGAAAAAGTCCTTAAACATCAAGAAAATATCTTTTTTCGGTTTTTAGAACTTCAAATCTTGTGTTCTTCACCTAAAAAAACCTTTAAACATCAAGAAAAACTCTTTTTTCGGTTTTTAAAGCTTCAAATCCTTAGGTTCTTCAGCATGATATATATATATATATATATATATATATATATATATATGCTCATATACTATATATATATATATACCATACCATATACTCCTCTCTCTTTCTCACTCTCTCTCTGTATTTTTTTAAATCGGGGAAATGAGTATGGTTCTTACATAAGTTTTTTTTTTCTTTTGCATGTAGATCTTGGTTTCTCTTCCTTTTAACTATCTTTTTGCCTTGTCTACCAGCGGAAACATATGAAATTAACTCCTCGACCACCGTTTGATGGACACGAAGAGCTTGCACCCAGGAATAAGTTCAGGTCATGCCCACCTTGTATTTTTAAGAGATTTTCTCATATACCTTCCCGGTATAAGGACACGAGGCTGGGTTGCCATAGCGATAGCGCCATTTATTGAAAATCTTCTGTAAAGAACTTATGATGTCAATCTCTTTCAGCATTCCATACGCCTGATTTCTTCTTATCCCTCCCTATGCAAATTTTACTCCATTTCCTGACATGGCTAGGCAATCTTCCTCAAGGTAAGGGTTTTTCAGTACTATTTCTCCACCCATTTTCATTTTTCTCTCTTACCCTTGGTTTGCGGTCTGCCGCTTTTCCAGATGTTACAGTGCTACTTTGCCATCTCTTATCCATTTTGGAGTTTGAGAATACTATCTTTGTTGAAAATGGTTATTCTGTCGGCGGCACTATTTTTCCTCTAACGTCAACATTAAAGATGCTTATTGGAAAAGAACTGCGACCTATGGCTCTACTAGCCAAGTCATGGCTTAGGGCATCTAAGCATTGGATCATTTGGGTGGACAGGCTATCCCCTAATTTCCAAGGACACTAGGAATCCTTAGGTATTGCCCAATTCATTAAGCTTACTAAGGTGAGTGTAACCCTTGATTTGGATTTGATGAGTATTGCCCTAAGGTTTTGGTCTAAGGGTTTGAATTTGTTTCTCTTCCCTTTTGGTCCCACATCCATCACCATGAGGGACATTCCTATCCTTATTAGGTTACCTATTAAGGGTTCAGAGGCTGTATGTCTTCTAGATGCCCATGACCCATCACTTCCTCATCTTGAAGTCTCTTCCACCTCCCATACTTCCTACTCATTCGCCATACGAAAGTGGCGAACTACGAGGTTCCTTCTACCACAGCATGGGGGTCACGTGCTGGGTTCTTCTTTTGGTTTGTGTTTTTCCCCATTGAAATGGCCTTGATGGAGTATCTTCCTCATTTAAGGCCCTTTCCATTAGGTAGCCTACGGCTTTTTGGTACCATTTTTCTAACCTGTGTGCCAAACCATAGAGCAAAATAATAAGTGAGATTTTATACCCGTAGGTGAGATGAGCCCTTTGGTTTTGTCTGGTGGATCTTTGTTGATTCTTTCCCTCCGTATTGTCTTTTGGGTGTTAGTCACTGACTCGATCTATTAGACTATGTCGCCAGACTCCCTTTCCTTTTTTTCATGAGCTTGGAAGGCGTTCTTTATCTCCGGCGGTGCCCGAAGTCGACCACGATTTCCGACCGTCTTGGCAACCAGTCTTGAGTTCACGCGCCCACCACTTCTTTGGATTTTAACTATCCCTCAGCATCCCTTAGCACAGTTTGTAGGGTTTTGATCATTAGGGGTTGTTATGCTTTTTCCCCTTAACTGTCCTCATCTTCTACAGTTTTCTTACCCAATTTGCCTTGCTTGTGGGCTCACCAGTTTGGATTTACTTAGTTTATCCCTTCATTCCCTTCGTTACCCTCAAGACCACCTACTGTAGTCTTAGTAGAACAACTGACCCAATCTTACCAGACTCCTACTTGTGGTCTCAAGACTATTATGTTGTTAGATGTAGAATCCTTCTCAGCCTGGTGGTCTGCCAAATTTGATGATCTTATCAGTTCTTACCCTTCTTCCTCAGGTATATGGATTTTTGTTCATTGTTTCTTGCATTCAGCTCTTTGACTTTCACCTTGATTTCTCTCTTTGCCTTTCTTTATGTAGGCTTCACTTCCTCTTCAACGAACTGTGCAAAAGGAAATTTAAGAAAGGGGTTGAGTAGTCTAAGCCTCTGGCGCTAAGCCCAGCCCGATCTAAGGCGGATTTGTAGTGAGAATAACTCCTCCCAGCACAGTGGAGATCTCCTGAAGATAGCTCGAAGCTTGAATTTTTCTAACCTGCAAGATTACGTCTTTATAGAGATTGAAGAAGCTGAGGAGGAAGTGTTAGGGCGAAGAGAAGAGATTGGCTTTACTGAGGATGAATCTAGAAAGCAAGATAGTTCAACGACATTTGAGGGAGGTCATTTCTCTAATGACGTTTAAGAATTTGAGAAGAGGCCGTTTCGGCTAGACGGGCTCCGTTTGGAAAACTCCTCGGCCGCTTACCTACAGGTTCACGTAGAGCATTTTCCCTTTCCTTTACTTTCTTTTTATCAAATTTCAAGTTCCTTATCATTTCCTTTTTCAGGTCTCTCCTTGGTCTACTTTGCATCTTGAGGTAGGAGTAGTTCCTTCATTGGATCTCTCTTTTCTGGACCAAGCCACTTCTCATGTTGAGCAGCCATCCAAACCTCCTACCGAATCGAATGTAGCTATTACCCATTCCACTCTTAGTCATCTTCTAAGCTTGGACCTTCTCTCCTTATCCATTGTCCAAAAAAATGCTTTTCACTCAGTTATGGTAGCGTTACAATCTACTTCTCATGAGCCTAAGGCTGGAATTTCATTTATGGGGTTATACATCGTGCTCTTGAGGTATTTTCTTCTATTGAGCATGTGGTAAAGGAGAATGCTCAAGTGATGTCCTAGTTGGAGAAATTGAGGGGGGAAAATATGAGTATAAGCAATCCAAGTTATCTATCGACCACAGCATATAGAGATTAGAGGAAGTAAAATATGAGTATCATGCCTATGAAGAGTGAATCAGATTATTGGCTGAAGAAATAGAGAGAGAGAGAGATAAAAAGCCAAGTTATCTTCTCTGATGAGATAGGGTGAGGTTCTTCAAGCTCAAGGCCTAAAGCACCAACAAAAGACCATTTCCTTGGGTGATTTCTATCTACATGGGGGGAAAGGCTGCGATTTGGCTTGATTGTGACATATTGATGATTCCGTAGAGAATGGCAGGACTAGGACTTTCTTTGAGATCTTTTAAGATCTAATCCCTCAATACCTCAGACATGGTTACTAATTTTGACATGGCCCTTAACATTATTCATACTAACTCATCTCTTTTATATCTTGCCATCATACTTTTAGGTAAGCTAAAGAATCTTACCTTTCTTGATTAGATGGCTATTGTCCAACCTTCTTTGATTGCTATGTTGGGAACTCATTGACATTTGCACAGATGCACTACTATATGTGTATGAACTAGTGGACCAAAGTGGTATTAGGCCTACCTTTGGATGTGTGCTATCCTTGAACACATTTACCCGTACACCACTAACCGCGCGACATTCATTAATTGGACGAGAATTGGCGTGGGGCTTTACCTCTAGATGTGTGTGTTTGACAAACACTTGCACATGCACACTTCTTGCATGTGGATGAACTAGTGGACCAAGGTGGCATTAAGCCTACATTTGGATATTTGTTGAAAATTTACTTTGAATAATTCTTGAATGATTTTTTCTGTTATGACAGGTACACTTTTGAGGAGGCTACATTCCCTCAATTTGGTGGCCATAAGACCTACTTTATTTATTTATTGTTATTAGGACGAGCTTGACAAAAAGAGCCAAAACCCATTTTCCTGAATCGTGGCCAAAAGCCTATTTTACATGACTCTCCTTAGCTCTTCTATCCCTTTCCATTGAGTCATTGTTGCAACTATGTAAGTCGTGGTTGCGACTATGCGACACAGATACTAAAAATAGGGTGTCATATCCTCAATCATCACTTTGGGTCATAGTTGCGACCATAGAGTACTGTGGTCACAACCATAAAACACTATGATCGTGACCACACTGGAAAGTACCTCATATAGGGTTCCATGGTCTCTTTGTTCATAGTCGCGACCATAGCACTGTGGTCGCGACCATAGTGCAAGATACTACCGCAGTTTTCTAAGGTCTCTTTGTTCATAGTCGCGACCATAGAGCACTATGGTCGCGACCACACTACAAAGTTGCATAACTTCGTCATTCCTTGTCCAAATCGCTTGATTTTTGTCTTGTTTTCTCCATTTCTAACACTTGTATTTGAATGTATAATGGTTACAAAGCCCACTTTCCTTTACTCTAATGAGGGCTTATCTTCTCAATCTTAGAGTGATTATGATACCTTCTCATGAACTTGTCCAGGTGCTCTGTTTGGGCAAATATGTGTACTAGTGGCCTAGAGGCCTACCTTATTCACTTGGATATTTCCTCCCTTATTTCCCCAATCTTGATGTGGTCAAGAAGACTTCCTTGGGGAATCAGTAGGTTGACAAATACAATGGCGCCTAAGAAACCACTTTCTCACGAGTTCATCCATATTTCTCTAGTCTTATAATGGTCATGGAACCTACTTTTGGAGAATTGATGACAAAACAAGCCCATTCTTGGGGAAAAGCCTTTCGCCCAGGATCAATAGGGATCCTGAAAACTAAACCTTCAATCAAATATCGGTGTTACTTCCTGTGATTTAAAGTGGCGGGGGACTACTTTATTTATTCATAAAACAATGAGGGTGTAACAAGTTTGACATTGAGGAATACAAAAGGTTTGAATAGTGAGTGGCCAAAATAACCTACTTTATCACTCAAAGTAACTACTAGGAATAGTTTCCCCAATCCAAAAATGGTCAATGGGACCTATTTTGCTTATTATTCCCTCATTCCCTAACTTAGTTTTTCTTGGCAGTGTCCAACATTTCCCACATTGTGGGAAAGTATTTATTAAGATACTTCCCATTGATGAACTTTTTGTGTGGCTCCTCTTCTAGGCTTGATAGCCAGTAGGCATTTCCGGGCGGTACTTGGTGAACCTTGAATGGTCCCTCCTAGTTAGGAGACCATTTCCCCAATTCTCTGTCTTTAGAACCAATGGGCAACACCACCTTCCAAATGAGCTCCCCTTCTTCAAAACTCTTTCTTTTGACCCGCTTGTCGTAGGCCCCAGTCACCTTCTTTTTCTGGATCATGATGTGGTCGAGCGCTTGTAATCTCTTCCCATCTAATGCCTCAAGTTCTATTATCTTAGTCTCACTGTATTCTTAAGGATTAAGGTCGTGCTAGATACCTTAGAAAGGCGCCACCTCTATTGGAAGCAACGCATCTGCCCATAGGTTAGAGTAAGGACTCACCCCTCTAGAATCTCCTTTAGAAGTTCTATAAGCCCATAAGGTGTTAGATAAAATTATGTGCCAATCTCTAAGATTATCCTCCAACGTCTTCTCTAAGATGCTTATCAACACCTTATTAGAAGCTTCTGTCTATCCATTTGCTTGGACATAAAAGGGAGTAGATCTAATGAGTTGAATGTCATAGTCCTTGGTAAAATAAGTCATCTTATCCTTAGTGAACATGTTGCCTTAGTAAGTTGTAATGGACTGAGGAATTCCAAATCTATGAATAATATGCTCCTTGATAAATTGGATCACATCCTTTTAATCTACCTTTTTCAAGGGTACTGCCTCCACCCATTTAGTGAAGTAGTCTGTAGCAACTAAGATGAAGTTGTGTCCCTTTGATGAAGCTGGGTAGATTTTCCCAATTAAGTCCATGTCACATCCTCTAAAAGGCCATGGTTTTACAATTGAGTAGAGTTCCTGACGGTATCCCTACGTATGCGCCACTCATTGGCTTCTTGTTAGCATCCCTTTGAGTAATTGATGCAGTCACTTATGATGATTGGCTAAAATATCATGTCTCCTAATCAACCATCCCATTTTTATCCCGGCTTGATGGGCTCTATAGACCTCTTCATGAACTTGCTTCATCACTTCCATGTTGCTTGGGAAGGATAGGCATTTGAGCAGTAACCCATCAGGTCCTTTTCTGTACAATTTTCCTTGCTTTTAGCATTATTTTTTCCTTATGCTTGCTCAACCTTTATAAGATGTAGGATTGGCTTAATCCTTTGAGTGATGTCTAACCTCTTCCACATGGTAGAGAAATAATGTTTAAGGTATTTCCCATTGATGAACCTCTGGTACGACTCCCCTTGTAGATTTGACATTGAATGTGTTTTTGTCATTTCCACATTAGGTTTTTCAAGTATCACCTTTTGGGACCTTATTTCTTTAAAGGGTTCAATGGTAATCCCCTTGTAAATGCAGTCTTCATCTGTTGTAGGTTGTTTTTGTTTCACTTTTACTAGGCTTTCCTCCATTTCCTTTGATTTGAAGAAACCTAGGAAAGTTAGAGAACTAGTAGAATAATTCAAGGAAATAGGATTTGTACTACATGGCAAGAATGGTTCCCAAAGTCGTTTCTTCGTTTAGTTGCAAAATAGACTGACATTCTTGTAGCTTTTCCTCCATATTTGGTTTTCTCTAGACTAGGCATCACCTTTTTCTTAAGATTCTCTACCTCCTTTGGCTTCCCCTGTAGCATTTCTTTAGGAAGTTGCCTTTTCTCCATGGCTCTTTGTCTCTGCATTCTCATTTTTTTGAGTTATGGTGAGCTTTTAGGGAAATTTCTTATGTTGCACCCCTTGCCATTTTTGTACAAGTGAAATAGTATACTATAAACCTTTGGGGTATTTTCCTTCTTGAAGGATCATTTATGCCCTTTTCCCTTAGAGAAACATGTCTCTCTTTTGGAGAAACAATCTTTTCCTTAGAGAACTTCTTGTTCTTTGCCTCCTGTTTTGAGTTTTCAAATAAATGGTATGGATATCTTCCATTATTTTTCCTTTCTTTGGCTGCAGGCACTCTTCCGTTTTACTGCCAAGTCATTTTTATAAGTCAAGTATTGCTTAGGAATCCATACCTTTCTTACCTTGACACTTGGTGAAAATCTCCCAGCCTTTTTTGAATTTAGCATAGCCCTTGAATCAGTAGCGGCTAGGTTGATTGAAGCTGTTAGTGGAAATGAATCTTCATTAATCATCATGGTTTCTTTTTCTCTGAGGGGCTTCGCTATGACTTCCTTTTCTTCGGGGAACTTCATTGTGACTTCCTTTTCTCTAGAGAACTTTACTATGAATTCTTTTTTTCCAAAGAATTTCACAATGACTTCCTTTTCTCCAAGGAAATTCACCGTGACTTCTCGTTGACCTTGTCTTTGATAACATTCCTGAAGCATCAGCAAGAATTAGTACTATGATTCCAAGAGTTGTCATACTTATAGTAGACTTTTCCTCTAAGCTCATCTTTGCTAGGGAGTTGGTGATCCTGAGGAAAAGTAATGAACTTCTCCTTCACAATGAATTCCTCAGTCTTTGCTACATTGAATGTATATTGGGCTTGTGCAATAAAGGCTTGTAACTTCTTTCCTAGGTCAAGTGGTGGAGGTGGCTACATAACAAGTTGGAGAATTTGTTGTCCCGTATTTCCATTCTCTCTTACAGGCGGCTGCATGATGCCCCTCGGGTCTCCATTGAAAGAAAAGCCCCCTTCATATACTCCAGGTTGTGTAAGTGGATTAGTCTGAGCAAAAATCCTACAAATTTGTGGGCTTGGGCACGTAGGTCTTTCCCACCTTTCACGTTCTCCAGTGCCACCCTCTCTCCTATGGGGAGGAAGGTGTCTAACCTACTGCATAGGTGGCGGTGAAATTCACCCGACTTCGTAGGTTCTTAGAATGTGCCCCACAGGTTGTTGAAAATTGTCTTTTAGGCTTATATAAGCGACTTCACACTTGTAGTTGTCCCTTTCTCTGGGTTCTCCAACATTGATTGAAATTCTTTATTTTTCCATAAGGCAATCCTTGATCCTCCCGATTCTTTATTTCTTGCATAAGAGCACGAAATTCATTAGGGTATTAGAGAAAGAATAGGCACCATCCATTACCTACCCTTCATTCCACTTGTTGATAGAGTGTTGGATAAATTCCTATTTGTCGTGTGGAGAATTCATCGATTTTCTATCATTAGCGAGGTTGGAACTCTTCTCTCATGTGCTGCTTCTGCAACATCAGGTCCTGATATCGAAGACTCTACAGTTATCTTACTTCTCAATTTTTGTGGCATTCTTCAACAAAAATGGGTCCCATAGAGAGTGCTAAAAATATGTTTTGGTGGATTTTCTAGTGGAATTCACCAACATATAAACCTGAAGATTGGTGAATCTGCAGGCGTGCCGAAGTATAATATTTTTGAGCTGAAGCTGTACTTAAAAATCTAAATTATGTTCAAACGACAAATGAATCCCCTAGTTCCCTTGATAGTTCCCTAGATTCTAAGTGAAAAATACCTTAAAAATTAGATTTCATAGACTAAACTGAAAGCTAATTAAAAGAAAAACTGAACGGGCTAGCTTGAAAAATAACATATTTCATTATAGAATTGGACTAAAAATCAAATAGTGAAGCAAAAAAGCTTTGAAGTGACAAAGTAATTGGAAAGAACATATAAAACTAAGATAGGAATCTAAATAAAAATGTTGCTGGAATTGTAGAAGAATAAGAGAAGTGATGAAATGCTCTTGCATTGGTTTTGAGTGTTTGAAAGTCTGCCTTTTGCTTTAATGCTTTGATTCCCTTTTATAGAAATTTATGAGTAACTACACCAACCCACTTTCTCCAATAGTTGTCCATGTCTCCACTAAAGTCTTGCTCCCTAAGTAACTTTCCACCACTATCCACGTACTTTGCCATGTCCTAACTTGGAGAAACAGTCTCCTCCACTTTTTCTTTTGAGACAAAGTCTTAATATTTTCTACTAACAGCTTTGAAAAATTATTTAAAATTTTCATAAATGTCCTTCAACTTTTTCATGGGTTGATTCTCATGAGTTTGGGCTTTCTGAGATTGGGTTGGGCTTGTTTTGGGCTTTGCATATCCCTTCGGCCCATTCCACTACCCACCCATTGGGCTGAAAAACTTATTTTAGTGTCAACAATAGGCTCATTAACCTCTCTTTTGAAACTTCTGAAGGAGCTTTGAGGGCAAAAATGGTAGTCAAACAAATTTCTCCTAATTGCATTGTGTATTTAGGTAGGGATGTCAATTTCGTGGGATAAATTTTAGTTTGCTATCCAACAACACCACGTTGCTTATTACAAAATCTTTTATGATATGAATAAATATTGTTGGTTCCAAGTAGATCTTTGTTTTAAAATTTTGAAAAACATAAGTTTTTTTACTCAATGTGTAATTTTGAGTGTTTTGAGTAAGAGATAAAAGATATATTTGATAATTATTTGTTAAAATAATTTTCTACTTTTTAGAAACAATTGATAATTAAAAAATATATTTTAATTTTATAAAAAGTAATATAATCATTATTGTTATAATGAACTTGGGAGTGTGGAAGTGGGAATGATAGAAAGAGTGAGCTTTAAGGTTGGAGAGTGAGCTTTAAGGTATCCAACCTACCTCATCCTAGTAGGAAAAGTTCATAGATTTTTTTTCCTTCCAAATGAGGTGGGTTCATGTATTGTTTTATACCATTTGTAATAATTATGTATAAAAGTTCATTTTGGAAATTAAATTAAATTAAATTTTATTTTTTATTTTATAACAACAATAAAAATAATAATTGTAGAATTTTGATTTTTTATATTATTTTAATGTAATAAAGAAATTGAGAATAAATTTTTTAAAAATTCAAATATTAGCTAAATGAATAAAAATAGAAATTTCTCATGTCCATCTCATCCATTCCATTTACTTATCCCTTAGTGGAAGTTACTATTTGTTCATGGCATAAAATTTGTGGTAAGTGATAATTCGCTACTAGTTGATGACAATAAAAACGCCACTAGCTATTGACAATTTGAGTTTGATTTCGACTGTTTACACAATCTTTTAGTTGTGAAGGTGTTGCTTCATTCTTGTTGTTATATATTATTGATAACGTTTATCAGTAAACAGTGGAGGATTATTATTATTCTATATAATAATGTGTCAATTTATAAAAAATTCCACCATTATAATTAAATGAATCCTTGCTCTCTCAAGAAAACCATTGCTTGTGTTCTCATTTGCAAAATCTCAATCTTGTTCTTTTCAAGCCTATAACGATTCAAATTAAGCTCCACAATTTAGCCTCCACTTGCTCTTAAAAGAAATTTATAAATTGATAGGGATGACAATGAAGTGGGTTCATGACAAATTTACCTCATCCTCAATCTATCCCATTTCTTTATACCTATTCACATCACCATAAAAAAAATGGAAGGAGCAGGGCAGGGTTTGGTTGAGCAAGTGTACAAATTCTCATTACTGCCCACTTTTACCTCATTTAATTTCTTCTAATTTTTTTCATTTTAAATTTTATCAAGAATAAATATATTTTTAAATAATATTTATTAAAATTTATATGATTCATTCTCATGAAAAAGTAATATCTTTATTTATATTTAAATTTTGAAAAAATAAATAATTAATTAATTAAAATTAATTTTTGTTTAAAATTATATATATTTGGGGTTAGGTGGGATGCGATAAAGTCATTACTCAAATCCACCTAGAACTTGCCCCAAGTTTTAAAAATCTTTCGGAACCTACCTCAAAACCATTTCTCTTTATCTCAATTCCTTTTAATTAAGAGTGGAGCAAATGTTCCAAAAAACATACTTCATTGCCATCCTAGTTATCACTAAATCATTCTCCAAAGTAAATCAATGTATTTCTAATATTATTTTTTCTTATATCCATTAACTTTGCATTACATCGATGAATGTATTTCTAATATTATTATTGAAATTATTTAACTACATTATTTATTATAAGTGATTAGCATTCTTACTCCTCTTCCAATCACACCGTGATGTAGTACACATTGATAATTTAAAAGCTAGGCACATGTTTTTGTGTTAATCCAATCTTTTATACAAGGAAAAAAAAGTCAATAAAATTTTTGTTCACGATCTAGTTTTTAATGATCTTAATGTGTGCCATTTCTGCCAATTAAAGATCAAATTGAAAATATAATGGCAAAGCTACTAACGGTTGGCTGCCACAATTTTACTAAAGACAAGTTGAGATTTCAAGAATCTTTAATCAGGGCACATATCTCTATCATCATTAATTTTTTTGAACATTAGTATTAATGTTACTTATATAAATCCGTCTTATTTTTTTAGGAACCACTCAATTTTTAAGTTACCTTAAAATTAGAGGTTGTGATGAAATTTATTAACTTGTTCTACTCTTTCGCTATAGTTTTTATTTTTTATTGTTATTTTTTTAATTTATAATTTGTAATTTTTTATTTTTAATATATGTAATTTATGGATCTAACGATGGGACAATCCACCTCAAGAGATAAGTTTTAGCTTGCTATCCAACCACACCATGTTGCTTATTGCAAAATATTTTATGATATGTCATCTTTTATTAAAACAAAATATACCTTTCATCAATGCATAATCCTGCCGATTCCAAGTATATCTTTGTTTTAAAAACTTGACAGGCAGGCATTTACCTGATGTGTAATTTTGCCGTACGTTTTTTGAGTAAGAGATAAAAGGATATATTAGATAATTATTTTTAGAACAATTTTCTATTTTTTTAGAATAAAAACTAGAAAATATGATTGATATTTAAAAATTATTTTTAAATTTTGAAAATAATAATCGTTATTGTTACAATGAACTTGGGAGTGTGGAAGTGGGAATGATAGATATATTGAGTTTTTTTGAGGTATCCATCCTACCTCATCCTAGCGGTATAAGTTTTTAGATTATTTTCTTCCAAACCGAGGTGGATTCATGTAACAGTATACCATTTGTACTAATTATATATAAAAGATAATTTTAGAAATTAAATGAATTGTTTTTTAGTATAATAATAATAACAATAATAATAATAGTAACATTTTGATTAATTATATTATTTTAATGTGATAAGGAAACTAAGAATAATTTTAAAAAATCAAAATAATAGCTAAATGAACAAAAATAGGAATTACTCATATCCACCCTACTCATTCCATTTATTTATCCCCTAGAGGAAGTGGCTATTTGTTCATAGTATAAAATTTGTGGTAAGTGATAACTTACTACTTTCACCGTGTATAACAAGTAGATGACAATAAAAACGCGACTAGCTATTAACAATCTGATTTGAATCTCGACTGTTCGCACTATCTTTTAGTTGTGAAGGTGGTGCTTCATTCTTGTGGTTTTATATACTATTGATTACATTTATCAATAAGCATTGAAGGATTATTATTATTATTCTATATAAAAATGTGTCAATTTATGAAAAATTCCGCCATCATGTATTCAATTATAGTTAAATAAATCCTTGCTTTCTCAAGAAAATCATTACTTATGTTGGTATATCATTATTGGTAGAACCCTTATCAAAAATAAAATATAAAGTACCTCATTTGTTGATGCAGTGGATGCCATAATGAATTGTCTATCACTTAGGACTAGAGTCTTGTATGTCTTATGCTGACAAAACTTAAGGAAATATGGACCTTACCTTAGCTAAACATCAACTACATTGGAAAGATTCTCTGTGGAATTAGCAAGAGATTAAGAAGATATGGTATTATTCTCTACGTATTGAGGAAGGAAGTATAAAAGGAAGAATTAGGCAAGATATTCAAAAGATATGGTATTATTCTCTTTGATTGAATAAGGAAGTATAAAAGGTAGAATTGTGATAATTCCAAATTAAGAAAATATCAGGAAATAGGAGATCTCACCTATTTCGTCGAATTGGAAGGTTGCACATTTGGCCAATATGAGATGATCCCATATATAAGAAAGGAAACCAGTGATTGTAAACACATAAAACAAACTTTGAAGGTTGTGGATTTGGCCAATATGAGAAGATCCTATCCTCGTGCTTAAATATGAGAAGAAGAGGCCTTTGCAGATCATCGATTAAGCACATAACAAGAGGTCTTCTAGAGGAGCTATCTTTCAAGAAAGAGCAACTGTAGGTACTACTCGAAAACCTTGATGTGAGCAATATGTTTACTCCACTTAGGATGGAGTGATTGGGCATCAATGAACCCATATGTGTATGGGAAATAAGGGGAGCTTATTTCAATGTTTTTATATGGGATAGTTGTGAGAAGACGATTGTGAGAAAGGGGGAGCCTTGTCTCACTTAAGTCCAACTTGTAAGCTGATTTATAAATAGTGAAACACCTTACATTTGGGCTTAGCCCCGCGAACGTAGGCAATTGCCAATATACATAACCAATCTCCGTCTCCTTTTATTTTTAGTATAAAAGGGTTAACTGTCTCAGTTATGAAAGTGCATTACCAATTGATGCAGCACTTCATAGAGCACTGTCAGAATACACAGTCTATATTCTATTTCAATTGGTATCAAAGTAGGTCACTCTAAGATACTAAGTGGATCCTAAGACTATTTTTGATTGTTTGTTTCTAAGTACCAGATAGATCTTTTGAAAGAAGGTGGATTAGTTGTTCGTCCCCCTTTGTTGGACGGAAACAACTATGGTTACTGGAAATCTCGCATGCATGCATTCATCAAGTCAATGGATGAACTCGCCTGGAAAGTAGTCCTGACTAGTTAAACTCCTCCCACTAAGAAGGATGAGTCGGAAGCTTGAGTACCTAAAGCGAACTTATTTGGGCTGGCGTGAGAATGACGATCGTCGAACAATTTGATAACCCGAATCTTGATGGTGTAAGTCCCACACAATTCAAAAGAATCTCGGCCACTGAGTCAGCCAATGATGCATAGGACATACTTCAAATTGAGTTCAAAGGTACTGCTATTGTGCGGAAATCAAGAATAGAACTGCTCATCTCTAAGTTCGAGAATCTCTAAATGGAAGAAACTAAAATAATAAAAAATACCATACGAGAGTAAGTGATATCTCAAATGAGTCATTCATTGTAGGAGAGAAAATTCCTGAAGAAAAGCTCATACAAAAAGTGCTAAGAACTTTGCCAAAGAGGTTCGCTTACAAGGCAGCACCATTGGAGAAGCCAAGAATCTCGAAACCATGAAGCTTGAGGAACTGATTGGCTCACTCTACACTTTTGAACTAGAGCTTGAAGAAGACAAGAAGTAGAGGAAAAGAACGGTGACTTTCCAGGTTGGGCCTCAATAAGGTGAAAAAGATTAAGGAGATGATCTTGTTGAATCTATGGCTCTCTTGACCAAGAACTTCAATCAAGTTGCTAGAAAAATGAACAAGAGACTAAAAGGTACTTACTCAACAAAAAACACAAATTTCAATCCTAATCCATTTACAGCTCCCTTTAAGGGAAACAAGTTTTCTGGAGTCAACATTGAAGCAACAAACAATAGCAAAGGAATTCAATGTAGGGAATGTGAAGGATATGGTCACATCCAGGTAGAATGTGCTGAAACCCATAAGAAAAACAAGTCCTACACAATGACCTGGAGTGATGAAGAGACTGAGGAACAAAAGGAGCCCTTCAATGAAGCTAAGGTCCTAGTTAGCTTAGCCACACTAGAGGACTCTCTTGAAGATGTCCCAACAAATGTTGTATCATCCCCTGGGGCAGTCTCAAAAAGTAGCGATGATGAAGAGATTTCGGATGAAGAACTGGTCCATTCCTATAGGGTCATGTACAAAAGACTAGTGAAAGCCCTCAATGAGAATCAGGATCTACGAAAGCAAGTTTTTCTACTGAGCAATGAGAAAGAAAACCTTAACAAACAATGCAATATGCTCTAAGATAAGGTGTGTCAATGGGAAGAGTCTCTGCGTGAACTGGAGCAGATGAAGAAGTTTGTACGTATGTTGAATTCAAGGACTACAATCCTTGAACGAATTTTGGATATGGGAAAAGGTCTAAAGAACGTGGTGGACTCGAGTTCAAGGGAGGTAACCTAGGTAACAACGTCCTAACAGAAGAAAGTCATAAGGGTAAAGATCACCATCATAAGAGAAAGACATCCTTACCAGCACTCAGATGCTATTACTGCAAAGATTGGGGACACATCATGAAGGAGTGCTCTCACTTCTTAATGTGGCAAAAATTAAGGCAACAGGAGCAGCACTCAAAGACCAAGTAGGTTTGGAGAATAAAAAGGGATGGGCGATGCCTAGTTATATGCACCTCTCTAAAAATAAAGGTAGAAGAGAAATGGTATTTCGATAGTGGTACCTCCAGACATATGACTGGTAACATGGATTTTTTTATCAACCTACAACCATGTAGTCTTGAATCAGTAACTTTTGGAGATGGAGGTAAAGGTGTAGTTCTTGGGAGCGGCTCTCTGAAGGTACCAGGTATGCTTAAACTAGAGAATGTTTTGCTTATGGATAGACTAAAGGTAAACTTCATCAGCATTAGCCAACTATGTGATGGCAACTTGTTTGTTCAATTTACAAAAGGAAGTTGTCTAGTCACTAATAACTCAAACTTATGCGTCATGAAAGGTAAAAGGTCATCGGACAACTGTTATCTACTGACTCTTTCAAGGACTTACTTCATTACCTTGATAAACAATTCATATATTTGGCATCAAAGGCTAGGTTACTTAAGTCTTAGAAGCCTAACTAAAACCATAGCAGCAAATGTTGTTCTGGGAATTCCAAAAATGAAAGCTAATACTGGAAAAATATGTGATGCATGCCAACTAGGAAAGCAAGACCGGGTGCCCCACAAAGTGACACAACACATGACCACCATAAGAACTCTTAAACTTCTTCACATGGACTTCATGGGACCTATGCAGGTTAAAAGCCTTGGTGGAAAAAGGTACGCTTTTGTGTGTGTGGACGATTTTTCTAGATACTCTTAGATACACTTTCTCAGGGAAGAATTAAACACCTTTGAAGTATTTGAGGCTTTACTTCGAAGACTGATGCTAGAAACGAATCTCTGCCATAAGAAGGTTGTACGAATCAGGAGTGATCATGAGAGGGAGTTTGAGAACTCATATTTTGACAACTTCTGCAAAAACATGGAATAAAGCATGAGTACTCTGCTCCTAAGACTCCTCAACAGAATGGAGTAGTTGAGCAGAAAAACAAAACATTACAAGAGATGGCTTGAGTTATGCTTAAAGCAAAGAAGGTCCCAATTCAATTCTAGGCTGAAGCACTAAACATAGCATGCTACATTCAAAACCAAGTATACCTCTGTCCAGGAACCCCCATGACACCTTATGAAATATGGAGAGGTAAGAAGCTTAACCTGAAACATTTACATGAGTTCAGAAGCACATACTTTGTGTTGAATGACAAGGAACATATGAGCAAATTTGATTCAAAATGTGACGAGGGCGTGTTCCTCGGATACTCTCCAAACAGTGGAGCCTACATGGTGTATAACAAGCGCTTAAAAATAGTTATGGAATCAGCTAATGTTGTAGTCGATAATTAGGGAACTGTTTCTACAACTCCAAGGTCAGATGAAAGCAAGACTGAAGGTCCACTGCATGCATCCAGAGAAGATGCCTCAACAAATGATGCAACACCAAAGGATAACTCCAGCCTTGACATAGAAGATGCCTCACCATTTCCTGAATCACTCTCTCAGCCTAAAGAACCTACCACTAGCTCTGTAGGATTCAATTGAGAAGCATTCGGACAAGTTCAAAAAGACCACTCCGGAACAGACATTTTTGGAGATCCAGAGGCAGGTGTTCGAACAAGAGGTAAGCCTAAAGTGAATTATAGGGAAATGGTGGGCTACACATACTAAACCTCATCCATTGAACCCAAAAACTTCAGGGAAGCTTTGGAAGATGAATACCGGTTGATGGCAATGCAAGAAGAACTGAATCAATTCATAAGGAATGAAGTATGGGATCTAGTACCCCGACCTCATGTTGTCAGTATTATAGGAATAAAATGGATCTTCAAAAACAAATCAAATGAAAACGAGAATATCACCATAAACAAAGCCCACTTGGTTGCTCAAGGATACACTTAAGTGGAGGGAATCGACTTCGATGAGACATTCGCTCCAGTAGCTCGCCTGGAATCAATTTGTCTCCTTATAGCATTTGCATGCACGCTTCAATTCAGACTTATCATATGGATGTCAAAAGTGCCTTCCTAAATGGGTACTTAAATGAAGAAGTGTTCATGGCACAACCAAAAGGCTTCGAAGATCCTACTCACCTTGAGTATGTATACAAGTTAAAGAAGGCGCTCTGTGGGCTCAAACAAGCACTTATGGCCTGGTACAAAAGGCTCTCTAACTACCTCGTCAATAAGGGATACTCTAAAGGGGGAGCCAATCAAACCCACTTCATAAAACAAAGCAATAATGATGTCATCATGGCACAGATTTATGTTGATGACATAGTGTTTGGTGCAACGTCGCAACGAATGGTGGATCATTTTGTGGAACACATGAGCTGTAAATTTGAAATGAGTCTCTTGTGGGTGAAATGGCCTATTTTCTAGGCATGCAGGTTAAATAGTCAGGTAATGGAACCTTCATTTCACAAACCAAATATGCCAAGAACCTGGTTAAGAAGTTTGGACTAGAATCGGCCACTCACTATCGCACACCTGTCAAAACTCATACAAAAATATCCCGAGACGAAGGTGGAAAGAAAGTCGATAAAAAAACGATACAGAAGCATGATTGGAAACCTATTGTATCTTACAACAAGCAGACTAGATTTATGCTACAATGTTGGAATATATGCTCATTATCAAGCCTGTCCCAAGGAGAGTCATTTGAGTGATGTAAAGAAAATTATCAAATATGTCAGTGGAACTGTAGAGTTCGGACTGTGGTAATCTCATGACTCCTCTACAACTCTAATGGGGTACTATGATGCTAACTAGGCTGGTAACTCTGATGGTCGAAAAAGCACCTCGGGTGGGTGTTTCGTTCTTGGAAACAACTTGGTTTCTAGGTTTAGCAAAAAACAAAATAGCATATCCCTATCTACAGCAGAAGTATAATACATTACCACCGAGAGCAACTGTGTGACTCATGCGGATCTGGCTTATGTTGAAAGATTACGGTGTCTTAAAGGATCTTTCTATGACACGGGTATGACAACATCTTTGTGATAATCTCAATGTCATCAACATCGAGAATCTGTGCGGCTCCACAGACAAGCACATCTACATTCGCCATCATTTTATTCGAAGTCTTGTCTAAGACAAAGTCATTGAGCTTAAGCACGTTCCCATAGAGCATCAACTCGCCGATATCTTCACGAGGGTAGGTGCTTCCCTTCTTAAAACATTGCCTCTCCCAGGGTTTGTATCGATAAATGGAGTAGCCCCCGGCTTTCAAAGTGTGTACAAAAAAAAAAAAAAAAAAAAACAACAACAACAAAAAATTTATCAACGAAGTTGTTCCCTACATCTTTTAGTGCTTTATGTCTCTCTTATCATTACAGGCTTGAAGATAGCAGGATATCTCGAAAAAGCGGGGACGGTGGCGCATTATGTCTTCCTTACTCTTTGATGGCAGTTGGTATTTACACACGATTCACCTGCTTTTTGAGCGGAGCAACCTTCCTTGGTTGTGTTTGGCTATCTTCATAGCATGTTTGACAACTTTCCTTTGAAGTGAAGCTTTCTACCCTAATTCTTCTTCACAGTTGCTCTTGCTCTAACTATGGTTTCCACTCATTCAAGACAACCAGGGGGTCGAAGGAATATATCTCGACGCCCCTCTGCATCGGTTCAAGGGTATCCATAAGATTGACACACAGTTTGGGACTAGAGGTGATGATGTTGCCTCTACTGATGACTCCACCGTTGCCCCAACACCTAAGCCTTCTCATGCTGCACCAGACTTGTCTTCTCCTCCACCAATGGATAGCCGTCTTGCCTCTCATCTACCACTGAACTTCGTCTACTACAAGACCATGCTTCTTTGCTTCCTTATCTTATACACTCAAACTGAGATAAAAAGGCTTTTGTCACTGCTTCCCTTGCCTCTCTTGACTCTACTGTCCCCATTGGGCCTTCCCTGTCTCCTCCGGTTGCAAGTGACTCCACTCAGCCTGCTAGCAGCGGTGATACTAAACATTTGGATTTTTCGGATTTCATGCTTTAGACTTCCCTTCTTTGGCAAAGAGAGAGATAATTTGGTATGGTAGACATATTCTATCACACTCGAGTTCTTTGCTTTGATATGGCGATGTCTCTTGTTCTCTGTTTCAATATGGTATCCTACTCTTTGTAGTTCTCTTTGTGTTTTCGATTTGATTATCTGCATAAGGGTCCCTGCACATGTTTCGTCTGGTTGTGGATGATTAGTTTATGCATAATTATATTCTTGGTAATCCCCAAATTTTATTTTTTTCCAAAGGGGGAGATTGTTGGCGTATCATTATTGGAAGAACCCTTGTCAAAAATAAAATCATAAAGTGCCTCACTTGTTGACGTAGTGGATGCCGCGACGAATTGTCTATCACTTATGACTAGAATCGTGTATGTCTTCTGCTAACAGAACTTAAGGAAAGGTGGACCTTACCTTAGCTAGACATCAACTGCATTGGAAAGAGTCTCTATGGACTTAGGCAAGAAATTCAGAAGATCTGGTACAATTCTCTACGTATTGAGGAAGGAAGAATTAGGCAAGATATTCTGAAGATCTGGTATTATTCTCTAGGATTCAAGAAGGAAGTATCAAAGGTAGAATTGTGATCATTCCAGATTATGCAAATATCAAGAAATAGGAGATCTCACCTATTTCGTCGAACTGGAAGGTTACGAATTTTGCCAATATGAGAAGATCCCATATATAATTCAATCCCATATATAAGGAAGGAAAGCGGTGATTGTAAACACATAAAATGACTTTGGAAGGTTGCGGTTGCTTGATATGAAAGATCTCATCCTGGAGTAGCCAAATAAGAGAAGAGGCGCTGCGGATCATTGATTAAGCACATAACATGAGGTCTTCTGGAGGAGTCGTCTTTTGGAAAAGAGCAGCTGTAGGTACTTCTTGAAAACCTTGATGTGAGCAGTACGTTTACTCCACTTGGGATGGTGTGATTGGGCATCAATGAACCCAGATGCATATGGGGAAATAGGGGCTTATTTGATGTTTTTATATGGGACCAGTTAGGAGAGCCGAGTTGTGGTAAGAGTGTATGCCGTTTAAGTCGACTGTAGCTTTGATTAATAAATAGTGAAACACCTTACATCGAACTGTTATAGACGTAGCGATTCTTTGAACCGCGTAATCAATCCCTGTCTTCCTCCATGTGCGTGTGTGTGTGCTTACTCTTTCATCTAACCCTTTTATCTTTCTACTTCGTACATTATTCTAATCATCACATTGTCTAACAAAAGGGTTAACTATCTCAGTTATGACAATGTCTTACCAGTTGATGCAGCACTGCATAGAGCACTGTCATAATACACAGTCTCTATTCTATTTCAACTTGTGTTCTCATTTGCAAATCTCAATCTTGTTCTTTCTAAGCATGCAAATTAAGCTTCACATTTAGATGATAAACTTTCCATTGGTAGGTTTTGTTATCTATCTTTTCACAATCTAGTCTCCAGTTTCACTAAAAAGAAATTTGCAAATTATTAAGGATGGCAATGGGTAGGCTAATGACAAAGTTACCTCATCTCCTGCCTATCTCATTTTTCCTATTTTTTCATTTTTAGAATTTAAAATTTTATAAGAATAAATATATTTTTCATATGAAAGGTATTAAAATTTATATGATCCATTCTCATGAAAAAAATTAATATCATTATTTATATTTAAATTTGAAATTTTAATAATTAATTAATTTTTTTATTTGAAATTATATATAATTGGGGTTAGGTGGGATGCTATAAAATCATTACTCAAATCCACCTTAAATCTGTCCGAGATTTTAAAAAACTTTCGAAACCTACTCAAATCCACCCTAAATATGTCCTAAGTTTTAAAAAACACTTTCAAAACCTACCTCAAAACCATTCATCTTTATCCCAATTCCTTTTTATTAAAGGTGGATCAGCAGATATATAAAAAAACTTGCATCATTAACATCCCTAGTTTTTACTAAATCATTCTCCAAAGTAAATTAATGTATTTCTAATGTTATTATTTGCAATTACTTGAGCTACATTCTTTACTAAAAGAGTTTTAGCTTGCTATCCATCCACACCACATTGCTTATTGCAAAATCTTTTATGATATGCATAAATCCTACAGATTCAAAGTAGATCTTTGTTTTAAAAACTTAAAAAACATAGGTTTTTACCTAATATGTAATTTTTTTTTGTGTTTCAAGTAAGAGATAAAAGATATATTTGATAATAATTTTTTAGAGCAATTTTCCATTTTTTAGAATAAAAACTAGAAAATATGATTAACAAATAAAAAGTATTTTTTAATTTTATGAAAATTAACAATTGTTATTGTTAAACATGAACATGGGAGCGTGGAAGTGGGAATGATAGACAGAGTGAGTTTTTTTTAGGTATCCATCCTCCTTGTAGGAAAAGTTTATAGATTTTTTTCTTCCAAACGGAGGTGGGTTTATCTATTGTGTTATACCATTTGTACTAATTATATATAAAAGATAATTTTGGAAATTAAATTAAATTATATTATATTATATTTTTATTTTAGTATAATGATAATAATAATAGCAACATTTGATTATTTATATTATTTTAATGTAATAAAAAATTGAGAATAATTTTTTAAAAAGTTAAATGAACAAAAAAAAAGGAATTTATCATATCCACCCTACTCATTACATTAATTTATTCCCTAGTGGTATTGACTATTTGTTCATAGCATAAAATTTGTGGTAAGTGGTAACTTACTACTTTCACTATGTAAAACATGTTCATGATAATAAAAACTCGACTAGCTATTAACAATCTGATTTGGATCTCGACTATTTGCACAATCTTTTAGTTGTGAAGGTGATGCTTCATTCTTGTTCTTATATATTATTGATTACATTTATAAGTAAACAGTGAAGGATTATTATTATTCTATATAATAATGTCAATTTATGAAAATTCCACCAATATAGTTAAATGAATCCTTGCTCTCTCTAGAAAACCATTTGTGATGGCACGAACTAGGGTCCGTTGATTGCAAATCGACACAAAGGAAAATCTATACGTCTCGTATTATGAGACACACAAAAGAGTAAAATGACCACTTGGGCCTACATGTCATACTCATCCAAATACATTCAACCAATTATATTCCAATAATTCAAGAGTTATTACATCACTCTTACTTCAAACATATATTAAAATATACAATTCTAATACATGTTATACCAAAAACTTCAAAACCTGGCTTGGCTTTCTTCAAAATCGAAGCCTCTATATAGCAGTGCGTCTTCTCGACGCTCCTGTACTGAAATAATATTCCCTCGACGGTGAGGCTATTGCCCGATAGTGGAATTTCCCTAATGATTCTCCCCACTTAAGTGCATATGCAATGATCAATGTAAACATACGCTCCAGTAAATCATTGATCTTGAATGTCTAAATGCCATTTTCATGTCTCGAGTCCTCACCGACTCCCTCACACTTGCCTAAGCCATGTATGAGAAAAATAATCAGTTTTCAAAACAAAACTTGTTGTTCTCGAAAACACACTACCGAGTTTCGGTAAAAGTATAGGACTACCCTCCGAGGCGAATGTGTTGAAGAACTTTCCTAAATAGTCATGATCCTCATCCGAGATGATTTGTTAGACTATCTCCCTTATTCTCCGAAAAATCCATCACTTGTGAAATTCTTTTATAACACGTGTTGCGTTTTAACACTAATTCATGTCATTTTACACACACCTAATTCTAGTTACCCAGATTACATATAAAATCATTATGCCATTTCAACAATTTTTTTTTATACCAATATATCAAATATGCATATATTTTCAAATTTACAATCACACCACATGTAATTCAATTTTTATCAACCATCACCCAAATTTTCTCACTTGAGCTAATTACTATTCCATTTCCAATGGCCTACACACACAATTATATTTTGTATAATTGTGGCATCATGCTAACACATCAAACATCAACCTATTAATTCTTTGATCAACCAACTCAAACCATTCATTTCAAACAATTTCATGCACACAATACATGGACATTTTTGGTCCATTTCACACAAGTGGAAATTTTGTTTTTACAGTCCCAAAGCGAGGGAGAACAAAGTGAAGTACGTCGTGGCATTCATCAACATCGACTCCACTTGCAATGGAACCTATTCCATGGCCATTTAAAGGCCTCATACACCAAAATATGATTTGTCTTAATCACAACACAAGCATTAAACGGTCATGGGTATCCCATGCTCAAAAATTCCAACAATTCGGTCCCAAGATCAAACGGCCCCTCACGGCCTCAATCAACTCAACCATCAACAAAACACTTAAATCAAGAGTAAACCAAGTAGGAGAAAACCCCTACCTCACGGAGTTTGTCGAAACTCCTCAAAACTGATGCCCACACATAGCCCTCGCCGCGTAGAACAACTTTCCTTCTTGCTCCGTCGAAAATCGACGGTCCGATTGATCGAAAATCTAGAGAGAAGACACTCTCTCTCTCTCTAAAAATCACAAAACCTAACTTTCTGCATCTCCATTTTCCTCCTGCACGTTTTCTCCTTTCTTTTTGAAGAAGAAGACCACTATTTGAAGTTTTGTCTTTTTCCTCATTAACAATTCTATTAATGTCATCCATGTCCTTAAGCCTTTGATTTTTGACACTTAGCACTATCTAGGCCGTCCATTTCTATCATCTCTCTACTCATGCAACATATGCCACATGAGTGCATGTTATGATGACTTTGTCACATCATATCAGATTTTCGGCACGTGCACAAGTGCCTCGAAAAGCGTGCAAATTAAACTTGATCTCGAGAATTGATGAAATTCGTGGTAGCTAGATTTCGCAAGAAAATTCCAACGGTGAAGTCCATTTCGTCATCCAAGATCTAAAAAAATTTCGGATTTTTACCGAAATTACGATTTTGCCATTTTTCCGAAAATTGGAATTTTCTCGGGTCTTACACCATTGCTTATGATCTCGACTATTTGCACAATCTTTTAGTTGTGAAGGTGATGCTTCATTCTTGTTCTTATATATTATTGATTACATTTATAAGTAAACAGTGAAGGATTATTATTATTCTATATAATAATGTCAATTTATGAAAAATTCCACCATTATAGTTAAATGAATCCTTGCTCTCTCTAGAAAACCATTGCTTATGTGCTCATTTTCAAATCTTAATCTTTTTCTTTCCAAGCCTATAATGATGCAAATTAAGCTCCACATCTAGATGACAAGCTTTTCATTGATTGGTTTTGCTATCTATCTTTTCATAATTTAGTCTCCAATACTTTCACTAAAAAGAAATTTGCAAATTATCAGCGATGACAATGGGGTAGGTTCATGACAAAGTTACCTCATCTTAGCCTATCCCATTTTTCATAATTTTTTTTTTTCATTTTTAAAATTTTGAATTTTACTAAGAATAAATATATATTTCAAATAAAAAGTATTAAAATTTATATGATCCATTCTCATGAAAGAAATAATATCTTTATTTATATTTAAATTTGAAAAATAAAAATTAATTAAAAATAAATTTTATTTGAAATTATATATAATTGGGGTTAGGTGGGATGCGACAAAGCCATTACTCAAATCCACCCTAAATCTATCCCAGATTTTAAAAATTTTCAAAACCTACTTAAATCCTCCCTAAAACTAGGATTAACAAAATTTGACACGACACGTGAACATGACACGAACCCAACACGGTTTTTACAGGTTTGGGTTGAGTATAATCGTGTTTAGGTCATATTCGTCTTTGACCCATACAACCGCGTTTAATAAATGAGTCATATTAAATCTTGCGACATGTCTAACCACAATTTGATCCAAATTGGCCGTTTAATTATTATATTAATTAATTAACTATTTTAATAAGTTATTATTTATGTTAAATATGGATTATTAATTATAATTCCTATTAATTTAAATAATAAAATTAATAAACATGTTAAATTTAATAGGTTATTTGTGTTAAACATGTATGAATTATTAATTATAATTCTTATTATTTTTAATAATCAAATTAAATTAGTCATATTCGTGTTGACCTGTCTAACACGAATAATAAATAGGTTGGGTTTAGGTTAGCGAATGTTGACATGTTTATTATTCGTGTCTTGTTTGGGTTGATGAATGTTGACACGATCCGTACATTAACACGATACGAACACGACCCATCAACACAAATTGTCACCCCTACCTAAAACACAGTTTTAAAAAACTTTCGAAATCTACCTCAAAACCATTTATCTTTATCCTGATTCCTTTCTATTAAGAGTCTTGTAGATATCTCAAAAAACTTGTATCATTACCATCTCTAGTTTTCACTAAATCATTCTCCAAAATAAATTAATGTATTTCTAATGTTATTATTGCAATTACTTGAGCTACATTCGCTATTAAAAGAGCTTGGCGTTCTTACTCCTCTTTCGATTACACCATGGTGCGGTACATATTGACAATTTAACGGTTAGACACATGTTTGTGCTAATCCAATCTTCTATACGAAAAAAAGTATGTCATATGGGATTGATTAACATTACAATCTTCTATCTAATGACAATCTTATTGTGTTAAATTTCTGCCCATTAGAGATCAAATAACAAATATAAATAATTAAATACACACACAAATACCATTCAATTGATTTCAAATTTACAAAATTAACACCACTCTTGCAGCCACATCAATATATTTTGGAAAAGCAAATCGTCATTCTTTGTGAAGTTGAAAAAATATTACTCATTATTTGAAAACTAAAGAGGAGAAAACATTAAATCTAAGATCACGAAAAATCTGCTGTACCTTTTCATTAAATGTATGTATTACTTTAAATATAGATTTCGTTCTAGATTTTCTCATTAATTTGTAGCCATTTCTGTGGGTGAGTGCAAAAAGTTTCTGGGGATGAACCAAGAAAATAAAAATATATGGGCGCCAAAAAGTCTCTCTCTCACTCACTTCTCTCTCTATATATGAATAACAGCCTTTGCATTCCATTGGCACATTCAGTATTGAGTCAACATTCATTGCATTCCATTTCTCTTGCAGTTTGAAACCTTTTTTAAGATGGTCGAAAAGAAAAATACCTCAAATCAATCCTCCAAGGCCAAACCCTCTTTTGATGTTGTAAGATCCGAGAAAATCCAATTTTCTCAAAAATGGCAAAACTGTAATTTCGATAAAAATCCAAAATTTATTTTCTAGATCTCGGATGACGAAATGGATTTCACCGTTGGAATCATCTCGCGAAATCTAGCTAACATGTCGAATTTCGTCAAATTCCGAAACAGTTGGAATTTGCATGTTTTTCGAGGCATCGAGTATCGGGTGCCGTAAAACGAAATGTGATGTGACAAAGGTCACCTATAACACGTACTCATGTGACACATGTTACATGAGTAGAGAAATGATAGAAATGGACGGCCTAGATAGTGCCAAGTGGCAAAAATCTAGAGGAAGGGACATAGATGTCATTTTGTAAATTTTAAATGATAATAAGACGAAATAGAGAATAGTGTTTCTTCTCCAAATTAAAAGACAAAGAAATGGGTAGTGGGCTGGAACGGTTTGTGCAGAGGTTGGAATTTCATATTTTTTTTTAGACAGAGAGTGCCTTCTCTCACAGGATTAAACTTGAGAATCAGGCCAGTCAGGTGCCCGGAGGCTTGAAGGAAGGCTATTCTGTGGCGAGACTCTGGCATTGGGCTCGGTTTTAAGAGTTTCGACAAAGCTCCGTGAGTAGAGAGGTTTTATCGCAATTGTTTACCCTTGTTTAAGTGCTTTGTTGATGTTTCGATTGGTTGAGGCCTTGAACGGCGGTTTGATCGGTCCCAAAACTTGGGACCGAAGTGTTAGAATTTATGGAGCCCGTTTAGGCGGTTGTGGCTTGATTCCTGTTGTTTGGGCATGTTGAGTGATGATTTATTCAATTAATTCATGATTTGGTGTGTATGAGGCCGGAAATGGCCATGGAATTCGGGTTCACAAAGTGGAACCGATGTTGGGTAGTGGTCGTGAACAGTAACCCGAGGGTTTTACTGTTCATGTGAATAGTGACACGAAATATTTTTATGAAAAAATGTGTTTGATTGAGTGATTCAAATTGAATTGCTCATGTGCGTTAATTAGCCACGTGAGCTAATTTTTGTGTAATGGATTGAGAAATTATTTAAGAGAATGGCTTGAGTTGTATAGGAAATTGAATAAGTTAATACATGATTTTAAATGTGTTAACAAAATGACATAATTATATAAATTATGTGTGTTTGTAGGCCATTGGAGATGATAATGTGAATTGCTCAAGTGAGCTAATTTGGATGATGGTTGATCAATAGTGAATGACATGTGTTGTGAGTGCAAAATTGAGAATGTTGCATATTGATATATATATTGGTTGAAATGGCATAATGCATTTTCATATGCACTGGGTAACCTAGAAATTAGGTGTGAGTGCATGACACGACTTTTTTGAAAAATGAACATGGTTGCGAAAGGAATTTCACATGATGATTTTCTGGAGAATGGTGTTGGGAGATGGTCCTACAGTCGAAGGAGCCCATGTATTGTTTTGGAAGGTTCTCCAACACATTCTCCTCGAAAGGTAGTCCCATATTTTTACCGACACTTCGGTAGTGTATTTTCGAAAACAACAAGTTTTGTTTTGAAAATGATATTTTTCTCATACATGGCTTAGGCTAGTGTGAGGGAGTCGGTGAGGATTTGGGACATGGGTTGGTCATTTAGACATTCAAGTAGGATCACGAATATGCTTGAGTGTGTGTTTACATTGGATCATTGCATATGCACTTAGATGGGGAGTAACCCATTTAGGGTGATTCCACTACTGGGCATTAGCTCACCCTGTCGAGAGAATATATTATTTCAGGTACAGGGAGCGTACGAAGAGATGGTTCATCTTAGAGGGTGATTTTGAAGAAAACTGGGTTGTGGCTTTGATGGTTTTGGTTTAATATGTATTAGAATTGTAGATTTTAATATGTATTTGTATTAAGAGTAATGTATAACTCTTGAACCATGTAAACTAATTGGCTGAATGTATTTGGATGAGTACGACATGTAGTATATATTTGGTTGGGATATGTTTGTTGTGAGTATTAATGCAGGGGCCCAAGTGGCCATTTTTACTCATTTTAATTGTATATGGACCCTGTGTGGCCATATTGAACTGTTTGGGACAGGTTTTGTATTTGGGTAGAGCTCCCCGTACAAAGGGACTGCGCCGATTTTGTGAGTGGTGTCGGTTTGCAGGCATCCACTGAGTATTCAGTTGACGGGTTGTCAACGGACACCTCGGTTTTGGGGCGTCACAGCATGGTATCAAAGCCTAGGTTTATAAATACCTAGAGTTAAGTGTTGATAAGTTAGGTATACGATTACCTAGGGCTTGAGGGATTTGGGTCAAGGCAAGAGTTATTAAGGTGTAAGACATCACCACTTTGTGTGGCTCGATGTAGGTTTAGGTATGTGATTACCTAGGAAATCACGGGACAGGATTAGAACACTACATGCATGGTGTTTTATGTGTGATTGGGTGTATAACATGTGATCGTTTGATGAATTGTTGTGTTGTGATTGGTTTGTGTGCTTAGTGATTAGCACATAGGAAAAAAAAATATGAAGTGTTGGAAAAATTTTGGAGTTTTACAGTGTGTAAAACTGGAAGAAGAAAATAAATAAAATAAAAATGTGATGTGAAGGAATTTTCTAAGGTTTTACAATGTGTAAAAATGAAGAAAAAATGGATAAAATTAAATTTTATAAATTTATTTAGGTGTACTGGAGAATGAAAAAAAAAATGGATAGGTATTTTTTTTGTTCGATGGCAGTGGGAAAAAAAATGAAATTTTCAAAAATAAAATTTTTGATGTTGATTATGATATGATGTATGGAATTAGTTGTCTTGCATTGCCTATAAATGCAAGGACATGGTATATAAACTGTATTCTGTGTATGAATAGTGTCTCGAAATTTGTGTTTATGCCTTAGAATGTGCATTGTATTTAAGTTGTCATTTGAGCTTGTGTAGATGGCTAGTCGAGAAGACGAGGGACGTAAAGGGCGTCAGAGATGCTTTGGTCAGGCACCGCAGTGTTGATCGGCGGGCCTTTGTTGAAATTTGTATTAGGTATTGCAGCCAATTTCGCTGTCTTCTGGTACGGTATAGCGGGTGGTTAGGGAGAGGTGAGGTAACCTCAGGAGGTTTAGGGCACATTATTCTCAGGCATTCACGGGAGGAGATCCGTGTTAGACCATTGGTTCATGCGATGAAGGTGTTAGAGGCTATGGAGATTACCTCGACACTACCGGGATAAATTTGGCTGCGTTCGACTAGAGGGTGAGGCCCAGTATGGTGGAAATGGCGGGGACCTGAGACACAGAAGCGATGACATGGGCGAGTTCAGGCGTTCATGGGTAGAAGTATTTTCCGGATCTTTGCGAGGCATGCGAAGGCTCAGGAGTTACTAGAGCTGAAGCAGGGGGCGATGACTGTGATGGATTATGGCCACGCCGCGTACTGGCAGCTGGGTTTCGCGAGGCTAGCGGATTTGCTCCTAATGACTCGCGCGGACATGGCGAGGTTAGGAGATTTGAGAATGAAATTTGAAGTTGTCTGTCGGGCAAGATTGTAGGACTTCGCCTACGGGATATGGACTCCATGGTCGGGACGACCTTGACCATAGAAAGATGATGAGAGGATTCTTCCCTAGGATGTAGGGTGAGAGTTGGCTAGATGTGTCAAGATCGTGAGTCAGGGATCTCAGTGATTCTGCTGGTAGACCTTAGGGTGGTAGACATATTGGGTGTTGATGTCATTCTTGACATGGATGAGTTGATAGCCATCGAATTGTCAGTAATTGGGACCTTAGCTGGGTTGTCATACCCAACACGGTCTTGGAGTTGGGTGAGGTTACATATGCACGTGGTTGGATGCGTATGTACGTGGAATTTCGAGACGAAATTCTCTTTAAGGAGGGGAGATTATAAGACCCGAGAAAATCTAATTTTCTCAAAAAGGGTAAAATCGTAATTTCGATAAAAATCTGAAATTTATTTTCTAAATCTCGGATGACGAAACGGATTTCACCGTTGGAATCGTCTCGCGAAATCTAGCTAACACGTCGAATTTTGTCGGTCAAGAGGCAGTAGATTTGCACATTTTGAGGCATCAGTATCGGGTCTTAGTAAAAAGAAATGTGATGTATTAAGGTCACTATAATACGTACTCATGTGACACATGTTACATGAATGAAATGATGGAAATGGACGGCTAGATAGTGCGAGTGAAAATCTAGAGGAAGGGACACATAGATGTCATTTATAATTTTAAATTATAATAAGACGAAATAGAGAATAGTGTTTCTTCTCCAAATTAAAAGACAAAGTAATGGGCAGTGGGCTGGAACGGTTTGTGCAGAGGCTGGAATTTCATATTTTTTTTAGAGAGAGAGTGCCTTCTCTCTAGGATTTAATGAATCGAGCCGAGTCGAATTCTTTAGACAGAAGGAAAAGGAAGTTGTTCTCTGTGGCGGGGCCCTGCGTATTGGGCTCCGGTTTTAAGGAGTTTCGACAAACTCCGTGAGGTAGGGGTTTTATCCTAATTGTTTTACCCCTTGTTTAAGTGCTTTGTTGATGTTTCGGTTGGTTGAGGCCTTGAACGACCGTTTGATCGGTCCCAAAACTTGGGACCGAAGTGTTAGAATTTATGGAGCCCATTTAGGCGGTCAGGTGGCTTGATTCACGGATTTGTTTGGAACATGTTAATTGATAATTTATTCAATTAATTCATGATTTGGTGTGTATGAGGCCGGAAATGGGCATGGAATTCGGGTTCATAAAGTGGAACCGATGTTGGGTAGTGGCTATGAAACCTTGATAACAGGGTTTTTCTTGTTCACATGAATAGTGACACGAAATATTTTTGTGAAAAAATGTGTTTGATTGAGTGATTCAAATTGAATTGCTCGTGTTCGTTAATTAGCCCACGTGAGCTAATTTTTGTGTAATGGATTGATTATGTGGAAATGAATAGGTTAATGCATGAACTTTGTGTATTAGCATGAATGACATGAAATGGCATAATGCATTTTCATATGCACTGGGTAACCTAGAAGTTAGGTGTGAGTGCATGACACGGGTTTTTTGAAAAATGAACATGGATTTAGAAAGGAATTTCCTGAGATGATTTTCTGAGAATGGTGTTGGGAGATGGTCCTGCAATTACACGTCGGAGGCGTGTATTGTTTTGGAAGGTTCTCGACGGTCGCCTCGGAATAGTCCCGTATTTTCTGGAGCACGCCGGTGGTGTTTTCGAGAAACAACAAGTTTTGTTTTGAAAATGATATTTTTCTCATACATGGCTTAGGCGAGTGTGAGGGAGTCGGTGAGGATTCGGGACATGGGTTGGTCATTTAGACATTCAAGTAGGATCACGGGTAGCAGGTGTGTGTTTACATTGGATCGTGCATATGCATAGGTGGGGAGTAACCCATTTAGGGTGATTAAATGCTGGGTAATGGCTCATGCAATAGAGGGAATATATTATTTCAGGTACAGGGAGCGTACGAGGAGACGGTTCATCTTAGAGGGTGATTTTGAAGAAAGTCGGGTTGTGGCTTTGATGGTTTTTGGTTTAATATGTATTAGAATTGTAGATTTTAATATGTATTTGTTTTAAGAGTAATGTATAACTCTTGAACCATGTAAACTAATTGGTTGAATGTATTTGGATGGAAATGCGAGCATATGTGATATATGTTGGTTGGGATATGTTTGTTGTGGCAGTATTAATGTAGGGGCCAATTGGCCATTTTGCTCATTTGTCGATATGGACCTGTGTAGTATATTGAGCCCCATTTGAGACGGGTTTTGTATTTGGGTAGAAGCTCCCGTACAAGGAGACTACGCGATTTTCGTGGTATTGTCGGGTTGCGACGTCACAGTATTCCGCGGGTTGACGGGTTGTCAACGGACACCCCGAGTTTTGGGGCGTCACAGATGTCATACGAGTTATGGTTGTGGATGATGATATTATCTCCCTCAATTGTTGCAGGAATGCTTAAAACATGGAAATATCAAGGTATATGATTAAAATTTTATGCTAATATTTTTAATTTGGATCATCTTCGACAACGCTTTTGTAATTTGTGATCCAAAAAGGTTTTGCATGCATATTTGTTCTTTTTCACAATTTTTTGTTGCAGGAATGCTTAAAACATGGAAATATCAAGATACATGATGGAGATGTTATGCTAATATGTTTAATTTGGATAATCTCAACAATGCTTGTAATTTGTGATCCAAAAGGCTTTGCATGCATGTTTGTTCTTTGTCACAATTTTTAGTTGAAGATGAAGAAATGGTATAGATCATCCTAAGTTATTGACTCATGCTTTAGGCTTAATCTAGATATATAAGCCTGTTTGATTTCTGTTTTCGAAAACTATTCTTAAGAACAAATTTTTGAAAACACTAAGAACACCATTTTGGTGTTCTCTAAAAACTAATCTTGTTATCTGACTTTAGTTTTTTCTGTGTTTTTCATGTTTTTCACAAAAAAAAAAACAAAAAAAATTGTGATCCAAATGTGTTTTTGGTGTTTTCCTTGTTTTTCAGAACAAAAAACCGTAAACAAACAATCCTAATCTCTTTTTTTTTTTGCTAATACATTGGAATTCTGATTTTCTTCAATTCTAATGATCAATTTTTTCTCATCATTTTTACATCCAACAATAGAAGCTAGAGATGTTTGTTGATCTCTGTGCTTGAGTTCTTCAATTTAATTTATCATCTATTTTCTCCATGTTTCTTGTAATCTAACAAGCTTATCAAGATGTGGAATAATTTTTTAAGTTATGTTTTGCAAATATATTAAGATTATGTTTTGCATAATAGGGGAGGATGAATTTACAAGAAATTGAATGTCTTGCTCAGATTTGTCAAAAAAATGGTTCATGTAAATTTCTGTGCTGATTGTCAGGTTACTTTATTTGTTTGGTCAACCATAGATAGCTTCAGCTTGTTACAAAAGTTGAATGCAATTAGGATTTCTTTTTATTCTCTTAAAAATAATTTTTTAGTTTCTTTATTTTGTTATTTTAATATTATTTTCTTCATCTATTTCAATTGTGACCCTTAAAAATGCCAAAGATGCCTTGGCTACTCTTGGGAGCAAAAGTATTTTTTTCCACCTTATTATAACGGATGTGCACATGTCAAGGATGGATGGATTCGAACTTCAAAAGCAAGTCTGTGAGGAATTCAATAATTTTGTAGTTTGTGAGTTTTGCTTATAGATAGAAATCCCTCATGTTAATTTATCTTTAACAATTTCATTTATTTCCGAAATAGCTAAATATAGAAATCCCTTTTATTAGTTTCTCTTTAATATAAATAAAATTATTTAGAAATTTGCATATTTTAAAATTATTTAATCGTTATAATGATGTGTTGAAATAAATAAAATGAGTTTGGAGTTCAAATAAAAATAAAATGTTGGATTTAACTATATATTTATTTTCATTCATTTTTTCTTTGTGTTCGACTTTCCTCTTTATTTTCTTTCCCTCAAATTTTCTGAACCAAACATAGCCTTAATGATTTTGTTTGTTCAAAGGAATTCAATCTTTAAAAAGAACTAATCTCTTTTTGCATGAGTGTTGGGTTGCAACTAATAATTACCTTTATGAAATTTATCTATTTGGTATGTCTTTATGATGCAGTGATGTCAATTGATGATAAAGAGAGTTCCATGTTAAGGGGTTTAGAAGGTGGGGCTTTATTTTACATAGTGAAGCCTGTAACCTATGATGACCTAAAGGACTTGTGGCAGTATGCCATTAGCCCAAGGAAGGGTAAAACTGCTACCGTTGGGGAAATTGAAAGTGCTCAAGTGGCACTAGAGCAGGTTCTATAGCAGTGGTGCAAGAGAACAAGCAGAAAAAGAGCGATTCCAAGAAGAAGGCAGAAGTGAAGATTAACGAAGGCAATGAACTGGAAAAAGGTGAAGCTACTATGCCCAAAAAGTCTTAAGGTGGTCTGGACAACTGCACTTCATAATGAGTTCTTGGAAGCTATAAGAAAAATAGGCGCCTTTCAAGTAAGAGATATCCTGCAAATTGATAGAGCACATAAACGAGCTAGGATTAACCAGAGAAAATGTCGCTAGCCATCTGCAGGTTTATTTCTAAACTAACAAATAAGTGAATATATTAGTTTTCGTTGAAACAAATCAGATAAGTGAATATATCTAAGCTAGAGAATTTCTATCCTACTAATGGAATGAATATTCTAAACACCTTACATTCTTGTCCATTTCGATTTATAGATTTGTTATCTTTTAATTTATGTTATGGCCTGTTTACACCTTATATTCTTGTCTATTTCGATTTATAGATTTTTCGTTCTTTTAATCTATATCCAAGTTATATTTTAAATCTTTATACACATCAGGAAATAATCTTTGTGCTCACAAAATTTGTCATCGTGTAATTAATATTATATTAGGTTTAAGCTATCTGGATTAGGAAGTAATGTTGTTCTACAAGCATAATTTATCTGTTTTTCATTAATTTACATAATTATAATGTACTTTTATGTACAAAGATTTAGTTGTCAAATGATTGATTTGTCGTCTTCTAATTTATATCATGCTATGTTTTGACTCTTTATATACATCAGGAAATAATCGTTGGGGTCATGAAATTTGTCATCTCTTAATTCATATTAGATTATGTTTACATACTTTAGGATTCTAATTAAATTGCATCATTATGTATTTACTTTGATGTACTCTGAAGATTTAATTGTCTCAATTATAGAGTTGTGATCTTTAAATTTTTATGATGTTATGTTTTGACTCTTTATACATATTAGCGAATATTTATGCTCTGAAAATTTGTTATCTTGTAATTCATTTTAAGAACTAATATTTTGCCTACTAGCATAAAGTTATTGGCTTCTAGTTAATTTACATCATTATATATGCACTTTGATTGGAAAAGATTTAGTTGATAACTTATAGCGTCTTCTACTTTAGATGATGCTATGTTTTGATGCTTTATACGTCTTAGAAAAAAATCTTTTTGGTCATAAAATTTTTTCATCTTGTAATTAATATTACATTAGGTTTACAGTATCTAGATTAGCTAGGAAGTAATGTTGTGCATGTAATCATAAAGTTATCAACTTCTAATTAATTTACATAACTATGTATTTACTTTGATATACAAAGGATTAGTTGTCTAAATTGTCATCTTTTAATTAACAAGATGTTATGTTTTGATTCTATATACATATAAGGAAATAATATTTATGCTCATAAAATTTGTCTTCTAGTAATTCATATTATATTAGGTTTGTACTCCTTAGATTATGAAATAACATTGTCCCTACATGCATAAAGCTATCCACTTATAATTAATTTACATCATTATATGTACACTTTGATGTACAAAAGATTTAGCTGTCTAACTTATAAATTTGTCATCTTCTCATTTATATGATGTTACGTGTTTGCTCTTTAGATACATTGAGAAACAATCTTTGCAAGCTCATAAAATTTGTCATCTTGTAAGTAATATTGTATTAGGGTTACATTCTTTAGAATATGAAGTAATATTGTGCTTGCAAACATTAATTTATTGGCTCCTAATTAATTTACATCATTATGTATGTTCTTTAATGCGCAAAAATCTAGTTGTCTAAATTATAGATTAGTTGTCTTTTAATTTATACCATGTTATGTTCTTACTCTATATGCAGTAGAAAATAGTTCTTGTGGTCATGAATTTGTCATCTTGTGATTCATGTTATGTTAGGTTTACAATTTTTAGAATGTTAGGTTTACAATTTTTAGATAGAGAATTGCGCCAATGGGAATTAAGTTGCCAGCTTCTAATTTACATAATAACTTGCTATTACAAAATATTTAGTTGTTTAGATTATAGATTTGATATCTTTTAATTCATATCATGCTATGTTTTGACTCCATATGCATTAGGGGATTATCTTTGTGGTGACAAATTTTCACATTGTAGATGATATTGTATCAGGGTTACACTCTTAATTAGACTAGGAATAATGTTATGCCTGCAAACACAAAGTTGTTGACTTTTAATTCACAACATTATGTATGCACTTTGTCGTATTTCATTTATATCATTATTATCCTTTGACGTTACAAAGATTTAGTCATCAAGATTATATTTTTGTTGTATTTCAGGTTATATCATGTTATTCTTTTTACTCTTTATATGCATTATGATATACTCTTTGTCGGCAAAGATTTGTCATCTTGTAATTCATATTATGTAAGGTTTACACTCTTTAGTAAGGGAATAATCTTGAGGCTTTACGCATAAAGTTCTTGGCTTCTAATTCACATCATTACCTAAGTGCATTGTTGTATTCTATTTATACCATTAATATAGTTTGTCAATACGAAAGACTTAGTCACCTCCATTACATTGAAATATCATCATGTTACTATTTGTTTGGTTTTGATTTCATGTCTAATGATGTTATATGAAGTTGGGTAAAAAATTGAAGTTTTGAACATATGGTTACCAGAGGAAAGAATAATTGAATCAAATTTGAACAAAGATGATTTTTTGTAATGCTTATTATACAGAAAATATTGTTTAAACAGTGGAGTACTTATATAAGCTTGTAATTCACTATCTTTAGATATGAAACAACAAAGTATTCCACAATTTTCATGTTAGACTTTGCTTGTTGAAGAACCCTAATTGTGTGTCCACAAAAGCTTTCATGTTCAACCTTTTTTATGTCTATAAATAATTTTTACATATTAATGATAGTATTTATGCTGCTTGTGCAGAAATATAGAATATTCCTCAAGCGCATAACTGAAGCAGCCAACTCAGATGGAAGTCGCCAGGGGAAGAACCTTGTAGAAAGAACTCTAAGGTCGAGCTTTGCTAATGTGCATCCATCATTGATGATCAATGCTCTCCAACAAGGACTGCTAGGGAATATTCGGCTACCTTCCAGCTTTGGCGCCACAATTTTCTCTAATCAGCAAGCTTCAAATATTAACCCTAGACCTGAACTTGGACATGGAAAATCCCATTTTGGGGAAAATTCAGCTTATTTCCAGCAACCAACTTTTGGAAACGACAACTCTCTTTATCAAGCCAATGACGGGGATATAAATGCTACAAATATATGGAAAACGTATGAGCAGGAAACTCCAGAAAGATTAGAGCTTGTCCCAGATGTCATGTCTAAAAAATATTTCCCTACAAATCTGGGTTCCAACAACATTCATGATATCCGAAACAAGGGATATATCTTCAAGTGGTTCCGGTCAGACACCATGTTTAACCTGCAATTACGACATTGCTGATCAAGTGGGATTTTCTGGTGGTGGGGTATCAAGTGGTTTAAATGAGAGTACTCATGATTTAAAGGATATTCTGCTGCAGGGTTGGGGAGAACAAACCAGTTCTCACAAAGGTTCTCTAATGTTAGGCAGCAGCAAAATAATCCTGTTCTCGAGAATGGAGGATTGTGTAATCAGCAGACGAATAATAGTACTGTTCCTGGAGATAGTCTGATTGCTCCACAATTTTCTGAAAGTGATGTTTATAACATTTTCCAGAACCAGCAAAAGAATTCGGTCTATGTGGAGGTACTTAAACCTCTAACTTTCTTAACTGGCTGCACAAGATATATATTTGCTTTATTTCCAAATTGATTATATGTCACTCATGAAATCCTACCGGATTTGTTATTTATAAGTATGGTTAGTTTCCTAATTTAATTCAACCAGGTTATTTATAAGTATGGTTAGTTTCCTAATTTAATTCAACCAGTTTTAATATGTGAAGGAAGGACTGGGGAAGAAGTTGAGAACCATGGTCATGCTATCAATTCCTATCCTGTGGAGCAGAGTCCTCTTCAGAACCAGCAATATTCCAACCAGGCATGTTTAGAGCTTATTTCTCTGAAAACGTACTCCCTTCTATATTGCTATATTTTTAGTTTTCATCCTCATAGATCGTTGCATAAAATGGGGACAATGAAAAAGCACTTGGATGAATGTTATAAGTTCCAAATTTGACTACAATCAATTTTTATATGATGATATTGTTGGATTTATGCTCCAGAAGCAATCTAGACCGTTGATCAAGAGCCTTAATTAATAATGGGTCATAGGATCCCCAAGCTAGCTGTTAGATGACGGCCGATTTGCTGGTGTGTATCTGAGAAGGAGCCCATTTGTGGGCCGGGTGTTATAAAGCGAGGTGTTATAATACTAGGAGGTTAGGGTGCTTCAGTCTATAAATACTGCCTTACTAGCCTCTAGGGTTTTAGGATTTTACTAGCTTCGGGTCTATAAAAACATGTGAGAGAAACGAGCAGAAAGGTTTGAGTGTTTCAAATCTAGTTTCTTTTGTGATCAGGTGCCCACATGCAGATCTGTCATGTAGAGAATAGCTTGGAAGGTCACTTGTGGATTACAGAAGAGATTTTTACCAGCATTTACTACGAGGTTAGTAATGGGGTGATGAAAATGTCCCATCATACATTGTATTTAAGCGTGCGATTCACGGCAATTTGTATGATTCCTTCAATTGGTATCAGAGCATTGGTTGAATCGGTGTGTGATAGATTGAATCCATATTTCTCATGTATATATGATGTATATTAGATATATGGCACAGGATTCTATTATTTATGTTATTTATAATTTTTGTATTATGATAAGATGATTTGGTTTAGTATAATCCATGGTAGATTTGCTTGTATATATTTTTTTTTGGGATGTAACAAGGAGGCTAATCATAAGATTAGGTTTCCTCCTTGATTTATTTATTTATTTATTTATTTTTCCTGCAATTTTTTTTATATGTAAATTCGGATTTATTATAAAATAAAATAAAAATGTAAAAGGGGCGCTGCATTGTTAGAATGGGCTGATTTTTGGTAGGGTGGTTCCTCAGACAGTGCTCTACCTCCCTGTAAAATTTCATGGCAATCCGAGTTTTGTGTGGCGGTCGGCGGCCGTTTTGGTGCTCGGATTGATAGGGCGTGTTAGGGTTTGTGTTTTTTTTTTTGGGCCCGAAAACCTAAAGTCAATTCTAACCCAGCCCCTGCCATGGAGTTCTGAGGCGCGAAAGAAAGAAGAAGTGCGGGCTCAGATATCCAAGTTGGGCTTCTTGGCTGCTATTGGGCTTGTAATTTTCTTTTCTAGGAAACCATGGATTAGGGCGCAATGGTGTCCCATATTTATAATTGTTTAAATTATGGATATAACATGTGATATGTGCTTAACATGCCATTTAAGAATAGGTGGTGCCATATAATTTGCATCATTTGATACATACATGTGCATAATAATATTTGTTTTATCTTAGATAATATTATTATGGAAAACCTAATTAATTAATAATAAAAATATTGAATGGGTGAAGGTTAAGTGAATTTAATTAATTCGAGTACACGGAGGACTCCTGGGGTCCCGATAATAAAATGGTTATGTGATACCCTAACGGATAAGCGTGGCCGGATTTTGTGGATTGGATCTAAATAATTTCAAATTTTAATAGATTATGCATTAGCGTCGACAATGTAGATATTAAAGATAATTTTGAAATTAAATTAATAGTTATTACATTCAATTTTAATAATATTAATAACCCTCCCAACGAGGCTCTGTCAATGTTATTAAAGGCCCAAAAAGAATATTGAAACAATGGTTGTTTTTTTTTAAAAATCAATTTTGAATGGTGTGTGTTAGTGTTATCTAGGAAGGCTCTGTCTAAGAAGGTAGGTTTTTAAGGAGTCTAAGACCCACCTCACGCTCACGGGGCTAACTTGGTAGGACACTAGACATGCCATGTTCAAGAAGTTTAGTTTATTACGAATGTCTTGACGTAAGTATTTGTAATGGAAGTAATAGAGTATTGTTGCCAGTAAACAGTAATAATAAGTAGTTTAAAGGAGATCACACATATTTGTATGTTTGTTGTGGATTACGTGTTAATATATGTGCTTTTTAAATTTCAGAAAATGGCATCTTTTAATCCTCTAGCTACAATTTTGAGTCAAAAGCCATTGGATGGAAATAACTACGACCTATGAAGCAGTCTTCATTGTCCTTGATTTTGAGAGAATAAAATTCATTACAACAACTCAGAAACCCCGAGGCCTTGCTAATGTAGGAGAAACTAGAAGCAATTTGCTGATTAACCTTGAGCAAAATCACGACGACTTCATTTGTTATATTCTTGACGTTGCGAGAACATGCAAGCAAATTAATGTCTGGAGAGTGTATTAAAAATAATTCGGACTCTAGATGGGATGTTTGCTAAAAGTAGCGATCTTGCTAGACAAGCGACCATAGGGGCACTAATGAACACTCGTATATTTGGAGGAAATGTCTTTAGGGACCATTGTCTAAAATGATGGGGCACATCGATCTTCTTGGAGGTGATGGGGGCTAAAAATTTGGATCGAGATGGTGTGATCCACAGAATCTCTCTGCAATGCTTTGGTGGGTTCAAAATTGAATTATAATATGAGCAATGAAGCTTACTCCTAGTGAACTTATGCACGAGCTTGAGAGTCTTTGAAAGGTCTTGTGAAGCGGGGAAGTGCTTATCATCTTTGAAAGTTCTTCAAAACCTAAAGGGAAACCTAAGGGAAGAAGAACAAAAAAGCGAAGGAAGCAGGTCCCGGCACAAACCAATTTGCAATGAAGAAGGCGAAAGGCAAGTGTAAAGCTTCCAAGAGTGCGGACGAAGGAGTCCTTTGGAAGAAGGATTGCCCAAAACTAGAGTATGGAGTAGTATAAATGTTGTTGAGGCTTTGTTTAGTGGAGAATTACAATGATAAATGGATCATTGATTAGGAACCCTCAACATGCTTTGACTACTCTTTGCGAGTGGTTCAAACAAGCGGGCCCATAATAAAGGACAAAAGCAGGATTGGGGAAGCAGGAATATGTCTCGTATTAGCGGTAGGACTAATTGGGTTATGTTTTAATAATAAGACTTTATGTTTATCAAATTTGTTTATTTGTTCGGATTTTAAGAAGATTTGGTTTTAATTAGTTGTTTAGTTGAACATGGTTTTAACGGTGCGGTTTAATTCTCGATTTCAATAAAGAGTAATAACGCTTTTATTTGTTTGGATTATTGATAAATGGACATATTTTTAACTCCTATGTCCTATAGTATTAATGCTATTGAAAATATGATGTTGAGCAATTTCCTTTATCTAAGAAAAGGAAGGTTTCAAATGAAACCTATATGTGGCATTTACGATTGGGTCATATTAATTCTAGTAGAATTCATGGTTTGGTTAAAAGTGGAATTTTAAATTCCTTGATCTTTGAACCTATACCAGTATATGAATCATGTTTAGAAGGTAAAATGACAAGAGGCCCTTGAGGCGAAATCGTCTTCTTATACGGTTGGAGATGGTACCTGATGTATGTGGACGATGACGTTGAAGCCTGGCGGGTATGAGTATTTCATCACATTTCTTGATGACTACTCGAAGATATGGTTATGTTTACCTAATGCGCCATAAGTCACGAAGCTTTTGATAAATTTCGAGTATAAAATTTGGCGAGAAAAACGGTAGGTGTCCCGTATCAAGCGACCCCGGTCTGAGGCGTGAATGCTTGTGCGCGGAGAGTTCAAGTCTTACTTGGCTCAGAGGATAATATCTCAATTATCATCTCTGGAACGCCTCGGCAAAATAGGTCTCACGAAGAAGATATAACCCTTTTAGATATGGTGAGGTCGATGCTCAATTATTCATCATTACCTGAATCGTTCTGGGGATATGCCTTAGAAACAGCTGCATACATACTAAATTTAGTTCCATCTAAATCTGTTTCAAAGACACCCACAGAATTATGGAAAGGGCGCAAGCCCAGCTTGAACCATATTAGGATTTGGGGTGCTCCAGCACACGTCTTGGTACAGAAACAACAAAAGTTGGAATCTCGAACATAAATGTGTATGTTTATTGGCTACCACTAAAGGAGCAGCCGGGTGGGATATTCTATAATCCCAAAGGAAAAGAAGGTGATAGTGAGTACTCATGCCACTTTCTTAGAAGAGGATTATATGAACAATTTTAAACCTAAGAGTAAAGTGGTTCTTGAAGAGCTTGACTCAGTTCGAGATCCACCACAAACTCCTATTTTTCCACCCCTGTTTCCTGTTGATGTTCAAAGAGGGGAAAATGTACAAAATGTACCCGAAGGTGAACAAACACAGGAAACAGCTCAGGACCAAATTCAAGAAACTCAAGAACAAGAACATAATGAAGAGATTGGTAATCCACTTGAACCGCAAAACTTGGATCCTTCTATACATGTACAACAACCACGTAAAACAACTCAGAGCTGGTATCGACACGCAAACCCTAAGGTATGCCGAGTCAGAGAGACTTATCGTCGCTTTGGATAATCCCGATGACGCACTTCTACCACATACGGAAGAGGCACGAGGATGATGTCGACGTGCAAGGAGTGGGAAAGCAATGGACCGTGAGATGGAATCTATGGGTTCTAATCACTGGGTCTCAGAGACACCCAAAGCGGGAAACCAATCGGGGGCGAAGTGGATCTACAAGAGAAAGAGATATTTATGGAAGAAACCTTCAAAGGTGATTATGGCAAAAGATTGCACCCAAAAGAGGGTATAGATTATGATGAAACTTTTCGCAAGAGCCATGCTTAAATTGTCCGATTCTTTAACAGAGCGTGCCAGCTCGACACGAGATTCGTAAATGGATGTCAAAACAAATTTTTCTAAATGGAGAGCCGGGAAGAGGATATCTATATAAAGAACCTAAAGGGTTCATAGCCCAGTCAAGAACAAGGTTTGTAAGCGAGTAGGTCTGATTTATGGGCTTAAGCAAGATCCGGTGGGGTCAAGTGGAACATCAGTTTGATCAAGTTATCAAATTATTTGATTTGAGAAAAGTCCCGATGAACCATGTGTGTATAAGAAAATCTGCTGAATAGTAGTCTTTTTCGGTACTTTACGATTATATTCCTCGTTAATTGGAAACAAGCAGAAAGGTTAACACGTAGCGGGTTACCCCGAAAAGAGCTTTGATATGAAGGACTCGGGGTGAAGCTAACTATATTCTAGAATCAAACTTTACGAGACTTAAGAATAAGGTGTTAGCTTTATCCCAAGCCTCCTACATCGATAAAATAGTGACCAGGTTTGGCATGGAAAATTCCAAAAGGTGGGACTTCTACCCTTCGTACATGGAATTCATCTTCTAAGGAGCAATCACCAAAACTCCTAAAGAGAAAGAACCTGAGTAAAAACCTTATGCTTCACCATTGGTAGCCCCATGTATGCTATGCCATGTACTGTGCCGAGACATCTCGCTTGGTGCGTTGGGAGGTAGGGTGCCTGCACGAATCGTGATCTCCAAGTAGAACACCGACGCTGCTGAAACATATACTCGGGCATTTAAAGAGTAACGAGGATTGATACCGTGTATTCCAGTTGGGAGTCTTAAAACACTCGTTATACCTGACTCGATTTTCGCGGATATCGACTCAAGTAAATCAACATCGTGATATGTGTTTACCCTAAATTCGGGAGCCATTTGTCGAGGAGGTTAAACATACTGCGGTCACGACTCCACAACCGGCCGAATATAGGTCGATCCGCCGCAGCGGTGTCAGATGGCTTTAAGAAATTTTCGATCTTCATGTGATACCAAGTGCAGATCGCCCATTACCCTTACATCGTGATAACAGCCGGGCCGTAGCACACCCAAAGAACCAAGGTCCGCCACAAAAGCGTAAAACACATATTAAGAAAGTACCACTCGATCCGTGATTCTACTGATGAGGAGATACAAAGGGGTTACTAAAATAGCATCCGAGGAGAACCTACACCTTTACTAAGTCTCTTCCCGAACGTGTGCTCGAGAAACATGTAAATCAGGATGGGTCTTAAGAGGGTCCTGTAGCTTACTTTAGAGGAGTTGAGCATTGGCATTTGCGGTTTCAGAGCAAGACAAGTTGTAATTTATTTTCGATATAATAATATGAAGTTTTTCGCATTTGATTATATTTTACACATAAGGTCCAGACACTATATATGATCATGTATGGATACGCCCATTGAAGACATGATCATGTGTTCTCATAATTAATGAATTGTCTCATTAGCTTATTAAATAAAGTCAAGAATTTATTTTGGGGACCGCAATATTTTAAGTGAAATGATCGCCTCGTTATTATAAAATATTGGAATGAATTATGGTCATTCCGAGAGGATCTAAGAGATTTAATCAAGGATAAATTTCAGAAATGAATTAAATCTCAAAGTATATTAGGATATGTTATTTTTCTTAACCCGGTATATTATAAATAGATAATTAAGTTATGGTTCTTTGAGTTATCAATAAGTGAGGCTTGGTTTTAAACGACCAATATCTTGATAATTGGGATTATGGTATTTTGACATCAAGTATTTATGAAATATACAAAATGGAATTTGTATGAAATATCCTCACATGTTTCAAGACGATATCGAAAGTCACCGGGCCGCATGGGATCCGTTAGAGAAACCGACAAGTCAAGAGAATAAATAATTAGTTGATTTACGTAAGAAAATATTTACTAATTATTGATATTTTACAAAGAGGAAAATACATTTGATATAAAACATTATTAATTTTGGAATTCACATCCGCTTAGTGGAGTAGCTCCCGATAAGACATTACCCTGCACTCTGCTTCTAAGCAAGTGGGAGATTGCCGACGATGCCCGTAAGCAATCTAGACCGTTAATCAAGAGCCTTAATTAATAATGGGTCATAGGATCCCCAAGCTAACTCATTAGATGACAGAGCCCATTTAACTAATTATTAAGATACAAGAAGGAGTCCATTTATCAGCCCATAAAGTTATAAAGTCTCAACGTTATATGGGAAACCCTGTGAGGCAGGTTAAGAAATATAAATACACTCGTTTACTAGCCTCCAGTGGTTTAAGTTTTACTAGCTCTCTGTGTCTATAAAAACACCTCGAGAGAGAAACTAAACCGAAAGGTTTCAGTGTTTTTCGGGATCTAATTTCTTTTGTGATCAGTGGCCTATTAATGCCAGACTGGCTACGTAGAGAATAGCTTCAAGGTCCTATGGATTCTAGCTAGATTTTCCTCGCACACAAAGTTAGTAATGGGTGATGAAAATATATCTATCATACATTGTATTTAACTGTGCGATTCCTGGCTTCCGCTGTATGATTCCTTCAGATATTTCATAGATTGCAATTTGTTTGGTTCTTCACCAAACATAAATGAATCCCAAACAAACACATCATATGAATTGTTGATATGACTGCAGATAGAATCTAATGGAGGTATGTACAAAGACACATCAGTCAAGACTACTGTCCAAGCTTTTGATATCCATCTGAGGCAAGTCAAATGCTGCTAAAGTCATACCTTTGTTACTAGATGATTTCCTTCTGTTTCATTTGGCATTCTTTATTTTTTTTTCCTTTTTACTTTTTCCCCTCATACATCTAAGGATTCTGAGAGTCTATACCTAGACCTTATATTTCTACCAGTCATAGAAGTTGCCATTGGGAAATCATTTTTCCTATTAGAGGCTTCAATTGTGTATTGCAGAACCAATAATGGATGTCCAAAGAAAAATATAAAAAAAAAAGTTACTTCAGGCAGTCCTTAGCCATATTTCAAAAGTTTCTTTACATGATGCCATATAGCTTAAAAGTAGGTAACTTTCTTTTTTTTTTTTTACTTTGAACATCGTCTATTCTCATGTGCAGCAACAAGGAAGTGGAGGACTTTCAGACCCGGCATCCTATGATGGCTATCCAAAGGTAAACCCATCATGGAATCAGGCAAGGCATCATTTCAAGCTTCATTCTCTTTGAATTAGAATAAATGATGTCAATGTTGTAAATTTCTAGATTCTTTCCTCACAAACCTTTGGTCTTGATTTTCTTGTAGGGTGTTAATGATGACATAAAAGATTTTGTGTTTGGCCCTGGAGGGTACTAAGGAGGCAACAATCTTTTGACGCCCTAAATTCAGCCATTAAAATGCTTCAACACCTTAATTGGATTTAGAATTTTAGTTACTTTCAGTTACTTAGAACTATACTATGATATAAAGAAGCATTAAGGAGAAGTTCCCTGTTTGATAAAGAAAGAGTTTTGTCAAGGGAACCAAGTGTGCACATGGGCTTGGTTGCAGTCACGGATCTTCCTAGTACTGGTCATATACATATAGATCTTCCTATATATATATATATATATATATATATATATATATATATATATATATATATATATATATATATATTTACATTTTATTAAACAGCTAATTATTATAGGTGAATGACAATGTATTTGTATATTAAAATTAACTTATATTCAATTGACTAATTATATGAAATAAAAATAGAATAACAAATAAATAAATTTTGGGAAGAGTTAATTTCAATTAAGTAAACTCTTCAAGTTCCTCTCAAGTTTGAAGGATAAATAAAAAAAGACAAATAAGGGTTTGTTAAAAAATTAATAAAAAAATAAAAGAAAAATAAGGGTTTGTTAGAGTGTAGAAGGTAATTACACTAAATGTACAAGGAAAATGTATTAATTGCATTTCTTATATTATAGGTGTACAAGGAAAATGTATTATAGGTGTACAAGCTTGCATTTCTTATAAGACTTAGATTTTTTTTTTTTTTAATCCAATATCTCTTTCGTAGGCCGTATGCTAATACACTGACTTATGCCATTATTTATATGTATATCACACATAATAAATAACTATTATAGGTTTATGTCATAAACTTCCCAAATTTAAAAAATATAGAAAATATGGTTGATCTCATTTTTTCTTTTTTTCTTTTTTTGAAGAAATTTTTTTTGTTCTATTAGTTTTTTAATTATTTTCATCACCAAAAAAATTAAAAACATGCTTATATTATTTTTTAATAAGAAGAAATAAGAATTTGTTATATTGTACATGGTGATTACACTAATTATACAAGAAAAATGTATTAAATGTACAAGGGGTATACACACTTACATTTCTCATATGATTTGAATTTTTTTTTTTATCGGAAATATTTTTCTTATGTTGTATGCTAATACACCAACTTAGAATATACTTTATACACATTCGTTGAATCGTGCAATGGAAACATGCAAATATTAATTTTTTTAATAAAGAAAAATAAAGATTTGTTGTAGTGTGCAAAGTGATTATACTATGTGTACAAGATGAATGTATTAAATGTACAAGTGATCTACAAGCTCACCTTTCTCATAGGATTTGATTTTTTTTTTTTTTTTCTGAAATATTTTTTCTAAGACATATGTTATTAAACCAACCTAGAACATACTTTATAAACCTAAATTTAAAATATATATATATATATATATATATATATATATATATATATATATATATATATATATATATATATATATATATATATATATATATATATATATATATATATATATATATATATATATATATATATATATTAATGGAAGATATTATACTTATGATTTTTATTATTATAAAAAAATAATAATATTAAAAAATAATAAAAATATTCAATTTATTAATTTATTTATTGCTATAGATGAATGTATTTATATATTAAAAGTTGATTTGTTTTACTACATTTATTAAACAAAACAAAATATAAAGAAAATAAAAATAATGAATAAATAAAATTTAAAATAATCTTTGACTAAGTAAAATTTTAAAATACTAAAATAAGATGCTATCTTATAAAATTAATTAAAATTTATAAAATTTATTTATTTAAAATGTGGAAAATGGAGGCTAAATATGGATTGCAAAAAAAAAAAACCTAAAGATGGATTGCAAAAAGAAAAAGAAAAGAAAAGAAGGTTACGTGCATGCGACCAAGGGTGGAAGGTTGGGGAAAGGACGAGTAGACGTGAGCGCTGGGATAGGGGGTTGATGGGAGGCTTGACGGTAGTATTAACATTTTAGATATTTTATGTTCTTATTATTAATTGTGTATGTTGTTATAAGTTTTGGGCTTGATTGTGACATTTTGATGAACTCTTTATTAAATACAACGTCTTATCTAACCCTAAAACATAATTCCCCCACTATAATTCAGGGATAGTTAATTGGACTTCAAAATTGACAAACATGCTTCATAACCTGCAAAATTTAGTCCAACACACATCAAGTTTTTTACTTGTTCACGAAGGTCTCTATTCAGAAAGGAATTTTAAATGTTAAAGTTAATGAATAATCGAAGGGAGAATTATGTTTCAGGGGCAGTTGGATTTCAAAATTTAGAAACATGCTTCATAACTTTCAAAATTCAGTCCAACACCCATCAAGTTATAAAAATTAATACCAAGGATATTGAAATTTGAAAATGCTCAAAATAACCTTAATTGAGTTAAAATTTTAATTAAGAATTTAGTATTACGGTATTTTTACTTTTATTTTTTCCATTATTAAATGCACAAATTAAAACAGAAATAGGCAAAAGAGGTACATGTAATAATTTACAATAACTTTGTAGAACTATTAAGATTTTTGTTTAATATTTTAAAAAAGATTTAAAAAATTGTGATGTTTGATAGAATAAAATTTTGTTTGCAATTTGAAATTTTCTTAATTTAAAGTATCTTTATATTTGAAAATATACTTTAAAAATAAATTTTATTTGTAATACTTTATTTTTATTCATTTCTATATTTATATTAATTTGTAAGTAAGTTTTTAAAATAATTTAAAATAGTAGTTTATTTTTAATCATTTTTATATTTATATCATTAAAATAATCTTTTGACAGTATAATTCAATAAAAATTTAAAGGATATTTTTTTTATATTTTTAGATTATTGTCATATTAGAAATTTTTATTTAAAATATTACAAACTTTCACGCTATATTTGTGCATTAAAAACTTATATCATTTATATGAATTTTGGAGGTTTTATAAAATATTTGGGAATTTTGCGAGCCAACTAACCATAGAACATAATTCCCCTATAACTCAATTGGAAGAAATGACAAGGATAAGCACAATTCTAATTGTTGGTGGTTTCACAATGGGACTAAACATCTCAAAATAATATTGCCTTGCGTTTGATTGCCCTTTAGCCAAAAGCTTGGTCTTATAATAATGTCTAACATTACTATCTAGTTTATTTTTAACCTTGAAAACCCATTTGTAGCCAATATTGACGTTTCCGTGAGAGGAAGACGGAGACTAAATGTCCGTCCAAGTGTTATGTTTCAACAAAACTTGATACTCAAATTTTATTATTGATTGCCAATTATTATCCTTAATAGCTTGAAGAAATGTGTGAGGTTCAATGAAGGGCAGAATAAAAAATGTTTTAGGTTTGACAATGCTAGCTTTGGCCCTAGTAATTATAGGGTGAATGTTATAAATGAGAGATTGATGAAAGGGGATAGAACTAGTGGAATCAACATATATAAGAATTTAGGAAGGAAAGAGTGAATTGCATGAATTGGTAGGGTGCTAGGTAATGGGAGTTATGTTGTTGGAAGAAAAGGAAAGGGCAGGTGCCAATTAAGAGGGAGGAATGGGACTGAAGGAAGAATTGAGAGGGGGGAAGGTTGGTGTCTCACTAGGTATAACAGATGAGGGTGTGGCTAGGGTAGAAATATTATGAAAAGGAACTATAGACTCATCAAATAAAACATGTCTAGATATGTAGATGGGACCTGAATGAGGTTGAAGTCAAAAATATCATTTATGTGAGCTACTGTAGCCAAGGATTGATATGCATTGAGTAGATTGAGGAGGAGTTTGTGGGAATGGTAGGGTAAAAGATGAGGATAGTAGAAACAACAAAATACCTTGTAGGAGTAGGAGGAGATTTTTGAAATAGAACTTGGAAAGGAGATTTATTATCAACTATTGGGGCTTGGATGCTATTGATGAGACAGACTGAGTCTTGAAAGGTATAAAAAAAATCAAAAATTTGAGTGGAATAAAGGCAATTGTAAGAAGAGTTAAACCAATTTCAACAAGACGATAGAGTTTAAATAGTGCAGGAACATTTTATTTATGGTGTCTGGGGGGCAGAGTAAACTGTTGTGGAAGTAGAAGCTTTTGACCTTCAAGGGACGAGCAGTGGATTACTCCTCCATTATTAGACTGAAGGTTTTAATGGATAAATTAAACTACTTTTCTATGAGAACTTTAAATTTTGAAATATAGGTAACACTTAATTTTTAGTACGTATATATGCTGTAAATTCAGGAATATCGAGAAAAGTTATCTTGAGATTTTCTTGTTTGGAATTGAATGATGAAGTACTGGGAAGAAAAGAAAGAAAAATACAAGAACAAATGAATTCGTAGTTCGACCAATGTGGATTGGGGAGAGTATTTCTATTGATTTATTCAGGAAGTACAATACAAAACCCTAAACACCTACCATATATATAGTAGTTTTGTGATTTAAAAAATTCCAAACCTAAAAGCTACACAAAAGGTTGAGAAAAAGGAAGAAAAACATAAAAAATAAATAAATAAAAGGAGGAGGATAAAGGAGGAAGAGGAGAAAGGGGGAGGTACTGAGATTTTTATTTATTTTAATTTTCTGTAAATATTATAAAGATGACAAGATTATATTATTTATTTATTTTTAAAACATGTATTGATAAAAACCGTTTATATTTAACATTAAATTTATTATTGAAAATAAGGTACATTTGTTAGTAAAGTTTCATCTGGAATTTTAACATTATAATATATTTATGCATTATGATTAATAAATATGTTTGAAATTTTTTGTTTATTTATATATTTAATATTTATGACAAATTGATACATAGTTATAAGGACTTTTATGACATTTTTGTTAACTACTAATATTGTATATTTAATTTCTATGAGGAATTTTTTCCTGTGGTGAATATAAAATAATAACGTATATAGAAAAATAGAGTGCATTTAAGAATTAATATTATAAATAATTTATTATGTTAAAAATAAAATAATATAACAATTAGTTTTTTTATTTTTAATGTGTTATTCTTAAACTTGAAATATGTGTAATAATATATAAATCAAATTTTGAAGCAATTTGTAAGGAGAATACTTTTGAAAATCATAATTTAGATTATAGAGGGCTCTTCAAAGGAAGTAATAAAGATGTAGAGAAGCAATGTCACTTGAAGTAGCTTACATAATCTTCCTGGGACCAGTTCTGATTGAGGTTTGTGGATTGAGCATTTGTGTTCAAGATCAAGTTAGAGACCATATTTAAAGGGTCCGTGTCGGCCCTAAAAGCATAACTTTCACTTTAAAATTTGGAGAAAACATCCAAGATTTAATCTTAGCAGTGTTTAGTAGATATACTAATTAGTTTGGAATATAGTGTAGCAAGATCACGACATTTTGTTTGTGTGCTATCTTTTCAAACGGATATTAGAGAACAAGCGGTTGGTAGTTCCTTTATTGGGAAGGATTCTGGAGGTGGAAGAAAAAAAGCTCAACATTCATATTTAGAGGCCCCTTTAATTGCTCATAATCAAGCTCACGAAAAAATCTGAATCCTTATTAAACCAAAGCAACATATCAAAACTTAATTATAGCAAACAATCAACCAAGTTCGAAGTAAGTATCAAATTCATTTTAAATGTACATTGGCGTTTGTATTGCGTATATTTCAGTCATGATGCCGTCTGAAATTTCTAGTAACGAAGGAAACTTTCTTGAACTTTTTAAATTTGGTAGTGATCTGATGAGGATATCAAAGCTTGATTACACTTTTTAAAATGCTCACAGAAAATCTGAGTTGGCCAGCGCCTAAGATTAGGAAAGACATTGTACGAAAGCTATTGCAATTGAACCATGGAAATCTTATTAAGATTTGGGACCCACTTTTCTCTATTTTAGTTGATGAATCTTATGACATCTCAAGAAAAGAGCAAATGGCTATTGTATTATAATATGTGGATAAAAAAGGGCAGGTAATTGAGCGTCTTGTTGGTATTGAGCATGTTGTTAGTACCACTACTATTTCACTTAAGACAACTATTGATGGTTTATTTTCTAGACATGGATTAAGTATATCTAGGTTACGTGGGCAAGGTTATGATCAGACAAGTAATATGCAAGGAGAGTTCAATGGTCTTAAGACACTGATTATGAAAGAGAATGAATGTGCATTTTATATTCATTGTTTTGCTCATCAACTTCAATTAGCTCTTATAGCCGTGGCAAAATATCATATTCAAATTACTTCTTTATTCAGTATAGTTACTAATGTGGTTAATGTTGTTGGTACTTCATCTAAACATCATGATATTCTTCATGAAAAGCATGTTGCGATGATAATTGAATCAGTGTGTGGTAAGGGTTTACATAAGTGGAGCGAGGTTGAACCCAAAGAACCATTCTTAAGCGTGCTTCACGATACATTGATGAGACTCATTATGCCCAATTGTTTTACTCATATTGAGGTCCCAACATTTTCTCATCTATGGTTGAAGTACTTGAAATTATTATGGAGGATGGTTCAAATTCTGAGCAAAGATATGAAGCAACTAATTTGTTAGAGTCGATACAATCATTTAAATTTGTCTTCAGTTTACATTTGATGAGACTATATTGGGAATCACAAGTGAATTGTCACAAGTACTACAAATGAAGCATCAAGGCATTGTTAATGCCATGACTTTGGTTAAAGTATGTAAGCAAGAACTACAAATAATAAGAGAAAGTGGTTGGAGTTCTTTACATGATGAAGTTTCTTGTTTTTGTGAAAAATATAACATTGATTTTCCAAACATTGATGATATATTTCTTACTCGGGGAGACCACGATGTAAGGCTCGTGAAATTACAAATTTACATCATTATCAAGTAGAGTTATTTTATTTTGTTATAGATATACAATTTCAAGAGCTTAATAGTCGTTTTACCGAAGTAAACACTGAGCTGTTTCTTTGTGTGGCTTCTTTAAATCCTAGTGATTCATTTATTGCTTTGACAAATAGAAACTAATCGATTTTTCGATTTTATCAAGCATATTTTCTCAATAGAGTTGATGGTTACTTAATGATCCAGCAACTTGAAACCTACGCATCGATGGCGTGCGATCCAATGATCAATTTTCCCAATTGAAAGGAATTAGTGATCTTACAAGAAAATGGTTGAGACAAAAAACACATTGTGTATCCACTTGTTTATTTGCTTGTTACATTGGCCTTGATCCTACCGGTTGCAACTGCAACCATTAAGAGAACATTTTCTGCTATGAATGTTGTGAAAAAATCACCTATGAAATTGAATGGGAGATCAATGGATGAATGATTAATTACTTGTGTATATAGAAAAAGATATATTTGATAGCATTGACAATGAAACTATTGTGCAACTTTATTTTTACTAGAATAGCAGCTATCAAATACAATTGTAAAGAAATATATTCAATAGCAATGTTATCAATAATATAACTTTTTGTATTTATAGTTAATTAAATGGCCATTTGTTATTATTAAATGATGCCCCTAAAAACTTGGGTCCTGGGTCCGCCACTACTTGTGGAGGCATCGCCTTGAATCCCTCACCTGATCGTATATGTCAAACCAATGGGATTCACTTCCCCACCATAACCTACAAAAGAATAAGGTAGAACCCCAAAAGTTTGGTTTGAAATGGAATTCAAAGAATTGATTAGGGGCGCGAGGACATGAGCGGCAAGGTCATCATCCTTGGATTCACAGTGGACATTAAGATCTATTCCATTCGGGAAGCCATTGATGATCTTTACATCCACCTTTTCCATCACATCGCCATAACACAAACGAGAAAGAAACACAAACAGTACAAATGAAAATAAATATCTATCAAATGAAAACATGCTTGTAATTTTCCCTTTTTTAGGGTGAATTGATGTTTAGTTCTTTCATTTATATAGCAAACCCTATCCTTATCCTAATCTTTGACAACCAATGTTACAAGGCCACAAGAGAATAAGGAAAATATATAGTACCTAACATGATTTTAAAATTAATTATTTTACCATATTATGTTAAATAAATTGGCATATTTGGAGCAAAAAAATCTTAATGATAACTTGACAACGTTGTAAAAGCCTCCTAATTACATATTTATCATTTTTGTACAATGATGATGGAGGAAAAGACCGCATGTCACGCCCCCGAAACCACCTATGGGCATATTGTCAATTCACCCTCAAACCTTTGCTTTGAAGGTTTGAAGTGTGAAAGCGACACTAACCTTTCTTATATTGGATTTTTGTCCAATTACTAATCACATATTCGAGTAATCATGACAGCCCCACACCTAAATTCATAAATTCTCCAAATTCAAAATTTAATGCCGATAAAAATTTCTTCTAAATATTCAATCTCAATTATGCATGTCATATATAGGTATTCAGAGAGAATAAAACAATATTTGAATCTCTCAAATCCAACTTTATACTAATATAAAAAGGAATGTTCATCCAGTAACATCATTAACTTTCAAAATGACATTTCCACATAAGCATAGACATGAGTTCAACATGATCAACATAAAGTTCTAATCAAATCCCTAATGATGACAAATCCCCAACTTTAACGTCCTCTGAAACTAAAGAAGGAAGTACACAGAACTTAGCTCAGCAGTAGGGGAGTGAGGCTAAAGGCCAAATAGAAATCTTATCTGATTTAATGAATTGCAGTTTTCAATCATATAACGAATAGGAGATGTTTTTTCATCAAACTTTTGATTTCAAGAAAATAAGTTGGAACATTAACAAGAATATAGCTTCAAAACATTCTCACATCCATTTCAAATCGGTTTCATATCAAATGCAGTCAAACAATTTCATATCAAATTTAAGTTCAAACACTTTCATATCAAATCCAAAAATCAAATACATTTCAATATATTTTTCTGCGTCATCAAATATCAAATGGTGCTTGATTATGTGGGACTTTGAATGGGTGGTTGTGCATGAAGGTGTTCCTTTTAAGGTGGGTAGGAACCAGAGCACTCTTGAAAATGTAATGAACCTACAACAAACCCTAAGTGAGGTTAGATGGTCACGTTACATGAAAATGTAAGGTCATTATTATATCCATTGTGGTGAATAAAGGTTGACTATTATATCCGTTGACAAGGGGCCGAGAATAGTGTCGCTATTATTCCGTTGACGAGGGCCGAACCCAACTTGAGTCAAATATTTCATTCAAAATTCAAATTACAAAACATCACATCTCCCACATTTCTTTATTAAACAAAACAAATCTCAGTACAATCATACAAAATTACTTTTTTGATCCATGAATGAGAATCAAATAAATAAAACAAGTAAAAAACTTTTCATAAACCAAGATTATATATAATTCAATTAAAACAAATTCTCATCCTCAAATGAGTAAAAACAAAAGCAATTTTCTTTTTAAAATGCAATTAATATCCCTTACACGTACATATATATAAAATAATAATTTTCAAACGTATTAGAATCCCTTACCTCAAGGTACTCTAAAGCTTTGAAGGAGCTAATTGAAGGAAATTTCTCAATAGAAATATTTCTCTAAAATAATAGGGAAGAAACTATCATCATTACTTATTTATTCTTAAACTTTATAATTTGATATTACTTAACTGTGTGTATTTTTGTTCACCTCAAACATGATAAACAAATGTTCCAAATGATAACTATTTGAATTAGGTAATTTCTGGAAATTTTATAAAACTCATATTCCTTTTGGATCTTATTTTAATAATTTATGTATTTTTATGCTCTTAATCAGAACTAAATCTTTTACTAGAAAGAAATAGCTATTAATAATATTTTTACAAATTATATTATAATATACATCTGACCCTTTTACCTAACAATTATCATGCGACAGCAAGTATTATTAACGGATCTTATTTCTATAATTGCTAAAATAATTATTCTAATCATATTCCTTATCTAATAAATTCTCAATCCTTAATAAAATATTTACTTGCCAAAATACATATATATTTAATACTTATCAAATACATATATTTATAAGGAAATTAAGCCTTTCAAATTTATCTTATTTATTTATTATTATTTTCTTTCAAAATTATCCTTAAATACTTTTTCTACATTTCACATACTCAAAGTAATTCAATATGGCTTCCACGATCCTTATTTTTATTTTATTTCTAAAGAAACCGAAAGTGTCTAAAATCGAAACCTTGAGTTTATCTATTGAAAAAATTAAAACCTCACGTCAAAAGAAATCTGAACAAATAAAATGAGGAATATCTTTACACTAGAAAATTTTGTTCTTCAAACCCTATATCAAGCAACCGTCGTCCTGCAGATTCTACGTCGAGGAGAGAAATTCAAAGATGAATAGAAAGGATTTCTTCTCTTATTCAATTTATACTAGGGTATCTATTAGGAAATTACCTTTTACCCTTTCATTATAGTAATTAATTAATTACTAATTGAATTACAAGTATTATTTTCATAACGTCCTTTCATTATAACAATTAATTAATTTACTAATTAATTTACCAGTATTATTTTCTTGAATTACCGGTATTATTTTTCATAACGTCCTTTCGTTAAAGTAATTAATTAATTATTACCATTATTGTTTTCATAACGTCTAATTGAATTATCATTATTATTTTCCGTAACTTATACCTATACGAATTCCTGTCATTATTATTTTCCCTAACTTATACCTATACAAATTCCTGGGTGTTACACCGCATCAATTTTTCTTCACAAAGATCTATGTTATCTATTATTGTGAATTATTAGATATACAAATAAAAGCCAAATTATTTATTTTACTTTGCTAAGGAATTTATATTCATGTTTCTAATTAAAGTAAATGAAAATAAAAATAACTATTCAATTTTTACTTATAATAGGTAGACTCGGTCTGACATTGTTTATGCCAGTCACATTGTTTTCAAGTTTATATCTACTCCTTGCTCTACTCATTATGTTGAATCCTTCACATTCTTTGCTTTGTCAAAGGAGCTTTCTTCAAATATTCTTATCCTGCTCATTGACAACCAATATCTCACATGGCCATTAGAGAATAAAGAAAATAGTATCAAACCTGATTTTAAAATTAAATATTTCACCATATTAATTTAAACAAATTTGACGTATTTGGAGCAACAAAAATCATAATGATAACTTGCAAATGTTGTAAAAGCCTCCGAATTACATATTTATCATTTTATTTTATTTTTTTTTGTATAAAGATGATTGAGGAAGATACCACATCAGTTTTTCTTCACAAAGATATACTTTATCTATTACTATGAAAAATTGGATTAAACCAATATAAGCAAAATTATTTAATTTACTTTGCTGAGAAATTTATATTCATGTATGCAATTTAAGTAAATGAAAATGTAAACTATCCAATTTTTACTTATAGTTGATAGACTCACCCTAAGTTGTTTATGCCATTCACATAGTTGTCAAGTTTATAAATACTCCTTACCCTACTCATTACGTTGAGTCCTTCACATTTATAATGTGAAATCCTTCATATTCTAGGTCAAATTAACTCTCTTTCATGGTGATGGATTTGAAATTGTCCATATCTTTATTCCTGGTATTTTATAAGAAGATGGTTGCTTCAAAGATCATAATTACTGAAGAGTCAAATTAACTCTCTTTCATGGTGTTGGGTTTGAAATTGTCCATATCTTTATTCCTAGTGTTTTACAAGAAGATGGCTGCTTCGAAGATCATAATTAATGAAGAGTTGAAGGATCAAGCATGAAGTCCCTAGAAGAACCAAGATGAAGTCTAAACTAAGGTTGTCCCACAATGTAGGGAAGTGTGAGACTCGGAGAGTCCAGACTAGGATCAAAGTTGTCGTGAGCGGAAATATGTTAGCTTGGAGGCCAAGAAACTTAAGGAGCAAGTAACCGATGGGCTTTGAATCTATTTGGCAAAGGGATAAAGATCAAATCTCAGAAGATTCGAACATCTAAGCGATCAAACCATAATTAGAAACAATTTAGGATTCTATTATGATGAGGATACTACTAAATTATTTTGTAAAATCAAAAGTATTTATTGAACCTAAAAACAATTAATTAATAATCAAAAGACCCAACAAATACATTGCAAATAATAAATTTATTGAACAAAGAAACATATCAATTTGTAGTATATAGAAAACAAACCTGGCATGGATCCAGAATTTTTAGCTGTCATTAGTCTCCGAAATAAGTAAGGGATGAGATCAAAGAAAAGCTAGGGTTGAAGATAGTTCTTTCTTTCTCTTCAAAGCGTGTTCTACCAAACCCTTGTAAAATTCTATAACTCTATTTACTTATATATATATATAGAGCACAAGGAAACAATTGGACTTTGGTCCAATGGGCTTACCAAAGCAAGGGAGAAGATAGAACCATGGGCACATAGCTAGTTAATATTAATCATCAAATATTTTTTATAACTAGCATTGCACAATTATACAATTAAAATTGTAATATGATTATGCTTAGCCCATGATTAATAAATTAATCTAACATTCTCCCACTTTGACGGCATAATCACAACTCAAATGCTTTCTTAATATATTTACAATGTCATAATCAATCATATACAATTAACGCACCAAGAAGATGCATAAATGGTACATAATCAGGCACTACTAATTAAAATCATAACTCAAATGCTTTAACAAGAGACTTGCGTAGCCATAACCAATCATATACAATTAATACACCGAGGGGATGCATAAATCATACATAATCAGGAGCTACTAATCTAGAAGCATTTCAATGACAAGAGAGTATTGATTCAATAGAAAGAGAAAACATCATTGTGTCATTCGTCTGGTCAAAATGACATAAAATTATAATAAGATAATGACAAACGTCAAAATGTGCATGTAATAAAAAAAACATGAGTTTTCCTTACAAAATACATGAAAACCAAACTCCCCACTTTAAAGTAGATTCTAGGCTCTATAACGGATCTGTGCCGAGGGTGGCGTGTTCTGTGAGACACACGTGGGTAAGCCTTTTGGTTAGTGGGTCTACCAGCATGCTAGTCCCTAAGCATGTTCTCAGTGAAATAAGGGACTACTTGCAACTTTTTCTCTTTCACAAAAAATAACTTCATCAATATGTGGGAGGAGAAATTGCTCTGATGTTTCTAGAAAGATCTGATAACGGAATTGTCATAAAAATAATTTCAAGAGTCTAGAAGTAAGTGAACAACCTCAAAGGAAAGTGAAATGAAGTTCCCTAACCATGTGCATGATAGTAGCCTGTAACATGCTGCATACTCCCATCTCCATAGTAAGAAGTTGTAAGTGTCTGATGAGACACTTTTCCATGAAAGCAGCTCCTTAGATCAAAATAAGCAAGAGATATAACGAGGAAGTGGACTTTTTTATCATCATGCAGCACTAAGTAGAATCACTAAAACCAATCCTTCAAGAATATCGATCGTCGATATGTCAACATGAGATCCCTTGTACCCTAAGAGATACCCTCCAAAAACTTTGTAGTAAACTCGGTGGCTTTAACGAATCTTTCAGAGCACCTTTGCAGGCGGCTGACAAATGAAGCAATATCGGGCGTGTGCATACTTGAGCATACATCATCTTGCATATATTGGAAGAATGAGATGACTTTCATCTTATTCTCTCGATATCATTATGATGACATTCTTTTTGGAAATGCGACCATTTCTTCTGATTAATTGTCTTACCAAAAGAACATAATTGCATATTGAACCTTTTCAAAATGCATTCAATATAAGTCTATTGAGATAATCTCAAAATGTCACTAAGTCTATCGCAAAGTATCTATATGCCCAAGACTTAAGATGCTTCCCTAAGATCCTTCATATCAAAATGGCTAAACAATGGCTTTGTTTGTACCAGCTGACGAGATCAATATCATTAGTTGCAAGCAAAAATATTATCAGCGTGTAAAACCCAGAGAATATGTGTTGCTCTCAGCGATCTTATATGTACGTGTCAGCGTGTTTCTCAGCAAAACCATTGAGGCGTGACAACTTCATCAGAGCTTGGGATTACCTTTAACCTAGAAGCTTGCTAAACCTTAAATGGATTTCTTGAGTTTACAAACTGTGTTCATACTAACTTCCTCGAAACCCGATAGAGTTTGGGAACATGTAAACATCTCGACTGAGTCTATTCAGAAATAGCATTACTCCACGGCATCATAGTGCAACTCTAAATCAAAGAAAATGAGCCACTATGGCCATAATATTATTAGAGTCTTTAGTAGACACGAGAGAAGGTTTCCACGTAAAATCGAGCGTTCGTTGACTGTATAGCCACTAATCTTGCTTTATATCTCTACTTGTCCACTTGGCATGCGTTGGTCTTGAACACTTATTTGCACCAATGTATGCGTTCATGGAAAATCTATCAAAAGCTCCACACTTTGTTATGTGACATGCGATCATCTTATCTTTCATTGCATCGATCCGAGAGTTAGATTGAGGGTAACAATGGCTTCTTTGTAAGTGAGTGGAGGGGATCTAATACATTCACCACATCACTCTCATGCTCTGATAAACGGTATAGTCATACGATACAAGCTTACACTCCCTCTCGACCTCCTCCAGGTATATCATGGCTATCTAGAGCTCTTGATATCAAGGTGTGGATCGATCCTCAATTGGTTCATCATCGGTGTTAGCTGAAACTGGATCCTTTTCGAAAAGTCGACCAATAGGCTAGAGATCGGAGCGGAAGCAATAAGCACAGGAATAAAAACTGAGTGTTCTTTGAACACATTTCTCTTCACCATAGCTTGTACAGTGTCATCCTCAAATATATAGCTCCTTTCACAATTGGTGTCGACAGCTTGATAAACATGGAACTCTTTATCCTGATAGCAATAAGTACCCATGTGGTTTTGGGATCGAGTTTCTTGGATTCAGGTTGTGCGGTCTCACTTCATTGCAACCCCAAACATATGGAAGCTTAACAAAAAGACTGAAGCTATACATGACCATAAGCTCATATGAGTCTTAGAGCAGACCCTTTAGCATTGAGTTCAGGAAATGTTCTGTTCAATAGTTTTCAAAGGCTTCACCCCATGAACTAATTATTGAGGAACTAACAAGCATACATCTTCCATATCAAAAGAAGCATGTGATTTCTCCTCTCCGCGATCCCATTTTGTTAAGGAGTACGTACCAAGCATTGTATCTTGAGCATGTTACATTCACAGAAGGTACTTTGCAAATGGTCAGGGTTGGCCAATGCTTAAATCTGAAATGTATCTACCACGTGCTCACCATCTCTATCAAAATGAACCACTTTGATCCTCTTCCCTTGTTGGAGCTCAACTTTTGCTTTGAAAGCTTTGAAAGCCTCAAAAAAGTCAAACTTCTCACGAATGAGCTCATAGAAACTACCATATGAAATAATCATCAATGAGCACATTGATGAAATATTAAATGAAAGCACCCATAGTAGGATGAGTGAATGGCCCATAAATATCTGTATGAATAACCCCAAGCAACTCAATGCATCTATCAATATTGGCATTCCTAACCTTAGTAGTCAGTTTACCTTTGATACAGTCTACACAAATATCAAAATCTGAGAAATCTAGATCTTGAAGAATCTCGTCTTTAATAAATCTCTCCATTCTCTGTCTAGAAATATGACTCAAACGCTTATGCCAAAGATTAGAAGACTTTTCATTCAATCTCAAACGTTTGGAGCTACTTGCAGTATTAATAGTAAGGATAACATAAACATAAGGAGCGAAACCAAACAGCACTAATATATGAATTTCCACAAAGTACCTCAGTGTCGATCGATAGTGAATTAAGATACTTGATTTAGCTTTTCAGTTTAAAGAAAACTATATCAGAGTCTATCCAAAATATAGTCTTGATATCAAATTTCTCATAATCGAGGTATATGCGCCATCTACACGATTTCAAAAATTTGTTGTACTAGCATTTACAGTTTAACAACTCCCAGAAAATCAATTTGGTCTCTTGTATCATCTCCCATGAACACATACTGCTCCAAATTAGTTGGATTTCTTATGCTTATCATTGTTTGCATAGAATTGCAAGCGTGAATGGTAGCACCACTATCTAACCAGCAGGTATCATATGGCACATCAATGATATTGGATTCAAAACAAACATTCACTCAATGATTATCAGATAGCTCATTTTTCTCATTCTTGTAATAGGCTATTGAGTTTTGTGATGGCAAAGAACTGAGGAAAACTCAAAGCTGAAGAATAAACAAGAGAGCAATGTTAAAAATACATGTAAAACAAAGACATAAAAATTGCTCTATTTTTCGACTTACCAAATGGCTGTAGTAATCGGCTAAATGCATAGTCTTATAAAATACAAAAAAAAACTTTCATACTTTGCAGGTAAAGTGCAGTTCACGACCATCACAACCAGGCGTGTGTTTTCACACCAATAGGATAGTAAAATTACTCATTTCATGACACTTAATGAAATTTCTTTACCAAACTAAGCATCCTACTAAATAATAAAATCATCGATAGGACAACTTTACTATCCGTATGGATCTTAACAAAATTGATGTGCAAGACGGGAGAATTATAGTTGCAACATCAATTCCAAAAATATTTAACATGCTTAAACTCACGAGAGACAAGTTTATAAGCATTTAATATTTCTCAATTTTTTCCAAATATAAGAAAATAATTTTATTCACAACATTATGTTATAAATAATCTCAAATAACATAAACATAAATTGCAAAAGAAATATGTGAAGAAAAAAAACAGTTAAATTATTACAAAGTTGGGTAAAACAAAAAATCAATTCTACGAAAAAACAAATTTAATTCTTAATAGGGTAAAATTTTTCGAAATGTTGGTCTCAAGAACACGAAATACTGGGCGGAACCAGTAGGCTATATTCTTTATTTTTATTTTATTTTATTTTTATGACAAATAATATCTCAAATACAAAAAATGGTCATGGTTTAATTAATATTTATTATTATCTATTAATTATCTACTTTAATCCTCTTGTCTTGTCTGGATGGCAAATACGTCTAGAGTTCTGTTCAACATGAGATGTACATGGATCTCAATAACAACCTGAAAGTAACCTAAAGCTAAGGAACAGGCCCTTTGCACTATGTTATTTGTTGAAACATTAGACTATTGTCTAAAACAACACGTTAAGTGATGAATTCAAGGCACGACTCCCATAGAGCATATATCAAAACTGCCAATGTGATTTCCAAGAAAGGACTTAAAGTAAAAGTAGGATTCTAGTAAATAAATCAAGATAATATGCATGTGAAAAGATAATAACTCGAGCTTGCCATGTAAGAATATCTATTTTACTTTTTCTTTTTTCATGATTAAGCAAGGAACACACAGGAATGCGAGGATGAATGTAGAAAATAAAACCCAATAGGAAAAGCAATACTAAATTATTTTATAAAATCGAGAGTATTTATTAAACCTAAAAACAATTTATCAATAATCAAAAGACCAAACAAATACATTACAAATAATAACTTTATTGAACAAAAAAACATATTAATTCGTAGTGTGTAGAAAATATACCTAACATGGATCCAAGGTGCTTGACTGTAATCCTAGAAATGCGCAGGGATGAATCAAGAAAAGTGAAGATAATTCTTTCATTCTTCTCAAACATATTTCACTGCAAGCCCTTATAAGATTTGTGGCTCAGTTTTAGCATATATATAAAGCCGCAGGAATAATTGGAGTTTTAGTCCCATTAGGCTTGCAAGAAAGGAGAAGATAGAACCATGGCCGTAACTGGTTAATGTGCGTCATCTCATAAATGGCCCTATAAGTGTATGTACAATTATACAGAAGATTAAGGTGTAATATGATTATGCTTAGTTCATGATTAATAAATTAATCTAACAGATACTTGAACAGCAAGTTTCCTATTTTCGTTGTGATAGCCGAAAGGAAAGAACATAAAATAGAATATAGGGTTGGAGTCATATTATGATAATGATCCAACTGTATCAAGACTTTTAAGATTGATTAGCAAGGGTATAAATTTAGGGCTTTAATCTGGAAGTTCCCAACATGGATTTCAAGAGCAAAGCTTGAAAAATAACAAGCGAAGTCCGGACGTGCTAAAGGAGTGCAGAGTGCAGATACTCGATTAAGGTATTGCACGTTAAAAGTCTTTCACCTTTGGTGAAAAATGATTTTCTTTATTTTCTTCATCTTTTATTAATGTAATAAGAGATTAGGTATATGATGCTGTAGAGAAGGGAATTGAGGGAGTTCATTTTGAATTTCACTGTAAGTGATTAGGTTTCAAGAATGATCGTGGGTAAAAAGGGAGTCTCGTACCACATAAGACTAATTATAAACCTTATATCAGATGCTTGCAACGAATGCTTGCAAACCTGAATCAGAAGTGGATAGACATGGAAATAGAGCTAGTAAGATTAATGGTAGGGGCATTTATTCCATTTTCAATGCCATATGAATTTGGAAGGATTTCCACTTGCAAATCACCGAAGGAGGCGTGGAACATTCTCCAAGTTATTGTCAGGGGATATAGAAGTGTTTAACTTTCAAATATTAACCTCAAAGTTGGCGATAATTAGGATGAAAGAACATGAGACTTTTGAGGTGTTCATGCTAAAGCGATGGACATTGTAGGTTCTAGTTTTAATCTTGGTGAACCTATTCCCAACTCTATAATGGAAAGAAAAATTTTGAATCTCCCTAGGAGAGAATTAAAGCAGAAGTGATTGTCATTGAAGTGTCTAAGGTTGTGGATTCACGAAAAATAGATAAAGTTGTAGGTCCTCTCAAACATTTGAAATGACTATTGCGTCACTGAGGAAATTAAAGATTGCCTTAAATGCCGTCAAGCTTGATTCCTTAGGTTTCATAAGTAAGTCATGTGATAAGAAAATAGAAGTTGGTAGAAAATTTAATAGAAAATTTAGAAAATATATGAAATTCCAGTAATATAAGAGCAAACATCCAGTTTTTTTCTTGTAATTTGGATGATTACCAATTACCAAATTCTTGTCCAAAGTTAATAAACAACATTCTATAATCATTAATTCTAAACTTCAAAAGTCAAAACTTCAACAAACATGTAATTGCTCACATAATCCCAAAATAAAAAATCTCACGAAAATAAATTTTCATTGAGGAATATAGAAATCCTTCATTATGTCATCATGTTTGCTATGATATTAGAGGTATATTTGCATGTCTTTTAGAGGCAATCTTCACATGCACATCTTATAAAACTAAAGTTTATTCGTTTGAATACTCACTCATTTTATTGCAATCATATACTCATCTTTTGATTGTAATTGAAATTGAACTACTGTCATGCCTAAGGTAATCTCAAGACTATAGATTAAGCTATGCTGTTATGGACTCTGCCAATACTTTAACGGGCTGGCTTGGGCCCTAAAATCTATTTGGTTTTATTTCTTTTTTTTGGGTATGGACTCTGCCAATACTTTATTCCTCTTTTTCTATTTTTCTGCTAATGAACATGTTAAAATATAACAAAATAATAGGTAAAAAAAGAAAAAGAAAAGACGAAAAAGATGAACACGCAAATTTAAGTGGAAAAAACCTTAAGTATGGAAAAACCACTTGTAGAGGAGAAAAATCCACTATTATGAAAAAATAGAGTATTGGGTTGGAGTATGGTGGCTATTAACTTATAGAGCCCCAAAACCCTAAAAGAATACATAACATATTGGTATTCCAAATCTAAATAGGGTCAAACCCTGATAAGATCAATAATGGGCTATGAGCCCTTTATTAAGAATTCGAGGCATCAATTCTAACAATCTCACGCTGGCATGGATTCCGTACAGAACCAGGAATTCAATCTTTAAAAACCTGAACCTTTCACAAAAGCCCATAAGAATAACCGTAAAAAAGTTCAAAGCAGTATTATTGAAGCTTAGTGTAGAAAAGTGACAGTCAACATATCCATCGAACTATCATGAGTACTAACTTTATCCCTAATAATATTACCATCTAACATGGAAAGGGTAGCGGCAACAACATCACTTGTATTGATAGAACCACAACAACACATAATTTAGTTGGAGCTTCTTTTCCTTTCATGAACAATACAGGCTACCTTTGCTTTAATCTTAGAAGGCTCCACCTTCACTAGTATACTTGCATCCTTTTGAATCAAGAATACTTAAAGAAATCATGTTTCTCTTCAAATGTGGGACATGTCTCACATTACCAAGTGTTCTAGCAACACCATCAAACATTTTGATTTGGATTGTTCCAATTCAAACAATCTTACAGGATGGATTATTTCTCATCATCAAAGCACTTGTAGACACGGTTTCATATGTTGAAAACGTTTTGGATTTGGGATGCATATGGCGTACAACCTAAATCAGAAGTCCAATCCTAAAGAGGTTTTCAGATTCCGGCATCGAACAATTAGAAGTCTCCATCACTATAATTATCTTCTACAACACTAGCTTCATTGGAATTTTCTAGTTGCTTCCCTTTTTGTTCATAAACTCTCTTATTCTTGATACGTAACCCATAACATTTCAAATATGATGGCCTTTCTTACACAATAGTTGAAGGTCTTGTCTCCCACAACACCACTAAAATTCTTCTTATGTGTCCTCCCTTGAACAATATAAGGCCCTTTGCTTGAGCCTCAGATCCTACCACTAGATGTTTCATCTTTTCCTTTAGAATAGGCATCATAATATGGCATACATCCCAGAAGGGGTGTCGATACATATAGCGTAGGGAAGTATGTAGGCATAAGTGTGCATTGTGACATCTTGGGGGTAGTAGGAAATGACAAATTTATGACTTGGAGTGATGACAGGAACGAGGGGTAAATAGTAATTGATCAAATGGGACATGAAGGTCATAATGTCGAAGTAGAAAGATGGGTCATAATGAAATAACAAGATTGTCTTGCAATAGTGATCAAGGACTCTTTGCAATTACGTAGAAAAAAAATGGGATTATAAAGGAGATATGAGACAAGCAGTCCATTTTGTTCTCATTTCATTTTGAGCTAAACTAGCTTGTGGGAGGGAAGAAGGAGAAAAAGAAGAGGAAGAAGGAGAAGAAGGAGAAGGGAGAAAGGAATACCAAACCAAGTATGTTTCATCTTGAAATCATGGGTGTTTTGGATTCCTAAGGTTTTGGTTTGGAGATTAGTGACTCCTTGTGCTAGGGTTTTGTGGAGAGATCACATTAACCCTAGGATTCTTGAAGTTTTATGGGTAAAACCCCAATTGGTGGAAAATAAACATGGAATCATCATATTTATATGGTTTACAGAATCCTGAATGGACCTTGGGTTAAATTCATAACTTGAGTTCTTAGATTTTCACTAGGGTTTTTTTGTGGTGTAAGAGTTCCAAACCACCATTTTTACAAGTATGGAGTTTGTTTTGGATATTGATTTCCATACCATTGATTCTTGAGTCTTAAAGATAGGAAGTTATATAGAGGAGTGGCATTTTCAAACATACAAAAAAAACAAATAAGACAAATTTCAGGAAGTTATTACCCCAAATCTGCAATTATAGGGCTGTACCCTAGTACACCCCAATGGGGAAACCAAAAAAAAGCTATGCAAATCACATACACAGGTCAGTTATACACCAGTCTGACCCAGACGGGGAGAATACAAGCGATGCCGTCAGTGAGATTCTGACTATCTTTTAGTACATATTGCTGCCCAAAATGCCCAAATTGTGCCCAGTTTTTCGCATTATTTAAGCTAAATTCATACAAGATTAGTAGGAACCTTATTAAATGATTAAGAGGTTCAAATAAGATTGGAACTGATGAAGCGTCGTGTCTGCATGCCTCGTGAAGCTTGGCCATGTGGCGATCGTTAGTGTGACAGCTAAATGCGTTAAGTTTATCTTTGAATTCATTGGGAGATTATTAGCCTTTATCTATTAGTTTGAGGTGTGTAGGCTAAACGAGGCGGGAAAAGTTGTGGAATGTGCTCAGTTTGGTAAGCGGAAAAGAGTGAGTATTCCTAAGCCTGCATTTTCTGAAATACACAGTGTAACCCATTATTTATAAGCTGAAACTTTCTTGGTATTTAGATGGTTTTGATTGTAAACCTTTGAAAAGCAAGAAATGAGTTTAGCAAGCAAATAATGGTTTTGAATTATTAAACCATGTTCAAGCAAGCAAAAAGAATATTTGCGAAAACAGGCTTCTGGCGCTAGTTCGTTTAATTAAACGCATCTCTTTGGAGTAGGCGTTAACTAGAGGTAGCTGGCGATGGCGACCCAGGTCAATTCCATATATTTGGAAAGGTGGGTGATGTGCGGACCTTCCACCTAGGTGAGCGGACCCAAGTCCAGCCATCGGCATGGTCGATGCCCCAAGCTCCCAGTGTTCACCTGGGGTCTGACTAAGCGGAAGGCCTCCGGTGGTTGATGGTTTCTCTGACATGCTATCTGAGTTTGAAAAATCCCAGCCGCTTTGGGTGCCGCGGTTGAGCCCAGGCTCCGTGTTTGTTAAGGAAGCGGGTTTGAGCGGGCTCCACGTTTTTGGATTTCAAAGCGTCGGTTGAGCCCGGGCTCCGTGGTATTTAAATGGCGGTTGGGCCCCGGGCTCCGATTTGGGTTTCAGAATGATGGTTAAGCCGGGGCTCCGTGGTGATTTTAAAGCAAGCGGTTGGTGGGCTCCGATTTTATTTTAAGCAAGCGGTTAAGCCCGGGCTCTGTTTATTTCAAAGCATGCGGTTGAGCCAGGCTCGTATTTAATAAAAGTTTTGAAACTTTTAAGCTTAAGAGATTTGAGGAAATGTTTTATACATTTTTAAAGCAGGAGTTTATAAAGTTTATAAGCTTTTAAAAAACAAAACAAAGTAAAGCAAGCAAGCAAGAGGAATTGAAAGGAGTTTGAAAACTTAAGCGAAGCAAAGAAGCAAAGCAAGCTGCGGAAGGCATGTCTGTAAAGAGTTTCTGAGTTTTTTGGATGTTTTAAAGAAAAACGCCTCAGCACTACACACTCAGCGAGCTCGTTTGGCTCATTATTTTTCGTGTTTTTAAAAACTATTTTCCAGATGCTGAGCACTCAGACCATTTTGGAGTGATTATAAGGATTCTCGACATTTTTGTACAAGTCTTTAACAATTAATAATATTTTGTAGAATATACTTTAGATTTTGTATATTGAAGCATATGTATGTACATAGTGTAGTTTGTGAATGTAAGAGAATATTGATGGTTGCCATATTTGGGAGAAAAGTGAAAATTGGGTGTATCTGAGTTGGAATATATCTATGTCATTTGTCATGCTCGAGGTTTTTCACAGCTGAATTTACAAAATCCTAAGTGGAAAAGGAAAAATTTTTATCACACAGGGTTTAAGAAAGCAATCTTTTGTATTCACTTGAGAGTTTCAATCGTTAGAATTGTGGTGGGGTTTAATGGAGTGCCCAAACACATATTTGGTAGGGAGTAGAGGGTGTGTCATCATATACTTCATCAAGTAAAGGTTTAACGACTATACAAAATAGTATCGGAATTCAAATAGGAAGGTGTGGTAACAAACAAAGGAATAAAATCAGCACCACACCTAAATCTTCTTTCTGCGTCATATACAACCTCCATGGTCTCTAAATTAAAGGGAAAGATCTCATAAAGGAGCAGTTTAGCTGATCTTCTAAAGGCGTATCTTCTACCATATACGGTAAAGAATAACAAATCACTTCTTTAATTACAACCGCGGTAGGTTGGATTTTTCACATCAAGCCCTCTAGCATTTCCCAGCTTCAACCATAACACGTTGCTTACACGGAAGGATTTTCCTTCATAACGTCTTGTAGAATTTGATTTGATAAGTGAAGATGAATATTAGATAAGGCTTTTCAATCTTTACGTTGTTTCTTCTCCTTTGTCCACGATGAGGGCATCTTATCAAACCCTGATAGTGGATCGTCCAAATCCATTTGAGCGAGGATAGCACGCATCTTTACCTTCCATAATGAAAATCCGATGTTCCAATCCAACATCAGAATATCATACTTAATTGTTGTCATTGTCAAGATCAAGTGCCATGCTCTGATACCAATTTGTTAAAATATAACAAAATAATAGGCGACAAAGAAAAAGAAAAGACAAAAAAGATGAACACACATATTTATGTGGAAAATCCTAAGTAAGGAAAAACCATGGGCAGAGGAGAAAAATCCACTATTCTAAAAAGAGGGTACTAGATTGGAGTATGGTGGTTAGTAATTTATAGAGCCCCAAAACCCTAAAGAAAATACATAGCATATTTGTTTTTCAAATCTAAATAGAATGTGAACTACTGAAAGGTCGATATTGAATATGGGCCTTCATTAAGAATTTGGGGCACCAATTCTAACATAACAAATTATTATTGATGATGAATATGACAATTATGTGATTATCTAGTTGTCGGATCTTTATTTTCTTTATAGTCCTTGTTTCATTTATAAAGCTTCATTTAGAACCCAGAAAGTGCTAAGGAAAGAAAATAGAGAGGACAAGTACTATAGAAAATTTGAAGGAAAATAAAAAACAGATTTAAAGTTAGTAAATTAATTTTATATGTTTGTTCAAACTCTTTTTATTTGTTTCTCTATTATATAAGGACTAATAAATTTAAAACTATGAATATTTTTTTATTATATTTGATTTTCTTTTATATTTTCCACGATGAAACCAAATATGAAAAAATCATTTCTCTTAATATTTTTTTCTTTCCCTAATACTTTTCGGGTTCCAAACTGAGCCTAAAAGATCCTTGAAGGTCTTATAGGAAATCCTATTGAAGCAATAGCCTTGGTAAAGTGTTACCATGGCTTCTCAAATTTTCGGTTTTTCTCCCAAAATGCCTCATACCAATTGGATGTTATCCATGCTTATAAACTTATAAGTCTTCTCATTCCTAACCGATGTGAAACTTTGGATGCTCACCAAACAAACCCTTTTGATAACCATGCAAGAGATTACACCACAATGCGGTCGAAGATATAACATACCCTCGTTAGTTAATAATGGATAATTACTAGATGATGGTCAAATCAGACTAGTATTAAAACTACCTCATCTGTTGCGTTTAAATCTCCACATGAACATCAATAAGTGCGATAATATCATATGAAATGAACCGGAAAATCAGGATTTTACAAGATAAAGTCATATTTCAGTTGAATACGGAATCTCCGTCGGGTGCGCTCAAATGCCGATCAAGTGCTGCCGAGCCACCGTCCGATTTCGATTCGATGCGATGATGAGTTTCGTTGTGGATCGGGTGGCACCGTGCCACGCTGGCACCTCAAAGGTGTGACACTTGGCGCCAAAGAAGCGACTCGATGAGCCCGCATGGGTAGCATGATCGTAGCTCTCTGATAGCCACATGAGGGATGATGTCTCATAGGGTTTAAGGAAACTAGAAAGTGTGGGAGAAAAATGAGGCCTGTTTGGTTTGAGGAAAGGAGAGGGAGGAAATTTCTCCATTCAATGGGATGATGATTTCTCCAAAAAGGAGGAGAAAGTGCAAGGAGAAAGGAGAAAATGAAAGGGAAATGAGATGAGAAAATGAGAAAAAGGAAAAGAAAGCAAAGAAAGAGGAAAGAAGGAAGAGGAAAAAGAGAAAGGAGAGAATCCTAGTGAGAAAAGGAAGGAAAGGAGGAAGGAGGAAAGGGAAAGGAGGATTTCCACCGGGTTTGAGGAGGCGATCGCGTTAGAAGGGTTCAGTACTAAAGAGTTGGTGCCACGCGAGTGGGATCTACGATGTGGACACCAAAAGTTGGAGTTTCAGAGCAAAACTCAAGAGAGTAGAGATATTTTTCTAAAAAACTAGTTTTACTTTTTAGCCTAAAGGCTTTATAACTGATGGGAGTTGCTTGCATGGGAGGCCATGGGGAGGCCATATAGAATTAGTTCAAGCTTTGGAATTAAAGGGTATGGATTTCATGACCCAGTTTCACGGATTAGTGGAGTTGAGGTTTGGACTAGAAACCAAAAAGGTTTCTGGAGTGAGTTGTGTGAATTTGTTATTGTGAAAATGATGCTTGGGACCCAGTTGGTTCATGTTCTAAAGACCGTGAGGTACACATTAAGTATTCCCAAGTTATTTGCGACCCAATTGTAATGTTATAATGGCTTGCGAGATAACATCGCTAGGAGTTTGGAAAATGTGATATTGATTAAATACTTTGTGATGTATTAATATGTTTTGCATGGAGGTAGATTTATATGTACTTGCATAAATTATAATTATCCATGGTTGTAAATATTTCATGCCAAGTGCTCATGCATGGCACACTTTAAGAGAAAATGCATTGACATCCATGCATTTCATCACCGCAGTCACGCTCCCGCGTGAATTAGGAATTTGTGGGTCGAGGTGGGTTCAATTACTAAATGTTTGTTGGTGAATGGTGCGTGAACTTGGGAAAAATGGGACAAAGGCATAAGATTTAAAAGTTCGAGGTGTAAATGATCCAGATGATAAATTAGCTGTTTTTGGGGCAGATGAGGTTAAGGGTGGAATCCCCAGGTGAAGTCACATATTACTCCACTGGAGATACCTGCAGACACGCTTGAATCGGCGATGGGGGTTCGTAGTGTTGAAAAGGGGAGTGGGGCGTCTGCGGTGTAAACCGGGATCCTGAGTGAGAGAGAGGGCCCACCCAAAATAAAGGAAAAGACTTTGATAAATAAATTGGAGGGTTGTCCCAATGGTTAGTCTTGTATAGTATTTATAGAGGACTTGTTTTAGTCACACTTGGCATTCCAGTGTGAGGAGTCGGATTGGGACTGAATTAAGTGAGCATGAGGAGTCGCATCATGCATGATATAGACATTCATATAGAGAATAATTGTATGGAATGCTTTGATTGATTGTTATAAATATGCCATTGCATATGCATTTTAGGTGAGAGTAACCTTGTAAGAAAACTTCTCTTGGGCTTTTTAACTCCTTGCATTGAAGTGATTTACTTTCGGGTCACGGGGGACTATCAGGGAGGCAGTGCAGCATTAGAAGTATCTTTAGGGAAGAAGAAGCGAAATGTGGCTTTAAGTAAATATTTATAAATATGTATAAATCTTTTGTAGAACAAACATAGAAAACTATGAGAATATAGTTGATTGATACATTTGTAGTATGGATGTAGGCCCATGTGGCTATTTTCATTTGAGTATCGTCGTGTCGAGATGTATAGATTTTCATGAGGTGGCAAGAGCATTGAAATAAGACACCGATTTAGGCGTCCACAAAAATTAAAGCGTTTCCAAACTTGAATGGCTCGTAAGATCGGACTCTATTTGTGCTATGTAGGCTCCCTAGTTCCCTTGACAGTTCCCTAGAATCAAAGTAGAAAACACCGAATGGAAATAATGCAAGAATTAAATGCTGAAAAAAAATGTGAGATTTTCCTAGGAATGAATAAACCTATGGTGATAAAAAGTGTAGACTTGGCCAAAACTTGGAAATAGAGTCTTCTTTAAGCGCTAAAAGAAACAATGGATTTGATATGAAAATACAATACTTATCTTTGGAAAATTAGTGGAAATTGAATAAAATAAGGAAATATAATGCTGAAAAATTGTTAAATTTGCTTAAATTGATGAAAGCTTGTTGAAAAGCTGTGATTTGCTAAAGTAGATTGGCATTGAGTTGATTTGTTGAGTTGTTGATTAGTTTGCTTGATTAATTAGATGTCCTAACTTTCTTCATTCTTCACCTCTACTTACTTTTATAGATGTGAGAAAGCTTGTTACTTAAGGATTTGTATTTATAGCTCTCTCCACTTTACGAAATGTATCCATGTCTTCCATGAAGAAAACTTGTTCCTTAAGAACTCTTTCACGTCTCCATTGTGTAATCTTGTTCCCCAAGAATATTCCACATCTACTAACACATAAGCGCCCTTCTACCACCTCGATAATGCTTCATTTTGACACAAATATTTAGTACTTCTGTTTTGGACTTGTTCTATAGGCATGCTGCAAATGGTTCAGACCCCTTTCTTTTGGACTTTGTTCGCCAGGCGAGCTTAGTTGCTAGATACGAGGGGCTAAATTTTCAATTTGGGTGCAAACAATTGCCCTCCCGATCGGAATTGCATTTCGTGCAGACCATATTATATGTATTAAAAATTTAAGAAAGCATTCATCTTGGCTTCATTTTTACCAATATTGAGGCAAGAATCTAGCTTTCAGATTTCCTTGATGTAGAGTTCAAGCTGGCAAGGAAAAATGAAATACCTAGGATCTGAGGAAATAAATAAGCAATTATTAATTCCCCAAAAAAATTAAGCAATAGTAAGTCAATTTAAACATAACTTTTTCTTTCTCCACCCAAGGATATTATTCTTCAAAGAATAACCATTCTAACTTCTTCTCCAATCAATTTAGGATTCCTCTTTCCTTTCAAAAGAACTTATTCTCTTTCCTAAAAACAAACCCACTTGTTTGTAGAAAAACCCTTTACTACCTTTTGCTTTCTTCTTCCTCTCCTCAGAGTCATACGCCATCTCTTACGCAAATTTGCCTCCATCTGTTGGTCATCGTCAAAGTCATCGTGATCAAATCGCGCTAAAACGTTGATGTTATCATCGTTCGCGATTTCATAAATCACCCGCCATCGAACATTACGCCACCATTGAAAATCATGTCTTCGCGGAGCCTATTTCTCTTTCGATCTCGGCATTGTTCGACTTGACATCAATGATGTCATTGTTGTTTCTTCAAGATTCAATTTTTACCATTTTCAATTTCTACCTCCATCGGCTGTTCTGTTGTCGTTCATGGAGCAAAAGACGTCGACGCCGATCGTTGTTCGTCATTTGCCGACAGTAATTGCTAAAATATTGAAACTTTTCTTATTTCCTTGATTGATGAATTTCTTTATTGGGGGTTTCCATGAAGAAACTATTTTTTATACAATTTTCAAGCTTTCTTTGATCCCAAAAAATTGAAACTTTTCCTTTATGTTGTTTGAAACTTTTCCTGAATGAGATTTTTTTTTGAAGAATCATCTTGAATGCATTCTTGAAAAATTCTTTGAAGCTTTCAGTTTGTTTCAAACATTTATGAGTGTAGAATTTGAAAAGATCCATGACAACACTTTCGAAAAAAAAAATTTGAAGTTGTTTGGTTGTTTCGAATGTTTCCCTGGGTGTAAAATTTGAAAATAGTCATGAGTACACCCTTAGAAAAAATTCTTTGAAGTTGTTTGACTTGTCTCAAAAACTTTCTTAGGTGCAGACTTTGAAAAAAGTCGAGAATACACCTTCGAAAAAATTCTTTGAAGTCATTTGGTTGTTTCAAACCTTTTCTGGAGTGTATATTTTGAAAATAATCATAAGTACACCCTTTAAAAAAATTCATTGAAGCTTATTGGCTTATTACGAAAATTTTCTTAGGTACAAACTCTAACATAGTTGAGAATACACCTTCAAAAAAATTCTCTAAAGCCATTAGGCTATTTCAAACATTTTTCGAGATGTATATTTTGAAAATAATCATGAGTACACCCTTTGAAAAAATTCATTGAAGCTTATCAGCTTATTATGAAATTTTTCTTAGGTGCAGACTCTAACAGAGTCTAGAATACACCTTCGAAAAAATTCTTTGAAGTCATTTGGCTATTCTAAACCTTTTCCAAAGTGTATATTTTAAAAATAATCATGAGTACACCCTTCGAAAAAATTCATTGAATTTTATCGGCTTATTACGAAAATTTTCTTAGGTATAGACTCTAACAGAGTTGAGAATACACCTTCAAAAAAATTCTCTTAAGTCATTTGGCTATTCCGAACATTTTTCGAGGTGTATATTTTGAAAACAATCATGAGTACACTCTTCGAAAAAATTCATTGAAGCTTACCGGCTTATTAATAAAATTTTCTTAGGTGCAGACTCTAACAAAGTCGAAATACACCTTTGAAAAAATTCTTTGAAACCGTTTGGCTATTTCGAACCTTTTCTAGGATGTATATTTTGAAAATAATCATGAGTATGCCTTTCGAAAAAATTCATTGAAGCTTATCGGCTTATTATGAAAATTTTCTTAGATGCAGACTCTAACAGAGTCAATAATATACCTTCAAAAAAATTCATTTAAGCCATTTGGTTGTTTCAGAAGCATTTGGGGTGTAAGTTTGAAATAAGTCATGAATATATGAGAATTCTTTAAATCATTTGGCTTTTTCAAAACTTTCTTGAGTGCATCTTGAATGATTTTCAACAACCACCAAGGTTGAGTTAACTCACTGAAAAGTTTTTCTTTGTGGTGTAGGTTGCCATTGCCAGAATTTTGATTTGTCATCATTGGCTTGACATAAAAGATAGTTTTTTGCCATATGAATTTACGCCTCTTGAACATTCCACGGCTTTGCAGCCTGAGATTTAAACCCTTGTCATGACTAACTTTCTTGGATTTGTTTTCTCATGAGCTTCTTGTGTTGGTTCATTGACTTCCAACCCGGTCCCATCTTCATTAGTTATCATTTTTTCTTAACAAGTGCTTTTGTACTCCATAGCCTATGATGACAAGTGATTGTCCTAAGGCTATTATCTCCATTTCCTACCTTTGCTAGGTGGTTGTCGGCCTACCGCCGTTTTTTCTTGGTGGAAGGTAGAGAATTGGAATGTCTTCCTAAGATGTACTTGATTTATTGTTGGAGAATCATTAAGCACTACACTGCACATATGCACTTACAGCCGTGTCATTGCATTAGTGGATCAAGATGGCACTAGACCTACCTTTTGATGTGTGTTGAATGCCTATGGAATGAACTGTGGAAAAATCATTCAACACCAACACACATACACTACAACCATGACATTGCATTAGTAGATCAAGGTGGCACTAAGCCTACCTTTTGATGTGCGTTGATGTTTGTGGAATAATTATGGAAAAATCACTCAACACTAGCACATGTACACCTACTGCCATGACCATGATATTGCATTAGTGGATCAAGGTAGCACTAGGCCTACCTTTTGATGTGTGTTAATGTTTGTGGAATAATGTTGTAGCTCTATTGTTGATTAAAAGCAGTCCTTAGACCTACTTTATTTTAGAATATACACTATATATCAAGTACAGGTACAACATTGGAGAAATCTTAAAAACAATAGGCATAAAACCTACTGATATATTGAATAGGTAGCTATATATTTGAGAAATGGTGGCTTAAAAAGCCTATTGGATATATGCTTATGCAAAACATAGAACAAGGTACTATTATAAAGAACTTGAATGCTTGAGAAAACAATAGCTAAAAAGCCTACTTCTTGACTCAAAACATAGATTGAATAGGTACTATGTTGGGAAAAACTGAATGATTGAGAAAGCGTGGCTAAAGAAACTGCTTTTACTCAAACATAGAATAGAACAATTTCCCCCAACATTAAAGTCGAAAAATTGGGTGCGCCTATTCTTCGGGTGATGCCCAACATCTCCCACATGGTATAGAAATATTGCTTAAGGTATTTCCCATTGATGAACGTCTAGTGTGGCTCCCCTTATAGATTTGATATTGAATGTGTTTTTGTCATTTCCATAGTAGGTTTTTCAAGTATCACATTCTGGAGCACGCCTAACTAGAGGGTTCGGTGGCCAACGCAACTGCATGTGACCTTCATCTTTGTGGGGTTGTTTCTTTCACTTCTACAAGGCTTTTCTCCATCTTTCTTGACTTGAAGAAAGCTGGCAAAGTTAGAAAACTAGTAGAACAATTCAAGGAAATAGGAATTGTACCTATGAGAATAATTCCTGAATCTATCTCTTTGTCTGAATTACAAATAGACTTAGCATCCTCTATAGCTTTTCTTCCAAATTTGGTTTTCTTTGGACTAGGCATTGCTTCTTCCTTCAATTTCTCTGATTCCTTTATCTTCTTCTCTGGCGCTTCTTTAGGTACTTCATTGAGTTGCCTTTTCTCCATAGATCTTTGTCTTTGCATTCTTCTTTTTTGAGTTATGGTGAGATTTTGGGGAAATTTCTTATGCTGCACCACATATCATTCTTGTCCATGTGAGATAGGAGGAGGGACAATAAGCCTTGGAGGTATTTTCCTTCTTGAAGTGTTCATGCCCTTTCTCTCTTAAAAAATATGTCTCTCTTTTGGAGAAACATTCTTTCCTTTAGAGGATTTCTCCTTCTTGATTTCCTATTTTGAATGGTATGGATACCTTCCCCTCATTTCATTTTCTTTGGTTGTAGGCATTCTTCTTTTTATTGCCAATTCATTTCTATGAACCAAATATTGTTTAGGAAGCCCACTATTTCCTTATCCTAACATTTGAAGAATCTCTAAGTCATTCTTCTTTCATATTTATATTCAAATCAATATTGACTATGTTAGTGAAGCCATTAATTGGAATAGGATCTTCATCAATCACCATGACCTCTTTTTTCTTAGGGAACTTCAATATTCCCTTATTGATCTAGTTCTGGATAGTATTCCTGAAACTCCAACAAGCATTAGTACTATGATTCCAGGAGTTGTGATACTTACAGTAGACTTTTCCTCTAAGCTCCTCTTTGCTAGGAAGTTGGTGATCTTGAGGAAAAGTGATGAACTTATCCTTCACAAGGAATTCCTCAGTCTTTGCCACATCAGATGTATACTAAGCTTGTGTATTAAAGACTTATGACTCCTTCCCTAGGTCAAGTGGTGAAGGTGACCATATAACCAGTTGGGAGATTTGTTGTCCCCTATTAACACCTACTCCAAATGATGGGGGCATGGTGCCCCCCAAGCCTTTAGTAGAAGGAAGTGATTCGTTATTGACTCAAGTTGACGCCAGATTGAGTTAGTGTGAGAAAAACATTTTATTGAGTCAGCATTTTTTTTTTTTTTTTTTTATTGATATTAAGACTTCCACAAGTTACATTCACCAGATTGTCAACTTGCACATGTGAGCAATGAAATTCGCTAGCTTCATGAAAATTCCTGAGTTACTGGCCTTTAAGCTCATTAGATAGTTGCCTTGTAGGTCTAGAAGCAACATTTTGTTTGTGTTGTCTTATTTCTCCCATAACTCCCGAGGTTGCCTCCAATAGTTTCACTTGGGATTGAGTTTGTTGTTTTCGTTCTTCTATCGCGATCTTGGCTTTGATCGACCACTAACCTTCACCTTTGATGAGGCCTGTCTTGGATTACTCGGCCACTGACGGTAGCCTAATATTCTTGTAGCCTATTAAGTCCATGACCTTAGCTATCAAGCTCTGATTCTTCAATTCCTCTATCAATACCTGAAAATCATCAAATTTGTTAGAGAAATGATTTCTTTGCCTCACCATTGCTAGAACAATTTCCTCCTATGCTGCTTCTACTTCATCAAATCCTAAGTCTTGAGACTCTACGAATATCTTACTAAAAAACATTGGTGCTTGGAAAGGTTTTGTGTCCTTCCAAAATAATTTGTTTATTACTTCTCCAAAAGAACAAACCTGATCCCCTTTCCGGGTATATCCTCATACATTATATAACTATCGTGGGGGGGGTTACATGGTGGGCATTTATGAGATAGACATTTATGAGTGGCTCTCAATGTCCTTACGTTACCCATTAATTTATACATTAACTGTTATACATTAGCTGCGTCATAATGCATGTCAAGGTGAACGGCAATGCATGCTCTGTTTGCTTTATCTCCCATGCCCAAGGCGGCCTGTTTGCTTGAGTATCTTATCATATCCACCTCGATGCCCGAGGTGGTTGAGCTAGGGGTCATGCCCGATCTTCCTAACTATTAAGCTTAGGTCACTTACATGATTGTCACGTGATTGGGTTCGGGTCACCTACATGAATGTTTGGGTCACCCACACGAATGACACATGCGTTGTAGCTTATTCCATTCTAGTGCCATCTTCAGCAAAGATATGTCCCATCGAACGATGTTTCACAAAGATGTGTCTCACCGAGCGTGCCAAAAATATGTTGTGGTGATTTTTTAATCTCACATGAAACATACAAAATACAAGCGTGCGGGTGTATTAGGATATTAAAATGTTTCCAAACTAGAATGACTCGTAAGATCGAACTTCTAATCGGGATATGTAGGCTCCTTGGTTACCTTGACAGTTCCCCTGAATCAAAGTAGAAAACGTTAAATGAAAATAATGCAGGAATTAAATACTGAAGAAAAATGTTAGATCTTCCTATGAAGGAATGAAATAACATGGTGTTGAAAAATTAATAGACTTGATTGAAACTTGGAAATAGAGTGTTGAAATTGCTTAAAGAAACATTGGGTTTCAATATGAAAATAATACTGTGCTAGAAGATTGACATAACTTGAATAAAACTGGGAAATAAAATGCTGAAAATTTGCTAAAATTGCTTAAAGGTTATTGAAAAGTTAAGATTTGTTGAAGGATATTGACATTGAAACGATTTGTTGAGTTGTTGATTGGTTTGATTGATTGATTGATTGGTTGTCATTTGCATCATCATTTTCTGCTTCTTTTATAGACATAGAAGACTTGCTGCCTAAGTCTGTATTTCTTCACTCTCTCCACTTTCTGAAGTAACTGTCCATGTCTTCCATTAAGGAAACTTGTTTCTCAAAAACTCCTTCACTTCTCCATTGTGTAGTCTTGATCCTCAAGAATTCTTCCACATCTCCATCATGGAGACTTGTTCCCTAAGAATATCCCACATCAACACGTAACTGCTCAACTTCTTTGCCACCTCTGATAATGCTTCGCTTGACTTCTAAAAATTTTAAAAATTTTAGAAATACCCCTAGACTTCTTCTATGGGCTTGTACAAATGAATTTGGGCTCTTTTCTTTTGCACTTTTATTTATGGGCTTGGATTTAAGCCTAACCCATTACTAATTCAAGCTAAATTTTCAATTTGGATGCAAACAATGTGTTTTCAAGGTGAATCAAAATTGGGAATGAAAGCATGCCCTTGAAATCTCTTAAGTCCTATACCACTAGGTTGAGGCTTTTAATTGTTAGATTTGATAAAATTTTAGAATGTTAAAATGCCCCTGAAACAAATTTCTAGGTCGGCCACCGGTGATTTACTTGTTCATTTTATTTAATGGCCAACAGGTCTAGTTTTGCCAATGTTGGAAACTTGTAAAGCTGTCCTAAGTTACTGAAAAACAAAAACAATAATAAAAAAATGATGATTTATTTATTTTGCTTCATTATAATATTTTTTAATAAAAACTATTTAGAGTATGTTAGGTTCCCAAAAATGTTAGAAAAAAATCTTAAGAAAAATCATTATAATCGAGGGAAGTGATACAGAAAAAATATTATTGTTAGGGAAAATTTGTTTAAATAGTTTCCGAAAAAAATAGGTAAGGGCTTGAGAAAGTATATTTGTTTATATTTTTGGCTAAATATTTTTAAATAGTATAATATAAAAATCAATAAACATGAATTATAGAGAAACAATTTGCAACTATAGAAAAAAAAATTCCTATCTTATATGAATAGTTTATGGTAAATTATGCTAATGTTGTGTTAAATTTATTTTATCATCATTTTTAGTTTTTTAAATCATATAAGTGTTTATTTTAATTCCAATTTTTATTTTTTGAACTTTAATGAAAAATAGTTCTTCTAAGTGGTGTAAACTTTGCCAATAAGACCTAGCACATATGGTTAATTAAGAGTTCTTACTGACATAAGGATCCACAGTTCAAGTTCCATTAAGTGAGACAAATTTATAAAAGAACATATCATTATGGTGTATTGTAAAGTGAATAGATGTAAGAAAAATTATAAACTTTAATTTATCTTATATACAAAGTGGCACACCATAAAATATTCCATATTTCTTCTTCTATAGGATTAATTATAAGATTAAATGGACAAATAACAAACAAATATCTCTTACAAAGTGAAACAAAGTCCCACCTCACAATTGAGGATTAGTTTTGTTAGTTTTGTTATCACAAAGTCCCTCATATGTGATTGTTGTCTACTTGAATGTAAAAGACTCTTAAGGCTCATTTTGGAACCCGAAACTAGTAAGAGAAGAAAATAAAGAGGAAAAATGCAAGAAAATAAAAGTTGAAGGAAAATATGAAAAAATAGGTTTAAACTTAATAAATTAATTATATATGTTTGTTCAAACTCATTTTATTTATTTATTTCTATAATATAAGGAGTAAGAAATTTAAGAATATGTAAAACTTTGAGAAATTTTGATTATATTTGATTTTTCTTTTATGTTTTCTACAATGAAATCAAATATAAGAAAATCATTTTTCTTAGCATTTTTTTCATCCTTAGTACTTTTCATGTTTCAAAGGGAGGATAAGGTTTTAAAACATATCTATAAAAGTTTACAAAATAATATAAATAAAGGTGGCAATTGAGTTTAATAGTAATATCAGACGAAGTACAAAACAAGCGTGAACTAAAAGATTAGTGGAAGTACATGACTTGGATTAAGTTCAACAGGAGCTATGTAGCTTGAATTACATCTAAAAATGTATTAAAAAACAGTGTGCTATCACTTTTACCATAAATGCAAACAGGGCTTTGCAATTATTAACAACTACATACACCATTCCAAAAATTTGTAGATGATCATGTCATCCACGAATCTAAAATCAGTACACCTCCATGCTTTGTTGAATGCTAATGGCCCCAAAACCGCCCAAAAGCCCACAACGAATCCTAATGGCATGCTGGCATAGAACCACTTTATATCAATCGATCCACTGTTGTCTTCATCTGTATGGTCTTGTACTGGGCCTTCTGTTCCAGCTTCATCAATATGATTAAGTGGAGGACCATAGAGTTCATGATTGCCGATGAAGCTAAGAGGACTAAAGGCCTGGATTTGAGTGCCAGTTGGGATTTTGCCTGACAAGTTGTTGAACGACAAGTTTAAATAACTCAAAAATGAAATACTTGAGATGCTTTGAGGGATAATACCAGAAAGCTTGTTTATGGAGAGATCGAGAGACTCCAGTGATTTCATTGATCCAATCTCCATTGGAATTTTTCCTTCAAGATGATTCTCAGAGAGGTTCAAGAATATCAAACTATGGAGGGTTGATAATTCTTCGCGAATCTCACCAGATAACTTATTCCTTGAGAGGTCTATGCCAGTAAGGAGGCCAAGAGTGGAGTTGTACTCATTGCCACGCACAACACTCATCACCCGTCCAAGATGAGAGCCCCTTTAAAGAATCCTCAATTATGCCTCCTTTGAAGCTCAAAAGAGCTTCTCTCTCTTCTCCTCTGCAAAGGACTTTTTTACTATATCCATCACAAAAACTGAACTGGGTCCTTGCAATGAAAAGAAAAGTAAGGACAAGAAGAACACTGATCAAATGTCTCTGCATTATGATTTATGCTAGCTGTACGTTGTTGTTTGAGGATATGGAAATTAAGGATCATTTATAAACATCAAAGGCGCATGGCATGTTCGTCAATCACTTATTAATATTCAATGACTCTAGGCTTGCCTTGCTTGACTCGCAAAGCTCCATTTGGAAAAAATTTCAAAAGAATTATTTAATTTTATAAGAAAATTAAGATACATATTAGTGTAGCTGTATTTGAAGACGGCCGTGGAATTTTGTGCTAACTCGGTAAACGTATGTGTGGAAAAAATAATAATTAGGCAGATACAATACAATGCTCCATCAACAAAAACAATGATGATCCATTTTTTTTCTCACGACATAGTGGAGAAGGTATTCAACATCAAGGATTCAATCCTGGTTATCCGTTGTGCTCATCCCGAGCCAAGTCTTAAGGATGGCAATGGATCAAATTTTGGTAGGATTTTAGATTTCTCATCCTCATCTCCATTTAATAGTTATATTCACATCCTAATCGGATTTTGATTTTTTATCCTCATCCCCACATCCATTGAGGATTCAAATATCTTATTCCAATTTGTGAAATGAATTGTTTTAAAAAATCATGAATATTAAAAATAATGTCATATTTTAGTAATAAGAATTATTGCGATGTGATTTCATGAAACTAATAAAAATGCAAGCACACCAAATATTATACCTTTAGGGCTTTTTAATATAAATAAATATTATATTTATATATTATATATTTAATCGGGTATTTGGGTCGATGATGGGTAGGATATACTCAGACTCATCCCCATCCCTGAATTCAAAAATCCCCGAACCCAATTACCTAAATATTTAATTGAGTTTAAAATAATTCTTCATACCCTCTTCCATGCGAATCGGGTATCAGATTTTTCATCGGGTTTGGAGAAAATTACCATCCCTAACCTCAAGGGCAAAAATTTGATCTACTTTTTTTTACTTCTATTCACTTTTACATATTACGTTGTAACACCCTATTCTTACAAGGATTTGATCGTGGTTCTTCTATATACTCATCCCACCTCTTTACCACTTGAGCTCGGCTTCAAGAACTCTTTTAACGAACTTTAGGCTGTTAAAAAAACTTATAACTCCTTATTTTTGTTTAAAGAAATCAAATTTTGTCAACCTACAGGCTAGTGACCTGTGTGGTCTCTTAAACCAGATCTCAAAGGCTTGTCCATCCCACCTCTTTACCACTTAAACATCAAAGGCAAAAAAATGATCTTCCTTTCCAAGAAAAAAGATCATTTGACCAACATGGAAAATGAAGAAACCAAAGCATGTAAAAGACACTTAACCCCGCGCGCCAACTTGAAATCTCAAGGCAAAGTCGGTCTATGCTAGTTTCATATTAAATGAATTTCCCCTGTCAATGCATTTCCTAACACGCCACCATGCATGCAAATACAAAAACTACCTTTTTAATTATGTCCCCTTCGAGACTTATTATAATGGAAAGAGTTCTCAAAGGGGCATAATTTTTCCAATTGAATTCTTTTATTTCAAATCATAGCATGGATAGAAAGATTGATTTACACTTGTATCATGGGGCTCATGGGTTGTAGCTCCTGAGCTAAGTTATGTAGGAGGAGATGTATTTTTTTCTAGATCTCGAATGATGAAATGGACTTCACTGCTGAAATCGTCTCGCGAAATCTAGTTACCGCGTGAATTCAGGCAGTCGAATTTCGTATTTTAGGGGCACCGATGGCCAGTGCGGGACACTTGGCCGCGTGGTGAGTGGCCTCACGGTGTCTTACATGTCAGAGAGAATCTTGGGGAATATCTCGAACAAAAAAGAGCTCAAGTGAGACCATACAGGATGTACTTAGCATGCAGCCAGTTGGAGAGAAATCGAGGTGGATGGATAAAGGAGATAAGAATTGATAATCGAGGGAGCCAGTAAGGTGACACGTGGCATGAGAAGACATCCCACTTAACCCATCTTGGACATGCCAGTGGGATGGGGAGAGGAGGGGAAAGGCATGAGGGCGGAGGAGGAGGGGAAGAAGAGGCTTAGGAGAGAGCTCTGCCTACTACAGAATTTGACGATCGGGCCGTGGGTTTCAGGCGGGCAGAGAGTTCATCGCGGCGGAAGCTTCACACATTGGGCCGGAATCAGGAGTTTGACAAACTCAGAGAGTAGGGTTTTCTCTACTTGGTTTAATCCTTATTTAAGAGCCATTTTAAGGGTTGGGGTGTTTGGGGCCGGAATGGCCGTATATTTCAGTCCCAAAGATTTGGGTCTAAGTGCTGAAATTTTAGGGTGTTTCGGACAGTCGGACTAGGTTGGTGTGGCATCTTCGGCCGATCCGGGCTAAGCTCTGTGTTTATTTAGAGCGATTCGGAGATGAGATTGTCGAGATTTGATGATTATTACATGTGTCTTGTTTTGGTGTTATTGCTAAGATGAATAACATGTTAGTTTGTGTGTGAATTATCAGTAGTATATGCATGAATAAATATCTATTAACATGAATTGAAGTATGAAATGGCATATTGCATTTGTATGCAGGGACACCCGTTGAACGATGGGTATGAGTACATGACATGGGTTTGAGTTTATATTAGAGGGTTGACCAACAACTATTTATCGGAGTATGTCACTAAAATATATCGGAGGGTTGTCCACAAAGCTATTTATCGAAGTATGTCCATTAATTTATATCTGAGGGTTGTCCACAAAAACAAATATCTTTGTTTTGAAAATAGTTTTCCATACATGGCAAATGCGTGTGTGAGAGAGTCGGTGAGGACTCGAGGCATGGGGCATGGCATATAAACATTCGAGTAGGAATGTGCATAATTTTACTTGGATGTGTGTGTGTTTGCCATTGCATGAGCACTTAGATGGGGAGTAACCCATGTAAGAAAATTCAACTACTAGCATTGCTCACCCCGTCGTGGGAAAATAATTTTCAGGTACTGGAGGTGCATCGGGCGACGAAGCTCGTCCGAGGCCTTAGTGGAAGAGTAAAGGCCAGATTAGGCCTTGTTTTTGTATTGTATAAATTCTAGGTAGAAAGACCCCATTTCTGCATTGTATAAGGAACAAGGTTGGCAAAGCAACTCCGGCGGTGGGAACAAAACATGGAGGCAAGCCAAATATAGATGGCACGATGAAAAACAAACTCATCGAGTGGAGCAAGGCTTTGAACAATATTATGGCGAACGGTGATCGGCCCTAAATGTGGGTGAATATAGCTGATCACTGTTCCTAAGCAAAACAGGGGAAAAACCAATGCTACCCTCGTTTTCTATGTGTTGGAGGCAGGGGAAAAAAGTGAAGGGAAAACTGGAAGAAATTTTACGAATCAATATTTGAATCAAATTCCAATAGAAATGTAAAGCCTGGCCAAAAAGCAACATCCAGGTACAAGATTTGGGTAATCAGGGAAATCTCAAAAACAAATCGAAGCTAATATAGAAGAGGAAAATAGCCAACACCTCAAAATTAATAATTAAATCATGCAGTAAATGCCGTCGGCCGTCTCGGCGTCCCGCAGGTGGCCCCAGCGGTCGCCGTCGCCGTCCACCGTCCGCGTCAAAACCAGCTTGCTTGTCGGACCAAAACCGCAGTCACGGGCCGCCGCCGTTTGCTCCGAAATAATCTGAGCTCTTCCATTCAACGACCGACCGCGGTCCACCTACCGTGTGAAATGACAATGAATATACAAATAAATACAATACAATGTCCAGAGAAAAATAGTAAGGACAAGAGAAGAAAGAAAACTGGAGTTAAGAATTTTATTACGAATCACCGGGAAACCTTGGCAATTTCAAGTGCAAAATCCAATAAATCGTGGAGGAGCGAATGTGGATTACGTGGGCTTGAGGAAGAAGGGCGTGATGGTGTTGGAGGGTTTAGGGTTTTCCAATTTTCTTACTTTGCCGTCTAATCTACTAGAAAAATGTGAAGTCGTTCCATGGATCGCATGTACTTGACCCGAGGTTGATCTTAGGACGATATTACTTTCGATTTAATATAGAAAAGTATCCACACTTTATAAATTAATTTAACCTTTATTTGTTTGATAATAATGGCCCCAGAGAATATTTTGATTTTCATGGTTGTGTGATTATTTTTTATAGAACATCAATTATTTAAATGACTATTTCATATTTTTACTTTACTTGAAAATAGATAATTTTTTTATTCAAATTAGCAGGACAATAGATATAAATATAAAATCCATTTTATAGTGTATGAAGTGATATAAATGAATGAAGGGTACATGATGTAATTATTAAGGAAGAGAAAGGGTAAAATTGGAATAGATTTAGGATAGATGGAATTTTTAGATGCTCCTTCTTGGAATCTTTAAATTCAAAACTTTAGCTAAATCTCAACAAGTAACTTTTTGGAACCAAAAAAATAGCTTTAGATGCTTTTTTTTTTGCTAACTGTTGGAGATGCTCTAATTAAACTCGTTTTGTATGATAAATACATTTTGGCAATTTTTCCAGGTTCTAGTGGCCTTTGTAGTAGTAAGGCAAATTTATGTTGATTTTAAAGTATGATGAACGAAAAAAAAAATGCAGGGGGTCAAATGGGGTGGGCTACTACCCATTTCCAGTTTTGTGTCACGACACTGCAGTAGTGTCGCGACAAGAGGGGCATGATGCGAACACGTGGGCGCGCCTGCGGCGTATTGGGGACCTGCAGCGCGACGTGGGAGCATGTCGTGACGGGACCTCGCTAGGCTCCTGTCATGACCCGGGGAGGAACTAAAAAGAAATCGATTTTTTCGTAGATTTTGGCGATTTATTGATTTCGTTGAGATGGATGAAATATCCATGGAAAAAATCAAATGGAAGAATAAGTGAAAATGCGATTTTAACAAAAATCGAAAATCCGATATTTAGCGTTTGGTCTTTATGCTGCGACTATGCCTTTGGGACGAAGTCTAGTGGAGGAAATATGGAGATTTATCGATTTATCGGCGATTATTACGGATGATTTTGGCCTTGATTTTCACGGTTTTGATCCAACGATCAAATTTAAGTCGCCTTTTTGAAGAATCCAACGGCTGTTTTGTAATCAATTTGATTTTAAATGAGCTTGATCTAACAGTCTAGAATGATTTCTAACGGATATATGATGATCAGCGGTCGATTTGAACCAAAATCAAATCCAGCAGTTGAAATAAATCACAACGATTTTTTGACAATCAGTAGCTATTTTGACTCAAAATTCTATAAATACCCTAAAATCATGCTAATTACAAACTCATCCATCACATCAAAGCTCAATTTCACTCAAATAATTTTTATTTGTTTCTTTTATCCTAATTTTTTGAGAAGATCATTGGGAATTAAGGTATGTTTCTTTGTTCACATTGTTAATTTGTTTATGCATATTGATTTAGTTTATTTTGGTATTGAGCTAGTTTATAATATATATTTTTATACTATAGTTTATTTTAGTTTATATTTATTAATATAATTTTTAGTTATTAATTATATTTATTTATTTAGATAATAATTATTTTAGTTATATAATCTTTCAAACTTAGTTATTACTATAATATTATTTTAGTTATATAATATTTGAAATATTTTTATACTATAATCTATATTTTATACTATAGTTTTATTTTAGTTTTATAATTTGATAATATAATTTTTAGTTAATTAATTATATTATTTATTTAGATAATATAGTTATTTAGTTATATAATCTTTCAAAGCTTTAGTTATTTACTATAATATTATTTTAGTTATATAATGTTTGAAACATTTTTATCTTATAATCTATGTTACATACTATAGTTTATTTTAGTTTTATAATTTGATAATATAATTTTAGTTAATTAATTATATTATTTATTTAGATAATAGTATTTTAGTTGTATAATCTTTCAAACTTGGTTATTTCTTATAATATTATTTTAGTTATATAATGTATGAAACGTTTTATATTATAATCACATATTTTTAATGTTAAATTTAGATCTTCTTAGATATCTTAATGATATTAAGCTAGATATAAATGTGTTATAAACTTAGGTGCTAACATGTTAAATTACGTATATATATAATGTTATTATAATGATATAAGTATCTGAATGTGTTGATTTGAATTTTATTTTCAATAAAATCACATGTATTTATAGAATGGCTAGTGGAGTAGGCCGAGATCTTGCATGGAGGTATTGTATATTTGGAGGGACATAAAATGGAACAATTTGTAATTATTGTGGTTTTAAAGCGCATAAAAAGTGGTGGAATTCTTCGGCAAGTTTCATCTGTCACATCTGGATCACGAATTCAATCTTAAGAAGTGTCGAATGTCTTGTTTGAGTAAAATAAGAAATATGAAGCAACTTTAGAATGAAGGTAAAGCGCGAAAAAACGGCCCGATATGGAAGAAATTTGAGAGCAGTCTGATATGATGGGAGGGAAAACATCACCATCATTGATGATGATGAGGAGGAGGAGAATTGTTGAGGATGTGCATATGTATCGGTGACATGCACCTAGATGGGCGAGATGAATGTCGAGGAAGCAATACGTGCATCAGCTAGTGAATTGAGCAGATCAGGTTGCGAGTTTATGAGAGGCAAAGAAAATAGGTAGATCTTTATATCTGAATTCATTTTCACTTAATTATGTATAAATAATGTAAGTTGATTTTATTTTTGCATAATTGATGATAGTGAGTCTTCACTGACAGGTGATCCATCGAGGCGTATCTGAATCCGCAAAAGTGTTGGCATACGGATCCATCACCGCCCGATTGCACCATCATTATCGAGTCTTATTTGGAAAACAAAAGCCTAAAAAATATGTTAAAGGTGGTTCGATCAAGGAAACAATAGGACGATTAATTAGCAAGTTCTTCATATATGAAAGTGTTCCACCTCAAAAGCGGACTCACACCATTTTAAAGAACATGATTTTTGCTGCTATAACGGTTTGTCTAATTATGTAATATGTTTTACATTATAGTCTCATATGAAATATGTTTAATAATGCCATTATTATCTCCATATGAAATATGTTTTAATAACCAACTTTCCTTGAATTATTATATGTAGGGATGGGCATCGAACCACCATCTCAATATGAAATCAAAAGCAAGTACTTGGAAATTGATTATAAAGACATGGAAGCTTATGTCAACATACAAAAGGAGAAATGGGAGACATATGGATGTACAATTATGTGCGATGGATGGATTGGGCCAACTAAATTGAGCATAGTGGTACAAGGTATATTCAAAAGGAAGCCGCAAATTTTCTCAAATGCGATGCGTCGGATAAGATCAAAGACAACAAATACATATATGATTTGTTGAAGAACATAATCAAGAAAGTTGGAGAAGCAAATGTGGTTGAGTGTAGCAGATAATGGATCTTTATCAGAAGCGAGTTCTTTAGTGAAGAATGATCTGTATTGGACTCCGTAATGAGCCTGCTTTGCATTGATTAATGTTGAAGACATCGGTAAAAGGGATAGTGTTGCTCAGTTGATCGGGAATGGTCGAAAGATAACCAACTTCATTACAATCATGGTTGGTTGCTTATGAATCGACAGTATGTAAATTGGAATGTTGTCCGTCTGGAGCAACAAGATTTCGACAAACTATGTACCCTTGACAATCTTCTAAAAAGAGGCTGATTTGAAGAAAGTCTTTATTAGTAATGAATGGTCATCTCACAAGCAGCCCGGATTTGTAGTTGGGCATGAAGTCCGAGGAGCTCATGTTTGATCATCGATATTGGAGAAGGTGGAAGCTAGTGTGTCCATCTATGAGGCCTTATACGGTGCCCGCATTGTTGATTCAAAAGTCGTCCCAACCATGCCATTTGTCTGAGTTAGGATTACGTGGTGAGCTAGATTAGATCGACTCAAAGCTAAAGTAGGTGGAAACTTATCATCGCGGATCGTTGGGATATAACTCTTAAGCATCCTCTTCATCTGTAGTAACTAATTAATATCCTCTTGTAGATGTTCATTTAATAATTTTATATTTTATATTATTATATCGCATATTAATTCTCAATCACTATTCACGGCATACTATCTAAATCCAAAATTTCAATCTGAGACACAGAGTTGGTTCGACCCGAGCTTCTTATTGTTCATGATGTTTTTGTAAACTGAATCTAATGTTGAAGAGCCTTTCTAATTTGGAGCTTGAGGTAAATTAATGAGTTTCTAATTCTAATTAATTGATTCAATTTCTTTGATTAATTTTTTATTTTAGATTTTTGACATTTGAATTCACGGCTTATGCTATTCCATGATGCGAAAAGGATTTGGTGATCGAGGCAATAGCGTCGAGATCAATGGTTCTGGTGAGTGTTAATTCTCATTATAAGTCATTTTATATTTATTTTATTATTATATATTGAATATAAAACAATTTTTATTGCGGCCTGATGGTGGTTTGTATGCAATCACGCTCGACATTAAGGAGTTTGGCCTTAAGGTTTTTCCCCAGCGGGATCATCTTGACTTGTGAAAGAAATTGGAACATTTGTATAATTCATGCCAAACAAAGAAATCGCTTTGTATCCTAGGCTCCAACAATTGGTTTTGACATTACAACATGAGCTAGATCCGATATGGAGCGAGACCCGATAAAGTTCTTAGAAAATAATTTTCTGTTACTAGAAATTTCATTTGAGTTTGGTGAAGAATAAGAGAATCAACTATTTAATGGGTTAGACCTCTCCATTTTAGATGATGAAGATGGAAATCTGATCCACAATTCTTGCACATGTTCGAAAGTGATGTCAACGACGGGTTTTATCGAAGTTCATAGTGAAAGTTTTGGTCGAACCACGGGGACTCATTTCGACATTTGTTGCTTCTCGACCCTCCTTTGATTCAAGTGTTGGACATAGTAGTAGACCAAGTTTTTCTAGTACTTCAATTACAGGTTGTGATGGCTCAAGAGGAGAGGGGACCAATGATGGTAGTGATCTTTTGGAAATGATGGTGGGGATGTGCGGATCCACCGAGAGATGTTCGTCTATTGCCGGTGAAGATGATTTCACTTATGCTACACAAGATGAAGACCCACGGTCTAGGAGGGCTTTGTTGAGTATTAGACCCTTTGGGAAGGCTATGGAAGGGTGAAGGATGACACCATCTGATGAGGATTAGGATCTCGGCCCAGGTTTGAGTCCATGAGTATTGGAACTCCGGTCGATGATTCATCAAATAGGGCAACATATTTCCTCCTTATACAATGAGTTAAGGTCAACCTTCTTCACATCCTTCAAGTTACATGTTGAAGAATATAAGTGGTTAACTATCCTCATGATCCTAAATGCCATTCCAAATTCCATATCAAATGCGAAGGATTTCAAGCAGTATGGAGTGGGCAATTTCCTATCCACGGAGAGGTTGTGGTGCAGTCAACATCATACTCTCATGGCATGTTCGAGATTAATCAATATTATTGCAACACCATGTCTTAGTATGAATATTGTCTTCATCAGATGGGATCCTTCGTCGAAATAATGTAATAGAGCCCTGTCGGTCTTCTATTTTGGTTTTAAATGTCTATTGTGATGTATTTCTAGATAAATTATAATGAATATAAGTCTTGACAAGTGTATATTTGCTTATTTATGCATTTTTTTATAGTTCAACAAAGTATTTCCATGAATTTCAAAGTATTTTTGTTAATTTTTGCATTACCGATATTTTTGTCAAAATATCCACCGATATTTTCCGATATTTCCATAAAATCTAAGTACCGATATATCCGTAATTACCAATATTTTGTCCTTGGACATGACAGAGTTGGCTCACCCTGTGTCGCGACATGGGGTTTTAGTGTCATGACAGGGTGTTGGGCAGCTGGGGTTTTTGATGTCGCAACAAAATTTTGGTGTCGCGACAGTGGTGTTGCCTTGTGGGTTTCGTTTTGTGTTGTGACATGACTTTTGTGTCGCAACAACGGCGCTTCAGTATGAAACTGAAGTGTGTCGCGACAGAGTTTTACTTTGTCGCGACAGGGTGGCCGTTTGGTGTCGCGACAAGTCTTTTGGTGTCGTGACAGGGCCAGCTGGCTGGGCGATGTAGCGACCAAGAGCGCGTCTAGCGTGCGACCGCAAGCACAGCGTGCTAGCAGTGTGCTTGCACTGTGCATGCAACAGACCTGCTACAGTGCATTGTGTCGTGCACTGTTTGGGTCACTGTACATGGCCACTGTTCATGGGCACTATCCAAAAAAAAAAAAAAGTACAAAAATGACCCCCAGGATTTAGGGGCGTCACAATTAACATGCACAATTACACAATAAAAATTGTAATATGATTATACTTAGTTCATAATTAATAAATTAATCTAACAGAAGATAGGTGCCCGTTTGTTTTGTAAATGTCTAAAGATGGCTCAAACCCTAGCCGTACTATAAAAACACTTGTTGAAGAGCATAATCATGAGTTCCTAAGAATTTTTCCTAAACAAGCATGCAATGAAAGGTTTTTGGCCAAGCATTTCAAAAATAAAATTCTTCAAAATCCAAACTATAGAGTGAAAGACCTCAAAAAGGATGCAAAGGATGAACTAAGGGTTAAACTAGAGATGACGTAGAAGAAGGAAGAAATGTGAATGAGCCAAGACAACAATATTATGGAACAAAGTTGTCAAAAAGGGCAATATGTAACATGCAGTTTATGCAAGCTTAAAGGTCACAACAAAGCTTCTTGCTTAAAGGTTAGTCTCCAACCCAATTCATATCTTCATTTTTTGAATCTTTGAATAGTGCATTAACTTGCTTGCTATATCTCTTGTTATATTCCAGAGACAAGAGGAGCTCAACAACTCCAACTGAAAGAAAATCACTGCAAGAAGAAAGACATTCACTATTGGATAATTTATAAATTGGATGTATTTGTTTGAAGTGTAAATTGGATGTATGTAGGGAGGATGTAAATTGGAGAACAATTATATAGTTTATGTTATTTTGGACATGTTGGACCACATTCATGTAAATGTGTGGTGTTTTGGACATCATGGAAAAAAATTTGTAACTTAGGCGATCATCTTTGGTGTTCTTTCTTTTGGACAGCTTGTGATGATTATTGTAAATATGAAGTGTAATACGTTTCCAGCTAGTGACGTTTTTACATTTCCAGTTTCGTTTGTATTTTGTTTATACATTTTCAGTAATATAAGCATTTCCGTTATAGTGCACATTTTGAATACATATAACTGAAAAACATTTTTTTTTTTGTTGGACCAAAACACCCACTGCTTGTATTGTTGGATAGTTTCCCTTTTCTAATTCACATCAAACTCTAACATTCACCAAAGGTTGCAAAAATGAAACTGCATACAAAACAATTAACCAAATTTAATTCATTCCCACTTAATGGAGCATATTCATTACCTGTAACCAGTTAGATGCCTTGCTTAGATCAAGTCCACTTATATCAAGGAATTTTAAGGCGGTAAGTAGGGTTCAAAAAATCGGCCAAGTCCGATACGACTCGGTCGATTCGTAATCGACTCGGGACTAATCGAGTCGATACCGTTACCAGATACGAGACAGAGAGTGGATCGGCTAAAACTCGGTAAAACTCGGTGGACTCGGCCGAGTTCGCGAGATGACTCGGTTAACTCGTTGAAAATCTGTTAAAATACATAGAATAATCTCATTACTACGAACAACCCAAAAATCAAACAAAAAATGCAAATTTTCAGAGATTCCTTTGAAAAGCCAGCACAAAGACGATACCCATGATGGAATTTCAAAAAGAAATAATAAAAATCCAAAATATTGCAGAGATTTGATTGAAAATTTCATATTCAACTCAAAAAGAAACAATTCAAAGAAACGATTCAAACAAATAAGAACTGAAGAAGGGGAAATTAAAAAAACAAAACCCTAACTTGCAAAGGGAGAAATGGAGAAAATGAAACGAGACTCCTCTTTGGTGATCCCTCTTTGAGTAGAACTAGGCAGAAGACCACTTTCGACGGCGCCTTGTAGCGAGGTAGAGTTTCCTTCCTTAAGCCTCCCTCTATTCTTCTTCATGCCATCTTCATTTTTGATTTTACCATTGCCAGTAGAATGTAGGAAGTTTCCCTTTTTAAACAACTACTTCTAAAACGACGTCGTTTTGGTCCCAGACAAACCAAAACAACGTCGTTTTAATTAGTGTTTTGAATTAAAAAAAAAAATCTCATGGATAAAACGACGTCGTTTTGGCCCCATAAATTGTATTTTCCATATCCAAGCCTACTAGCCCCATTTTTTATCCTACATTTCAGCAGAAAATACATCGACCACTCCCAACCTCAATATTAACCACATAAAAGAGAAGAAATTATGTAATTTATTTTACAAATATAAATTTAATTTTTATTGAAGAGCAAATATATTAAAAAAATAATTTCTTTTGTTAGCATTAGCATATTTATCTTTCACTTAAATAATGTTAAATATAAAAAAAATTGTTTTATTAAATTTTTGTCTTACTTAATTATATCTATTTTTCTAATAATTTATATAAAATCCAAATAATTTTTAAATGTTTTAATCATTTTATTTTGCGTATCGGCCGATACGCGACCGATAAACCGCGACCGATACGTCTCGGGACTGTCCAAGTCGGTGACCGAAACCGTGACTTTGAACCATAGCGGTAAGACCATAAATCCACTCAAGATCCTTGATGCTCAAATGATAAGAACTCCACATTTTGTGACACCAGTCGTCACTACCTCTACTTGCACTTCTAATGTCAAGATAATGCAAGCGAGAGATAGATTTCGGACCTGCCAAGGAATGGGACCGCTAAAACATGCGCGCAATTTGGAGAGGTTAAGATATCTTAAATTGGTGACAGAAACAATGAATTTCGGAATAATAAGACCGAATGGAATCTCAATGAATCATTTTCATTGAGATCCATCCATCCAGGTGATGGAGATGTTTAAACTCCAGCAAAGAATTATTTATACCACCCGAGTGTTTTGGAGGAGGTGAAGCTTGAGAACATATATATCTATATCTATATATATATATATATATATATATATGGCCAGTGATGTTGGGTTGTGGCAGACAACCCCTTCCCCATCCACAACATTCTTCACCCGTCCGGCCAAGATGCATGAGAGCCGCTTTAAAGGATATCTTTGGATTATGTATGCCTCCTTTAAAGCTCAAAATTAAGGGCTTCTCTTTCTTCTCCTCTTCAAAGAATATCTTTGGATTACATCCGTCACTAGAAATGAACCTGGTACCATAGTTCGAAATGAACCTGGTAACATAGTTCAAAGTTACAGTATTGATCATTGACTCAGAGGGTCCAAAGTCGTATCAGTCTTAGTGTATCCGGTTGGTATCGGCCAATACATGAAAATAATATAATTAAAAGTTTTTAAAATTATAAAAATATTAGAAAAATTATTAGAAAAACAAGTTGATTCAAATTTTAATTAGAATAAAATAATATCTTATATTTAATATTCTCTATTCTCCTAATAGTTTTAACTTTTTTGAGGAATTCTCGGTTATGATTTGATAAAAATAGAGAAATTATTTATTTGAAATATACAAGATTTTTAGTAAAGAGAGTTTGTAAAAAAAAAAAAGATTTTATTCACGGAGGAGATAGAATACAATAATCTTTATGTGTTGAATTACAACAAATTCAAAATCATCATCATTTATGCAATGAACATATAAATTAGAATAACATTTCCCATAATGAGAATTTTGATGAAAGAATTGTTTATAACTTGAATATGTGTAGCTAAGATGGTCTTGGATCTAAAAAAATTAATTAATATTTATAATAATTTTTTCATGTATTTGTAAAAGTGTATTGAAGATAGATTTAAACTTTTTGTTGTCATTTCATGTTAAAGATTAAATAACCAAATAAATTTATTTTGTTATATATTTTCTTATTTAATATTTAAAATTTCTAAAAATAACCCCGCAAAGTTTATTTAAAAATATAAATACCTTTTTTACATTTAATAAACAATTTTAATAAATATGTTTCATAATAAAAAAATCGTAACAAGTACAACCCCATTAAATTTATATTTATTTAAATGTGATAATTTAAATTTTTTAAAAATCAAATCATGTTAAACGTAATAATTTTTATCGATATATTTTATATTTATTTTCATCGGAATAAATATATTTTTAAAATAAAGATAATTTTTAGTTCTTTTAAACTCCAAGAAGTCTCTCCTCTTTTCTCCTTTCCTCTCTGCAATATTCAACGTAGACCCAAACAACCCTTGCCTTCGCCCCCACCCCTGGATCTCCTTCTTCCTCCTCTGTTTCCCCTTCCTTCTATGACGAACCCAAACATCCCTTCCCTCGCCCCCACCCTTGGGATCTCCTTCTTCCTCCTCTGACGAACCCAAACAACCCTTGCCCTCGCCCCCACCCTTGGATCTCCTTCTTCCTCCTCTGCTTCCCCTTCCTTCTGCGACAAGCGTAGAACCAAACGTCTTGTCTGTCACACCCCAAATTATATCCTAATAGTTTATTACATGTTTAGGGTATGATATAAGTAAAAATTTCATTTTTCGAAAATTTGAGTATTAAGGGTAAATTGGTAATTTGACATTTAGGACCCAAAGGTCATAACATAAGAAGATTATATGCTAAGTTGAAAATATGACAAGTTAATTTTCAAATAGAATGAAGAAGAAGGACTTAATGGCAAAATGAGGAACTTTGAGCAAAAATAGGATAAGACCAAACATGGTCTTATGAGAAGAGAGGTTCTCATTTGGCTTTGGAAACTTAGGGTTCATGGTTGAAGAAGAAGAAGCCATTTTTGGCTCCCAATTGTTCAAGCAAGGAGAAAGAAAAGAAGAGAAGAAGAAGAAAATCCAGGTTGGAAATTTCTTATGTGATGTTTGGAACTTTTGTTTTGAAACTATGTGTTTGGATTATGTATGGAAATCCCTCTTTGTCTAAGTTGTGTAGGAAAAATCCTATTAGAAATGTGGTTGGTTGGTATAAGATGAGTTTTATGGTTTATTTTGAGTTTTGATTGAGTTGGTTTTTGTTTGGAAGGAAATTTCCGGTGAAAAGGGCCAAAACTGGTCCATTTCTGTTTATGCTCGACACCCTTACGCCTAGGCGTAGCAATGCACTCCTAGTCGTAGAGCTCTGCCTAGGAAGAGGTCACTACGCCTAGGCGAACTCGAGCCTAGAGTTTCTGCACTCTCTAGTCCGCCTAGGCGTAGTAGTGCTTCGCCTAGGCAAACCTCTCCGCCTAAGTGTAGCATTGCTTCGCCTAGGCGTACCTATAAGTCTTGTTTTGATTCCTCTCTTCCGTTAATTCTAACAATCATCCATTGGATTAATAGGGGATCTAATAGTGAATGACGAGGGTTATACCCAGTATAAAAATTATATGGCAATGTTCTGGATTACCCGTTTTGCCTCTCGGCGATCCAGTGGATTGGGCAAACGATTTTCTTGCCCTTATTTGCTAATGTGTTTAAGAACAATATAATAAGCTCAGTAAGACATATAATTGTATATGTAGCAGAGCCACGAATAACAAATGAATGAGCACCTCTGTTCGGTGCTTGGCACTCCTGCTATTGCTCACGGCATGCATTGCGTGGGCGGGGCACATATCTAGTCGATGTTATGCCGTACCTTCGGGTACCTATTGTGTTATGTCCATATCATTCATTGTTATCGATCTATACAGGAAAATACTTATATGTTGTCTATCTAAATAATATGTCATATGCAAACATTTATATGATAAGAATATGAATAATAAACAAGAAGAAAGCATAAGAAATCAGTTTTGTTCTGTAATGTACCTACGGGTACCTTCTATACAAGATCTCTGTTCTGAACTCCTACTAGAGATATGAAATTCCGTTATAAGAATTATATTATATGAAAACTCTGTTATAAAATTCTGTTATACGTAATGTAAAACCCAGGAAAAATTCAATTTTTTTGAAAAATGGTAAAACAGTAATTTCAGTTGGAAACCAGAAATTTTCTAGATCTCGGATGACGAAACAGACTTCGCCGTTGAATTCGTCTCGCAAAATCTAGTTACCCCATCAAATTTTGTCGGATTCCAAAACAGTCGGAATTTCATGTTTTTCGAGACACCGGGTGTCGGGTGACACATGGCATGAGCATGTGGATGCCACATGGCACCCTAGGGGAGTGACACATGGCATAATCCATGTGGTGCACTTGTGTGAATGGCTCACATTGAGCCATGTGTCAAATGAGAAAATTATGGGAAAAGAAAAAATCATAAGCAGGGAAAAAAGCATTAGGAGTGACAAGTGGCAGGGAAAGTGGTGGGAGTTTCCCCACTTGAAGACTAGTGGATAAGGAAAATAAGAAAAATCCAAACAAAGGAGAAGAAAATATGAGAAAAAAAAAAAGTGAAGAATGAAAATGGAAAATGAAAAGGAAATAAGGAAAGCAAACAAAAGAAAGGGAGTTCGGTGGATTAAGAAGGGGAGATAAGGAAGAAGAAAAAAAAGGAGAAGAAAAACAGATAGGAGAGGAGGAAGAAAGGAAAGAATGGAGATTTTCCCGACGTTTCGACGGTTGAATCTCGGCTTGATCCAGAGTTAAAGTTGATCCGTAGCGAGGCTGCGATGAATTTGCAAAATCGAGAGTTTCGTCAAACTCCAGAAATTTAGGAATTTTCCTACTTTGATTATTTTAACTTTAAGTGTAATGGCATAGGTTTTCTTTGGGCGGCGTGATATGTGATTTAGTCCTAAGATTTTGGGATTGAATATTGGAAATTTTTTAGACTGGTTTTGGACAGTCTGGATATAATTTTCGGGACTGTTTTCGAACAGTCTAGACATAATTTTTGGGACTGTTTTTGGACAATCCGGACTTAATTTTTGGGACTGTTTTCGGACAGTTCGGGCTAAATTTTGAATTTATTTTCAACAATTCGGACGAGGATTTGGGACTGTTTCGGGCAGTGGGATGATTCCCGATTTGTGTGTGATGTGTTTTTTTATGTATTATTGCAAAAATTTGAATATTATGTTGGTTGTGTGTATTCACTGTTGTGCTATGCTTGTGGATGTATTGACGCCGAATTTATGATGGATGTAAATTATGTAGAAAATATAATATCCATGTTTTGGTAATGTTGCATGTAGCTCTCATTATGCATGTAACATGATATAGCATGAATCATATTCACATTTCTTATACCTGGACATGTATGAAGTTGGCGGTGCTGTGCATGGTATTGGTTATTCACCATTCTTGGTGAATATGTGGTGAGCTCGGAAATGGGACAACGTCCAAAATTGAGACTCACGGTTGCATAACATTAAAACATTAAAATAAATAAATATACATGTGTTGGGTGAGCTTGGTCTGAGTGATCCCCTGGGTTGAAAGACCCCGAAGAATTTATTCTTAGTTAGACATATGTATCCCAGCAATGAAAGTTGAAAGTGTCTCGGAGGCGTCTGGCTTGTGTGGTGAGACCTCGAAATTCGCCACCCACAAAACCACGGACTTAGTAAAAACAGTGAATATAGGTTTGTCCAATGGATTTTTGGTATAAACAAAAACTTTGTTTTGGTTAAGAATCATTGAATAGAAACACCAATGCCTGGTTTTTCACTTGGCATTTGCGTAATATCTGAAATTGGTCTGAGGACTGAGTTCGCTGAGCTACAGTGTCTCATGCATGTGAAATATTCCATATAAAGTTTCATTTTTTTGCTTTGAATGTGGTTTGATGTATGTATGTCATTGCATGTGCATTTAGGTGGGGGTAGCCCTTATAGGAGAATTTTCTGCAGGCATTACTCACCAGTTGTGGGATCCCCTTTCGGTGGGGTGTACGGGGAGGCAGTTAACAAACGGGTGGGTGATTATGAAGGAGGCTGATGTGTGGCCTTGATATTACCTATGTAAAAAAAAATATTTTGTATAAAAGAATTGTAACTAAATTCTTTTGAGACTATTGTCTAAATAGTCGGGTATGTAATTATGGTAAGAGAATTCGTGATGGACTGCCTGATTATAATGGTGTTTTATTTCTATTTCTTTATTTAAATGTGAGCAATTGGTCCGACAAGGATGTAGATTGGGGATATGGACAAATGGACCCTGTGGGATCACTACTACTTCTTTTGAGACCTTGGATGGGTTATGATTATACTGTTATACATGATGTATGTTGGGTAGAGCTCCTCAAACAAAGGAGACTGCACTTGATTTTCGATAATATGAATCCACATAAATGGAACAAATAATTGTGGTATCGAGGTCACCCCGAAATCACGAGGAATTGGTGGGTTGGCCCGGTTGTCAACGGGACCCTCGAGTTTGGGCGTCACGGCAGTATCAGCTCGAGTTAACGATTACCTAGGAGCTCGAGTAGGGGGTATCACCCTGGTGTTTTTCGGATATTGGCTTGTCATAGATGTGGTGAGTTAGGTGTCCAGAAATACACAGGATTAGTGGGTATGGGTGTGAACACGGCATTGTGCCTTGATTGCTTTGGTGTTCTAATATGTACCACGAAGGAGATGTATTGTGGTTGTGTGGTCTCTCTTTGTGAATGTGTATAGAAATTGATTGGGTTGGCAAGCGTGAACCTTAGGGGTTTGGAAAAAGAATAGCCTTGATTACGTAGAATGGTTATTTATTGGTGTTTGGCATTATGCACCCTTAATGTGATAAATGAAAAGGGATGGCAAGTGAAATTTGACATAAGTGTCATAATGAAACGATATGTGACCTACAACTTGTTAGGCATTTATGTTGGTGATGGGCGTTGCATTTACCACCATTACGCATCTTAGTGCGAGTTTGCGGGGGTCGAGGGGCAGTAACCTCCAACGGTTTGCCCTGCTCTCAGCATTCAGGAGGTCTAGTGTCCAGCTAATCGTTGGATTCAGAAACGAGGTGAAAGTTTGGAAGCTATGGAGATTACCTCACGATGTGCGAGGATCGATAGCCACATTTATTCAAGGTGATAAAATCTGGTGGGATGGGTTAGAGCCTCGGGGATCTGAGGCGATGACATGGGAAGAGTTGGAGAGCTCTTCATGGGTAGGATTTTCCCGTATCACGCTAGGCATGCAAAGCTCAAGAGTTCACTTGAGTTGGAGAGCAAGGAAATCCCATGACTATGCTTTCAGTCGCTTGGCGAGTTCATGCGAGCGGCATGTTTCGAGGATGACTATGTGGCGTAGATATGGCGGTACCGAAGTTTGAGGATGGCTAAAGTTGTCCATCAGGAGCAAGATTATAAGTTTCTCCTACAAGACCTTGGATTCTATGGTCAGAGCGACGTGGCCATATGAGAGAGATAAGAAGATGCACGGAGCATCAGAGATCACCCAGGTCTTTAGTGAGGAAGGAGGACCGGCCTTCTTCTAGTTGGAAGAATCTGAGCTTACATCGCAGAGATTTCGGGGATGGGGCTGCGACTATCGGGGCCAAGGCTGAGCCAAGGCTTCAATCGAGACGGGATCGATGACATGTTTCTGTATCTCGTGCGTATACAGTGCAGGTTGCCACTGACGAGCGAGATCACAGGGTTTTGGATTAACGTTGAACATCGATGGAGACAAGCGCGGACCTGATTTGTTCCTTCTCACCTCGAGTGTGGGCTAGAGGGACGATATCAGTCTCGAGTGCGACAGTTGTACGCTGCAGATAGGCTAGGAGATGTTTGGTGCAGATGAGGCGGGCTCTGAGGGCTTGGGTTTGGCGTGTCTCGCCATCATGCAGGCAGTTGATCGGTCGGTATTCACCATGGTATGTTTGATATCTGCTATGGGCAAAAGATATTGTTTGATTACGAACATAGCATTCTTTTGTTGCTGCATCTAGTGTGGATGTTTTGGGCTTAGTGGTGGAGACCTTGAAAGAGTCTTTTCATGTGAGTTCTCCCTTAAGGACTAGGTGAAGGTGTTCCGGATATGTCGGGTTATGGAGTTAAAGATCTAGGGGATTACGCTCATGGTGGATTATCGGGTAATGGATATATCAGATTTCAGTGTGTCTGTTCTTGGCATGGATTGGTGTGCTTTGAGTGTGATTATAATAATCAGAGGAGTTCTATACACACACAGGACAGTATTTGCTCTCTGACTTTTGGGAGAAGCATGATCTCTTTGCAGACCGTGCACGACTCAGATGGGTGGACGGTTGATGGGTTAATGTGGCCTTACCCTGGATGAGGGAGATGATTTGGGTCTACCTCAGGTGGTTTGCGAGTATGAGGATATCTTTCCGGACAAGCTACCGAGATTACCTCCACACAGGGATGTGGACTTTGTCATTGAGTTACACCCTGGTATGTCGCCCATTTCTATGACTCTTCATAGAATGGCACCGGTTGAGTTGTAGGAACTCAAGGTCCAAATCCAGGAATTGTTGGACAAGGGTTTTATTAGACCAAGCACTTCACCGTGGGGGCGCCTCAGGTTCCTGACTTTCTTAGAAGGACAAGACTCTTATTGTGCATGCGATTTATAGGCGGGTTAGACAAGGTTACGATCAAGAATCGGTATCCATTACCCAGAATTGATGATTTGTTTGATCAGCTGAGAGGAGTGCGAGTCTACTTTAAGATATACCTTCGCATCGAATACCATCGGTTGAGAGTTAGGGAGGCTAATATCCCTAAGACAGCGTTTAAGACGCGATATAGTTCACAGTGATGCCTTTCGGGTTGACGAATGCGCCAACAACTATAATGCCCTGAAAATACCCTAACAGTTTTATAACATGTTCATGGTGTAAAATAAATTAAATTATATTTTTTTCGATGTTTAAATGTGGCACAAAACAAAAATAAATAAAAACCCTAGAAAATTTTATAGACGGAAATAAATTTGTTTAAAATGTCGAATGAGGACACAAGGGTCATAAATGAGGAGTGTAAGTGTTGAAATGAAATGAAATGAAACTGATGAAAATGAAAGTGAAATGAGGAGTTAAAATAGAGAAAAAATGGGGAAATAATTTATGTAAGCCAAGCTAAGGCCTTAGGAAAAACTTAAGGCTTAAGACTGATTTGGTCTAGTAAATGCCATTTTCTCATTTGCAACAAAGAGAGAGAGAGAGAGAGAGAGAGAGAGAAAGAGAGCTAGGGCTTGGTTGATAGAAGAAGAGAAGGAGTTGTGATTTCTTCTCCATGAGATCAAGAGTTTAAGTGATCAAGAAGAAGAAGGAAGAATAAATAAGAGAAATGAAGAGATTTAAAAGGTAAGAGCCAAGCCTAACCCCTATTTTCTTGTGTTTGGGTTTGGGCTTCCCTAGACTTTGTGTAAAGTGTTTTTGGATGATTTAGTTCAGTTTGAGATTTCATCATTTGATTGGTTTTTTGAGGAATTTTTGTATAAAAGAAATGATGAAGTTTCAAAGGAGTTGCTATAAATTTTCCATGGCCCCTATTTTGTTTTTGGCTATAAGTTAAGTTATAATCATCCAAGTGAAGTTTATTCCAATTGTGCAAGAACCATAAGAGCTAGAGTACAAATTTATAGAAGGGGCCAGGAGCAGAGTGCTGTATCTAGGCTCTGAATATGGGCTTAAAGTAGTTTAGTTAGCTAACAGAGGTATGCTCTGTTTTGGGTGTGGTTGTGGTGTTTTGGCCATCAGTTGAGTTTCACTCATCCAAATTGAGTGATTCAAAATTTTGGATAAACTATAATTCTAGGGGAATAATTTACTTGAAGTAGGTGTATGCAATTTGTAACCACAAAGTACCTAAAAATCTGTCAAAGTGGAGCTACGTGCAAGAACAATTTGATTCTGCTTTGCAAATTAGAGTAGTCTGGATGTAAAATGCAATAACTTGAGTTTTGGTGATCCAAATTGGATGATTCCAATTGGAGAAGAAACCTTAGAACCATAGATTCAAATGAGTATAAGGAACAATTACTAATTTATTGAGTTAAGACCCCTGAAATTGAGAATAACAGTAGGTAACCAAGTGAGTTGGGCATCACCAGACGGTTTGTATTAAAATGCCCGTGGCAGGTTTGGGTGATCCAAATGAGATGATTCCAATTCTAATGAAAATATACTCCATAGAGTTATAATTTTCTTAAGTAGCATGAGAAAAATATGGCTCATGTGTCCCATAAAATTTTTTTCAAGTGAAGGTGTATTGGGTGGGCATAATTATGAAGTCTAGAATGCTGTGATTTTTTTCTTGGGTTGTTCTTTGATAGTGACATATTTGTGATGGATTAGGGGTTGGTGGCTTGAGAGCTTGACCCCGAATGGGATTCAGGATGGAATGAAGAGTGGCTTGACCTTTTAGGTTTGTTTTTCACACTTCTTCCTTGTTTTGGTTTTGTATTTTGTTTGACAAAATAAATCTAAAAGGCTTTATATGAATATGCATGTGTGCTCCATTTGAGCCATGAATTAATTGGTTTGTTCTTCACACTTCTTCCCTGTTTCGGTTTTGTGTTTTGTTTGACAAAATAAATCTAAAAGGTTTTATATGAATAGCATATGTGCTACGGTGCGAGCCGTAAATATAGAATTGGTTTGCATTTTGCTGGCTTCTTTCTCTCTATTTCTAAAATGTTTAAGGATTATGAAATAAGTGGATTTATTAGATGAATTGTGATAAATTGCATATTGATTTGTTTTAAATTGATTTAGGTACAACTGATTGTGAAATAGATTGCACGAAAAATGTAAGTATTGAAAACCAAGTATTTGGATATAAACGTATAATACGCTGTGTATTTTGCTATGAATGATTTGAATGCTGTTTAATAGTCTTAACCATTAAAATTCAAGTTAAGAATAGATTGAGTATACCAATAAAGGGTCAAATTAGCATCTGCGTAAAATGTAATGATGTGTCACTCCTTGCAGATCCGTGTGACGGGGCAATTATCGGTAGTGTTCCGCAATGATTTAATAACCCGTCAACAACCTTTGGGACGTCTGCTGTATAAAACTTTTGCCCTTTTTCTCAAAGCTTGTAGCCCGGTGGACCTTGCCGGTGATTAACATCTTGTCTTGCAAAAAGCATAAGAGTTAGAATTAAGCAAGGCGAAAATGAAAAGAAAATTGTGAAATACATGATTTTTGAATGATTTATTGCATATGAAAGTGCATATTTGGAATGATCAATAAACCGTAAATGAATATATATGAAATGAATAAATGTATTGTATTGCATTGATGTTCAAAAAAGGTTAAAGGGCATTATTTTAGAAAAATGCATGACTCCGTTTAAGTAGGAAATGGAAGAGAGCATTATATAGGTAATAGCATGAAAATGCTTATTTTGTCTTCACGCGGTGTCGAGTAGAAAGTGGCGGGGCCAGAAGATCGCCGGTGCAAAGTCCACGTGAAACGAATGAAGTATAAGTAAATGCTCCATCTCATGCATATCATTTTATTCATGATATTTTGTAATTATTTTGCATTGAACTCAAAGATGTAAAAGTCTTCATAATAAGATCACATTTATATATATATATATATATATATATATATATATATATATATATATATATATATATATATATATATATATATATATATATTTTTTTTTTTTTTTCAAAGTATAGGAGTAATGACTACATATTGTGGACAACCAAGGTGAACTCATAAATATTTTGTAATTATATTTGAAAAGGCATGGAATGCCAATTTGTATAAATGTGTTATTGAAACGGTTATAGATACTATTTAAATTAAGGAATGTATATTTTTGTTTTATCAAATCTATAGTTAGAAATTGTTATAAAAGGAAACGTAGTCTTTCTACTTGACATTCATGGATCTCATGCATAGGGTATTCCAACCCTACTTAGATCAGTTTGTTGTAGTCTTTGTTGACGACATTTTGATCTACTCCCAGTCTGAGGATAAGCATGAGGATCATTTGCGGATTATTCTCCAGGCACTTAGGGACCATCAATTGTATGCTAAGTTCAATAAGTGCAAGTTTTGGCTTACTAAGGTGAAATTCTTGGGTTGCGATAGGTATTACAAACCCGGTGTGTCGGTAGACCTTGAAGGTTAAGCTGTATGGGTTGGGAGAGGCCGAAGCCAGTCTTCGAATCTGTGAGTTTCTTCGGATTGGCGGGTGCTACTGAGAGGTTCGTGGGGATTTCTCATTAGCGGCACCTGACTAGATTGCACTGTAAAGAGTCGAGTTTGATTGGGATGACTTGTGAAGGCATTCGGGAGTGAAAGGAAACACTTCAGCTCCTATTCGATGGTCGGAGCAGGGACGATTTGTCTCCGTGATGCCTCTGGGAATGGCTGGGATGTGTCTTGATGCGATGTGACGAGAAAATTCAATTTTTCTGAATAAGGGTAAAACGGTAATTTCAGTTGAAAATCCAGAAAATTTCTAGATCTCTTATGACAAAACGGACTTCACTGTTGAAATCGTCTCGCGAAATCTAGCTACCCCTTTGAATTTTGTATAATTCAGAGACATACAGAATTTCACGTTTTTCGAGACACTGGGAGTAACGAGTGACACTTGGCACAAGTTGGATGGCTATTAGGGAGCCACATGTCAAATGAAGAGCAAGTCAAACAAGAGCCTAAGTGGGGCCCATGTGGGACATGTGTCACCACCTAAGAGGATGGGAATCCAAAGTTTTGGATAAATGGATAAGGGAAACCAAAGATGATGTTCTTGAGCATGTGGCAATGAGGACATCACTTGACTTGGACCAAGCGATTCGGTGGAAAAGGAAATTGGTGAAGAAGAAGAAAGAAGAAAGAGAAAGGAGAGAGAAGAAGAAGCTCCACCTTCTCTTTGAACTTTCGTGTCGAACCATCGGTTCCGTCGAAGCGAGAAGAAAGTTCTTCCTCGCGAGCCCCGGCGGTAGGAATCGAGGGTTTCAACAAACTCCGAGGTAGGGGTTTTCTCCTACTTGATTTAATCCTTGTCTAGAGCCATTCAAATGGTTTGAGTTTTGGGTTGAAATGGCCGTGCGTTCCGATCCGAATGGACAGTGTTGAAGTGGGGTTGTTTTAAGAGTATCCCATATTTGAAGCGTTTAGAATTTATTTTGGGATAGTCAGGCCATTATGGAATTTGTTTTTCGAGATAGTCCGAGGACTAGCGAAATTGTTTTGGGCGATCGAATTTAAGACCACGGGTACCTTTGGCGATCTAAAGCATGATGCTATTAATATCAAATCATGGTACATTGCTTATGTGTTGTTTGTGACCTCGACTGTTAATGAGAAATTATCTTCTTAAATGTGCTGTTGATGTAATGACGTGGAGTTGCCAAAGATGTGAATTATATTGTAGAAAAATATAATTGTTCATGAATCATGAATGTTCTATACATGAAATGGCATGATTGCATTTGTATGCACGGTCACATCTTATCGAATCGGGTGTGGGTGCATAGAAATGGTTAATTCACCATTTTGGTGAATGTGTGGTGAGCTCAAAATGGACAACATCCAAATTGAGGTTCACAGTGGTATGAAATGAAAAACGAAAAAGAAAATACACGTGTGTTGGGCATAGCAAGTTGGGGCAGATTTCCCCCCAGGGTGAAAGACCCAAATCTACACGCGGTTAGACATGGTCACCGGCGGTGAAAGCCCGTAAAAATGTCGAAAGGCGTACAACGATCCTGTGGTGAGACCCCAAAAAATGACGTAGCCCATAAATAAACACACGAAATTTGATTATATTCAAATAAGTATTAGAGGTCGGTCTAGTGAGTTCAGTCATTGGGTGAAACACCAATGACTTGTTTTTCACACTTAGTGTTGCAAGTGTGAGGGAGTCGGTCAGGACTCGGGTTGTGGGCATGAAGAGTCACATCTCATGCATGACATAAGATCATTCCATGTAAGAGTTGCATTTATGTGGAATGTGAATGGATGTTTGGGTGTTATTGCATGCGCATTTAGGTGGGGAGTGACCCTTGTAGGAAAATTCAACTACTAGGTATTATATTATCGTGGAAATATTTTCGAACACTTTAAAGGTACGTGAGGGGCCGGGCATCAAGACCTTAGGCATTTGTGAAGAAAGGCCAGTTATTTTGCTCTTTTATGGGTGGGTGCAAAGCCCCATTTACGTAATTGTAATTAAAGGCAATTGTAATTAAACTCGTTTTGGAGGGTTAATACAATTTTGGCCAGGTTTTTCAAACTCTGTGGTCTTAGTAATGTGACTAATTTCTATAGATTTAGGGTGCTTTGGAAAAAAAATGGAGTGGAGTGCAAGAGGACCGGGGAGGGCTGCCGCTGGTCCTCTGCTGACCAGGGGGAAATTATGCGATAGTGTTTCCTATGTCGTGACCAGGTCGGGCCGCGCACGACCTTAGCTACGCGTGGGTAGGCGCGACAAAGCCTCCTAGCTCTATGTCGCGACTGCGTTCTTTATAGTGACGGGTTCCCGAGCATACTAGGTGACTTGGGTCGCTGACATGGCTCTCTTTTGGGTACGTGTCATGGCCAGTGAATTTCATGTCGCGGCCGGGCTTGGTCGAGGTGGGAGACCTTGTGTCGCGGCTACAACCAAGTGTAGTGATAGGGTGGCGCGACCAAGCTTTTGACGCTGGGCCAGCAGGATCTCGGGCGACTAAGAGCGCCTGCGGCGGAGCCGGCAGGAGAATTTGTCGTGAACTGTCGTGACAAACCGCTCATCTTTGCTGCATGCATCGACAGACCACTCATGCTCTTTCTGTCGCAGCGAAGAATTCTGCTGTGATGGGTTGATCGGTAACAAATTAAAAATTAAAAATTAAAAAAATTGGCGAAAAAATTTCGACCCAGGGAATTAGAGGTGTCCGCGGCAGTATCTTAAGCAGGTACACTAATACCTGGGGATTTCGATAGGGCACGAGTTTAGATCTTCTGGCTGATTGTGCATTTTGATAAGGCGATCGTGTGATATGTGCGTGATTTGTGTGAACATCTCCATGATAAATTGTATATGGAACACTAGGAGTTTAAGAAAACCTCTTGAAACCGGAAAACAAAATGAGCATGAAAAAAAAATTCGAAAATGGAATTGAATTGTATTAATGGTTGGCAGTTAGCACCACTAAGGAAAATGGAGGAACGGGTTAGTTCATGATGACTAAGTCTATTAATGGTTGGCATATGCACTACTAGTTAGATTGAGATAGAAACATAATGACTCTCTTTCCATTTGACATATGTAGATGGCAAGTCGAGGGCGGGGACGTAGAGGTCGTCCACGAGGTGCTAGCCAGGCCTGCACATTTTTAACTTCGCGGGCCTTTAGGAGGTCGTGGGGGGCTGCAACTGATTGCCATTTGCACATGCCGGTGCAGGCTGGGGTCGGAGGGCGAGTGGCTTTTCAGGAGGTTTAAGGCAGCATCATCCTCGACATTCCCACGGGGGAGGGGGATCAGGTGGTGGCGGACTATTGGTTAAGAGCTGATTGAAGATATTAAGGCCGTGGAGATCCTCGGTCGCATTTTAAAGATTAGACTTCTTGCGTTCCGTCTGAGGTGAGATTTGAATATGGTGGAATTTGGGTTAAGACCTTTAGAGACCTAGAAGCGATGACCTGGGGCAAAGTTCATGATCTCAGCTTCCATGGGCGAGTATTTCCAGGCCGGCTGCCGCTAGACATGCGAAGGCCGGGAGTTCCTAGGCAGACGGGAGCGATGCGATGATCGTCCCGATGGCCTAGAAGTTCATAGAGTTAACTTGTTTTGTTGATGACTATGTGGCGCGAGATATGGCGAGTGAGAAATTGAGAATGGTGAAGTTGTCCATGAGGCGAATTATGGGATTCCTCTATAAGACACTGGACTACATGGTCAAGACGGCTATGGCCGTAAGAAAGAGATAGAGACACAGGAGCATACGAGATGCGGGTGTTAAATGTGAAGGAAGGAGAGTCGGTCTTCTTTCTAGTTGGGGAAAAGCGTAGGCTTCTAGTTCACGAGGAGTTTCGAGACCGGGGTCGCGGCTATCAAGACGAGCGAACTAGAGGCTTTCAATTAGTGAGCCCGATATTTTGTTATCTGCGCCATCGGCCTAGCCATATGAGACGGGATTGCCCTGCTAGGCAGGATCCCGGGAATTATCGGGACAGCACAATCCCGGATCATCGGTGGGATAGCGCGGACCGCAGGTTGTTATCCCGCACCTAGTGCGGGTCGAAGGAACCGATATCAGTCACTGGGGTGCTGCCTGGCTTCCTTCTACGACATAGACAGGCCAGAGAGGCCATATTATGGGGCGGGGCCAAGGACAGAGCTCACAGGCCGGGACATCAGGGGTTTAAGGGAGTGTCTACGCTATCACACCACCGATTGAACCAGCAGATCAGTAAACTATACAAGGTATGTTTCTGTTATCTCGCCTATGGGCAAGGGTATTATTTGATTCGGGTGCATAGTATTCATTCATCGCTGCATCATGTGCGAGAGAATCGGGCTTAGAGGTTGAGACCTTGGAGGAGCCCCTGTATGTGAGTTCTCCCCTAGGGACTATGGTGAGTGTGGATCTGATATGTCAGGGTTGTGAGTTAGAGATCTCTGGGATCATACTCACAGTGGACCTGAGGGCCATGGACATGTCGGAGTTCGACGTCATCCTTGGGATGGAATGATTTGGCGGCATGCTAGGAAGTAGTCATCGGTGTGGCGTGGAGGTTACCGCCTACACACGGGGCGGTACTCGTGTTACGTTTCGGAGACCAATTGTGTTTGTCTCGGATGCCATTAATGCGATTCGGATAGCGCAGGCCGGACTGATGGTTGGTATGACCTTACTAGAGGCGAATCGACAGGGACTTAGATCTACCTCGAAGTCTCACAGTATGAGGATGTTTTTAGGATGAGTTACCTGGGTTGCACCTCTGCGGAGGATGTGGACTTCTGTGTTGAGTTGCACCACAGCCGTCACGTCTGGAGGGGGGGGGGGGGAGAGAGGAGAGCGAGAGCATGTTGCGAGCGTGGATGCTTTGAGTTGAGTTGCAGGAACTCAAGGTCTAGATACAAGAGTTGCTAGACAAGGGATTCATTAGACCGAGCACTTCACCGCCGTGCCCGGTTTTGTTTGCAGAAAAGAAGATAAGACCCTTCATTCATCGGCGGTTGAAACAGGTTACGATCGAATCGGTATCATATCGAGAGATTAATGACTTGTTTGATCAGCTAAGAGGAAAATACACTCTGGAATGAACCTTCATACTAGTTACCATCAGTTGAGAGTTAGGGAGATGGATATCCCTAAGACAGTGTTTAGGACGCGATATAGGCACTTTGAGTTCACGGTGATGCCCTTCAGCTTTATGAATGCACCAACAGCATTCATGGATCTCATGCATAGAGTATTCCAACCCTATCTGGATCAGTTTTTCGTGGTCTTCGTGGATGGCATTTTGATCTACTCCCAGTAGGAGGAGGAGCATGAGGATCATTTGAGGTTGTTGACTTTTGAGGGACGATGTTGTGCCAGTTGTCAGTCTGAGTTGCTGGTTTCGAGGTGAGATTCTTGGGCCGCGTGGCGTGACAGTGTCGATAGACCACGAGAGGCCAGGTTATGATGAGTTAGGGGCGTACCAGTCTTGTCATCATAGTTTTTCTTGGGATTGGCGGTCTGGGTTCATCAAGGATTTGTCCCGAATGGCAGCACTTATGATGAGACTGACCCAGAAGGAGGTCAAGTTCGAGTGGAATGACCTGTGCGAGAAGGCATTCCAAGAATTGAAAAGGAGGCTTACTTTAGCTCACATTTTGATAGTCGAAGGGGCGAGAGTGCGCGGTGTGTTTGGCAATTTTCGAAGGTTGGACTAGGATACGTTTTGATGCAGTATGGGAGGGTAGTAACTTATGGTTCCCTCCAGTTGAAGAATCGTGACGCCACCTGCGGCACTGGTTCTAACTCATATTATTACGCCTTGAAGATTTAGCGCCCATATCTATCACGAGGCTTGATTTAAGGTGTATTCAAACCCGCAAGTCTGAAGTATATCTTTACCCAGCGAGACCTCGGCTTATGAAGCGTATGGTGGATGGAGTTCTAGAGGATTACGACTTCACTTCATTACTGCTGATAAAGCAAATGTGGTGGTTGATGCACTTTCGATCGGAAGTCGCGGGGCGTCAGCTGTTGTAGCTTCTGGGAGTGGCGAGATGCTCGAGGCGTAGGATAGTCAGGAATTTGCGATGCCGTGAGCAAAGCTCGAGGTACTTTTGGGGAGTTGAATTGTTTCGTCGTGCTATTGAGTGAAGTGTTCAGTCGACAGGACCTGAGAGATAGTATCCATCGGAGTGGATTTCAGTCAGTCGTGGGTGAAAGGTTCAGGCTGTTCTGGATGGTGGCCTTTAGTATAGAGGACGGGTAGTGGTTCCCAGGTTGTGAATCTGAAGAGAATCCTCATGGAGTCCGGCAACTAGATTTGTAGTGCATCGGTATACAGAGATATGTCGAATTTTAAAGTCATGATCTTCTTTGGAAGAGATGAAGAACGCGTCGGGGACTTTGTCAGCGATCACTCACGTGTTAGCGGTTAAGTGAGCACGAAGCGTGAGAGCACTCCGGCCATTGGAAGTGTGCGAGTGGAAGTGGGGTGCACGTCACGATCGTTTTGTGACCACGCCTTGCCACGACGGACGCTGCGGAGGCATGATCGCGTTATGGGTGATAGTGGGCCAGACTCACGAAGAATTAAACACGTACTCGCAAATCGATGCTTGGATGGACCTTCACACTAGAAATTCTGTTTGTATCCAGAGATTGTCCGGTTACATGGAATGCCAGTGTCCAAAGTGTCGGATAGAGACCCTAGATTTACGGCACACTTTTGGAAGAGCTTCCAGAAGGCCATGGGGACACAGTTGACTATGAGCACTTTATTTCATCCCGCGGACATGCTGGTTGTTGGTCGGAGATGACAATACGAGGTTTTAAGAAGGCGTCACTGCGAGCATGTGTCACTGGAGATCGATGGGGGTATGGGAGGAGCGCGCGCGCCCAGTAAGTACTGGCGTTAGTACCAGGATGACACCTATGAGGCTTTGTATGGGAGGCCATGTCGATCACCGATTTGTTGGACAGAGGTGGGAAAGAGCTCCATCACTGGTTCGGATCTGATTAGAGACACCTCGGAGAAGGTGAGTCTGATACGATAGTGTCTTCTCTTGGCTCGGAACAGTGGAAGGCTCACAACTAGTAGGTGGCGTCGGCCTACAGAGTTTGAGGTGGTGATCAGTCTTGCTGTGGAGGTGATGCTTCAGAAGATGGAGTCGAGTTTCGGGAAGGAAGTTGTCCTTAAATTGTATTGGACCCATGAGATGCTCGAGATGGTGGGCATAGTGAGCGTATCAGTTTTTCACATTTATTATAGTTTCACAGAAATTTTCGTGTGCTCAGAAAGTATACTACGGATCAGTGTGTAGTGGATTAGGGAAGTTGTGTCAATACAGATGGGACCTTCGAGGAGGAAGCCGGTCACGCGTCTTGGATGTGGGAAGCAGTTTCTGAGCGCAAGACCGTCTGACTAGTGAAAGTTCTATGGCAACACCGAGGAGTAGAGAAGGCAACGTGGGAGCATAAGGACACTTCTTGTTTAGGGATGAAGGTACGTGGTTTAGTCGTTTAGTAATTAAATGACTAGTTTACATGCATGAGATTGTGTCCATTGAATATGCATGTGAGTTGATGTGAATGTGTGTGGAATTTCGGAACGAAATTCTTTTAAGGGAGGAAGAATGTAAAACCCGAGAAAATTAAATTTTTCTTAACAAGGGTAAAACGGTAATTTCGATTGAAAATCCAAAAATTTTCTAGATCTTGGATGACAAAACGGACTTCACCGTTGAAATCGTCTCCTTGAATCTAATTTAACGTGGAATTAGGGAACGGTCGAATTTCACATTTTACAAGGCAGGAATGCTGATTACTTGCTTGGCATGCGCAGTTGGATGGCTATTAGGGACTACAGTGTCCAAATGAAGAGCAAGTCGAGCAGCTCATTGGGGGTTCATGTGGGACATGTGTCTGCCACCTAAGAGGATGGGAATCGAGTTTTTAGATAAATGGATGAAATCCAAAATAGCGATGGTGTGTTGGCGTGGCGTCAGGGGACATCACATGACTTTGACCAAGGTCGATGGAAGAGGAAATTGGTGGGAGAAAGAAGAAGGAAAAGAAAGAGGAGAGAAGAAGAAGGTGGAAGGCTCCACCTTCTCTGCAATTTTTCGGCGATCGGATGAAATTGAGTTCGATCCAGGCCAAGGAAGAGTTCTTCTCGCGGCAGAGCCTCAGTAAGACCAGTGAAGGAGTTCGACCAAACTCCAAGAGGTAGGGGTTTTTCTCCTACTTGATTTAATCCTTGTCTAAGAGCCATTCAAATGGTTTTAGGATTTTGGGCTGAAAATGTCCGTGCATTCCAGTCCTAAAGAAATGGGACCGAATGCTTGATGTGGGGATTGTTTTTAGACAATCCACGGCTGGACGTTTGGGACTGTTTTGGGATTGCCGGAGACCAAAATTTACGAGATTGTTTTCGGACAGTCCGAGACTAAACAAGGGGACTGTTTTCCTGCAGACTGAAGCTGAATTTTAGGATTACTTGCTTTAGGCCGGAGTCTCGAGGCGATTTTAAACTAATATCGATCCGTAGTATTGCTTGTAGTGTTGCTGCGATGAATAACATGACTTGTTGTGTGAAAATTATATTATTATTAAATATAATTGAATGTATTGACATAGATTTGTAAAGATGTAGATTATATTATAGAAAAATATAATTGTTCATGAATCATGAATGTTACATACATGAAATGGCATGATTGTTGTAATACGAGTCTGCATGTATGGAGTCGGTGTGGAGAATAGAAATGGTTAATTCACCATTTTGGTGAATGTGTGGTGAGCTCAAAACGGATAGCGTCCAAATTGAGACTCACGGTGGTATGAAATGAAAAACAAAAAAGAAAATACACGTGTGTTGGGCATATGAGTTGGGCGGATTTCCCGAGGGTGAAAGACCCGAATACTGCAGCGGTTAGACATGATCCTGGTGAAAGCCCGTAAAAATGTCGGGAAGGCATCACGGCGATCTATGGTGAGATACTGAAAAATGACTTGTAAACACACAGAATTTGATATTGAATGACTATTGGAGGTGGTCACAATGGTTCGTCTGGGTGAAACGCGATAGTGGTTTTTCATACTTGGCGTTGCAAGTGTGAGGTGATTGGGACTTGGGTTGCTGGGCAGTCACATCTCATCTTACAGCTAGATCATTCCATGTAAGAGTTGCATTTGTGTGGAATGAATGGATGTTTAGATTGTCATTGCATCTTGTTTGGGTGAGGAGTGACCCTTGTAGGAAAAATTCAACTCTTGGGGCACATTCTCCTCATCGTGAAATATTTTCGAACGAGGTACATCTCGGGATAGAGCATCAGACCTTAGCTGTGAAGGAAAGGCCAAATTTGGCCTTATTTTGTATTTTGTAAATTCTAGGTGGAAAACCCAGTTTCTGTAATTGTAATTAAAGACGAATTGTAATTAAACTCGTTTTGGAGGGTTAATAGAATTTAGCAAGTTTCGGGCTACTGCCGATTCTTGGTAATAAATGAGCTAATTTCCTCTTTTGAATTTGGTGCTGTTTTCGTGTTGAGGACAAGGAGAATACGCCATTTTGGAGTCCTTTATTCAGCTAAGTCATCGCCATGGGTTTTCTCCGGCCACATTGTGTGACAGGGTTTCCTATGTCGCGTCGGGTCAGGCGGGCTTCATTACCTGCTGGCACAGTATGTGACAGCGGTAGCGACGGAGCCTCTGTAGCTTTATGTTGCGACTGCGGTCTTCTGTGTCGCGGCGAGGTTCCCATGCATCTTGGGTGACTTTGGTTGCGGCAGAGAGATTTTCCTACATCGCCTTGAGCTCTTTGTACACATGTCACGGCCGGCGTGGTCGGTAGGAGACCTTGTGTCGCGACATTGCAAGTGTGTCATGACAGGGTGGCGCAATGGGCGCACACCAGCGTGCGCTACTGAGCATGCGCGGGCAAGCGCGATAGGGGATTGTCGCTATAGAGAGGCTCTATCGTGACAGACCACTCATGTTGTTACGTCTGACGGAGAATTCTCATCCTGAGGAGTTGATCGTGCTTAAAAATTCCAAAAAATTCCAAAAATTTGACCCAGGGTATGGGTGTCCGCAATGATCCCGGGGAGGGTTGTAGCTTATGGTTCCAGACAGCTAAAGAATCATGAGCAGAATTACCCTACACATGACCTGGATTTGTTGGTCAAAGTCTTTGCCTTAAAGATTTAGCGCCACTACTTGTATGGTGAGTAGTTTGAATTATTTTCAAACCATAAGAGTTTGAAGTATATTTTCACACAACGGGACCTCAACATGAGGCAACACAAATGGATGGAATTATCACGGAGGATTATGACCTCGTGCGTACCATCCGGTAAGGCAAATGTATTAGCTGATGCTGATGGAAGTGCGGTACCAGCTAGTGTGGCTTCCGGGAGTGGCGGATGCTCGAGGCCTGGGACGATTTAATTTGTAGTACTATGATCGGGCTCGAGGTGCTAAGGAGTTTGGTGGCTCATGCATCCTATTAAGCGGGATTGATTGAGTCCAGTTGTGCATGAGAGATGTAATCCGTTAGGAATGGGTACATTCAGTGCGGGTGACCTGAAAGGTGAGGTATCCACATATGTTAGTCTGTATGTGGATAAAGCCAAGTGGGTTCCCCAACCCGACCGATTTGAGAGAGGAGATCCTCCGGGAGTTTCACTGCTCCTATTTTGTTGTACATCCATGTGGCGCGGCGATGTATTTCTGAGATTCGCTGCCGATATTATCGGTTTTGAATTGAAGTGACAAGACACTCTGTTCAATGATGTCTCACGTGTCAACTGTGTCAAGGCCGAGCATCGGTTAGCAAGGCTACTTCCTTCGTACCATTAGAGGTAGCGTGAGTGGAAGTGAGAGCATCAGCCACGATGGACTTTGTGACCCACTTGCTGATGAGTGCTTAAAACACTCATATTATACCCGCGTCGGTTTTTCATTTTCACGTTTATTTTATAGTAATTTCATAGTTTTCATAAGTAAGACTTAATTGCGTGTTTGGTGGATGCAGTACTGGAGCAAAAGGCAAACGATGAATTTTGAGCATAAGGAGGCGGCATGAGGTCCGAACGTCATGAATGCCTAAACGGCCACGACGTTCTAATGCCGTGACGCCCAACGTCGCGACGTTGGGTCAATCACTAAGCAAGTCAACAAGCTCAACGTCGCGACGTCTCAACGTCGCGACGTTGCAACGTCGCGACGTCAGTGCAAGTTATGCTTTCAAAGATTAAAAAGCAAATGGAGGCAATGTGATTTTTAGCATCGAGGCGCATTCGACGAGAGCACCTAATCGCAGCGCCAGCTGACACCTAATTTCTGTTAAGCGCCCGATCCGTATTGTTTCCGATTTTGGATACTAGAATGATGTTTTTGAGATTAAACATTTTCATATTTCTGGTCTGGGCATGTTCTAGATCCTATCTAGGTGTTGAACCCTCACATGAATAAGTGGATTAGTGCCCACTTTTTATGTTATTCATTGGTTTATAAATTTAAGCAAGCTTCTCATGAGTATCTATAATTAAATTATATGATGATGTCTGGCCAACATTAGCATAACTATACTGGAAATCCGAGATTCGAGAGATGAGGATATCTAGGGATCTGAGTAGGGATCTAGAGATGAGGAAATAGAGATATTCCGATCCTGAAGGTGGCACTTCGTAAGTTAGAACACTACATTTCGTAATACCGAGTCAGGGATAGAGATATGCCTCAACTCTATTCACGAGATAGCGATATACCGGAGAGGATATCCTCGTAATTAAGATCACCTTGCCATCAACAATATATAAATACATTGAATAATAACAATTTTAGAAATAATCCATTGAAAGTGACATGGGAGACATAACCCTAGTCTCCAATACTAAAGAATTCATTAGAATCAATAGCTTATCGAACATACTCAATTCTTTTTTTAAAATAAGTTTACTCAGATATTATCTAAGAAGCAAAACCTTGTAGTCACACCACCTGTCCTCGTGATCGACATCCGCACCCGTTGGTACACTATATTACCGGCGACGCTGCACTTGCGCACATAGGCGTACATTTACACACCGCGTTTAGCCTGTCAAGCTTGCGTCGTTGCCTAGGACCAGTTTGCATTGATATAGAGAATAAAGCAATTGGATATTACCTGAAAATTTTTGTTTTGTCATATTACAAGTGCCGGTAATTTGGTATTGTTAAATTGTGTGTGATTGCAGCTTAAGTTCGAAGTGAGTACATGCGACGCCGAGATCAAGCAACTACAACACTTGTTTGATCCCGAGCGAAAGAATTTTACAATGTAATACGCCGAGAACGCAGAACTCAACGTATCGTAATTAGCAAACACGGGTGAGATGTAATGAAGAAACAGGATCTCGAGTATTTGAAAGAAAACGAGCCCCAGAGAGGCCGAAATGGTAATCATGGAAGGAATCACACCTGTGTCAGCTTATACAAAAACTAAGATGATCCATACAAGATGTTGCTAGAAGAGTTTGCACTCCCGCTCCGCTTGTTCGGGACAGCCTATCGACCGACCACCCATTCAAAGCAAACAACTTCAACTCGGTCGGCGAACATTACGTATGTCAGGTCATATTGTTTCATGGACTACTCCATGAGAACCCGAATATCATGCATCCGACCAACTTTTCAAGTCCACGATAATGATTAAGCACAAATGCAATAAGAGCACCTCGTTAAGGTTTTTCCACTTCACTGGGGGATCGAGCCAAGCATTGGCCATAACAAGTCGCCCACCAGATTCCATTACATCGTGGAACCACTTAGTGCAAAATTCCCCGACCGTTCTTCCCACTCAAAAATCGCAGACAACTCGTGCAAGAGATCAACACTTCTTGGGCAACTAGAGGAGAACCTCGGCGCAGGCATGTACGTATTTCACTAATTACTAAGAAAGTGCCCGGTGATCACGTTGAAGAAACCACTAATGAAAGAAACCACTGACCAAGCCTATGAGATTCGAAGATGTCAGAACCAACACAAACCGCCGCTCAGAGAGAAAACTATACCGTTGAAAGCCACGGGTGGCACAGATAATTTAGGAAGTTCATCAACTGGAAAGACCATGTCAAGACAAATTACCGCGCCGACTAGGACAAGAAGGGTACAAGAAATGCCATACGCACTCAACCCATGTGGAGTCGTGGTGAATTCGCGGGAGGACAAGACAATAGCACGTAACGTCGGGCCGTGAAATCAAACTATAGAGCAGCCCAAAGATGTGTCGAGGTTCAATCGTAATCAATCATGCCAAAGAAGGATGCGATGGGGAAACAATTATCAGAGTCAAAATCAAGGCCAAGGGTGGCGTAATAACCTAATCGAACAAATGTAATAGTCAAGGGTATGGACGTGAGGAATAACTAAAAACAATATGCCATCAACCGGCAGCGAACCACCTCGAGAAAAAGCGTGGATCTGTAACGCTCGCACATGTTAACCTCCCACTCGCTCATGAATGAGACCAAAGCGAATATGCAAAGCAGTTAGCAACTCGGGCTTGAATAACTGGCAAAGACAAACAGAAATTCCGGAGGTACAAATGGGTCAAATGGCAAACTTATTGGAACTCAAAGGCGTTCAGGGCCACCGCTACCTAAGTAAACCCAAGAAGTGACGGAATGAACATGCTAAAAGGGGGCCATGCCGAAGTGGGAAGGAATCGAACTACGCCACAAACCCCGCCTGTAGAATGCCAGGGAGATCGAGAAGGTCATCCGCACCCGTAACGTATCGACGATGCGCATAAAGATCAACCCTAATGAGAAGCAAATACAGACACCCCATCGAGGCAAAAGGCCAACCCACCAATTCCATATATCCACAACGCTCCCTCCCAAAGAAGCATGTCGGATAACACTAAATTTATGGAAGTGCTTCTAAAAAGTTACACGCCATCAATATCCCATTTGCCGATGCCCTAGAGCAGATGCCCGGGCTATGTAAAATTTATGAAAGGCATCCTCGTCCCGTAAGAGAAGATTAGCCGACAAATGGGGCTAACCTTTACTCGAGGAATGCAAGGCCATACTTCAGAAAGCTGCCGCAAAAGCTCAAAGACCTAGGCAGTTTCACTATCCCTTGCACCATTGGAAATGCTATCTTCGAGAGAGCCCTGGCGTGATTCCTCGGGGGTGCCAAGATCTCATGCCCTTATCCATTTCTCAAACGTCAGGGATTAGTGGAGGGTCTCGCCAACTACAATACACTTCAAATCTGCGTATTTATCAATATATCCGAGAGGGGTATTAGAAGATGTCTTTTAGTAGTTATCGACACAAGTTTATCTTCCCAAGAAATTCATCGTATTGATATGGATAAGATAAAAATAGCCCCATAATTGGTAGACCTTTTCTTTGCCACTCCGGCAGCAATGATCGATGTTCGAGGGAGAATCGAAATCAGAGTACAAGAAGATGAAGTAAGGTTCAACGTGTTTGAAGTAGTGAGACACCCGGCAGAAAGTGATACTTGCTTCATGGCAGAAATAGTAGAGGCTATAGTGTCTAGCCGAAGTGGTCTCACTGACCCTTTGAGACTAACAGCTTCAGCGGAGAATGAGTCCGAGAATCCGAGCGGCAAGCAAAAGAATATGTTGTACGCACGGACTCTTCTGGACACAATAGAAGGAAATACTTCGAATCTCTAGGCGAAGGAGTTAAAACGCCGGTCCCATCGGTCGAGCAACCACCTAAGATGGAACAAAAACCTCTACCTAGCCATTTGAAGTATGCATACCTTGGAGTAGAATCTACGCTACCAGTGATTATCTCAAAGATCTTTAACCCGCACTGGGAGGAAGAGAAGTTATCAGGTCCTTCTCGAGATCACAAACATGCACCCTGGGATGGTCTCTAGCTGATTTAAAAGGGATTCGCCCTTCTATGTGCATGCATCGGATTTTACTAGAAGATGGACATAAACCTTCACAATGGAAGCAGAGGAGGTTAAATCCGACAATGAAAGAGGTAAATCCGAAAGAGGTTTTAAACGCTGCACACTCGGGTGATTTACCCCATTTCTCGCATGCTGCATGGGTGTTTCCATCAGAAAATAAGAAGGGGAGGAACAATCAGCCATCAGATCAAAACAACATATTATCAGCTTTCGAACAAAGCACGGTGGAGGATTTGTATTGACTATCGAAAACTGAACAAAGCCACCCGAAAAGATCATTTCCCATTGCCATTTCTAGATCAGATGTTGGATCGATTAGCCGGTCATGAATACTATTGCTTTTTGGATGGATACTTCCGGCTATAACCAAATCGCCATAGCCCCTGAAGATCAGGAGAAGACGACATTCACATGTCCCTATGGTACATCTCGCACCCGGCGATGCCCTTCGACCGTGTAATGCACCGCACTTTTTCAACGATGCTGATGGCCATATTCTCCGCCACGGTTGAAAAGACAATCGAGATCTTCTATGGACGACAAGAATGGGAAATTCATTTGACAACCTGCTTAGAAAAACTTAAGAGTCAGACCGCAAGACGCCAAGAGACCAACTTAGTACCAATCGTAAAAGTGCCATTTTACGGTACAAGAGGGTATCATTCCCTGACACTGGATTGCTGAAGAGGGGATGGAGGCGGCCAGGCTCCTGGAGTAGGACTTTGTCCACACTTTGGGACCAAGGAGGAGGTCGAGCCGTTTTGAAGATTTGGGGAGAAGATCATGAGATTTGTGGAAGAACCGAGACTCACCATTCATTTGATCATTATAGTTTCTTCTTCCTCTTTTCTCGTGTTTTATCCTAAGTTTATGATGTATCAAAACCTCTATCATGCTTTAAATTCATGTATCTAGGTTTTGGGTTGTATATTGAACAGAGTTTTATATCTATTTGTTAATGTTCCGCTTTTCTATTGTTTCGTGAACGCACCCCTATCGATTCATACTCAGTTTCATTTACATATCGATTTCCTGCCAATCTCAATGCGGTGAGTGGTTCTTCGTAAGATCTGAGAAGGGAGTAAAGAACTGCATTAAGGTGGGATTTAATCAACCTAATTAGCCTACAGCGTAGAAATTATCGGTAATTAGGAGGCGTAGAGACTTTTGATCTTAAACATCTCTAACGTTGGGCTGAAATGAGGCCAAAGACCTACTATAGTTGGTAAAGTTATTCGACCTCGAGAAAGGCTTATAATTAAATTAGACAAGAGTCGCCTTTGAAAGCATTTCATGAACAATAGAAGGTAATCTTGACTTAGATCTAAGAGGATTGTCCGACGCACTGGCAAATTCTAGGAATTTATCATCTCTCGTATCCCTTGGGCCAAGGACATCACAAACATGCACTCCTGATAGTCTCTAGCTGATTTAAAAGGGATTCGCCCTTCTATGTGCATGCATCGGATTTTACTAGAAGATGGACATAAACCTTCAGTGGAAGCGCAGAGGAGGTTAAATCCGACAATGAAAGAGGTAGTCCGGAAAGAGGTTTTAAAATGGCTAGACACTGGGGTGATTTACCCATTTCCGCATGCATGGGTAAGCCCGCTCAGTGTGTGCCGAAGAAGTGGAGGAACAACTGGCCATCAGACCGAAACAACATCTTACCGCTTCTCGAACAGCTATCGGGCGGAGGATTTGTATCACCATCGAAAAACTCGAACAAAGCAATTCGAAAAGATCATTTCCCATCGCCGTTTCTAGATCGATGTTGGATCGATTAGCCGATCATGAATACTATTGCTTTTGGCGATACTCCATTACATACTCCCGCTACAATCAATCCCATAGCCCCCGAAGATCGAGAAGACGACATTCACACGTCCACATTAATATCCAACATTCGCATTTTTCTTCGGACTATGTAATGCACCGCACTTTCTTAAATCTATGTGCTACGCCATATTTTCTCATACTGGTTGAAAAGACAATGAGATCTTCACGACGATTTTCAAGAATGGGAAATTCATTTGACAACCGCTAGAAAACTTAAGAGTCAGACCGAAAGATGTGAAGCAGACCAACTTAGTACTCAATCGGGAAAAGTGCCATTTTATGGTACAAGAGGGTATCATTCCTCGACATCGGATTTCAAACAGCAGGGATGTGAGGTAGATAAAGTAAGATTGAAGCAATTGAGAAGGTTTCCACTTACCTCCAGAAAGGGATTTTAAGTTTTCTAGGCCACGCTGATTCTATAGGCGTGTCTATCGCGATTTTTCGCAGATCAGAAACCAAGTGTTCAACCTCCTAGTCCAAGGGATCCCATTTGAATTTGATTCACAATGTTTGCATGCATTCTTTGTCAAGATTAAGCTGCTCGCCCATTAAGCTGTGGCTCCGGATCGGGTCCTTTCTCCAGACATCGAACCTACGCACACTTCAATGATTCCTGGACAGTTGTTTGGGCAGAACGAGAGAAAATCTTTCTGTAATCTACCATGCTATAGAACTCTGAATGATGCCCACTGAATTATGCCACTAACAGAGAAGAACTGCTGGCCATCTGTCTTGCCTTCTCGAATTCAAAGCTATATTTGGTCATAACATAAGGTCGCGGTGCAACACCTAATTACTCCCCGCCACTTGATGACCAAGAAAGATGCAAAACTGATGACTGGTGGGTCCCATTGTCACAATCTCACGAGATTAAAGAGACAAGAAAGGCACCGAAAACCTACAAGTGGCGATCATCTTTCACGATCGAAGTGCTAGAGATGATGTTCCAGCTGAATGACAACTTCCGCATGAGAACTCACTTATCGAGGGATAAGAGGCAGCTCCATGGTTCGCAGATTATGAATTATTTGTGGCTAGCAATCCCTCCCACTTAACTATCGCCAGAAAAGAGGTTTTTCGCATAGTTGAAACACTACTACTGGGATGAGCCAATTTTTACGCACACCGCGATGATCAGTGATATGAGGATGTGTGTCCAAGATGAAATGCACAGATTCCAACTATCACACACTCTACCATGTGGTGGCCACCTGCGCCAGAACAGCCAAGGCACTCAACCGCTTCAATCGCTCACCTTATTTAAGATGCCACTAATTCGCTTTTCACTCAGGACAAATGTCAACGAACGGGGAACATCTCTAGAAAGGACGAGCCACCCATATCCATTTCGGGAGGTCTAAATCTGCCTGATCGATGTGAACAGATTCACGGCCCATTCGCATCGCATAGTAGCAATCCTATAAGCATCTTGTCATAAAGAGACTATGTCTCAGTAGAAGCGATCCCCACACGCACTAACGATGCCAAGGTAGTGGCTCGGTCGCAGAGCCACATATTCTCACGTTGAACCCTCAGCATTGATCGTAAAGGCAAAAGGCGCCACGGTACCATTTCGCATTAAGGTGATTTACGCCGTTCTGTAGTAAAGTATGGCCACGCGATCGTGACATCTCGATATCAATTCATTAAACTGACAAGCGTAGGTATCAACGAAATCAAGTCCATTCTCGAAGACGCTTAATGAACAACATTCGCCCAGATTCAAGATGCACTCCCAAGCGTATCACACAAAGATTCAAAACCTCGTTAGGTATGTCACCATCTCACTTGTAGCAAACACATCTCCAGCGAAACTGAGCATCGAGCCTACCCGGCAATCCCCACGCTTAAACATGGATAGTGCATTGGTCAAAGTGAAAAGCGAACTGCACTGAAATGAACTAGACGAATTCGTAACGGTTTTTATGAAAATGCCCAAGATTTACAAAGAAAAGACAAAAGCCTGGCACGATAAACACATTACCAGAAAAGAGTTCACGACAGACAACAAGTTCTTTTATTCAATTCTCGCCTAAAGCTCTTTCCAGGGAAATTAGTCTTACGGTCCGGCCTTTGCAAGTGACTAGTCTTTTCTACACTAAGCGTGGTTACACATCCCGAGAAGGCACACATTCACGCCGCCACCTACATTGAAATCAGATATGGAGGCAGCTCCGCACAGTGGCATCATTCCTCCCGATCAGATCAAATGAAGTACGCAAGAGGTCATAAGAGTTTCGGTCCCTCGAGCACATGAGATTCGTGGTCGCTAGCTAACGTATATTAAATATAGCGCTTTCGGGAGGCAACCTAAGTGTTTTTAAACTTTTCCTTTTTCCCCTCGGAAAATTCAATTTCATTGTTTATTTTAGTCCTATCGGGTTTATTCGTTTTCTTCCATAATTCGAAGGTTCTTTGATATTTATCACGGTTGCTGCACGCTGTGTATCGGGAGGATCCGTTCATGCTGTGCATTACAAGTCCAGAAAGTCACATTTACAAGTGGGGAGGGTTTCTTAGCCAAGGGATCATCAATGTGCACAAATTTTTACTGATCCGCCTTCTATCACGCCGCTGACGCTGAGTCAGAACGTCGACGCCCATTTTACCTCTTCTTCCAGAACGCTTCACGCGGATTTCCAATCGGCCGCGATCGCCGATTGCGTCTCGCCACGCCGCGAACGGATTTCCAACGCCGCTGATCGCCAATTTTTATATCGAACGCTCGCCACGTGAGTAAATCAACGCCGCAACGCGGGAATTTTTATGAGTCTCGTAACGCCGGTGACGCTGATATCCAAACGCCGTCGCACGCCGCGTTATGCCACTCCGTGAACGCCGCGACGCACCTCGAACGCCGCACGCCGTTTCAGCCCTCTCTCACAACGCCGTATCGCCATCGATCACTGCCGACGCTGTCTCGTGGCAAGAATAGTCTGTTCTGCTCTTCAGCTCGCACACACCACTGCCTGAACCCTATCACCCATCCGCCCGCCGGTTCCTTGCCGAGCCCCTCCCTGACACTCTGGCCAGGCTCCTCCCATCAGTCCCATCTCTGCAACTCATCACATACCAGCTTGTCATCTGCGCGCCCCCACCATACCGATCGGGCTCAGCCTCTGTCGCCTTTCTAGGGCTACCACGCACCACCGGTCTAGGCCTTTAGGTTCACGCTAGGTGCGCCTGCAGGTCTATTTTAGGGTCGTTTCGTTCCTCAGGCCCGTTTCAGATGACTTGATAGGCCTTCGGCAACACCTCGCGCTTTATTTTTTTGTCTGGGGGTCCAAGAACACCAACTACAAATGTCACCACTGAATTTTTAGGGTTTAATAAGTCTGTGCAAGTGAACTCATCCATTTTTGTTTCCATCTAAAGATCCCGAATTCCCCCACTTACGATGTCTTCACGCGGGGTTTGTGAATGAGGGTGCACTAATCTGGGTCGGCGACCATCCGCAAGAACCAATCGTCTCATCAAGGAGAAGGGGTTTCCACCACCCCGATGGACTTTTCCCAAGACCATCAAGGGTTAAGGGATGGCGAGCCTCAGGCCAACCACCCCATCCGCCAGCCGATGAGTGTGGTGCGCGAGAGTTCCATCGCCTCAACCCCGCCTCCCACGTCCCGAAAGTCTGGTGCTTGGCGCATTGGCCTAATTTCAGCTATGAGTCGATCAATAGGTTATTACAAGCCTAGGAGATGTCCCTTCTCGTGAGTCGCTCTGACGGCTTCCACAGCACCCACTGTCCCCGGCACGTCAGCATCGGACCTGGCTGGACTCGGGTGAGTGGAGTCAATGGGCGCCATGGGGGTTTCCACTCAAGGCCGCGATTTCGCCTTCATATTTAAGGTCCGGCACACTTCATCACGTCGCGCCTTATTCCGACGCACGAACGCGCGGTGCGAAGTGACCGCCAAGCCGCGGTCTCCTGGCCAACCATGCCATCTTAAGGTGATATACCCTTTGATGTCTGGGTGTTATGAGGATGCCACTTCTGGCATAACCCGGACGCAAAGACGGAATTCAAAGGTCCCCTTCCTTATCTGTCAGACAAACGCCCAGTCGGTGCCCTCACCCATTAATACGAGGTCCGGCTCCACCCCATCAAAGCTGATATTTCGCCGCTTCATACACCCGGTGTCCCACACCAGGGGGTGATATGATTCCTGGCCAGCGGAGCCCTCTGACGAGGACTCCAGCTTCCATGAGTACTCACGGCTCGGTATGGCTTCCCGGGCGATCCCCAGAGACATCGCTGGCCCCGTCCCACCCACCCTGGCCACCATCACAGCCTCCGAAGGCGCCTCCTCCACCCTTCCCGATCCCGAGGACCCCGTGGCTCTCCCCTCACCGGGAGATGCCGATGCATTCCTGGGACGAGACCTGGGAGCACCGAGTCCCTCTGCCACAGATATGGAGGCCTCCGTGCCGATATGGCGCATCAGACCGCCAATCGTGCCATCATTCTTCGCAAAGAAGAATCTCAGAGCCCGCGAAAACACGGGCCCTAGCCTCTGACCAGCCACCACCACCACACTTCACCATCAAGAAGGATCACTGTGGAGTCCCCTTACCTCATCATTATTTATTAGTTGGGGACACTTGGACATTTTGTCTGGGGGGATGGTGAAGCATCTAGTTTTTGTTTACTTGTTTTGATTAAGATTGTAGTATTTTTGTTCTTATTCAGTGATATTAGTTAAAGTCCGCAGTTTCACATGTTAGCCTAAGCCACGTGTGTGTTCGGCCTTATATGCAGTAGTTTGCATGTGTAGGTAATGTTTTCTACAGCTATGTTGAAAGCTGAGGATCACTGACTGGAATTCACTATTTATTAATAGGAAGATCGGGATACACACAAATGTTTGATACCTGCAATTGTGCTGGAATAGGTGGGAGTTTGAGAAAGGTCCACCCCTGCAGTCAAGAAACTATTTTCAGTAACCCTATCCACTGCCCTAATCAACTTCTCATAAGTGTAATAAAACAGACTAACTACTAAAGTTCAAGGCTGATTATTTCTAATTCATTCTATGATGGGACACCTGGGCCAAAAAGCAGGATTGCCACGAGCCCCAACAAAAGAGAAAATAAAATAAAATAAAGTAAAATACAAAAACAATAGAAAAAGAAAGATAAAAAGGAAAAGAAAGAAAATGTCAAAATAGGTAGATGGATAAGAATAAGTGGATCATCCAATCGGAATCCCGAGCACAGTCCGAGGAGCTTTTCAAAGCCTAATGCCCGAGCCAACCGGTCGGAGTCATTGACTCTACCATCAGCCATGGGACAAGATGGATCATCCACGCAACTGGGGTGGCCTTGAGTTTGGTCGAGTGTCTCTGGGTGAAGTTCTTGAAGAATTTAATGCCCGTGCCCTTTTAACCAACCGGGTGGGGAGAGTCACCAATGGATCCCCGCTTGATAGAACACTCATCTAAAACTTCTTGGAACTAGGTATTTCTTCAATTTCTGTTTTGTGTACTTAGGAAATTCTTTAGGGTATGTTAGTATGAATAAACAGTGGTGCGTTTCGTCTTTCTTCTAGCTTCTTCCAAATAGTGAGTTTAGTTCAAGTTCGGGGTGCCCAACCCAAAACACATAAGAATATTCATTCATCTCACAAAGGTCCGGGTCCTTGGGAAAGGTTATTGAATACCATGGAATTTGAGGCACTAGTCACTTTTACCTATTTCAATCGAGTTTTCCGAAAGTCAAACATCCGTATGTACTTTGTGAACTTTGAAAGCAAAACTAGCAATGAAGGTGAGCCTGGCCCCAAACTGATCCCTATTTCTCAAAGACGTGCAACACTGCCTAGTGTTAGTTTCGGGGTGATGTCGGGTGTGTGTCCCGCCTAGAGTCCATTCTTGCTTGGGGACGCTGGAAACTAAGTTTGGGGGGTGTGATGAGTGCCAAACACCATATTATACCCGTCGGTTTTTCATTTTCACGTTTATTTTATAGCAATTTCATAGTTTTTGTGGCAAGACTCCTGAATTGGTGTTTGGTGTGGATGCAGGTGCATTGATGTGCGCGCACCGATGAAGCACTCGAGCAAGGAGGCTATGCATGAAGAGGTCCGAACGCCGCGATCGCTCCAACGCCACGACATGGGAACGCCAGGATCCAAACGCCGCGACGCCAGGTCAATCACTAAGCAAGTCAACAAGCTCAACGTCGCGACGTCAGTGCGAGTTATGCTTTCTCAGCATTAAAAGCAAATGGAGGCGCAAATTTTTGGGGTATCGAGGCGCACGACGAGCAACGGGACCCGTGAGCGCCAAGGACACCGACTGCTATGCCTCGATCTGTATTGTTTCCGATTTTCGATACTGTAATGATGTTTTCGAGATTAAACATTTTCATATTTCTATTCAAGATGTTCGTAGATCCGTATCAGGTATTGAACCTCACTCATGAATGTGGATTAAAGTTCACTTATATTATTCATTGGTTTATAAAATTGTTGCTTCGCTTATATCTATAATTAAATTATAATGATGATAAATCGCCAACAAATAGCATGGTAACTATACCGAAATCCAGACCTGGTGAGATGATATTGGTCTAGGATCTCGAGGTGGTACTTCTCGCTTGATTCAGAAATAGAGATATTCCGATCCTGAAGGTGGCACTTGAGGTTAGAACACTCAAGCATTTCATTTTACCCAGTCAGATTAGACATATCAACCTCTATTCACGAGATAAAGTGATATACCTCGAGAGAGGGCATCTCGTAATTATGATCACTCCGCCATCAAATAAATATATAAATACATTGAATAATAACACTTTTAGAAATAACCATTGAAGTGATGTGTGAGACATATCCTCAAATCTCCAATACCGTGAATTCATTAAAACTAATAGCTTAGTCGAAATTAATATACTCAATTCTTTTTTAAAATAAGTTTACTCGTATATTATCTAAGAAGCAAAACCTTTCAGAGTCAACACACTGCCTCGTGATCTATCCCATCATGGTACACTATATTACTTTGGGCGACAAGGTGTAATTCTATGCAGACATGTTTACATTTTACACACCGCTTTTAGCCTGTCACTGCCATGGACACTGAAGAGGCATGGATGCCAGGAGGTGATAATAACTGCCTACCAACCCGATACATTTATTGGCAATGCAGATGACCTTCACACTGGAGGAATTATATCGGTTGTATATTCGAGTGATTGTCTGGCTACATGGCATACCAATGTCCATAGTATCGCACAGAATCCTGTGTTTACTTACATACTTCGAAGAGTTTCCAAAAGGCCATGACACAAGCACCCATGAGCACCGCGCTTTCATCCGCAGGCTGTATGGCCACTGGAGTGTACCATGCGATTTTTAGAGGACATGCACTACGCACTCGATCTTAAGGGTGGTTAAATAGCGACTTACCCTTAGTGGAATCTCACCTATAACAACAGCTTATCGCGAGTATACAAACGCACCCTATGAGGTCATATAGAGGGGCCATGCAAATCTCGATTTGACATAGGAAAGTATTCCATCAACGTTCTGACGACTAGAGACACCTCTCAGAAGTGGATTTGATATGGTGCTTCATCGCCTTAGCCGACGTAAGAGCTACATACGACGCACTCACGCCAACCTCAGAGTTCGAGGTGGGTGGATCAAGTCTTTTTGAAGGTGATGCCAAGAGATGAGATTTTTATCAATTCAACAAGCTTAGGAAGCACGCTAAGGTATATCGGGTCTTTCTGAGACATCTCGAGAGAGGGTGGGCACAAGCTTAGATATCGACATGCGTTATCGCCGAGTTTATCAAAGTCCATGAGGTGTTCCACGCCTCATGCTCCTAAGTATACTCCGCATCCAGCTCATGTAGTGACGTGTGTGAGAGATCATTGATACATACGGACCTTCAAGGAGGACCAATTTCTACATGTTGGATAGTTAGAATCAGGTTTTACAACAAGACATATGCTAGTGAGCAAGCCAGTGATACCTGAGAGCCGGAGGAGGCAACTTGGGAATGCGAAGACACGATGCAGGCCACCTATCATTTTCTATTTGAGGATGAAGGTGTGTGGTCTAATATTTGGCACTAGAATATTACTGCATATGCATGTGTAAGTGTGTGATTGTATGGACGAATTTCGGGGACGAAATTTTGTTAAGGGGGGAAGAATGTAAAACACTAGAAAATTCACTCGAAAAATGGAACCGCACTGCTGAAACACTTAGACCTGATGATCTAAACGGATTCACTAAGAATTTGTCTCACAACCTAGTTACCACACCTCATCGGATTCCGATCCTGACACGGCGCCGGCACGCTGATACACCGTGTGGTGACACATTAAGATGAGCATGTGGATTCCACATGACACCCTAGGGGAGTGACACATGGCATAAGCCATGTGGTGCACTTGTGTAAATGGCTCACATTGAGCCATGTGTCAAATGAGGAAATTATGGGAAAAGAAAATTCATGAAAATAAGGAAAAAAATGTGAGAGTGACAAGTGGCAAGGAGGAAAGTAGTGGGAAGTTTCCCCACTTAGACAATTAGGTGGATAAGGGAGAAAATGAGGAAAATCCAAACAAAATGAGAAGAAAAGAAATGAGAAAAATAAAGAAAGAAAGGAGAAAATGAAAGAAAAGAGAAAATGGAAAATGAAAAGGAAAGGAGGAGAGGAACAAACAAAAAGAAAGGGGAGTTCGGTGGATAAGAAGGGGGAGAGAAGGAAAGAAGAAGAAAAAATGAGAGAAAGAAAAACGAATAGAGGGAAAGAGGAAGAAAGGGAGAGAAAAGAAGAGAGAGATTTTCCTGGCCTTTCGACGGTTGAATCTCGACGGTCCGAGAATTAAAGTTGATCCATGCAACGAGGGTTACGCGTGGGTACCAAAATCAGGGAATTTTGTCAAACTCCAAGAGGTAAGGAATTTTCCTACTTTGATTATTTTTAGCCTAAAAGCCATTTAATGGCATAGGTTTTCTTCAGGGTCGTGTGATTTAGTCCCAAGATTTTGGGATTAAATATTGGAAATTTTTTACTAGCTTCGACAATCTAGATGTAATTTTCCAGATCGTTAACAAGGGATAAAATTTTCGTGACTATTTTCTTAATAATCTGTACATAATTTGGAAATGTTTTTACAATTGGTTGAATTTTCGGACTGCTTTTCACAACCCGGGATGTGATTTTCGAGACTATTTTCGAAAGAACCGGGATTACTTTAAATGTGTGTGTGCGCCGTTTTTTATGTGTTATCTACAAAATTAATAATATGTTGTCAGGTGAAAATCATGTTAATGGCGCTTATGGACGTATTGGACATAGAATTTATGATGGATGTAAATTATATGAAAATATAATTATCCATGTTTTGTAATGTTGCATGTAGCTCTCATTATGCATGTAACATGATATAGCATGAAATGGCATATTCGCATTTAATATGCACAAGACGTCGCGTCAAGTCGGCTGTGTGTGCATGATATTGGTTATTCACCATTCTTGGTGAATATGTGGTGAGCTTGGAAATAGGACGACGTCCAAAATTGAGACTCACGGTTGCATAACATTAAAATAAATAAATATATGTGTGCTGGGTGAAGCAAGATAGTATGTATCCCTCAATTTGACTGCGAAAGACCCAAAATTTATTCTCAAGCTGAATATCCAAACATGAAAGTTTAAAGTGCCGAAGGTGCAAGCCCGGTGAGACTTCTAAAATTTGCTACCAAAAAAACACACGTGACTTGCAAAAAGTGAATATCGGAGTTTTTCCAATGGATTTTGAATTATAAAATAAAAAGCTTTTGTTTTGGATAAAAAGTCATTGGGTGAAACACCAATGACTGGTTTTCACACTTGGCATTTGCATGTGTAAGGGAGTCAGTCAGGACTTGGGTTATGAGCATGAGGAGTCTCATCTCATGCATGACATAAAATATTCCATATAAGATTGTGTTTTTTGTATGGAATGTGGTTTGATGTATGTATGTCATTGCATGTGCATTTAGGTGGGGAGTAGCCCTTATAGGAGAATTTTTCTACTAGGCATTGCTCACCCCGTTGTGGGACCCCCTTTCATGTACAGGGGGTGTACAGGGAGACAACGCTCCGACGAGTCCGTGATTATGAAGGAGGCCGATGTGTGGCCTTGATATTACCTATGTAAAACAAAGTATTTTGTATAAAAGAATTGTAACTAAATTATTTTAGGACTATTGTCTAAATAGTCGAGTATGTAATTATGGTAAGAGGACCGTGGTCGGACTCTTACAGACTGTAATTAAGTATTTTATTTTCATATTTCATATTTCAATTTGAATGAATGGGTCCCGGTAAAGGGATGTAGATTAGGGATATGGACAGATGGACCTTGTGTGGTCACTACTACTTTTATTGAGACCCTGGATGGGTTATGATTATACTGTTATATAGGATGTATGTTGGGTAGAGCTCCCCAAACAAAGGAGACTCTGCCCGATTTTCGTGAAAATATGAATCTCTATATATGAGACACAACAGTGTGGTATCGGGTCACCCGAAATCCACAGAATTCCACGAGTTGACTGGTTGTCAACGGGATCCCCGGGTTTGGGGCGTCACACGTAAACTCTAAGATATGCATTATGTTATTTGTATCTTGTAATTGTGGACCACTTCAAGTGGTCATATTTGTTATCTATTTCCCACTAAGCTATAAGTTTTGCACGGGTGTTTCATTCGTGTAGGTACTGAAGAGGACATCCAAGGCATTCCGCATCCGTCAGGGCCAACACAGCAATAAGAGTCCACCATATGTAGGTTTGTTATTCTGTTTTGTAATGTAAATGCAAAGTTTTTGTAATAGTGAGCTCAGGTAAGCACAAGTAAATGGACTTAGGTACGATATGTACAAGACATTTTAAACACCACTACGGTGTAGTTTTACAAGTTATATTCGATATATGTGGATTTGTTTATTGAAATGAGCCCACCAATGTCGCAAAAATCTGTGCAAAGGAGTCTCAGCCCATGATCGCGTTCTCATCTTCGCCCAAGTGGGTAAGGGCTAAATATCATTTAATTCCTCTCTTAGTCTCCCCCCTCCGACAACTCTCTCTTCAATTTCAAAAGGTTAGTAGAAATCCTTATTTCAGATTCATAGAGATTTTTTTTTATTTTTTTTTTTTTTTGCTTTTGGGAGGAATTTATGGTTTGTCTAATAAAATTTTTGCATTTTGGATGTGATGGGAAAGATTTAATACACAGGATTTTCAATTTTTCACCGAGTCTTTAGATTCAACTTGGAAACTCTGCCAATTCATTCAAATACTTCTGGGCTAATTGGCTCGATTTTTTAATCGACTAAGCAGAGGGTATCAGATTCGTATCCGACTCGATGAGATGAGGCCTCGAGACGAGATGACTTCGCTGGGGTCGTACTCGCACTCGCCAAGTTTTAACCATGCCCGGTACTCAAGAATGAAAAGAAAACAAAGGACAAGAAACACAGCTTAAGTCAAATCTCCCTGCATTATGATTTATGGTACTTGTATGTTGTTGGAGCATATGGAAATTAAGGATCATTTATAAACATCTAAGAGCATCTCCAACCATTCACCATTTTTCACTTGATCTCCATATTTAGTGATTTTGACACAATAAATGCACTTCAACCATTCTCCATTTCCATTTCCATATTTGGAGATTGGAATAATAACTAAGTTTTGGATTAAAATAATATTTAAAAAAAATACAAAAATAATGTATATTGGAAACTATTGTCCAATCTAGTTCGTCTGGGGCATGTAGGCGACACCTCAACAAATGACGCTATCCTGAACAGCGGCTTTACAAATTTTTTTTAAGAAAAAATTGTTGTCCTCAACAGTAGCTTTATCATTAATCAAAATGTCGAAGTTGAAGCGCGAACCCTTGAATTAATTTTCAAAAGTGTAAATGGTATTTACTGAAAATCGGAAATTTTCTAGATTCGAAGGACGAAACAATCAGCTTCCATTAAATTGCCTTCATTTGACCCAGCTTAATCTTAAAAGTTTCACAACCAGACAAAAGATAATATTTTACGATTTTTCTGGTATTGTCGCTGACTTCAGTACAAACATTTTTACGAAAATCTCGTGCTCAAGAACGGCTGAGCTAATATTTAAAATAAATTGAACTAAAAAGAAATAAATTATTTCGGGGTAGAAACGGACCTGAATGAGGTAATATGAGTCATGTATCCAAATAATAATAATAAAAAAATAAAAATAAAAAGGATAAAAATGAAAAACAAAAAGAAAAGTCAAAAAGGGCGTGGGAGAGAACGAGAATGAGAAAGAGAGAGATTTATTTTTATTTTTTTTCTCTTCGCTTCTCTCTAAGATCTATGGAAATTGGACTGTAGGTTTTTGTCGGAACAGAAGGCAAAGTTGATCCACGCAACAAGGGCTACGCGTGGGTACCAAAATCTTGGAGTTTTGTCAAACTCCACGAGGTAGGGAATTTTCTTACTTGTGTTATTTCTAGCCTAAAGGCCATTTAATGGCTTGGGATTGGCTTAAAGGCCATGAGAGTCAGAATTTCACCCCAAATTTTTCGACTGAGTGTAGGAATTTTAGGAATTTTTGGACCTGTTTTTATGTCCTCTGTCAATTGGGACTCGTTTTTAAGTGACGCCTTGGCTGAATTTTTGGGATTGTTTTTGGACGCCTAGGTCGAAATTCCTCGACTATTTTCGAGTCAGTTTCAATCGAGTTCGGTTCGGGTTTATTTTTGATCCCTAGACCATGTCTTCTCGGTTTTCAGGGTGTACGGCAATTCGATGACGAACTGTAATGGGACCAAGAGGTGCCCTGTTTTATGCAGGTCCGAGATTTGGGACATTTTGTGTGTTATTGTTGTAAAATATTAAATAACATGCTGTTGTGTGTAAAAATCATGTCAATATATACTATTTGATATATTAACTGATCAAGGCGGATGCAAATTATATGTAAAAATTATAATTGTCCATAGTGTAATAATGTTTCATGTAGCACTCATATACATGTAATATGAAGGAAAATGCATCGCATCACGTGACTTCATACGCACGGTCACATCTTATCGAATCGGGTGTGGGTGCATAGTAATGGTATTCACCTGTCGTGAACGGAATGTGAGCTCTAAAAAATGGGACAAAGTCCAAGGTTGAGACTCACTGATGTGTAAATTGATCAAATGATAAATTATACGCTTTCGTGGCGAGTAAGGTCGTGAGTAGAGCCCCTCCCTGGGGTGGTGAAAGACTCCAAATGTTATTCATGACAGACACGGATCCCTAAGAATAAGTTCGCGAAAAATGTCGAAATGTGCTGGCCCCGTGCAGGAAAAACCAAAATCCATGGCCCACAAAGGAAAAGAAAATCATAAATGATAAATTAAATTGGAAGATTGTCCATCGGTGTAAGCCAAAGTTGTTACCAATGGCTAGTTTCATACTTGGTAATCAGAGCGGGGAGCTCATTGGGACTCTGTGTTGTGAGCATGAGGGGTCGTGATCTCATGCATGACACGGAACATTTCATAATGTTGCATAAATTGTATGAAATGTGATTGATGTTTATGTACCCATTGCATGCGGCATTTAAAGCGAGCGAACCTCGTAGGTACCTTTCATCAACATCAAGCCACCCTCAATGTGGGACCACCCCTTTCAAAATACGAAGATCGGGGCGCTCCGAGGCCATGAGCCTAAGAAGGCCGTTGTAGCCTTGAGAAATAGTTTTGTTTACATGTAAATAATGTATACATTTTTGTATATTTGTGAATTAAATATGCAGGAAATGAGTGTGATATCGGGACACCCGATATTTACAGGTTTTCGCAGGTTGACGGGTTATCAACTGGACCCCCGGGATAGGGGTGTCACATGAAGACAGCGGCTTCATCGGGTTTTAAATTTTTGCAAAACCCTTCTTCCTCCTCTCTCCTCCATTTCTTCCATTTCTTCTTAGGGCTTAGTGATTTTTGCCTCATTTCTTCTCCTAGTATTTCATTCTACTTCACAGCAAATAACCCTCCTACATTAGACTGTTTTTTGTTGAAAAGTTCTTACATTGCTACTTTTTTCGGTGTGTTTTGTTGATAATGTGGTGATGAATATTTGAGTTTAGTTCTCATTTTAATCTTTGGGAAATGGTTGGTGTGTTTTGTTGTTGTGTTTTGTTGATAATTGAAATGATTAAGAAAATAGGTCAAAATGACCTCTATTTTTTATTTGGTCATCTTACTGTGTTAGGGAAAAATGAAACAAACCATAGAGGAAAATGTTAGGGAAAGGAAAAAAAGGCAAAAATGTTTGGGAAGCCAAAAAATGTTAGGGAAAGGAAAAATAAGCAAATGAGGAAAATAATGTTGAACTCAATTGAAAGTTTATTGCATCTCTATTAATGTTAATTAATTTGTGAAATATATAACAAAATTCTCTTTTATGAAATGAGTGTCAATAAGTTTGAAGCGCTAGACCAGGCATAAGGAGGGGAGGGATCAGGATTAGAATAAATTTTTATTATTATTATTATACCCATTAAGATCATTTAAGGGGATATGATTAAAAGACTTTTGAAAACTAAATTTTGGAAATTTAAACTTTCATCAAATTTTGACATTTTTTTTTTTTGACAAAAATACCTTTATTACCTTTGGTAAAAATAACTCTTTCTTTTCAAACACATGCAAATATATAAAATGAAAAGGACACTTTTATCGAAAAAAAATTATTATTGGAGAAAATACATAAAAATAGTTAGATTTACAAAATGTCAAACTATTCGAGGTTATTTAATTGAATATTTTATCATTCTTAAAGTCTTAGGTTGCGTTTGTTTTTTTCACTTAATGCTGAATAGAACTTTTTTGAGCTTATCAAGTTTAATGAAGACTTAATAAGATTAAAAGATAAGTTTCGTTTGTTTTTTAACATTAGGTAGTGAGTAGATGATAACGGAATGTATTATTTTAGGTTCCTCGTCCCGCCGCTCTAATGATGTTTAATTTAATTTAATCGGGTTTTTAATGAGTTTGAGTTTATTTTCTCAACCGACATGTCTGTGTATTGTTATCAGAAACTCGAAAAAAATTAGAAATTTTCAAAATGACAAAATGTTAATAAAAATAATAAATCGCATAAGGGTTCGTGAAAGTTTAGAAAATTTCTGATATCGATAACCCAAACGGATCACAGCTAAATTGCCTCGCGAATCTAGTGACCCAAAAAAGTTTCACGACTCGGTATTAAACTGAAATTTTTTCGATTTTCTCGCAATAAGTTGTCGTGGACTCCAAGGACGAGATTTTTTTGATTTTCGGGGCAGAAACGGACCCGAATGAAGCAATATTAACTATATATCCAAAATAATAATAATAAGTCCATTCCAATATATTTTAAAATATTTTTATTATTTTATTTTTATACTTAATATAAATAATAATAATTATTATGATGTTTTTAATAAATAATTTATAAAATTCATAGGCTTTATTTTTATGAAAATATTAATTTTAATATAATAAAATAAAAACAAATATAAAAATTAAAATTTAAAAATAAAAACAAAATAAATATAAATCTGGGCTAGCCAGAATTTTCCCATCTCCTCCCCGCCCTGTTTAATTTTTTAAATGAGACAAGTTTGAGAATTGAAAAAAATAAACGAGCCGGGTCGGGATGAGACCGCCCCGTCCCAAACCCTCTCGTTGTCATCCCTAGTAGTGTATATTGCTAGCTCTTCTTTTTATTAGACAATGATTGAGTTTTTCTTATTTTTGTGGAAAATGACTTTTTTCCTCGAATGTGTGCCCAAATATTTTCACTTTTCTATTCAGAACTTTAAAAAATTTCAAGAATAAGTCATGAAAATTTTAAAAACAAACAAATTTAATGCCGAAACCTAATAGCCAAGATAAGTCAAAAAACAAACGCCACCTTAGACATGATTGGATTTTCAAGCATCCACTACATAGTGTGGTTTGTGTAGGAAAAAAGATATACTTTCATTCGTAAAGATTGTGCTGCCAAGGATCTTGAAATTCCCAACGATCAAAACTTCAAAGAGACCGGTCATAATGTGAGCGTAGAAAATTTTATAGTCTTTATGTCCTCATATTATTTAATTGATTGGACCCATTTTGTATAGGTCAAATATGTTTGTTTCCACTATTCCCGTGATATGTTATTACAATGGAAAATACTGAAGACTAAAATAGATGAGAAATATGTCAGGAACAAAGCTGTCATTGTGCCTTTTGATGTACCGGTTGATTGCACGTTTGAACAATTGGGTGACATGATATACTCAAGGACGGACATTGACAAACAAAGGTTCAAATTAGTCTTCAATTGTAAGTATCCCCTGAAAAGTGGAAATAGGTTCCAACCTTGTCCAATATGGGATGACAAGATGTGATCGACTGTTGAAATCGTTAACACAACCCGCTATGGAGGAAATTGAACTGTATATCATACGTCAATCAAGCCACAGCGTAATCAACTGCGGAGCCGCCACACAAATTTATTGGTCGGGAGGAAATGATAATGTTGCGTAATCGACTACTAAGCATGGGCTTAGCAATGCCCACATCTTCCTGATACTAATAAATGTGAAGTATATGGATATGATGAAGACTGTGAAGATAAAGAAGCTAATGATGAATCTGATAAAGATGGTGATGATGAATCCAATAGAAATATAGATGTTCAAGCATATGGACATGTTTCATTCTTTCATACTCTTAACCAATTTTTGGAGAATGAGCAAGGGATATATGTTTCTATGGATGCAGCATCTTGTGATGTATCAAATAACCCAGATGCTAAGGACCCAGATGAGTCACCCCCTGTTTTGTATCACTTAGCACCATCACCTCAATTTGAAAATGTGGAAAACCTTGGTAATGTTATTTCAAGTGATTGGACTCCATAGGTGAAGCATACTACCAGATACTCAAGTGGAGAATTTTTAGTTGGCCAAGTTTTAAATTCCAAATCTGATTTGCAAGAGGCTGCAAAGATTTACTCAATTAAAGCATACCAAAAGTTTGTGGTTGTTGCATCCTCAAAAAAATTGTTAATTTTAAGATGTAAGAAGGCCGAGTAATGTCAATGTCCATGGAAGTTTCGTGCTATGCTTGTGAAAGATACTTGTTTATTTGTTATCAACAAGTATAAAGGGCTGCATACTTGTGTTAATCCTTGCTTGAATCAGGATCATCATCAATTAGACTCAAACTTGGTTGCTGAGCATATGAAGGCAATTATTAAGGCACAATTCACTTTGTCCGTAGTTACTATTCAAGCAAGTGTGATGAAGAAATGGGGATATGAAATTTCATACAAAAAGGCGCTAGTTTGAAAGCATAAAGCACCTAGACACTTATTTTGTGACTTTTTTCAATCATATACAGAGCTGCCACGTTTCTTCTTGGCCTTAGAGCAATCAAATCCTAGATGTGTTGCAATTTGGAAAACATTTGATAGTAATATGCCTAACACTGAGATATTTCAACGCGTCTTCTGGTCATTCAAGCCATTGATTGAAGGGTTCGAACATTGTCATCCCCGTACCAAGTATTGATGGTACACATTTGTATGCAAAGTATAAAGGCACATTAATGATTGTTATGTGGGTGTGACGAAATAATCGCTTGTTTACTGCATTTGCTGCTATGTATAAGTAGAACTTTGATAGCCGGGATGTTTCTAGCATGCACGTAAAACAGAGTAACTTAATAGACAGGAATTTGTGTTATATCTTGCAAGCATCCAGGTATTATGACAACTCTAAGTGATCCTCATCTTGGGTGGGCTGAACCATCTACCTATCACAGGATTTGCATGCATCATCTTGCAAGCAATTTTATGACTTGCTTCAAAGATAAACTCTTGAAGAATTTGGTCTGTTGAGCAACTTTAGCAACTGAACAGCGCAAATTCAATAAGCATATGGCTACAATTGGGAGAATTAATCTGAAAGCACAATAATGGTTGGAAGTGATCCCTCTTGAGATATGGGCACTTTCACATGATGGAGGTCGAAGATATGGGATAATGACTACCAACATGTCCAAGGTATGGCCAAAGAGTTCTTAAAGGAGCTCAGAAGCCTTACCAATAACCGCATTAGTTCGGGCTGACCTTTCCGCCCATGGTTAGCTTTATTGCAAGAAGGGAACAAGGTGCTAACATATTGGCATCAAATGAGAAATACACTCCTTATGTTGATGCTCAGATTAAGGCTCGTGTGGTTAAGGCTAGATCAATGGAAATTGTTCTTTACGATCACATCCAAGGATGATTTCATGTCAAGTCAAGGAATGGTCGAATACAACACCTCAACTTACATGACCAAAAATGCACATGTGGTAAGCCACTTATATATGGATTTCCATGTAGCCATATCATAGCAGCATGTCAACATCGTTGTGTTGATTTTCGATCATTTGTTCAAGGCTACTACACTATGCAGTTGTACTATGATACTTGGGCAAGCTTGTTTCATCTCATATTCAATGAAGATGAGTGGGCGACGTATGATGGTCCTATGATTGTACTTTCTAAGTCAATGAAACGCATAGGTAGTGGACGTCCTAAATCAACCCGTTTGCATAATGAAATTAACTTTAGGGAGGGGAAAACTACTATCACATGTGGGTTGTGCAAACAACCAGGTCACAATCGTCGCTCTTGTAAGAATAGGAATCAAGTTCAGTGAAAGATGGGATGTAACTCAATTTTTGTATGTGTTTTTTTTTTTCTGTTTTTTTTTTGTCCATTGCCTTAATAATTGCATTCATGACTATGATACTAGTATCTTAATGTTTTTTGTTAATAATTATAGTATCTTTGTGTTATCTATTACAGATATGGCATTCAAAGGGTTTCATGATGCAAATCCTTCATATCCATCTGTCTTGGTATTGCAGGATAGACATAGGTCGCATTTAGTAGAAATAGAGCATATATGTATTTTATTAAATATCAACTACTATTACATATTGTTGGTGTAATGTATATATAATCAATTCTAAAATTGATTTCTTCAAGCATTTGTAATTCTGTGAGGTAATCCAATTCTCACCGCAGATGAAAGTCTTCATCAAAAGATGTGATACGGACAATGTGATCGTCCATACATGATCCGCTCAGGATTCTATGATATATACCTCATGGGCCACATCATGATCGATTGGTCACTCATCACTAGTCTCAGAGTAGAGATGGCAAACAGACACACACGCTCATGTACTCGCTTGAGAGATGAGAATCACAAGCATAGGATGTGCGTTGCTATCATCCTTGGGCTCTATATCCATGGACTAGCTGTCACCGGGACATGTGTATTCGATGTGGTGGAGTTGTGTCGGGAGTTGTTCGGTGTCATCCCACCAATGATGCTCTCAAAGGATCCGCTATCTCCATATGGTGGTTATGTGACAAGTTATCCACCCTAGCACCTAATGCAGATGAGGTCATTTTAGAGTGGAGTGAGAGTGGTTTCATCTTAGCACTGATTGGATCCTTCTTGTTTGCTAACATGGGCGTGCATGTCCATCTATGCTTTCTCCCACTGCTACTAGATTTGAAGCAGACTGCGGCTTATAGTTCGGATACTGCAGTACTAGCACGGTTATACCGAGAGTTATGCCGAGCCAACTTGGGTTCTACAGGCGATACTAGCGATTGTATTACAATGTTACGGGTATCCATAAATTTATTCTATTACATACACATTCATATACACAACACATCATTAGTTTGCTTACTTGTTGTTTATTTTTTATTCAGCTCTAGTCTTGGAAGAGACTTTACTTGGGGTGACCCGATTTTAGGCGACCAGCAGCACATCCAGCACCTCCAATCGCTCATGCCTTACATGATGACAACGCCGATGTCGTCGATGGAGACGTAGATGAGGGTGTCCATGATGGATTACTGGTTGAGGCTGTGACTGAGCCAGAGCCAACACTTCCATTGGGGTGTAGGTGGAGAGTGCCTTTGACACAGGTGCATAACCCATCCGATGTACTCCTCCTATACCGAGATCAGCTAGACACAAAGACTCTTGATCATGTAATGGTATATGTAAATGTAGATGGTTTTATAATAATTTGATTCATATTCAAATGAACGTTATTGACGTAAAATGTAAATGTGTAGGTCTTATGGCAGCCATATGTCGGAGAGTTAGTTAACCAACTACCAGATATCTGGCGGACAATGCCACCGCTTATATGTTTAGGGACTGTTGAGTGGCATTGTTCAGAGCGAGTCTTACACTAGTTTGGGCTACACCGGGAAATACCTCCATCTTGCTCTTATGAGCAAGAGCTACATAGAGTGGATGCAGGACTACTTCGGAGAGATTGCGCGATGTATCATGCTAGATACGTTGTCTTATGGGATACGCGAGCAAACAGGATCATCACCACACCCCCTATGGAGGGTATTATGGACTTCCATGATCCATATATGCAGTGGTATCGTCGTATTACACTGTGTTTTATGACACCACCACTCCATAGGGATGATATGAGGTACCATACTACAAACTTTCTAGCATCTACCGCATTTTTGTGCTTAGAGTTCCTGTGATTCTCTAAAGTGTTTTTCAAATTTGAATCAATAGATTATGTATTTATAATTATTTGGTTGGTTCTTTTAGATCTCTACCCTAACTGACATAGGTAGTCGATCGCGTGGGGCTACCACAGGATTGGTGTACGACTTACATCATATTGCTAGATCAATGTTACACCAGATCATAGAGGAGCATCGCATCCCTAGACATGATCAGGAGACATCTACTTCACGTGGACCATCCATTAGACTTTCGGTGTCATCCACTCCAGTTCGTATACAACCCATTCGAGGTAGAGGGAGAGGGAGAGTTGATCGAAGGAGGTCGTATCGAGATGAGCGCGAGGTCGTGGCACCGGAAACACACACGTCATTATCCCATCCCCAATATTTTCACCCGATACTTCCATAATTTCCATACTCTACCTAATAATTCCATATCATATGCCCCCGTACTTACCCATCACCCGATACTTCCATACTTCCCCATACTTACCCATCACCCGATACTTTTATACCCCCACCGACTTACACATCACCTTCCATACCCCCATACTTACATCACGAGATCTCCGCTCCATGTCATCCCACCATTACCACCACATCTCCCTTTGGCTGCACTACATTACCATCTTCCGTGTCACTAGAGCCAGCTTCCATGGCAGTAGATATCACCTTATCATCTCCGACTTTATCATCCCTTACATTGCCTCCCATTGATGAGACTGATGAGACTATGGTTGACCTTGTATCAGAGTTGGGTGCACTTCCAGCTAGGCGACCTCGCGCTCCACTTACACGTCGAGTACTTCATCCATCAGCTCTCTCGACTCCATCAGCTCCATTTGAGATTGCACGGGACCCTATAAATTAACCAGTTGTGTATTATAGGCGGCGTCCTAAGAGAAATATCAAGACTCCATCTCGACCTTACTGATTATAAGCTTATATTTGTATATATTGATATTTGTATACATTTTTTTATATATTTATATGATTTGGCTTATATATGATTAGAGTTTCTTGTTTACTAAATTGGTTATAATTTGGATGCATGTAGGTTATGATTTATATATATTCTTGTTCTCGGTGCAAACTTGCAAGTCATAATTGTTAGGTGTGAATCATACTTGCATTGAGGTGTGAAGCAAACCAAGGGTAAAAAGACATGGCAGAAGTTGTGCTCGAAGGCACTACTTTGCCAAGGGGAAGGAATAGCTTCGTCGAGGCGAAGCAATAGCTTTGCCGAGGCAAAGCAATTCGCCAATGCAAAGGGATAGATTTGTCGAGGGATAGGAAAATTTGCTTAAAAAGTTGTTGTTGAGGACATTGGGTTTGATAAAATTTGCTTAAAAAGTCGTTGTTCTCAACAATGACACTTTTCAAAAAAAATTTATAAAGTCGTTGTTCAAGACAACGGCATTTGCTTAAAAAAAGATTATAAAGTTGTTGTTAAGGACAACGGCATTTGCTCAGTTGTCGCTTACATGGCCCAGATGAATTAGATTGGGTAATAGTTTCAATTATACATTATTTTTGTAATTTTTTTTCTAAAAAATATTATTTTAATCCAAAACTCGTAATAACTACTATCCCCTATTATTTTAATATTATATTACTATTCTCTCTTTTTTTAATTCTTATAATAATAAAATAATTATTTTAATAATATTTTTATAACATATTTTATTTTTTAATATATTTTTTATTTTATTATTTTATTAATTTTAAATTATTTTTCAAATATAATATAGTAAAATGATTTTAATAAATTTGAACAATTTCAAATTTTTATTAAAATCATTTTTTTGATATTGATATAATACATTTTTATTTATATTGTAAATATAAGACATTAAGATTCTAATTAACTAATTCAATAATTTCTTAGAAATAAAAATACAACTTCAAATTTAAAATAAACAAAAAACATAGAGATTACATGTGACGCCCTAAAACCCGGGGGTCCCGTTGATAACCTGTCAACCCGCAGAATTCCTATGGATTTCGAGTAACTCGATACCACATCGGCTGCCTCACGATCGATCTATATTTTCACAAAAATCGGGTAGTCTCCTTTGTTCGGGGAGCTCTACCCAATATACAACCTGTATAACAATATATCCATGACCCATCCAGGGTCTCAACAGAAGTAGTAATGACCACACATGGTTCATCTGTCCATATCCCCAATATACAACTATATCACAATAGTCCATAAAAGTTTATTACAACACTCTTATACATAACATATAGATACATGTCAAAACAACTACCAAAGCCACAATCCGGCTTTCTTCATAATTGAGGCCTCTATTGAACGTCATCCTCCAGTACTTGTCCTGTACCTTAAATGTGATCCTTACCCATCGGTGAGCAAATGCCAAGTAGAAACACCCTACAAGGGCTACTCCCACCTGTTGTAAGATCTCGACGTCGCCTGCATTCGACCCGAATCTCGACCCGACCCGACAGCTGGATCCGAACCGTGATCCGGGGAACTAGCCTCACTTTCATTTCCAATCCAAATACAAAAAAAAAATTCAATACTAATGTGAATACATTTTCAATACTAAACGCATTTCAAATACTCATTGGGTATAAGTAAAAATATACATTAAACATTTTTGCGAAAACTAAACATTTATGGAAGGTTCATCATTTTGCATAATCCTCACATTTGTACCATCATTTACAAAATTTATCGAGTTTCTCAATATCAAAAATATTTACAAAATATAATCAGAGTTTAACTTTCACAAGATACTTTATACAAAAAGAGTCAATTCAATTTCATGCATGCATGTCGCGGAGTTTTACTTCTCCTCCGAATGGCTTTAATGTCGACTCTGTGCTTGTGCGATCTTCACTCTTGCACCTATTCACTTGGTACCGCTGCTGATGTAACAACACGCCAAGCATTATGCTTAAAGGGTTCTATACGCTCTATTCTCTCTTCATTTCATTTTAAATTGAAACATGCAATATGTATAAAACAATGCTTTTGTACAATTTTCAACGACCAATGTCGTACAATACGTATCTATATATTTATTCAATACATAAATTACAATTCATTGGTCATCTCAAGCTATACATTTTCATAGGCAGAAAGAAAGAAAAAAAATCATTCAAAGCACAAATCGTGCACTTTTCAATCTCATTATCATTTTGCCCTTATTGAATTTAACATATGCTTTCGGTGCATAGGATAATGAATCACCATCACAGTCCCGTTGGGCTGCAGGCCGGTATATATATATAAAAAAAATATGTACTGGCTGCGTACACTCACTGAGCACTGCCTCGTTGGGTTACTGACGATATGCCATAATAGTACGTTTGTTCGACTCTCTAATGTATACGACTTATCCTTGACTAAATTCTAATGAAGCACATTCTTTAAGGGCATTAGAATCATTCAATACAATTTACAATAGCATATCTATACATTTGTATGCAAATAGAACATTTTCACATTCATGCAATTTTCTTATGCAAATTCATTTAACAAGCAATTGTCTCAAATCACTTAAAAAAAAATCATTTCAAACACAAATCAATATGCACTTGTCTAATCATTTCCAAAATTCAAATCATTTCGTAATTATTCAAATTTTTTAGAAATAGAGATAGAGTTTGAGAACAAACCAAAAATCGTTGCTTTGATTCCAATCTTCGGAATCTCTACTTCAATGCGGGCTTTCCTCCTCATTAGCCCCTATTCAAATACAATGACAATCACATATTAGTCTATTATTCTAGGAGTTCTATTTTCAATAGGAATTGGAATCATCTCAGTTGGATAACCCAAACTCAAGTTACGGCATTTTAATGACAAACTAGTCGATATGCCCAACTCATTGGATCACCCACTGTTTTTTTCGATTTCTGGGGTCTTAACTCCATAAATTGGTAATGGTTACTTCACTCATTTGAATCTATGGTTCTAATGTTTCTTCTCCAATTGGAATCATCGAATTTGGATCACCAAAACTCAAGTTATTGCATTTTACATCTAGACTACTCTAATTTGCAAAATAGAATCTGTACATAACTCCACTTTGACAAATTTCTGGGAACTTTGGGGTTACAATTTAATTACACTTCCTTCAAGTAAATTATTCCTCTAGAAGTATAATTTACCCTTAATTTTGAATCACTCAATTTGGATGAGTGAAACTCAACTTATGGCTAAAACACCACAACTACACCCAAAACAGAGCATACCCATGAGCTACCCAATATCACCTTTAAGCCTATATTCGAGAGCCTTAATGCTACAATTTACTCCTGGTACCTTCTATACATTTGTAGCCCTATCTTTTATGGTTCTTTACCAATTGGAATTACTTAATTTGGATTATTATAACTTAATATATAGCCAAAACAAGAACAAGGGTTTTGACAAATTTTTAACAGCAACTCCTTTGAAAACCCAACATTTCCCTTTACAAACATTCCTCAAAATCAATCCAAACCAATACCAATCAACAATACACTTCAAAACTCAACCCAAAACAACCCCTAACTCAACTACAACCAATACAAATACCTTTTTCATAAGGTTAGGGTTTTTCCCCAAATCCAAACACAAGAAAAAGAGTTAGGGTTTAGTTTTTCTTACCTTTAAGATCTTCTTCTCTTTTCTTTCTTCTTCCTCCTTGATCACTTCATCTCTTGTTTACATGGAGAAGAAATCACCAACAATGGCTTCTCCTTCTTCTCTCAATCCGTGCTCCTCTTTCTCTTCAAACCCAAAATGCACAAATGAGAGTTATGCCTTTTTACAATACTAAATTTGTCTTAAGTCTCATTAAAAGATTAAAGGCCCACTGCCTTCTCATTAAACTTAATTTTCTCATTTTTTCTATTTTAACACTTCATTTTCATTTCATTTTACTTCATTTACATTTTGGCAATTACATTCTTCATTTATGACCCTTAAGTCCCCATTTGACATTTTTACTAAATTTATTTGGCTTCCTTATACCCTCTGGTTGTATATTTTTTCGGCTCTTAGATTTAAATTCTAAAATTTCATTTATTTTATTCTATACCCTAAACATGTTCCGAAACTGTTAGGGTATTTTTAAGGCATTGCATAAGTGCACATGCAATGTCATTTCACACATTCAAGTAAAAACATACACAGTCCTACTCAAATGTCTATATGCCATGAATGAGAATGTGACTCACCCTGTCTCATGTCCCGAGTCCTCACCGACTTCCTCACCGACTCCCTCACACATGCACATGCCAAGTGTGAAAACCGTCAATTATGTTCCATCAATGACCATTTTTCCAAAACAAAAGCTTTTTGTTTTATAAATCAAAAATCCATTGACAACCCGAGAGAGTTCACTTGTTTTTACTAAGTCCCCGTAGGTTCAGGTAGCAATTTCGTGGTCTCACCACAAGTTTCGCATGTCTTTCGACACTTTCACGAACTTTCATCGCTGGATACATATGTCTAACCAAGAATACCAAGTTTTTCAACCGAGGGGGTATCTATCCCTACTTGTTATACCCAACACACGTAGTTTTCATTTCCTTTTTCTTTTATGCGACTGTGAGACTCATTTTGGACGTTGTCTCATTTTACCGAGCCCACCATCGAACACCAAACACTGTGTCAATCTTTAACATGCACTCACACCCATGTCATGCGATGTCCCATGCATAAATGCAATGCAATGTCAATACATTTATCTCATGCTACATGCACAATTAATGTCACGTGCAATACCAAAATCATACTTTTACGCCAAGATCACGTATAATCATATTTACTACATATAATTATTCCCATTTAATTTTCATATGTCTGACACATATATCTCAACATGCTTCACAATACAATAAACATGTTATTCACTTTTCATGCACCTCAAGCATATATCAACATCAAGTATCAATCATACAAGCAAGGATAACTTGGTACCCTTTATCAATTGTGGCATAAGCAATGCCCACAAAACAATCCACACATCAATTTTTTTACAAGAACAGGAAAACACCTGAAATTGTGAGCACCAAATGTCATTCACTGACATCTGTTTAAATTCAATACTCAAAGAGCTTTTCGTAGAGTCCAAGAACACGTAAATCGGAGTTCAGACGAGAAAGTTTTAGTCATTTGAAGTCGAAGCTACCGATTTGCATGGGTGTGCGAAAATTGTTCAAATCCCAAAACCAAACACTACACTCACGGCCAACACTCGGCCAGCCCAAACCACAAACAGTCCGGGTTCAGTCCCGGGATTAATCATCCATGGCTACGAGCAAGCTGGATGCACAGTCACACCTAGTCGTAATCAAGGCTACACACGGATAGCCAAGAGGTCCAGAATTTTTGTCTCGAAACACTGGGTCCGGTCCTTGACCGTCAATAAACACAGCCTTAAGATTAGAGCTTAACCAAAATGACCCTTACATGGCCACTAGGTAAGAAATAACCAGTGTAGGAGAAACCCGTACCTTTTGGAAGGCAACGAAACTCACATTTCTGGTACCCACACGTAGCTCTCGTCGCTTGGACCAACTTTAATTCTAGGACTAATGACTTCCGACCTTCGAACACCGTAAATCGAGCCCTTTCTTTGTTTTTTTCTCCTCCACTAATCTAAGCCTTCCTTCTCCCTTTTTTTCCTTCCCTTTTTTTTTTTTTCCTTCTCTTTCCTTTTCTTCTCACCTTACCCACCGAATTTTTTTAATTTCCTTCAAGTGAGAGGAAGCTTCCTCTCACTCTACTATTCATCTTACCATGTGTCACTTTTTCCATGGTCCATATGTCACATGGACACATGTTCTAAGTGGCACTCTCCACACCACATGGCTCTCATGCCATGTGTCCTTCTCCCATGGTTCCATGTGGCAGCCCCTAGTCATGGCATGTGGCACCACCCCATGTGTCACCCGATACCTAGTGTCTCGAAAAACATGAAATTCCGATCATCTCAGAATTCAACAAAATTCAACTAGGTAACTAGATTTCGTGAGATGAATTCAACAGTGAAATCCATTTCGGCATCCGAGATCTAGAAAATTTCCAGATTTTCCACATGTACTATAGTAGCAAATTATCGTTTTGCCATTTTTCAGAAAAATTTAATTTTCTTAGATTTTACATTACATCACATGATATTTTGCACATCATTTACTTAAACTAATACATTTGGGCTACAAGACACATTGTTGCTATACATTTCCCATAAATGCTTAATTAATGCATTTTGAAGTGCATAATGAGTTTCTTTATCTCAACAAATATGAGTGTTTGGTGACCAAAAGACATATACAAATTTATGACACTATTACCAAAGGACTATTGTCTAATCCCCGGCAACGGCGCCAAAAACTTGTTTGGTGACCAAAAGACATATACAAATTTATGACACTAGCTACCAAAGGACTATTGTCTAACTTCTAAGAACGTGCCAAAACTTGTTTGGTTACTGTGATACGGGATCAAAACACTTCTCGCAAATTTATAGCATTATCACTCAAAGATTATTATCTAATCCCTTAAAGAATTTTGCCAACAACTTGTACATCATGGTTCCTTAGCTATTGTATTCATTAAGAGCATTTTCATTAGAGTAAATCATTTTTATTTTTTTGTGGTTTGATCCATTATGCCAAGTGCAATGTGCCTAACAAGTAGTAAATCGATTTGTCCGTATATCGATCCTACTGCAGATCTCAAGAATTCCAAACCAGCCTCCACTCGACTACTCAATTTCTATAATTATTCGACTCGATAGACACTGAATCGCTTTAAAGCCTTAAAATTATGAAACTAAAAAGAATTGAATTAATAACAAATGAATTGAATACTTAAATAATAAAATTACAATTTTAGACTAATAAATATCTTTTTAAAGGGAGCATTGAAAATACAAATTTATCAGGAAACATCAATTTCCCGTAGACAATCGCACGCTGTTTAATGAACCACATATTTAAACTAGTCCAAGGAATATGATACTGCGCTTGATCTCTCCAAACCCCAATCGCTCATTATCTAATCTTCACTGCTTCTCAAGACAGAGTGTTAGATAACTACTTTAATCAAGGCTCTGTTCGCGTATTTTTCTTTCTCAATACTTCATACCCACAACATGGACCGCAAACCTTAGCGCTCCCGAGATTAAGTCATCGTGATATTTACACTATACCGGGTTTCTCTTCCTTTAAATTAGAATAGTCATTCTTTCCCTTGATTAGATCTTTGCTAATAATGGATCAATTCACTATTCGACCGAGGCTAACTCTCTCTCGTGTGTTTAAATTGATAAAAAGCCCAACCCATTCTCGTCTCCAAGTGAGAAGAGGATTTATCAGTTTAATTTCACATAGCACACTAGATCAACAATATCATGTTAACATACCTTCAGAAATTGTTTATCACTCAGAATGCTTTCTCTCGTGTCACTCGCAGGGCCTCCGAAATCAGAGCTTGAGACAATCCCAAGTAATGGGAGGCGGGAGACACCGATATCGGGATCAATAAATGTAAAATACACAAGACCAAGAAGTAGATTTACAAACTCAAGTTCCGAAGATAATGAATAAAATTTCGCAGAAAGATAATTTCGACAATAGCTACAATTCAATGGAAGTCAGTTTCTAAATCACCGGATTACACCATACAATAGCTTAATGATCAAGAAAGTAATCAGAATAGGCAATCGGTAGTTCGACCCAAAATTTGTCTCAAATTCAACAACTGGGATAATAATGAAGGAAAATAGAATTCAGATTCGGGCCAAAATTTTAATGTATTTAACGCTCAGATCCAAATTTGAAATAAAGAACAAACTAATTCTAAAATAAAAATAAAAACAAAGAAAATTAAAATACAGGAGCCTTCAAAAGAACCCGCATCTCTCTTTCCTGTTGCCAAAGTCGCTCCTTCGTGCAACCTGCATTTATAGGGTCTTCAAAGTCAGTCTCTAATTCTCATGCACCTCTTCGACTTCAGTTAATCGCCTAAGGTTGATGTCGCGACATCGATTCTTTAACGCACCTTCGCTGTCTTCGCTATGTCGCGTAGGCTTTCGTTTGGTCGTGACTCGTCACATTATCTCGAGCCGCTTGTCACGACAACCTAAATGATCGCGACCTTCGCCATTTGTGTCTCGACATGTCGCGACAAATTAAATGATGTCGCACTTAGTTATTCACAATTGATGTCGCGACCATCACGATGTCGCGACCGCTTTAGCTGGCGGTGTCGCTGACCGCTTTCTCGCCTGCCGCGACCTTAACTCTTTGTATTTGATGTCGCTGACCATCAGATGATGTCGCACTGGTTCCGCGGCAATGGATGTCGCGACTCGGTCGTTGTCGCCACCTTCCGCTCATGGTCGTCGCTGATCGCTTAATGATGTCGCGACCTTAAGTCTTCTCAATTGATGTCGACGCCTAGGTGTTGTCGCTGACTCTTCTTTCGCGTAACCGACGTCACACCATTGGGAATGATGTCGCTAATCTTCTTTCTTTGCAGTCGGCTGTCGCTGATCGCTCGATTCGTTGATGTCGCGACTTTCCCGCATGTCGGATAAATGTTCACCAATTGTTTATCTTACGCCGCTGACTTCCGACCGATGTCATCACCTCCTTGTCCATCAGATCGGGTTTAATTCCTCGGTCGTGACTTCAAAGGATGTCGCGACCGCAATTCTTCATCAATCCACACACCGACTTAAGCTTCGCTTCGCCACCAAATCTTTTGCCTTCCATTATCATTATGACCGGGGTTTTGTGGTCGCGACTCGATATGAATTTCATCGCTATCAAGGTTTCACGACATCGTATTCTTTGATCCTCGTGCGCCTTTCAGGCGCAAACCCTCCAAGCGCTATATCACACACTCATCCACCTTCGCTCCTTACCGCAAAAATTCCTCTTCTCTTGAATTCCTACAGGCAACAGCTTTGCTAGTTATTCCATATTTCTAAACATAAATCATTTTATATAAAATCAATCATAACTTTAAGCTCATCAAACTCCCCAACTCAAGTTTTGTCATTCTGCCAAAATAAAAGAAAGATTTGTTTGTCCTCAAACAAAAAGGACATTTTTCTCGTTTCGCTTTGCAAGAGCTGCCAATTTAATTGGAAAGACTATAATTGCATTCTTTCTTGCATGTCTAGCTTCAAGTCCAGCTTAGTTGTTAGTTTACCAATCAGGTGTACAAAACTAATTTGTTGAGTTTGTTTTATAAATAAGACAATAATCGATCCCCACAAGAGTAGGTTGGTCTTCTTCCTCTTTCTAGTGAGTCAGTTAACCTCCGAGGTCCTTCTGGGCGCTTTGATCCTTTCAAGATTTTCAAAATTCCATATGCTTGCTTGCTCATATCGATCTCCTACTCAATGTAGGTAAATCCAACCTTCAAGATCAATCAGGTCTTTCAAGCTTGTAATGTTAGGCTTGGGTCATGGGTAGGACGGATGGAACTTTTTAGGTTAAGATTACCCAAACTCTTTCTTCTTTCTTACTTAACTGCTCCCTTCCTTTTCTCCTTGCAATTTCTTTAATAAACTCCCCCGAACTTCATGTTTGGGATACCACCTTGATTTTCTTCTATTCAAAACTGTATGCTCCCATTTCTCATTTGTAATCTCAAACCGGGGAATTTTCTTTCTCTGTCACCATTCAGGAATAGTGCAATGTTTTGTCTTTTTAGGCTTTCTAACACTCTTAGCGAACTTTGGGTTAGTAGCTCTCATACCAGATGGCATTAAGGTACTAGGTGTTGAAACACCCCTAAGAACTTAATTGTTCAAGAGAGTCAGGCCACAAGACAAAACCTATTCCCTTAAGCTTTCTTTTCTGTTGTATTTTCCAGATCTTTTCTCTTCATTCCCTTTTCTGTATTTTCTCCTCGAGTTCCTCAAAATATAAACTCCCCAAACTTTTATTTCTTCCTCTCTTGAATTCCTTGCAATCATGTGTTCTTTATCGGGAGGATTGATTATTTAGACGGGTTGGTTTATCACTTATTTTTTGGAAAATAAGGCTTGTTTTGGCTCAATTTCTGAATCCAAGGTATATGCATTACATATAAATAGGGATGGCTAGAATGGCTAAACTTTCCAAGGATGGCCTGCATCATTTCTTATTAGTCAGACACCTAGGATTTCGCCTGATCAATAATCTAACAAGTTCTAGAATTTAACATTAATCGTGACTAACCCCCGAGGATGTTCTTGACTCATATCAGTTGATGAGGATTTAAATGATGTTATATCCAATGTGTCTTTGACTCAATCGTTCGCGCCACAAACTCAAGACATTATTCCTTCCAATTGTATAACCATCCTTATCCTGGACTCATCAGCCAAATTCAAACTAATTTGCAATTTGTGCTTCAATTAAATTGCATGTCATTTGGCCCTTATTCTGCCTTTTATTTGTGTTTCAGCCCCCATCTTAATTACTTCAACTAGTTCAGATTATGATATATCAGCAATTTTCCTTCTTGAACTAGATCCTACTATTAATTTCCTAATACAAGTAAAATCAACACACAATATAGTAATTACCAAAGAATAACAACAATTCAATAAGCATTTCATTCATCCTTCATTTAATTTGTTTAGGGAGAAAAGTACTCCCTTTTCCTCGGGCTGCCTTTCCTGCAGAAGTTGTCGAGATGTCCCGGAATTGTCCTTTCTCTCCTTCCCTTGCATTTCTGCATAAGCACTCTGCAACATTTCCAGAAAGGATTCAATTAAACAAAATTAACTTCTCGAGTACTAACTAATCATTATAAGAACTAAAGAAAACAAAATCAAGGTGAATTATAAAAATCAAAGTCTAAAATCGTAAAACTAAAATCTCTACGTGGTCGCTCCCATCACCGCTTCTGCCAGTCCCACCGGACTCGCTGCTTTGATTTCTTTCTTCTCTCTTAATGAACCACTGAGCTCTTCCCTTTCTTTCCTCCCCTCGCTTCCGATAATGCTTCAGTCTTTGTCCATTGACTTTAAATTCTTCCCGAAGACGCCTAAATTCCTCAAACTCCCCGATTAAATTGAAGCGCCCGCCTCTCTTCTCCAACTCCAGAGTGAGAATTCCTTCCGTATATCGATTAGAGCCGTCCAGCTTGCAAGGAATGGTGGCCTTCCCCAAAGAGCAGAGGGATCTCAGAATCTTCCTCCATATCCAAGATGATGAAGTCACCAGAAAATAAATTTTCCCCACCTTTATCAAAGACATTCTATGATTCCGTGTTTTTAAAGCTGTGTGGTTCTATCTCGCCATTTGAGGGTAACAAATAGTGGGAGCAAGCTCCCCCCAAACTTAACTTTAGCAAATTAATAGGGCATTAAATTGATACTGACACCTGAGTCACAGAGAGCTTTCAAACTCAAACTCTCCACGATTACAGTAACGGTGAAAGCCCTGATCCTTCATCTTTTCTCGGTAAGTTTCTCTCTGACTTCCCCATGCCACTCAAGGTTGCAAATTTCAAGTTCACAAATTCTTCTCACATCTTTCCTTTCTTTTGCTCAAGATGTCTTTCAAAATTCTTGCATAAAGTGGCATCCGAGTCACCACCAGAAAGTACACGATCTCCACTTCAAAGGTTTTCAAAAACCTTGCAAATCGTTCCTCTATCTTGATTCGTTGAAATTCTTATGAATGGACTCGCAGTGCATTGTTCGGTTTTCTTCGCTACAATTTTCCTCGACAAATTGCTCCTTCTTTCTTTCTTCTCCAGTTGTTTCAACATTGCCCTGGCCTCCTTTGTCGCTTTCATCTTTTCCTGCCTTTTCCACCAAGTCTTTCCCACTTCCTCGAGTCGCACAAACACGCAAGCCTTCTGATTCTTCTTCGTGTCACTGGAAAGCGCATCTTTCATCCGGGTTTTATGTGCTTAGTGGCCACTGCCTGGCTTGTGTCTCCAAGTTCTTGAGGGAGGCATTAAGGGTCTTCTTGAAAATTCCGAGAATTGGTATTCGAGGCTTCCAATTTCGCAAACTTTTGTTCACATGGAGGCTTAATGCCTTCTTTGTCATTCCCGTGAATTGGCAAAGATTTGATCTTCAAATGGTTGAGCCCTCCTCCGCCCCGTACCGCTTTCTATTTTCACCTCCTGCTGCCGCTGCAGAACCTCGTGGTTGGCCGATATCCCCGCTGAGGATTCTGTCTATGCCTCGGGCCTTGTGAGGCCCCTCCACCATATGAAAAATTCTCATTGCTCCTCTGGGCTGATGATGTAAGAAATGGGTGTTAGGGATTTTGGTTTGAAGTGATAACTTGCCTCCCAAGTACTGAACCTCCTCAAAGATCATATAAAAACAAGCTTCTTCAGTGGGTACACTGTGCCACTTCCTCCTCAATAGTTCTCTCGACCGCTCCTATTTCATGAGCAAGGTGCATCTTCCTCCTCTTGCTTGTCCATTCTATGCATGATGGCATCTAACTTTGCCTCCACGGGCCGCTCATCTCGCTTCACCCATGACTCCTCTTCCTCTCGTCACCATCACTTCTGAAAACTCTGATGGAGTTTCATATTGCATTTCGCCAGGTCCTCAATCAGATCTCTTGCCTCTTCAGCACTCTTACGTTTGAATACTCCACAGCATGAAGCATCAATAATGCCCTTATATGTATCATTCAAGGCATGATACACTATGTCCATCTGGGTCTTCAAGTCTATTCCATGCATTGGGCACCTCTTCAACAACCTTTTGAATCTCTCCCATGCTACATAAAGGCTCTCATCTTCCCCCTGCTGGAACACAATTATCTTCCTCCTTCTCTCTGAGGTGAGTGATGGGGGGAAGAATCTACCCAAGTAGGCTTCTACAAGCCTCCCAAGTATCAACATAACTATATGGTAGAGGATTCATACCATGTGGCCGCGATTCTTAGAGAAAATGGGAATAAATGCAATTTTACGACCCTGTCCCAATTCCCATTCAACTTCACCGTGGCTCGCTATCCTCGAGAAACTCCTTCCCGTGTGCTCATTTGGGTCTTCGTGGGATGACCAAGAACCGGTTGTTGCCGAACTGTAATCGTGCCGGCTTCGCTCTCAAAGTTATTTGCATCAACCGTAGGTCAGCCTGATTGCAGTATTCATCCTCGAATAATAAAGGTCTCCAAAAGTCCTCCATTGTATCGTTGATTGGAGGCCTTCTTGGTCGCTGTTCTTTGTCCTTCGGGCCGGGTCTTTGCCTTTCATCTCAGCTTATAACCGAAGTTTTCTCGCCCTTTTCGCTTTCAAGCTTTCCGAGTGTTCTCTAGTTCAGTATCCGCTTGGAATCATATCGCTGTTCTCATTTCCTATGCATTAAAGTTTTTCCTGAAATCAAAACATACTCACATTAATAGGATTAGTCAAGCCAACAAATATTTTCAATATGGCTTGTTAAAGGTTAGTGGCTAAAAATAACCACTGCTTGAAAAACTATTTTTTTTTTTCTTTTAAATGTCCAAATTAGTATTTCCTTCTTTCGTCTGAATATTGATCTACTAAATTCTTTCGATCCCCGGCAACGGCGCCTAAAACTTGTTTTTGTGACCAAAAGACATATACAAATTTATGACACTATTACCAAAGGACTATTGTCTAATCCCCGGCAACGGCGCCAAAAACTTGTTTGGTGATCAAAAGACATATACAAATTTATGACACTATTACCAAAGGACTATTGTCTAATCCCCGGCAACGGCGCCAAAAACTTGTTTGGTGACTTCTTGGTGACATGGATCAAAACACTTCTGCAAATTTATAGCGTTATCACCAAAGGATTATTATCTAATCCCCAACAATTTTGCCAACAACTTGTACATTGTGTTCCTTAGCTATTGTATTCATTAAGAGCATTTTCATTAAGAGTAAATCATTTTTTTTTTTTAGTGTTTTGACTAATAGCCGCAAGTGCAATGTGTCGAACAAGTAGTAAATTGGATTTAAGTCCAGATATCGATCCCACAGAGATCTCAAGAATTCCAAACCAACTACCCTGACTACTCAATCTCTATACTATTTGGACTCTGATAGACAATTGGAATCAGTTTTTAAAGCCTTAAAATTATGAAAACTAAAAAGAATTGAATTAATAACAAATGAATTGAATACTGAAATAATAAAATTACAAATTTAGACTGAACAGTTATCTTTTAAAGGGAGCATTGAAAATACATCTATTGAAACACACCTCGCATATCAGACCGCACGCTGTTTAATGAACCACGTATTTAAAACTAGTCCAAGGAATATGATAGTGCAAATGGATCTCCAAACCCCCACCGGTTCATTATCTAATCTTCAATCGTTTCTCTCGAAGACAGAGTGTTGGGGATAACTACTTTTAATCAAGGCCTTGTTCTCGGGCATTTTTCTTCTCAATACTTCATACCCACAACATGGACCCAAACCTTAGCTCCCGAGATTAAGCTCATTGCATGGGTTTACACTATACTGGTTTCTCTTCTCAAAATTAGAATAGCTCATTCTTTCCTCGACAGATCTTTGCTAATACTCTGGATTGAATTATCTCGAATCGAGGCGAACTCCCTCCGCAAGCTTAAATTGGCAAAAGCCCAACCCATTCTCGTCCAAGTGAGAAGAGGATTTATCGCTTTAATTTCACAGAAAGCACACTAGGATCAACAATATCAGTTAACATACCTCTCGTAAATTGTTCATCACTTCCTCGTGAATGCCTCTCTCGTGTCACCAAAGGGCCTCCCTGAAATCGTGAGCTTGAGACAATCCTGTTAATGGGTATGAGACACCGATGTTGGGGATCAATAAATTTAAAATACACAAGACCAACAAGTAGATTTACAAACCGGGTTCAAAGATTAATGAATAAAATTTCCGCAGAAAAAGATAATTTCCGCCAATAGCGCCAATCAATGGAAGTCAGTTTCTAAATTCATCGATTACACCATATAATAGCTTACTGATCAAGAAAGCAATCAGAATAGGCAATCGGTAGTTCGACTCCAAAATTTGTCTGAAATTCAAACAACCAGATTAACAATTTGAAGGAAAATAGAATTCGTGATTCAAATAAAATTTTAACAAATTTAACGTTCAGATCCAAATTTGAAATAAAGAACAAACTAATCTAGAAAAATAAAAACAAAACAAAGAAAATTAAATACAGATTTCAGCAACTCGTGATCTCTCTTTAAGCCACCAAAAAGCTGCGTCTTTCCAATAGCAACCGGCGTGATTTATGGTTTCCGGCTGGGCCCCAATTTCGATGCACCTCTTTTTGGACTTCACCAATCGCCTAGTCGTTGATGTCGCCATTATCGATTCTGCTCGCACCTTCGTTGTCTTCGCTTACGCCGCAAAGGCTTCGCTCGTCGTTGGTCGCCATTGATTCTTCGAGCCGTTGTCACGCATGTACCTAAATGATGTTGCGACCTTCGTTATTTGCGGTTCGATGTCGCGATAAATGAATGACGCCGCATGAATTTTAGTTATTCGCAATTGATGTCGCTAATTATTCTAATGATGTCGCGACCGCTTAGGCCGAAGTAAGCGCGACCGCTTCTGTTGTCGCCGACCTTAACTCTTTGTATTTGATGTTGCGATCATCAGATGATGTCGCGAATCTTCCTCGTTCAGGCAAAATGGATGTCGCGACTCTCCGAATGTCAGCCGCGGATCTCCGCTCCTTGCTCGCTGTCGCGCGATCGGCGACGACGCCCGCGACCTCAAGTCTTCTCAATTGATGCGTCGCCGACAAATCCAGGTGTCATCGCGACCTTCTTTTCAAGGTAACCGACGCCGCTAATTATTGAATGATGTCGCGACCTTCTTTTCTTTGCAAGTCGATGTCACGATCGCTTCGATTCTCAGGTTGATGTAGCGACCTCTTCCGTGATGTCGCGACATAAATGTTCAATTAATCGCTTATCTTATGTCGCGACTTCGACCGATGTCACCACCTCCCTTTGGGTCCACCTGCGACTGGAAAGCCGACTCTGTCAGCGACCTCAAAGGGATGTCGCGACCGTGGCACTTCTTCTTCATCAATTCATTGCTTTGTCTGACTTGAGTTTCAGAAGCGCCCCCAAATTCTTTGCCTTCCATTACTCTTCACATCGGGTTTTGTGGTCGCGACCTTGATATGAATTTTCATTGCCATCAAGGCTTCACAACATTAGATTCTTTTGACTTTTTGTGCGCCTTCCCCTCGTCAGCAGAAACTCCTTCAAATCATTATATCATTAATACTCATCCACCTTCTCGCTCCTTTTTACTCGCAAAAATTCCTCTTTCGACCCCCGCTCGCATACGCTTGGTTAGTTATTCCATATTTCTAAACATAACCGCCTTTTATATAAAAATCAAATTTAAAATGGATCGAAAATGGATGACTTTTAAGCTCATCAATGAGTTGGAACGTGAAAAACGAGAAAAAAAAAATCTTGATTTCATATATGATCCATTCGAGTGTGAGTATTTCAAGGTAAGAAAATTGAGATTATTAAAAAAAATGACTCGTAAATACCAAGCAAGAATATCAAGTGATCATAATGATAGTAATTTTATTAATTTTAATAAATATGAAGGTGGAAATGATGAAGGTGATATACCACGGTATTAGTTTTTAGATTGCATTTTTATTATTTGGTTAATATAATTTTATTATGTAGCTTTTATTAACATTTTTTTTATTTTCTAATGTAATATAATATTTATTAGTTTAAGATATATTTTTAGGTTTTTAATTTAAAATTAAAAATTGAGATTTTTGATTAGAGTTAAAACTCTAAAAAAATTGTTTTATCATCTCTAAATATGAAAAATATGTCAATTTATAGTTAGGAATTGAGATTTATGGTTAGAAATTCTGTAAGGCATGCATGGCCTGTTAATTCTTCAATCACTTCTAATGTTCAATGACTCTCTAGCTAGGCTTGCCGTGCTTGACTCGCAAGCAAGGTCGATCAGTTTGATAAAAAAATAGATCATTTCAGAGGAATTCATTAAATGTTGTAAGAAAAGATGCTTTTCAGAAGATCAACAATTGTCCTTGCAAGTATTTGGTTGGGACAGCTGGACTGTCAGGAGTCAACAGCAAATTTTTCAAGAATATTAGTTAGGTTTTGTCTAACAAGACAATGGAAGAGGATTTATTAATAATATGCTTAACGGTGGTCTTTATATTTTACTAGGATAAATAATAACTCCCAGCAACAGACAAAATTGGGTAGTGTTTGGTGGGCATAGAGACTAAAACAACACAATTGGACATTAAGAAGCTAGTGCAAAGGGATAAGTAACATAATGCATGGCCAAATGTCTAATTTGACCCTTAAAACAATTTTTTGGTCCAATGATGTTCCTATGGTTTGTTCCATAACTCATATTGAATTATCTTTTCAAAAAAACAAAAAATTCATTTTCTACTAAATCCTTCTTACTTTTCATAAGGCAGTTTCATTTTACCTTAAAAAATTTTACACTAAAATTATCTTTTGAAAAGACAAGTTTACTTTTTTAACTGTTTATGTATTGTTGACTCCCATTTTCCACAGAGAAGTTTACTTTCACTTTAAATTCATATTCTAAAAGGAAAATTGAACTTGAAATTTAAAAGTATTGTAATTTTGGAATACAGTATTCAAAAGATAAACTGCCCACGAAGAAAATCTACACACGAGAAAGAGAAACATTTTAAAGAACTTAAATCAAATTATTTGCAGGTAGTAAAAAAATAGCGATAGACCATTATTGTAATAAGAGATCTTCAACCGCAGGCAATGTGCCCAAAATCATCAACTACAAATAGCTCTAAACTGGAATAAGTCTACTTTCAATAGTAGCTATCCATTCACATATAATGTAATTTACTCTGTCTGGCAGCTCATCATGGGGGGTCGTCCCGGGTAATATCTTCGAGATCAGAAAATAAATAAAACTGCATATTTGTTTGAATGAAACACCAATAAAAGCGTGCTCTAGAGGATCATTTAGTTTGGTATGTTTGTTTGCTACTTTTGAAACTGCTTTTCGTTTGGAAAATAAGGAAAACAAGGAAAACAGAAAAAATAAGTTTGGTTCACAGTTTTTTTGTTCTAAAAATCACACAGAACACAGAAAACGTTAAATTCAGATAACAAGAACACCAAAATAGTGTTATCTGTGTTTTGAAAAACTGTTCTCAAGAACTGATTTCAAAAACAGGAACCAAACTAGCCCAAAAGCATTTATAGTACAACCTGCATTCAATTCCTTGATTACGATTCCAGCAAAATGCTCTCTAAGCATAGCCACTCTTGACTGAGAGTCGGATATAGGATCTTTCATTCCCTGAAATGTCAATTAGATCAATGCCAATACATCATCATTGACTAAAAGCAAAAGCAATACCTATGGACAGCGAGGAACCTGATTTTTGCATAATGGCCTTTACCTGTATGATTAGAACCCTTTCATTGAATCCTTTCAAGAGATAATTGAGAGGAATTGAGAGATCAAAACTGAAGATACTTTCCAGAAGCACAAGCGCACCAGGGTCAAATGACTTTGAAGTTTGTTAAGGAAACAAATTCATTAAATTAAATGTTTTTCAGAAGATCAGAAAAGTTATGATTGATTCATAGACATAGTAAAACAGATATATATATATTTGAATAATGAAGAGGATACTGATCGTAGCATTTCATTAAGAAGCCGATCATCAGCTCTCGCCATTTTCTGCAAAGCAAACTCTAAAGTATTACATAATGTCAACAAGTAAGGAACATTGCAGATAAGGAAGCATATACTTACAGTAGGGTAGCAGTTTTTGACTATGCTCGGGAGTCTCAATCTCAAGAAGGGCAAAAGGAGTCTTGCACCCAACCAGGCAGCTCCAGAAGTTCTCCTTTCCTAAAATGTGCTTTCAGTTAGGAATTTCTAGATTGATGCATAAAGTGCAAGAAAATTCAACACGGGCTAAAGACAGATTTTTAGCCCCAACCATGCAGATCTTTCATATTTGAGCTGTATGTTAAACCTAAGACAGGCCGCAGCCAAGCATGTTTTGAGCATGTAGGATTTTAGGTGGCTCATAAAACTATCGCTTTCCTTCTGTCTAGAAAGCATCGGGTACAAAGAATCTTTGTTTTCATGCACATCCCATCATCTCATACCATGCAATTTGTAGGAACAAAAAACATCACGCTAAAATACACTTGAAACCAGCATATCTCACTTAAACTCCCTTTGTCCTTATTTTGCTTTCCATAACATAAAACAGATTGAAATATCTTTAGGTTGGTCCTTTCACCTGGCCGGCCACCGACAAAAGACAAGGCTTTCTCATTGTGTGAGTATGAACGAACATAAGGAAGGTATTTCACTTCATAGTCATTTACCTTATCATTAGCCATAATGTTTGGCTCATTACAATTTATAACCTCTCACAACATCAGAAATGTATGAAAAGACAATGACAAATGATCAGCTTCAAAAGTGGAACATGTAACTTTCAGTTTTTAATTACTTCAAAACATAGCCCTCCCTCATATCTAATATTTTGTTTTAAGAATATAAAATATGAACAATTTTTGTATAATATGTTCAGATGTGATAAAATAAGAAACTACAAACACATCAGCAGAAAGAAAACAATAAATGAACAAGAGAAGAAACAGAAAAAACATGCTTGTGAATACAAAGCCAGTTAAGGAACCAAGAAGTGCATGGTTTGCTCAAAAGAGCAGGGTGAATCATATTTGCAATTTAGAGACAAAACAACATGAAAATTCATGGTTATGTTAGTTTGTGCCAATTTTTTGGCACTTCATAAAATAAATTGTCTTACTTTAGGAGATGGCACAGAAGCATATCCAGGAATAACATTGCCAGCACTGTTGATAAGGACGACAGACTTGGCCAAAGCAGGCCAAAGACCAACAATAATAGCAACGAAGTAGCCTGGGGAGAAGGAATAAAGTCAATTAGGTAATTAATGGAGACTACCAACTTAAGCACATAAAGTAATGATCAGTCAATTTGAGAGACAATGAAATGGTAAACAATTGTAAGTTGGTATTATTACATACCACCAATTGAGTTCCCAACAAGATGTACTGGTTCACCCACAACTTGAATGATAAAATCTCTCAGCAGTTCAGCCCACATGAGTTCAGAGTAAAAAACATTTGGCTTTTCTGATTTGCCAAACCCTAAAAGTGTAATGGCCCAAACTCGCTTTCCTCTGTCTGCTATAGGATGAATATTGTCTCGGTAATGCTCAAAGAAAGCACCAAATCCATGCACAAGAAGAACAGCAGGACCTTCATGGCCGACAACTGTGTACTGGAAAATAAACAGTTTCTCAGTGGAAGGTAAAAGATTGGAGAAATACACACAACTTAAGTTCAATAAAGAGTATCTCCAAGATTAGAAAGCATCAGGTCTCCTTGACCAATGAGATATATCATAATGCATCAGAACATGTATAATTTTCAACCAAGTGAGTATAAATATGTAAGCCTCTCTACAAAATTTTCATCTTCTAGTACTTTTTGTTTTTCTTCTTATATATTTTTTTCATTTCCAATTAAAAAAAAAAAAAAAGTCATCTTCCAGGGAGTTGCCCCTGTAACCGAATGAAGGATATGCAGGTTCTGTTACTCAAAACTATTCCAGAAAGAGCCTCAAGAACTTGTTTAATTTTCATTTCATAAAGATAATATTTCTTTCTGTTCATATTATTTGTTTGATTAGAAAATGATTTTGTTATTATTGACCAAAAATCTTCTGAATGTATAAATATGTTTCGGTCAAAGCATGCATAACCCACACTGTTCAAAATGCCAAGGAAAAAAATTAGTTGCGATTCAACTTTTTTAGCAATCCATATAGCAAAGTATATACTTAGGATATAGGCAGCCAGTACAGCAGAGTGACTCCAAGTGGATTACAGTTTTTGGCAATTTACGCAGCAATTTCTGAAATTGCCAAAGAAAAAAACAATGAAAAGCCATTCAATGAAAGTTGCTGAACTGCCAAGCTCTCGTCATAATTAGATCTGAAAAAGGATGCCCACAGCACTGCATGGGTCCATCCAAAAAATCAGCCATAGTTGGCCCACATAGCGCTAGGGAATGGCCAAGTCCCCAGTTTTGTGGGAAGTGAGCTGGCCCAAGCCTGGCCTGAAAGCCATCCAAGTTTGTTCTTAGTCTGGGCCAGCTGGCTTTCCACATTAGTTGTATGACACGACCCAAGAACGCTACAAAGGGAAGATAGTAGTTCATGCTCATTATTGGCATGCGAGATTCCCCACCAAGTAGCATAATTTATTGATATTTGGCCTCCAAAAAATGCAAAAAATTATGCCAAGAGTTACTAAGAACAATAAAAATGGCCTCCATCCATAGTTTTGTATTGGAGTTGACTAAAACATGTTTCGTTTAGAACCATGCCTATGATATTAGAACAGAGAATAGAAAAAGCTCTTTTTTCTCTTTTCAAATTGCATAGACACATCAATTAAAGATAATACTTACAGATAACAATGTTAGATTGTACAATCATTTGTTGGTAAATATTTTATATTCTGGAACAACTTCCAAATAGATTATAGTCATGCATTTGAAAGCCAAAATGTTCCTTTTTAGCATGAAATTAGGCGCAAGGAGATATGTATTACCTATAACTCGGAATTCTTCCAGCTGATATGATCATGATTTTCAATTTGACACTAATAAAATAGTTTTAAAAGGCGCAAGGGCACCTAAGCGCAAAAGTCTTCTACAGCATAGGCACGAGATGCAACATGAGGCATGAGCCTAAGTAAAGTAAAATGTGACTTCGGATGTATATTAATTTTATAAAATATGGGTCAAAATAAAATTCAATTGATAAAAAAAAATTAGAATTCTTAATATTTAAAAGAAACATTATATAAAAAAATAACAACATTATATAAATTTCAATTTACAACTAAAATTTTCAAGAATAAAAGCGTTTTAATAAAAAAAAGTAAAGTCTATAAAGCATACCTTTTCAATGAAACGCATGTCTTGGCAAGTGAGGTGTTACAATTAGGGAGTAGTTGCACCTTGAGCCAAGGGGCACTTAAAGTGAACCTTTTAAAACTATGGCTAGCAAATAGGGAATATTGATGGTTAAACCAGCATTTACAAACTCATAACTTTGAATTTACCATCACACAATTCTATAAGTAGGCGTTTAGTATATTTCCTCCATTTCTCAATCAAAAATGGATAAGCACTATTGATAGTTAGTACTGAATTATGTACAAATTTGCATATGAATAACATAATTTTTATTGAATCTTCATCAATAATAATATAGAAAAAAAAAATTCAAAAAATAACGAAAAAAGGACAAAAAAGGGACAAAATCTTGGAAATTTGCTTAACAGAAAAAGATATAGTAAATTGAAAACAAACCATCCCAGTGTTCATAATCTCCATATTGAGCAAACAAATGACAAAAGATAGAAATGAAATGAAAGTGACCATTCAGACATTTTTTAAAGCTTGTTTTTAACAATTGTTTGTAAGTTAAAGAAAAAAAAATCAGATTTCTAGAATTTATAAAAATAAAGACATTTGGTACATAGTTTTTAGAAAATATTTTTCAAACAAAAAACTTGTTTGGATAGTGTTTTTAAAAATAATTTTTCTATTTTGATTTTATAGAAACCTTATAAATTCAATTCATAGACAATTATTAAATTTAATTCCAATCTAATTGCAAATGAATATAAAAAAAGTAGTTTTAAGTAAAATATCAATAGCAATATTATAATAAATCATGAATTATAACTTTTTTTAATAAAAGATATACTATTTTATTATTATTATTTTATCTATCAAAAAAATAAAAGATATACTATTTTAGATTGTGATCTAAAATATGGATATTAATATCTTCATAAAAGATAATTGATTCTTTTACCAAAAATGATTAGTAGAAGTTAATATATTTGCCTACTATGAATTTAAAAACAAATAGATTTTCAACCTTTTTAACATGTAAATGAAGCCAATTTTTTTATTATACGCCAAAGTTTTAAAAGGCAAAAGCGTAAGGCGAGGCGCTTTTAGAAAATTATGAGGCAGGCGTAAGCTCGAGGCTTTTGCACGTGTTGAGCCTCACAATATATAATTAATTAATACTTTAAAATATATAAAATAAAATAACAGAATAAAAACATTTAAACAATTCTTTAATTATTAAAAGTCGTACTAGCTTCACTATTACTTTCACAAAAACCATAACAAAGTCATAAATTAAAAAATAGATTCAACTATACTAATAGTTTCAAACTTTAACAAAAAATCATAACCAAGTCATGAAATAAGAACTAGAGTAAATTGTTTCAATTTAAATCCTCCTCTCCAAGTGGCATCATCATCCCCATCCAACGTGAGATCAAAAAAGTAGGAAAACGTCCACTCATCACGTATCCCCCATTTCATGTAAATCTTCATCTTCATCAATTGGTGTCAAATTGAACTCCTTCTCTTTGTCTTTGCCTCCACTTGTACCTAGTATAAATTATTAATTAGGAAAAATATTATGTTTATTATTAAATTTAATCAAATTTACGACTTCAATTTTTGAGCTCTTACTTGGTGCTTCATTATGTTTCCTTTGTAGGAATGCAAGAATCACATCCCACGACGTTGGAATTGGCTTGGGAGTCTGATGACATTGAACTCTAATAGCATCAATGCTGAATAACTCATCATCCCGAAGCCAACAAAGATCAAGGGGGAGGAGGGATCTTCTTCTCCCGCAATCCACTCATCATCCGAATCAATCTCCTCTACCAAAATCGATCAACATTTTGTTTCTTTTGTGGTGACTTCGTTTTCCTCAATCTAGTCAGACCTTACATACACTAGAGCATTCAACCTTTGATGTTCAAGTCTATTTCTTTTTTTGTATGTATCTACAAATAATAAAATAAAGAAATTTATGTGTTAAAATGAAATAAAGTTCTCTAACATTGAAATAGAAATATATGTATAAAAATTTACAAAAATAGAAATATTACCGATTCAAATGTGCTCCAATTTCTTTCACATCCCGAAGCACTATAAGGCTAAGGACTCGAATAGTAACTTTGCAACTCGGTGTTGAACCCCAAACGCATCCACCAACTCTCAGAGGGACTTAATGTTCGAGAATCAATTGTGTAATACGACTCCCAAATTCACCCATTGCTCGTCAAATGAGTCCAACTCGACGTCGTTTTAAACGTTTCTCGGGCTAATCCAACATCCTATCCATGCATTCAAATAATCCCTTCCTCACCTCATCAACATTAGAGAACTTATCCCCATACCGCACCGGGAGGACAAGATAAGAACTCCGTCGTACGAAGGTCGACGGTCAGAGTCCATCTGCATCAATTTTTCTCCAAATCTAGCCATATTTTCTCTCCACGCCCCCAATAATTAAATGCACCTTTCTCCCTTAGCAGAATCCATCGCCTCATAAATATAACCTATGGTCAAGCTCCCTTCCTTTGAATCAACCTCTCAAGACACTAACTAATGGAAATAAAGGGTCTTTGAAGTGCAAAAAGCAAATACGAGGCCAAAATCGATCAAACAACACCGTACTTTGAGTTTTCACACCTTCTACCTTTAGCTCCATTTGCTCGAACATCATTTTTCCTCGAGGAGAACATTGCTATTGGGAGTTTGCTTTTGCTTATAGCGCTTTGAAGAGTAAGAAATGAAGTAGCAAACCGTAAATTGTTGGACTACAGTTCATGATTTTTCAGAAATGCTCTCATCAAGCTAACCTAAGTATGCCCATATATGAACTTCACTACTTGCCTAAATGATGTAGTATCAAATAACATTTACCTTTCCAATATCCTCCAACATCAAATTCAATACAATGTGCAAAGACAAGGAGTCCAATTACAATCTTCTCCTTTTTTCCATAAGCCTCATTCCAAAGATTCACATAATTAAAGGCATTATTGCTGGGATTGGCTTGGTACAACATTCTCCTCCCCAATTTCTTCAACCACGCCATCAAAGATATTCAACATCAATTCCCCATTTTTTATTGTATCAAAGCATCAATCGATTTCATAAACCAAGCAGCCAAAGAAGACTATTCACCAAAAAATTGATAAGACACTCATTCTTTCCATCCGGGTCCAACCATCCCGACATAATCGAACATCCATATTTGCTTCCAAGCTCTTTGTGATCTTCCATAATGATACTTAGTCATTCCACCTCTCTTAAGAATCCATGTCCTAATTCAGGCATAGATGAAGGCTTAAACCTGTGCCCAAAATTTTGGTAACAAAGATCCATCATGTGTGAATCCAGTCAGCGATCATTCACAAATACTGGGAGACATTTTGAATACATAAACCTACTAATTTTTCTACACACTTCCTTCCTTTCTTCTTGCTTCCACCTTGAATTCAAAGTACTTTGATGAGGTTGTGAAGTGGTAAATTTATCCATGGGTCCCCTAGGAATAGGTTCCCACTCCCACTCCCACTCCCACTCTGGCAAGCACCAATTGTTTCGGGATACAGACTCTCATGCATCAGTCGGGACCCATACCAATTTCTTGGAGCAATTCATTTCTTCGTTTTTTGATCCTTAAATCACGGCAATGCATCTCAGATTCCAATCTAACATCTTCACTAACTTCGGCGCCGGTTTCATACCATGATGAGTTTCCCTACTTATGATGCTTGAGTCTATTCACCCCTCCCGCGCATCTTTTGATTGCAAAATTTACATCTCAAATATTGCTCCTAAACTTCTAAATAACATATTTCCACACAAAATTTTTCTTGAATTTTTCGAATCTGAGGAACTCATTCTAAAAAACACCAATAATAATATTCACATTTCTATATAACAAATATAATTGACTAAAAATAATAACAAGACATATTGAAAGGAATTTAAAATCAAATTCAAAATTTTATTGGTTTAAATTTAAAAACTAATATTTTTTAAGAGGAATTTAATAAATTCGTAATTTAATTTATGAATTTAAAAAGCTAATATTTTTTAAGAGGAAATTAAGAATGAAATTTAGAATTTAATTGGTTTAAATTCTAAAAAGACTATTTTTAAAGAGGAATTAAAATGAAATCTCTAATTTAATTATTTAAATTTAAAAAAACTAATATTTTTAGAGAAAATTACATGAAATCTAAATTTGTAATTTAATTTATTAAATTTTAAAAACCAATATTTTTCTTAAAAATTTAAAAAGTAAATTCATAATTTAATCATTTAATTGTTCAAATGAGTTTCAAGAGTGGCCTACATTTGATTTTTTAAAAATTGATGAAGAACAGTAAAGGAAATGAGCTCCGTAAAAATAGATTTAATTGAAAAAAAAATGAGCTAGTGGATATGGATGATCAAATAGATTTAATTGATAAAAATGAGGAGCAGGGGCAGGGGGCAGGGGCAAGTCCAAGCTTCTCCCCCTTTGAATTAAATAAAAGGAGCAGGGGCAGTTTTCGGGTGGAGAGATGGGAAAGGGAAAGAAAGGGCTCGGGAGAGATTGAGAGATAGAAGAGAGGGAGAGCGCAAAACAGTTTTATGCTTGAGATAGAAGGGCTCGAGAGGAAGGGATGGAGAGATGAAGAGAGGGAGAGATTGAAGATAGATGGGATGGAGAGATGAAGAGAGGGAGAGATGAAGAAGAGGAGAAGCGAGACATACAGATGCGGAGATGAAATGAGATCGTCGACGATCGCCATGAGTGGGGTTTATTCTTCCAGTTTTCTCCCCAAAACAGTTTGCGTTTTCTTTTTTTTCCGTCGAGCAGTTAGGTTTTTTATTTTCCTTTTTTGAAGGCCACATAAGCTCCCCAAGCGTATGCATCCCTCTTCAAGGCGTGAAAGGCGCGATCAAAGCGCGCCTCGAACACTACTGGCCCGAAAAAAGCGTGCGCTATCATTAATGTTTGAAAAACTTTTTGAACCTTAGGCGTTTCTGCGCCTCGCCACAAGAAGCGCGCATCAAAGCAGCGCTGAAAGCGCGCTTTAAGCGCTTGTTATCGCATGCATTTTATTATATCCAAAACATGGTTAGACATACCAAGATATTAGAGGACGAATGGAGATCGATGGAGTCACAGTGCAAAGTAGGTTTTTTTTGTTTTTTGTAATTCGTAACAGGCATCCATGCTGTGGAGTTTTAGTTTAATGAAGATTAATTTGTTGCATGAGGATGATGATCATTGTGGTTCAGGCTAATTCAATCAACTGACGCTTAATTTCAATGTCTGCTCTTTCAGTCATTTGGGGCAATTGGGTTCAGTTGATTTGCTTAGAGACCGAGGGAAGATGTGATTAAGACTTTTTCCAAACCAGCTTGGGTGGAAAGATCTATTGAGGAAGAGGCTCAAGTGTTGTTGGAAGGCTTGATCTTGGCTAGCTCTTGAGGTGTTGACACAGATGTTTATGTTCTCTAGGTCTCCCAGAGAAAAAGAGGCCTATCAATTGGATTTTTTAGCGCACAAGACCCTTTTTCAGCTACAAAGTGGGGATGCTCCTCTAGATGGACTCCTTGCGGATAGCAAATTCCTTGCTAAGCAAGCTACATGAAGTTTAGAGGCTTTTGTATTTAAGTTAATGCCCCTTATTGGGTTGTCTTTGGCCTTTGCCTTGGGTTAATATCTTTGTCAGCTAGCATCAAAATAATATGTTTTACTCTGATTTCCATGCTATTCTTTATGCGTAGGGCTTTTGCCCATATAAACCCTCTTCTGTTAGTCATATTCTGAACACTGCACATCAAAACTCATCCTCAGATTCTAAACACTGCACATCAGAACTCATTCTCTTTTCTTTTCTTTATCGTTCAAATTCATTTTAATGACCCGGTTTTTTCACTAATAAAAAATGAAAAACAAAAATAATAACCCCAACAGAGGCATTTACTTGGCATCTTAGATCAAGCAATGGTGTTTAGGACCATAAAATGATAAAATGTTATGAACTTATGATAAAACTGATAACATGCAACGTCTTGCTAATAAATTTGGAGAATAAGTAACTATCAAGTGCCTCAACCACATTTCTGTTCTGCTCTCTCGTAAGGATAGGCATCACAAATTTCATGTTAATTTGAAGGTGAAAACACCATCCATGCTGATATACCAAGAATCCAGAAAGAAATAAGTTATCAAATCGGTGAGTCAGTTTTCAGCGACATACCTGAATTAGATAGCCATTCCATCGCCATATTCGAACAGAAAATGGTCCTTCATCATTGATTTGACTTTTAAGAGCCATAAGCCAGTACCACTGCAAATAACCAATTGAATTTCTAACAGAGTGATACCATGAATCATATTTTTTGGAAAGGGGAAAAAAATAGAGAAGCCTTTTACGGTAGGTCAATCAAAGAATCACACCCAATCAATCAAAGTCACATTTATTCTCTGATGGCATAAGGCTGTCAACTATAAAAATCAATCATACCTCCATTGAGAATACAGCATCAGCTGCAGCTGCAATGGTAGCTGCTGAATATCCAAAAGGAGATAGAAATCCAGCATTTCTTTCTTTCTCGTATTTGATAGCTTCATGATAAACTGTCCTTCTTGATATGATGCCAAGAGAAAGGACAGAACCAAAGAGAGTGCCAAATGAAGCCCCATCTCGACTTTCATTCTCACGTAACTTTTCATGAACCCTGCAACAGATCAAGGTAAACAGGATCAATGAATGTGTCATAAAATAATCTACAAGTGGTATCATTTGATTTTGAGATGCAACTTTTTCAGCAAACACAGCATGGAAGATACAAATCAAATGTATATGCCTCACCAAAAGAGTTTACCAGTCCCAACTCAGACCTAAACAGATGGAGCTATGTTAGCTGCCATTATGATCCATGAATTTTTCCAAACCTAGATTCAAGACATACCTTTCCAATAATTAGTTTTTATCTGGAAAGAACTCAGTACACACAAATTGTGTAAAAAACATTTCTTTAGCTCTTCGGAAAGAGTACAATAAAGAAAACAAACAACAAAAAAATAAAAAGAAAAGAAAAAGGGAAAATGACTTTATGGGTATTAGGACTTAGTTTACTTCTTTATTGTTAATAGGCACCTTCACATGTCCGAAAAGCAAACAGGATTAAATTCTCAATACAAGATTTGAACATGAAAAAGAACTAGATAAATGATTCAAGTTTCAAAACAGAAAAGGCAAAATTTCAACATAAGCAAGAATAACAAGATGTAAACCCACTCCTCAGGCATCTTTACACTATTGATCATGTAATTCATCAGTAAGAAAGCTGATTTAAAGATTTTTCTATAATTGAAACAATAGTCTTGTCTAATTCAAGAGGAATCAGCTCTTAGAGCAAAATTAACAAGAGTAGATCATGGCAAAACTTCAAGTTAAAGAAAAGATAGTCAAGAAAAGAAAAGGCAGAAAAAATCAAATTCAAATTTCAACATCCTTAAAAAGAAATCTAGAAACAAGCCCCCACATACTCCTGCCAATCATCTCGGCTGGTTCCCTCCAAATATCTCAAATATGCATTCAATGCATTCAATACAGCACTTGTTCCACCTCCCACTAAATTCCCTTTGCTTGTGACAAAAGCAGATTTTTGCAATCTCTTTCTCTGGGTTTGTTCAGGATTTAAATTGATCTGGTTGCTTCCTGTTGAGTTCATCGATTCCACACCTCTGATCAGAGTATTTGAGACCTGATCTACCGGACCATTTAGCAACATTTTTTCAGCAACAGTCTCCTTAATTGAAGTCCAATCCTCTTTTGATTTGCTAGGATTTCCATCCATGAATTGTTTTAAATCAGCAATCGATGGTAGAGGACCTGATACATAGTGCAATAACTACTTTTTCAAGAGAAAATAACAACAATGCAACATTACTTTTCACTAGTGACAATAATAGAAGTGTATAAGAGTCACTTTAGAGAAACTTAGGCTTATGTCTGGGAAAAAATACAAGGAATGTTTTAGAAACCAAATGAACTTACCCCAGTCCAACCCCATATCCACAGGAGGTAATCTTGGGGGGCCAAGAGGTGAGGTCATAGGCACTTGAAGCTTCATGAAGTCATGGTATGATGGAGGCAAGTCCTTTAAGTCCTAATGACATAAATAAACATAAATCAGCTAAACATCCAAGGAATTTGATTATATGAATTCAGTTATATTAATAAAACTGATTACCTTAATATCATAAAATGGAGTCTGCCACATGACAATCTCCGGGGTTCTCTCTGGAAGTGGTACTGATGCTAAAGCCTCTTGCATGGTATCTATTATCTTCCTCAGCTCATGCTCTACCTCCTCTTCAGCAAGTATAGTGGTAGCCTTCACCTGTTGCAATCCTCGGCGATGAATTCAACAAAATGAATTGATGAGTGCTTGAAGTTCTCCTCATGCCTGGACCCCTAAATATCATAGTAAGCAAACCTAATACGTGACAACCTCTTTTACAATTTCTCGTATGACATTTTCTGCACTCCCGAACCTGATCATCAAATTAGACCCCTGATCCTTCAGCGACTCTCTTAAGTCTTCCATGGCAACAAGAACCAGTTCCAGCATTTCATCAGAATAACCTGCAGAAATTATTACAAGAATCAGCATGCTTGAATTCACACACTTGCATAGTATTAAGTTATACATGATAACAACAATGCCAGTACCTCTACTCCAATCTATTAGCAATTTTCCAGTCATTTCAATTACATCCCATCTTGTTTCAGGATTATTGGACTTAAGCAACGCAGCATGCCTGATGTGGTAACAAATATGTCCTCCAAGGTGTTAACAATATACTTCCATCCAAATTATGTTCTAATATCGTGAATTGACAGCCGAAACATCAGAACTCCAGACAAAAACAGATAGATAGATAGATAGATAGATATATAGATAGGTAGATATATATATATATATATCAAGAGAGAGAGAGAGAGAGGCATTTGAGTGAATTTAACTATCTCAGTAAAAGGATAGATTTTAAGATTCCTAAGATCACAGAGATTACCAAAGCCCTTCCATATTTTTCCTTGTTGGCAGACAAAAGGGTATGTGATCTTTGAAGGAGAATTCATGCTTGAATTAAGGCCTTGATCAGAACTTACCTAACTGTATATGAGTTACCATATTATGAAAGCTATGACTGCACCTATCAAAAAAATAAAAATTAAAAAATAATTATGAAAGCTACTACAGCAGATACCAGCAGCCACCGCATTCATAGTACTGGCAAGTGTGATCAGCTAGTGGTATCCTGGTGACCAAGGTGCCTTAAGGGCACATTCTTTTTTTCATGGTACATACTCCTGACTCCTCTTATAGGAGGTGAATGCATAAAAGCAAGAGATTTGTTTAACAAAATTGTTAGCTGGAAGTTGCTGATTCATGTCTTACCACATTCTTTCTACCAACCAAAAGTACGCATTGATATATGAAACTCTGGGGTATGGCTAAGGTCTCTTAAACATGTTCCTGAAATCAAGTCATTTTAGAAAATTCTAAAATAGCTGATTTTCATTTTTTTTTTAAATACAAGCACTTTAAAAATGAAAAAAAAATCATGTTCATTCATTTGTTCTAATCGCAAGCTACTCTAAAATGGTAGCTAAACAGAAAAGGCTGAGACTGACAACAAATTATTCAGTGAAACAACTCCTATAGTGACGACAATTGTGAATATTTCCATTTTTGCTCCCACAATCTAAAATCTTGTAATGAATGTGACAATCTTGTTGGTTCATTTAAAATGCAACTCAAATTGTGATTGACTACTCCAGTTTGAAGCATTCTCTTAGAAAATAATAACAGTCCACGGTAGATACGTTCAAGTTCCTATTCTTTCTTCTTCTTCTTTTTTCTTCTCAGCAACCAAACAGATTGAAAAGCAAAGACAACTCACGAGAAAGAATCCGACGATCGAAGACGTAGAGAGGAATGACCGTCCGGTGCCGAGACGCCGCCGCCACGAGTCCAGGATGATCATCGATGCGGAGGTCCTGCTTGAACCACAGAACAGCTACGCCGTCATCTACCGAACTCGATTCCACTCCCTTGCTAGCTGCCAAAGAAAACCGGAACAGAGAACGAGGCAACCGACGTCTGTGAAAAGAGAGGAAGTTTGGAGAAGAGGAAAATGAGAGAAAACGAGAGAAAGTGAGAAGCGACATGGAAGCAAGGGTTTGAATGGACCGTGATGCCCATTCAAGCATCGATATCTAAGGCTTTTAAATCGAGTGCTTAGGGTTTCACATTGTGTGAAGAGTAGGAGATTGAACCACGATTGTGGTTGTGCTTCACTGGTGGAGTCTGGCTTTCCAGTAGGAGGGCCGCTGCTATCTTGCGCACTATGCGTAGCGGAAATTCCGAAGCTGAAGAAACTATTATCGCAACGCAAGTGATAGACCAACCAGCGGTTCGGATCATTCGGCCCATGCGGTTCGGATCATTCGGCCCATGCGGTTCGGATCAATCGTGGCCATCCGTAATGTTCAAAGTATAAACTAGGAGTGAGTATGTTTTAGTTAATCGGACTATGGCATAAAATAAATATTTATCGTCGGTTTTTTATTTATTATTTATATAAACCAAAAATTTAACTATTAATATAGTTAATCAAATTTTTTGTTAACCATTTATTCGATTAACTATATATCGGTTTTTTGGTAAATAATAATTGAAAATAAATTTACAATTCATGTCGTATATGCAAATTAATTATAATAAATTATTATATATATACAATAAAAAATACAAAGAAAAAAAAATAAATACAATTTATTTATTAGCAATCTCATGACACTTGTGTATTTATAATATATATTTATAATATATCCATAAATAATATATGAAACGCATGAGATTAAATAATTTAATCACGATTTTTTTAGTCAACTACATGTTTTAATAATTTCAATAGAGAAAATAAACAAATCCAAATACATCATAACTTATATGCTATGATTTGAATGAAAATGATAAAAGCTTGGTTTGAAAGAAAAATATAAAAATGATGTATAAAAGTGGAAAAGCCATAACTCATGTAAGTATAGAAATCTATTTTATATATATATATATATATATATATATATTGATAGGGTTTAAAAAATAGAAATGTATGGCCCATTCATAGCTTTAAGAAAAGGTAAGTTCATTGAAGCCTTGGACCTGTGCCGGCCCCGAAATGTATTTCGGTTCGTTAAGCCGAGTGATAGCGAACTGACGCAGAAAAGTCGTATCTTTGTAAATCAAACTCCGTCACAAATCGGTAGAGAGTAGGATAATTCACAATAGCATTTGATACGTAAATCAAACAAAATCTCCTGAGAATGAAGTAGGATAGTGCGATATGACTCTACAATTATCATGTGTCCCGATAGCGATAAAGGAGTGGAGAAAATCGCCGTCAATGAGAGAATCGCTACCACCATCGATTGGGAAAAGCGTATCTTTATAAATATCGGTCGCTGACCGGTGAAAGGTATGCAAAAACGTCGCCTGGCGATTGATATTTTCTCTCGAGGAGGCGAGCTTGGCGTCGGAGCGGCAGGCGAGCCCCCTCCCAGATCCTCTTTCTTTCTTGTTTTGTAGAGTCAAGCGTCAGGCCGTGGATCGGCCGTGGCGATCCATTCCGACTGGCGTTATCAACACACCGGCCGATTCAGGTTGAAAAGCGTCATCCGGTTGGCGCGTGCAGTAGGAGCAGCCGGTTATTACAAATAAAGTCGATCTCTCGATGCTTGATAGTATCGGCTTCGAACAGCGGGAACCGCTTGATCCTCAAATGATGCGGGACCCGGCCAGGGCGCGTGGGCGGTAGGCCTCGTGAGTTAGAATGATGCAAGCGACCGCGGATGAAGTGGGGCAATTCGTCTCTGACCCAGCTCGCGATAGGAGGATTCGAGCGACTCACGACCGTCTGGCGCCGTGGGAAGCGCGACAAACCGGGAGGCCCTTTGCCCCCTCGGGAAGGGCAAGCACCTCGGCCCTGCTAGAGATGCCAAGCGAGGCGGGAATCCCGGTGAGCCGGGGCACGGACCACCCAGCCCTATGGGGAGCGCAGCGAAGCCACAGCTCGGGGAGCGTCGGAAGCTTGATAGACGACCTTCACCAGCGAGGAATGGGAGGCGATCATGGGAAGCGAGAGGAGTTGGCCTCGACATGAGCTGACCACGTAAAGGAAGTCGTAAAAATTTGAGCTCCTAATTATGGACTTACAGTCGGCTGGCGAGTCTTGTTCACGGTAGGGTGCTCCACTTCCCCACCTTCCAGCCAGAGGATTAGGAATCACATAGGAAATAGAAGCGTTCGATGGTGCGAAGGATCAGTCGATCTCTTAACTTTATAAGAATCCAAATGGAGCTACATGGGTATCGGGACCACATGCGGTGCGAGCCTTAAGCTATCACGCTAAAAGGCAGGCAGTGGCTTGGTTTAACAGGCTCCCACCATCGTCAGTCTCCTCATTCAAGCGTTCGTCTCCCACTTCATTGGAGCTAGAACATCTGAAGCCAGAGTTATCACTGGCGACCATAAAGTAGAGCCGCGGGAAAGCTGGAGTCTTATGTTGGAAGGTTGATGTCGAGGTCTTTGAAGGTAGATATCTTAGACGAAGTTCACTATCAAGCATTCATATTTGGGTTAAGTGCGATCAAAATATTTGATGTTTTCCATCTCCGAAATCCCGCAGACGAACATGGGTGAGTGCTCGCTAAAGCGAAAAAGTACATAAACGGCCCGAAGAAGCCCTCATATCGAAAGAAAACGACATGAAAGAGAAGCCGGGGCCGACCGAAGCAATAGGGACGAAATACTGGGAGACAAAGAAAGCGGAGAAGTCCCGAGAAAGGCAGAAGAAGCGATCCCAGAGAAGAGGCGTGAGCATCAGAGGCACTTTAGGACCACTCGGCCGTGCGACGCGGTATTCACCTTGAGTTCACCCCAGCCGGTCGCGATGCCGCGGGTCTTACTTGGCGAGTGCGACATGAGGCGATTCAGAGATAATTAGATCCCGGATGGTCGGACCCGCGAGATAACCGCAGTATTGTGAGTTCCATAGGGACCACGGGCGCACGAGCGGATGATTGCATACAACTCGGAAGGAAATAGAATATTTGTTCGGCGGGTATCTCGTGACTTTGTAACCCTCTGAAGGTCGAGTCGGTAGCGACCACCACCACCTCGTGACGTGACTTAGCACCAACAGCCCTTAGGGGAAATCCACGTGATCTCGGGAGGATTTGCAGAAGGTGGGGAATCCAGCTCTGCTAGGAAGGCTCACTTGCGTAGCATCATGTCAAAAGGGTATTAGATCTGGCGGTGTCTAAAGCGCCTCGGCTTGACCTGACCATAACATTCTCGGACTCGGGCACGGAGGGATGCGATACCCCCACGATGATCCTTTGGTAATAAGGGCAGTTATGGCTAACAAAACAATCCACCGGGTGCTTGTTGACAATGGGAGTTTAGCCGACATCATCTTCGCGTCGGATTTTGACAGGATGGGCATCGGAAGGGAGAAGCTGGAACCCGATCGGCACCACTGCGGGGATTCTGCGGAAAGTGCTACCTTTAGGGTCAATCTGACTAGTGCTCACTTTAGGAGACCCAGGTGCTAAGCGACAACGGGCGGTGAAGTTTCTCATAGTAGATGCCCCATGCATATAACATGTTATTAGGCGAGCCGCCTGCCAGCCAGCCAGTAAAGGCCGACCCACATAACACCACATGATGATAAAAGTTTCCTACGGGTGGAGTAGGAATGGTTCGAACCGGCTGGCCGAGAGTGCTACTCGGCATCCCCATAAAGTAAGCGATACGGCAACATACTCCGTGAGACCGAGCTGTGTGTGGCAGGGTAATACCACACTGAGCCTCGCGGAAGAAATTTGGGCATATAGTTGGGCGACAACCACATTTCTGTGCCCCTGCATTGGCTCCAAGCTTGCGGAAGACCTCAGAAGCCTCCTTACCCACTTCTTGAAACAAAATAAGGATGTCTTCGCGTGGAAGCAGGAGGATATGGGAGGGATTGATCATGATAATCACTCACGGTAGCGTCGATCAAATCCTTGAAGCAGTCAGCAAGAAGGAGTTTAGCTCGGAAAGACAAAAGCAATCCAGTGCGGGAGACGGCAAGCTCCTCCGGGCGAGACGATCGAGGTGGAGTACTTTTTGAATGGTTGGCAACGTCGTGCTCGTCAGCGAAACGACAAATGGCGACTCATGACTTCGCGGCAATAGAGCATGCCCGAAGATGGTTTCCCTGCGCCCGCGGATCGACCTCGCGGTAGTGCCACGATTAGGCCATGAACTCCTCGGAGTTTCATGGATGCTTTCATCCGACTACAACCCGTATTAAATGGTGGATCTGGCGACCAAGAAAAGACCTCGTGCGTCCGGGGCGGGACTGTGCTGTCGGTAATGCCCTTTGAATTTAAAAAAGCGAGAATTTACCTACTAGGGTTGGTGAACAGGTATTCAGGAAGCAAATAGGGCATCGAAGTAGGTATATATAGATGATGTTAGTGAAATCATGTGAAACTCCACATAGCTCATCAAATAAAGCATTCAAATCTGAGTCTGACTTGAAGTTGAGTCGACTAAATGCGCTTTTGGGAAGTCTCATCCAGGAAAAATTCTTTGGTTTATAGTCGCTGTAGAAGAATTGAGGCAAATCGAACAAGATAAAAGTTGTGCTTTCAAATATGCATATAGTCAAACATAAAAGAAGTTCAACGTCTAACTGGAAGAATAGACTTGTTGGCGGAGTGTGTCAGGCCGGCGATAAATGTCAACCCTTCTTCCAAGTTCTAAAGAAAGCTTTCAATGGGATGCATTGTGAAGAAAGCGTTCTCGGCACTTGAAAAACTTGCACGAGCTCTCACGCTGTAGTGCAGGTGAGCTCCTCAGAGGGAACTCCTTGCTACGTACACAGCGTTTGATTTCCACCGACCGGCGGAGCCAACATCGAAGGCCGGGTGATGCGACATCGATCTACCAATCTGGCCGTACGAGAAGGCGAGAGGAAGGTATCGAGGATGGAGAAACTAATCTGGCGTTGTGCAGCCACGGCTCGCCCTTGCTTTCAGCTCATGCCGAAGTCGAATACCCAGTGAAGCAAGTGCTACACAAGCCGAGAGACCCTCGGGAAGGTGATGAAGTGAGGGCCTTAGAGTTGGCCCGAGTTGACATCGAGATATAAACGAAAACTACGATAAAGAGGCCGAGGTCTTGTGATTAGTCATGAGTTGCAGAGCGAGCTGAAGTCTGTGACGGCATGAGCCTCCCATTTTGGAAGGCTGCCCAGGCAGGCGACGATGCTCAGAGGGCGGTGCGAACTAGTCGACCGTCCGAAGAATAGATATCGATGTGCGCTCGGTTGGGTTCGAGCCTCAACGGCGGTAGAGTATGATGTGTCGTCAGCGGACTCCTTCGCCCATTCAATGGAAGTTGACCCGACTTGAAGGGTATCACGGCGACTCCCGAGTTGGTAGTAAGCGAATAGAAGACACCTCTGAGGCAAGGTGAAAAATGATCTTATACCTCAAAGGTACGGGAATTACTTGAGAGTTCTTGCTGATTCGAGTGGGCTGCTTACCCGGGCGAGAGGAATTCAGAGCATATGCCTAGCAAAGCGGCATGACCTGAGAGATCTCGGCAGACTAGCATGTGAGGGCACCTTGCGGGGAGCCCTCATGAATTTCTATGACCGAGGAGATCTCCCTGTGTGCATGATGGCTGGATGGACGTTGGAGGCCCATTTAATAGAGGGCTGGCACGACTTGAAGAGGCTTCTAAGCTTAGGACGGGGTCGGCCAGTTTGCTAGTCATCGGAGACCTTTACCAAGCGGGTTTTTCCGCACCCATCCTCGGGGTGCGCCCGCGGGGGAAAGGCAGCCAGGCTACGTCTTGAGAATGCACATGAAGACAGTATCTGAAATCCACATCAGAGCTCGGGCGTTGGCGGGGAAAACCTTAAGACAAGGATCTTGCGGCTATTAACAAGAGATGCGACATAACTAGTCAGGAAATGCAAAATTTGTCAGGAGCACGCCAAAATCTCTCACCTCCCGTCCGAGCCATTGGCGTCGGTCACAAGCCCATAGCCACTCGGTAGTGGGGGTTGGGACGTAATGGGACCTTTGCCCGTTGGAGCAGACGTGCCCAATTTATCATCATAAGCGGTGAATTATTTCACCAAATGGGCGGCTTGAACCTTTGGCTACTATCACAAAAGCAGAAGATACCTGACCGTTTGAGCGTTCCATGTGTTTGTAGGTTTGATATCCCGAGCTTTGGTGTCGAACGGTGAACAATTCGATAACTTAGCAAGTTCGAGGGATTTTTGTGTCGAGCTCGGATCAAGAACTACTACTCGTCCCCAACTCATCCGCAATCTAATGGGCAAGCAGAAGTCACCATAAAAACCCTTAAAACAGCGTTGAAGACCAAATTAGAAGATCTTAAAGGTAAATGGGTAGAATACCTCCCACAGGGTGTTATGGCATCTGGGAACTCGATGCAAGTGCGCAACTGAAACCCATTCGCTCGCTTTTGTATAGGCGATGGCCTGTGAATCGGATTAAAGTCCCCGGATCGGGTAGCAAGCGTGGAACATAACGAAGAAGCTCTCCGCCTAAACACGGACCTCTAGATAAACGTGATTTGGGTCTAAGCGTCTGACCTGCCAAAGGAAAATGACGAGTACTACGACGAAAAGTCAAACCGGGAGTTACAAGCACATGGCCTCTAGTCTTCAAAAGCTCTGCAACGTGGAAAAATCCAACACATGGAAAAGCCACAAAGGGGCCCCAGGGGCCCCTATATATAGCTCTCGCGTCATCGGTGTGAACTCAGACGGAAGAAAAGAAAAGGATTCTACCTCATTCTTGGAACGCTGAGCACCTTAAGTGTTTTTATCAGTAGACTTCGGATTGTAATCTTTAATAAAGTATCATCAGTTTTCAGATGACGGTCTGTGTGTTTGTCGATTACTTTGTTTAATATCCTCATAAATCAAAAAGCAGGGCATCTCGGTGAGAGAAAACAAAACCGGCTCGACGGAGATGAGCAGAAAGTTACACACATCAGTCTGAGAAATTCATGCTTCAAAAAAAAAAAAAAGAAAATTTTCTTATTCCAATGAGAGATCTGATTGATTACAATCGACGGTGTCATCCTTGCATCTCGGGGGAATAATGGTATAGCCGAGTTCCTACGACAGGAAAATCTCGAGAAAGAGAAAGGGAGAGGGGGAAAGAGAGGAAGAGAGAGTGCGAAACGAGAGGGGAAGGAGAAGGAAAGGAGAAGAGAAAGAGAGAAAGAGGAAAGAAGAGAAGGAAGAAGAGGAGAAAATGGAGAAAAGCCGGTACTAAAATTTCTTTGCTCTCCCGGGCCGCGTTCTGCACGAGTGAGGAATAACCTGACTCAGCCAAGGGGAGGCGGAAAACACAGCTCTGAAGACGAGGGCCGTGAGCCAGAGACGTGACCGAGAGATCTGGGTGGGACCCTGTGAGAGACAATCAGACCTTGTGCTTAAATCATGTGGATTGGGTTGCGCCCAAGGGAAGAAGGTTCAAAGAGTATGAGCTCCATAGCGGAGTCGCCACGTTATAAGGAGAATTGTTCGAAGCGCTCGAGAAAATCGCACGATCGTTTCCAATTCTCCATAAACGGCATTAAAGGCAGCCGCATCTTTCCAAGAAGTGGAAGTCAACGTACACTCGTGACTGATTTGAAGAGCTTCGGTGATAAGACCAGTAGCAGGCTGCGAGCCCCGATGGCTTCGAGGTAGAATAGCCGGAGCCTCATTGCTTCGGTTTGAAACTCAAGCGCTCGAAAGGCCGCTATAGCGCGAGCGGTTCGGCTCGGGCGGATGTACGTGGGCCTCAGCGGCTCAATTCGAGTTCAGCGCTTTGAGGAAGGCCTGTATAGCCGCGAAGCCGGTTCGGCTGGCGGTCGGCCCGTGACCTTAGTGGCGCTGATTTTGAAGAGCTTCCGGTACCTTCGGATAGAGCCGTATAAGCGTAGAGCGATGGCGCTTCGATGAGTGCCCATGGGCCTCGGCATTTCGGTTGAAGCTCGGCCCACGCACCGAGGAAGAGCCATATAGGCTGGCGGCCCGGTTCGGCTGACGGAGTAGCCAGTAAAACCTCGACTCGATTTCGGCTCGGCTACTTTCGGGGAAAGACCACGTATAGCGGGTAGAGCGGTTCGGCTTTCGAGCGGTCGGCCCGTGAAGCGGCGACCCGGTTTTTGAAGAGCTGTTTGCTCGGATGAGGCCATATAGTCGCGAGCTATTGCTTCGAGCGAATCAACCCATGAAGCCTTAACGGCTGATTTGAAAACTGGCCCCTTTCGAGAAAAGCCATATAGCGCGAGCGATTCGGCTTTCGAGCGAATTAGCCCATGGAGCCTCAGCGGCTGATTCGAAAAGTTCTTTGCTGAGAAAGGCCATATAGCGTAGACGGTTGCTTCGAAGCGAATTAGCCATTGAGCCTCGGCTTCGGTTTTGAAACTCGACTACTCGAAGAGCCATATAGCGCGAGCTGGATTGAGTGCAGGCTGTTAGCCGGAGCCTTAGCGGCTCGGTTCGAAGAACTCGGTACGCTCGAGATGAGGCCATATAGCCGCGGCGTGCTTCGGCGGTCGGTATGAAGCCTCGGTGGCTGATTACAAAAGAGCTCGGTACGCTCGGATAGACCATATAGCGCGAGCGGTAACCGAAGCATATCAGCCATGAAGCCTCGTGGCTCGGTTGAAGAGCTCAATTGCTCCGAAGCCATATAGCCGTGAGCGAGTTCAACGGCGATTAGCCCATGGAGCCTGTGCTTCGGTTTGACTGGCGCACCGAGAAAAGACCATATAGCGCGAGCGGTTCGGCTCAAGCGGATCAGCGTAAAGCCTCAGCGGCGATTTTGAAACCGGTACCGAATGAGAGCCATATAACGCGAGCATTAGCGCCGACGGGCCGACCCATGAAGCACCGGCGGCACCGATTTGAAAAACTGGCGCACCGAGGAAAGGTAAAATAACCCGCGAGCGATTCAGCGCAGGCGAATTATGGAGCCTCGGCGGCTTCGATTTGAAAGAGCTCATTGCTCGGAAAGAGCCGTATAACCGTGAAGCCGGTTCGGCTTCGAGCGGTCGGCCCGTAAGCTTGGCGACCCCGTTTTGAAGAGCTGGTACGCCGAATGAGGCGTATAGTCGCGAGCTGGTAGCTTCAGCGAATCAGCCCATAGTATGCGACCGGTTCGAAGAAGCTGGCGCCGGAAAGAAGCCACGCCTGCCGAGCGATTCGGCTTCGAGCGGTGCCTAGAGCCTCGGCGGCTGATTTGAAAACTCGTGGCCCGCTCGAAGGCCATATAGGCTGCGAGCGATTCGGCAGGCGAATTAGCCCATGGAGCATAGCGGCTGGTTGAAAACTGTTGCCGGAAAGGCGTATAGCGCGAGCGATTGGCTTCGGTTGTATTAGCCGAGAGCCTCGGCTTCGGTTGAAGAAGCTGGCTGCGCTTGGAAAGGCCATATAACGCATAAAAGCGATTCGGCTTCGGCGAATAACCCACGGCGGGCCTCGGTAGCTCGGTTTTGAAGGCTGGCTGCGCGGAAAACCGCTATAGCCCTGGCGGTTATTTCAGCGATTAACCGAGCCTTAGCGACTCAATTTTGAAAAGCTATTTGCTCGAAAACCTCTGACCTTAGAAACCAGTAAGCAGGTAGATGCCCATGGAGCCTCGACCTTTCGATTTCGAAGAGATCATTTGCTCGAGGAAAAGACCATATAAGCCGTGAAACGGTCGACTGAGCAGTGTATGGAGCCGGCGGCTCGGTTCTGCGAGCAGTAACTTAGATCGGCGTGGCGACCGAGGCGAATGACTGGATCCGAGGTATAAACATCTCGGAAGGTGGAATAGCCCAGGAGCCAGTCCATCTCGGGCATATTGGCCCATGAAGCCTCGGCAACCTGGTTCTGAAGAACAATTGCTAAAGCAAAGGCCGCCTGTATGGGTCAAGTGTCGAAGAAAGAAGCGACATTAAAAAAAAAAAAAAAAGGCGAGGGGATAGAAAATGGGGTATTCATTGAGAACGACATCACATATATCTGGGGTTCGAAGCCCGACGTAAAAAAAACAAACAAAACAAAAAAAACAAACAACCAAAGCTATTTGGGGAAGGAGTTGGTGATCGAGAAGAGGAGCGGGGAGGCAAGGAAGGGGCGGGCATCGGCCGAGTGTTTGAACATAGCCCAGGCTTGATCGACGGAAGGGGACTCTTAGCCTCCTGGAGTCACAGGGGATATCAAAGTTAAGATCAGGCAGGGTAGGCATTGAAGCCTTCTCCCCAAGGCAAGCCATCCAGGCCCCATTGATGCGGGCCTCCTCAGACTAGCTATGGCTGAGTCCCTTTGAACAACCGGTTTCTTTTATACGAAGGTCCCTCGCGACCCGGCTGGCACTCCTCGTCGGGCGTTCAATGGGCTCCTGGCCTCGGAAGCTTGCGACGGGCTCCACGTCTAGCGTGGCGCAGTATTCGCGGCTGGGTCTCTGGCGGCGCGTGGCTCTTCCTGTGCAGAGACCGTTGCAGGACGTTGCGGCTCATCACGACACGAGAAGCGCCGATCTGGGCGGCTGTGGTCCTGGCCGCAGCCCAGGTCATCTGGCGACGTAGCCCATCCCACGACTCTTGGCTTCGCCCTGGCCACTCTTAGCCATCTCGGACCTTTTCTTCCCTGCACTGCTGGCTGTGTGGTTGGCCGTATGCCTCGAATCGGACTTAAGCTTCATGGCCTCACTCCCCGTCTATATTCGCATCCCGATCTCGTGAAATCGACTTCGCTTCAAAAATGAAAGCGACCACCCTACATTTTTATCGACTCTGGCGGCTTTGGCGTGGCTACGTTGATCGGCCACTTGCGAAACTCTTCATATGGGTAGCCACGTCGACACCCCAGCGTAAATAAACATCGACCGAATGAGAATCGAACACGCAGCAAAGACACGGGAACTTCTGAAGGCGCAGCGAGGATGAGCGAGAGCTTCTCAGCCAGGCGGGCACGATCTGCCAGATCAAATCACGAGAGATGGGCGAGACCGGCGCGGCCACTGCAAGCGCTCGGCGTGAAGAAGCGAAAGTCCCGTCTCGTGGCGGAACACGCGTGCACGCCTCCCGAGAGGGGCTCGGCGCTGTAGCGGAGGACTCAAAGCGGTATAGGCACCCAACCCTCCAGAGGCTCGTGACCCTCACAGAGAATCTTTGGCACTGGCATAGCGAGCAGAGTTTGTGAGCTTGGGACGCTAGGAACCTCGGTCGGAGCGACACTTGCCCTGCGGCTCGGGCATGGGTAGAAGGTGATGATGAGGGTGCGTTCCTGACCTCGGGACTTTACTGGCCAGGACTGACCGCTCGAGTCAGAAGTTTTCCGCTTCACACTGCGAGACCTCGGGACGGCGTCTCTGCCGAGCAGGCTCTCCCTTAGTGGGCTTGACGACGGGCTCGTCGTGAGAGGAACTTCGCAGCGGAGGATAGAGGCTCAAGTAAGCGGGACGGGGAGGACCTCGAACTGAAGATAGGGATATCCAACTTTGATAAGTTAGAATGTAAAGCGTACGGAAGACACTTGGCCAGCCTCCGCTGCGACCTCGTCTTTGAAGAGATCGGTGAATACAGAAAAACACACGACGATACCAAGATTGGGACGCCACATAACTTACAGTAGGCAAGACTAGCAGGAAGCAAAGCTCCCGTAGATTCTCAGGAGTGGTCCAGCCAGCCGAGACGCCCAGTGTGTCTTCCTTGTTAAGGGGGTCGTACTCCCAACTGCGACCACTAACAAAGAAGTAACTCTCTTTCCAAAATTTATGGGAAGATGGGAGATCCGAGATGATCGGACGCACGCTAGATAGATAAAGAAAGGCACCAGCGGCTTCCTTCACTAAAGAGTCGAGAGCGAGCTATATTGGGAACACCAAGCCCCCTGTCCCTAAAAAACCAACGGCCCAATAAAATACCCGAGAAGTAGGCGAAAGTTGAAAGGGGAAATGAGCGTTGAAATGTTGCAAGACCCTTTTATAAAGAGGTGGCAGAAACTTGAGGCCATTGTGAAAAACCACCTCGAAGAAGCACACCATCTTAGGCACTTGGACCACATAGGAGTCAAAATGTCGAGACACCGAACACAGACACCAAAAAGAGAGCTTATAACGCCTGGTAAAGGAACATATAAAGGCTCAAACTTTCTTAGGGTCCCCCACCACCCGGGGCATTCGCACGGCGACTTGGTTGTTCAGGGGTTATCCTTATCAGTTCCCAGCATCTCACTGCCCTTCCTGTCAAGCTTCCTGTCACTTAGCCAGACCTGTCCTCTCTTCTCTGCAGAAAATAGGCTCCCCGAACTCATAAAGTACTGGTAAGCAAAACCTAACAGTAAACCTGCGTCTACCGCACAACCACCACTCGAAGACACCGAAGGAGAAAGACACACACAGGTCAGGGAATAAGCGAAAAGGCTACCACCGAAGCGAGTATCACAAAAAACGCGAAAAGTGGATGAGAGGTGACGAATGAAGCCGAACTGTGAAGTAAAGCTTTAATACGAGGGGTGATTAGTGCCACGATGGGTGTCGGAATCAACAATATTTGTAACCTAAATTCCTACTGTCGTAGCAAAGCTACTGCAGTATAGTGGCTTTAGGGTCGAACTCAAGGATGGGTTTTCTTCGCACAAATGACTTACAGTGAGGTTCAAAATGGTGAATTCCAATTTGGATTTTAAGGTTTGGTAAAAACAGTGGGTTGAATTGTTTGGAAACTGAAAATAAAATAAGTAAAAATATAAAAGAGAACTCCTTGAAGTGTTAGGTCACTTTGGGGGTTAGTTCTAGAACGTAGAGGTTTCCCGGTCCTTACCAGCGTTGGGGAAGATGACCTATAGTCATTTCTCGAACCGGATCTTCATTTAGCTATAAAAATTGACCCTTAATAAATATCCTTTAAAAAATCGCATCCGGTGGCCATCAGTGCTCTCGGTCATTAAAACACAAATCACCTTGACTCATCTTACAATGGATCATAAATGATAACTAACAAACATCAATGGATCTAACATTAAGCATCGATGAGCCCCAGTGCAGTAATAACCATTGAGTGACTCAAAGGGATGAAAACCTAAAGTTAAACGGGAGAAGCGGTGATGGCGGTGGATATAACGATGAAAAAACATGGAGCCCTCGGCATGCCTGGGATCTTGCTTGATAGCCTCCCGGCTTGAGGAGGAAAGGGTTTAACCACTCATCCTCAAAATTTTGTGTCCTTGGAGGTGTTTGGCAACCAAGAAAGGGGAGAAAATGAGAGAAAGTGGAGAAAATGAAGCGAGGAGAAAAGGCGAGGAGAAGTTTGAAAGCCTTCCCCAATTTAAAAATGAAAATTGCACTAGTGCTTGGCACCAAGTGGCTATGTGACCTCATACCAAAATACCAAAAAAACCAAAAGAAAGTACTATTACGATGGGGCAAAACGGGAGAGAAAACCAAAAGTTACAAAGGAAAGTCCAAAATGTCGAGCGGGATGAGCGGTGGGCGCGGGGAAGGCAATTTACATGGCAGTGCGAGAAGTTTTACGCTGCTGTGGTGCAAAATTCTTTGCTTCTCTTCTTTCTGCCTTACGCTCCTTCAACCATGATTGAGTGCTATGATGAGTTTGACTCGAGATTCTTGCGTTAGCGGACAGAGCTGTGATCTTGGCATTGTAGCTTGCAAAGCATAAAATTGAATTACAAAATGCGGCTTGATAGAATAACTTAGGGACCTTAATGTGCAAATCAGGTTAGTCGGTTGAATTAGTACACAAAAGTGTACTCAAAACACAATAAAGCGGACTCAAATAGCACTTTGAGCACTAATCACACCCCAAACCTACACATTGCTAGTCCCTTAGCAATGAAAAGAAGAGCATAAAACAATAACAAAATGATGTTTCCCAAAAAATGGTATTTCAAAAAGGTTGAATGGTAATGCCTGGCCCTCGATGAGAATCACTATTACTTGATAACTATCTCGAGAAAATGAATGTCTTGCAAAATTGAGTATCCAAAAGAACTACCTTCTTGGTGAATCAACCGAGACTTCACAAAACCTAAGTGTTTTGTTTGATCAGGTTCTCAACAATAAAGCGTCGAACTGCACTCCTCTAACCAAGCTCGCTACTTAGGACACTAACCAACCTAAATAGATCAGGACCCACTCTTGTTCCACAACTCTTTTGTGTTGTAAAGGAGTGCGATGTTGAGAATCCGACCTCGCAAAGTCCGTGCTTGGGGATCCATGATGACTCCCAACTTGATTAAGGCTTAGAGAATCAAGTCATAAGGATCTTTCGACCACTAACTCTTCGGAGTTTCACAGGACTCCTAATGATTTGAAACTCCAGGCACACAGCTCGCTAAACTCCCACCCACGTCCACCCGTGTGTGAAGCACTAGTCGGTGGCTCCCAACTTGATTGGCAGGGCGCAGGGTTCTAAGACTTTCGCCGTTTACCCCTCGGACCGTGCTTTCGAGGTTTCAAAGCTGACGTTACAAATTTCTTCTTTTCTTTTTCTTTTCTTTTTCTTTTTTTGTTTTTGTTTTCTACCTTTTTATTTTGGAAGACTCATTGGCCTTCTTTTCATGGGGTTCCTTAACCTATTAAAGGTAGTCAACAGAACTAGGGTAGGTTTTGCAAAGTTTAGGAGGTTAGGCAGTTCTTCAGCCTATTGTTGAAACCTAATGTGATAGTGAGTGGTTAGCTAGAGGTGGAAGAAAAAGTTAGAAAGCAACAAGAATTCAACTAATCATCCACTCAACTAGGCATGGCATCAATCTAACATCAACAGGATAAGACAAAGTTTCAATTTTCTAACTTGCAGGTTAGGCAAAAAAAAAAAAAAAATGGGTGCAATTTGAATTGAAAAAGTAAGTTGTATAGTATACTTATTCACAAAAGAGAAAACCGACAAGCGTAGCTAAGCATACGAATGGGCTTGCTCAAAATAGTAACAAAAACATAAATAATGCCACTTCCTTTGCTAACTCTCCCCCCAACCAAATGTCACATTTTCCGTAATGGGGCTTGGATTGAAAAGTTAGAGAAGGAAGTATTACCTCCTTGATGAGATGTACCCATTTTTGGATAGGAAGACCCATGAAACTTTCACCAAATACATATCACTCAACTGAAACTGGAAATAAACAAGTTAGGAGAAGAAAAAGAGGAAAAAAGTGACCGAGTTAGAGGTTTTGATACCTTCATAATAATTTTAAAGTGTTCTTTCTGGCTATATTTGAATTTTACGCTCTGCAAGAGCACAAACGATACAAAGAAGTAACAGGTTAGGATGAAAAAGTTATGATCAAAACAAAATGAAATGCAAAATTAGCACACCCAGTGCAGTACTATTTTTATTTTTTGAGAAAAGCAAATAACAAATTATTTTTTTAGGTGAAAACAAAATAATAATAATAAATTTATATATATATATATATATATATATATATATATATATATATATATATATATATATATATATATATATGAAATAAGTGCAGCAGTACGAGAATTTCGCAATAGCGTGCGAAATTTGTGATAACGTCATGAGAATTTCGCAGTAGCATGCGAAAATTTCGCTTCTCAGTGAAAAACCTATCCTACAACATCTACTTCAAAACTTAAGCATCCTCTGCTTCAAAACTTCAGCACGGAACTGAAAAAATAAACACAAGAAAAATATAAAAAAATACATAAAAATGAAAAATAAGCTAGAAACAAAGATTAACTTAGAATTAGAGAAAATCTAAAGAGAAAAACTAAATAAATCGAAATAAAATAAAATAAAACAAGAAAATCAAAATAAAAAATTAGGGGAAATTGAGACCCCCCCAAAACCAGTTTCTCAAGCCTTTGGAGGCTGTTGAAACTAGTGGAGCTTTATTAAATGCAGGAGTCAGAGTGCTCACATGGACGACACCAAGGCCATCCGCTATGCCACGTGGTGTGACGGTGCTAATGTCTTGATGTAGTGGCAAAGGTGCTTGTCAGGTACTGGCTTTGCAAATATTGAATGGGCGGCAAGGTGGGATGACCTTAGCTTCAGCAGCAGGAATTTTGGGTTGGGATTGTGATGCAGGTGAAGGCAGTATGTAGACTGAGTCAGTAGGGGGCAGGGGTAAATTGTGTTCTTGTTGTTCTTCCACTGCTTCCTCCTCAGTCAACATTGGGGAGGTTTCTTCTTTTTTTTGTTTACATTGCTCCTCCACTATGGTGTCAATCAGGCACTCTTCTTCTCGATTCACTTCCTCTTGGTGAACATGATACTGATTGGTGAGCCTTGAAATGGAGTACTGCAGGTTGTCAAATTTATGCTCCATTTCACTTTGAAGTCTATCAATTCTCTTGTTCACATTTTTCCGTAGTGTCAGTGCTAGGCTTAATTGAGCATGATTGTCAGCCTGGCTCTTGGCAGAATCTGCTAGCTTGGTAAGGTCCAGAATGGCGTGTTAAACTAGAGAGATCGACTGTGGTGGTTGAGGCTGAGGAGTTGAAGCATATTGTGGATGTGGAGGAGGTGCATATTGTGTAGGTTGTGGTCCCCATGAGAGGTTTAGGTGGTTCCTCCAACTAGGTTTGTAAGAATTTCCATATGGTCTGCGTTTGTTGGAGGCATTTTTGCATGAACTGCACTCATCCATGGAGGGGTTTCTATAGTCCCTTGTGGACTTATATGCATTGAATTTCTCTCAAAGACTCTTGACACTCTTTGTTCTACTCTAGATATTCCATTGGCCTTATTAATTTCAATTTCAATATTGAGGCTCTTGAAGAGCTCTTGAAACTTTGAATTAACAGCAGCCTATGAAATTTTTTTATCCACTGGAAAATGTACTCCTGCACCACGAATAAAGAAAACACAAAATAAGGAAAAGGAGACAAACAATTCTACCCAAAAGGGGTAATGTTAACTAAAAAAAAATAAACAGGGGAGCAAAATTGACAAGCGCCGGAAGCGGTATGAGGAAAACAAGAAAATTTATGGATCGCAGTGGGGATGCAAGGGTGTTCGTATACTTTAGTCAGAGTGCACTTAGACTTAAATAAGACGGCATTTTGTTTGAGTGGTGCCATAGTGGTGTCAGGAATCAACAATATTTGTAACCTAAATTCCTCTTCTTGAGTAGCAAACTCTTTGTGAGTATATGTCTTCAGGGTCGAACTCAAGGATGAGTTTCTTCACTGGAAATGACTTCACAGTGAGGTTAAATGGTGAGATTCAATTTGGATTTTAAGGTTTTATTAAACGAGTCGTTGAATTGTTTAGAAAGCGAAAGAAATAAAATAAGTAAAAATATAAAGAACTCAGCAGTTAGTCAGGGTTGGATTCTAAGGGCAATTGAGGGTTTCGAGGGTCTTTGTAGTGTTGGGGAAAGATATTAATAATTGTTTTTCGAACCGGATGTATTTAGCTATAAAAATTGACCCTTAATAAATATCCTTTAAAAAATGACATCCAGTGGCCGTGGTATCGATCATTAAACACAAATCACGCCGACTCATCTTGCAATGGATCATAAATGATAACTAACAAACATCGATGGATCTAACATTAAGCATCCAATGAGCTAAAGATTACCAGTAATAACCATTCAAAGGTGACTTCGAAAGGATGAAAACTGAGATTAAGCAGGGAGAAACCGGTGATGGCGGTGGATACTGCGTGGCAAACATGGAGCCCTCGAAGCATGCCTCGGATGCACTTTGATGTCTCCACAGCTTGAGGAGGAAGGGTTTTAATACATTCATCCTCCAAGTTGTATCCTTGGAGGGTGTTTGGCAACAGAAAAGGAGAGAGAAAAGCAGAGAGAAAGTGGAAAATGAAGCGGGAGAAAAAAGGCGGGGTAGCTTCCCAAAAGGCTATAAAATGAAAGAGAGTACTTTGATTAACGGCTTGGGGCCTTTTATAGCCAACCCTTCATACAAAATACCAAAAAAACCAAAAGAAAATACTATTACAATGGGGCAAAACGGGAAGAAAACCAAAAAGTTACAAAGGAAAGTCAAAATTTCAAAGGCAGGATGAACAGTGGCGCAGGGAAGGCAATTTATACTGGTGCGAAATTCTGCCTTCTCTTCTTTCTGCATACGCTCCTGCTTTTTCCTTAGATTCTGTCCTTCTTTCATCCGTTCACGATCTTACCCAATGAGTTTGACTCGGAATTCTTAGTGCTTGGACCGACTTCGACAATCTTGGCATTAATGGCTTGCAAAAAACTATAAAATTAACCACAAAATACGTCCCGATGAATAAGGACCAATATGCAAATGGTTAATTAGGTTGATTAAGTACTGCAAAAAAAGTGCTCAAAACCTGCAATAAATAGGACTCAAAATAAGCACTTTTGAGGCACTAATCACCTCTGACACCATGAGATGACTGAAAAACAGTATCATATCAAATCAAACCGAATCATCATTAAGAGGAAGTAGGATAATTCGATAACTGAACATCCTTTATAAATCCAAACCAAATTTCATGGAAATGAGGAAGTAGGATAATTCTCAATATGACTCCTAATTATCCTTATTAATATGATACATTAAGGCGAGAAAATCCCAAATCGATGAGAAGAATCCTTTACCACCGTCGATTGGGAAAACATATGTTATAAATACCAGTACCATTAGGTGAAAGTCTGTATTATTATCTAGCAGATTGGTCTTTCAGGGAGGAGTGGGGCTTGAGCATCGAGGCGGTAATGGGCGAGCCTCGCGTCCTCTTTTCTTCGGTTTTGCGAGAGAGAGTCAGCGTCGAGCGACGGGCCAGAAGCTCGCCCAACCCCGATTCAGCTTCGGCAGCGTTATCAACCTTGGCTTCCAGACCGATTCTGAGTTGAAAAAATATATACTATATATATATATATATATATATATACTCTCTCATATATATATATAACTCTCTTATATATATATACCATATATATATATATTTTAGTTATTAAAAATCACGGTTTTTGTATTTTGTAAATCAAAACCTAAATGAAAGCAAGAGATTTTTGTAAAATAAAGAGCAACCAAACCGATTAATGAATTATTATATTTTTCGGTTTGGTTTTTTAAATCAGGACCGATTTCTTAGGTTTTTACATGGCATGGCAGATGATGTTCAATGAATAAATAAATATTGTTGAAAGAAGACATGTCATTGACAATACTTTTTAAAAAGTTTTGTAGGCTAAAACGTTTTTGACTGAAAAATCGTTTTAGATATTTTGAAAAATATTTTGAAATTTTTTTAAAAATAACACTGCGTGTTTTGAAGCACTTGGGAGGTGTTTTCAAAAGCGCTTTAAAGTTTTATATTCCTAAATACATATTTATTTATCCTTAAAATATCTATTTATTTATTTAAAATCAAATAATATGATATACTTTTAATCGATATGAAATTCGTATTTTTATAAAATTTTCTGTCTGTAAAATCTTCATTCTAAAAATAATTATTTTAAGTTTTTATTAACACAAATATTTACTAAGTTATTCATTAATTCAAATCTATCTTTTAAATATTTTTCTAATCATACAAATAATTATTTTATATTTTATTAAAATGTTTGTATGTTTATTCATTAATTCAAATATTTTTGTAAATATTTTAAAAAAAATAATGATAATAAAAATAATTATTTTGGATTTTTATTAATACAAATATCTATATATGTCTATTTATTAATTCAAACATTTGTGTAAATATTTTTATATTTTTTATAATCATAAAATAGTTATTTTAGGTTGTATTAATATAAATTTTTAAATGTATTTATCTATTTTTGTAATAAATTTTTTGATTTATTATGATATCTTATTTTGTAATTAATTTTTAAATGTCATTTTTAATAATTTTAATGATATAAAAGTGTTTTTATACATATGAACATATAAAAAACACTTTTATAATCACTTTTTTATATTCCTATAAAAACGTTTTCAACAGAAGCATTGAGAAAGAGTTTTTGCTAGAAATGATGTTACGAGAAGTTATGTCAAACTGGCCCTAAATATTGTCCAATTTTTGCTCAATGGGCACACAATCATCTGAATATTGTCAATTTTGTCCCGAATGAGCACTCTTGGCTTTAAAAAACATATACTAAGTTTAAGAAAAACTCGTATTTATATAAAGTCAAAAACTTTGATAGGAAAACGTTATATCATATAACATAGCATATGGGCAAGATTGTTCTTAATATCTACCTCAACTTCGTTTTATTCTTCTAATTGTTTAGATTTTTTTTTCTTATTTTTAAATTATATTTAATATAAATATATCTTATAACTAAATATTTAAAATTTTAGGTTATGTTTTGTTCTTGAAATTTTTGAGGGAAAAAGTAAGAAAAAAAAATAAGGAGGAAAAGTGAAAAGAAAAAATATGAAGAAAAATAAAAATAGAGTTAAATATGACATATTATTTTTATTTATTATTTAAAACTAATTTTATTTATTTTAACTCATTTCTATAAGAGTTAAATAATTTAAGAATAGATAAGTTTTTTTAAAAAAAAATTTATATTTGATTTTCTTTAATATTTTTCATTAGATAATCAAATATAAAAAAATTATTATTATTTTTTTCTTTTATTAGTACTTTCCAAAAACCAAACACAACATTTAAAAAGGTTCATATCGAAGATAGATCCTCCATGCATAGAACTATGGGCTTTAATGAATGTTTTTTGGTTGATGGCATGAGATTCTTTATTGGGGATGATGTTTACATGGCATGAATCAATCAAAAGGAGGAAAATAGAAGCCCAAATTTTAAAATCATCCAAATATGTTGACTCCAACAAAATAGCAAACATGTGTGGAATAATGCTTGTCAGCATTTGAACCAAAATCTCTCATGTGAGGCCATTCTGCGCTTATGAGGAGAAAATGTAATCACCTTATCGAATGAGCAAAAAATCAAAAATCCTAAATCTTCGTTTGGATCACCAAGCAAGGAGATATAAATATTCAAAATACAATCTTTGTTAAACCCTAAAATCAAAATCAAAACCTAAAAACCCTTTCATCACCCTCTACTCTTCCTTGAAACTGTGAAGCGATGAGAAGAAGCATTCAAGAAGAAATTCTAGGCCTTACTGTGGCTTCAACCTGCTTGCAAATCAAGGTCCATCTTTGGAGCACATCTGACTTTAGTGAAATGAAGAAAGCGACCTGCATCATGCATCCATGTGGTTGTTTGATTTCCTTAAATCGCTAGTGCGGGAAGAATGTATGATGGTTGTTTGATTCTTGGGTGGTGTTTATTGCTATTGGTTGTGAAATTTTTTTTGATTTTTTGGTTTTAAACTCTTGTTGAAAGGAAAGTCAGTCTTATAGTATGAATGAGAATGTTTTTGTAAGGTTGATGGAAACAATTATATGGATTTGTTGATGTTGTGGTAAATGCGGTAGGAGGTGTTAAAGAAATTTCTAAGGTATCCTGTTTATATCACTTGTTAATAGATCTTATATTCATTACTAAAACACATCTTCACTACTTTGATATTCATTTGCTATATGAATTGATACCGATCTTAAATCAATTAATGAAGTCCATGATACATAACATAGTATAAAGGAAACCATAATGGGATCATGATAATGAGATTCCTATCATGTGTAATTATGTCAGTATTTAAATCATACCTGGTCATAGAATCAATAAGATTGGACATTATTGATCCGGATAGACTAGCATATGTTATACTTCTTGATTGAATCATATGATAATGATCATAAGCTATAATCATGGGTGATTAAATTGTCTTATAAGTCAATTCCTTAGAATTCTTTCAGAGACAATCATATGGATTATCTATTCAAATGTAGATGATAAATCTCATCATAGTTGTGGCGCCCAAGTGACCTTAGTCGACTGGATTGAAATACCCAGTAGATATTGTATATATGATACCCACATTGTACATAATCTGTATTGGATCCATTCATGAGTCTAGATAATTTATACCTACCACGACACAAATTGTGGCTGAGGTCACTTTCACGTGGATATCTGCGTGTCTCATTTACCTAACTGTCAAATCTCATTCTCTTGGGATCTAGTTTAACCATTCAATAAACTTTTGTATAGTTTCAAAACATATTCTTGTATTTAATTACAACTCTAATATTACATACAGGCATATGCCAAAATAGTTATTTCAAGTACACAAAAGAACTTCCTTCTAGCCACGGTCGGCTCTCTTCAACCTCTCATTTGATGAAATTAAGTCATAAAGTGTATAACACTTTTGTTTTCCATAAAATGTGAGCCACGACCAGCCAGAGACTCCTATGAATATTACCCCTAAAATGCATTCTATTGACTAGTTGGACACATTCACACACACACACACACACACACACACACACACACACACATATATATATATATATATATATATATATATATATATATATATATATATATATATATATATATATATATATATATGTAAACACATTTCAACCTCTAGTGATGTGTTCTAATGGAATACATATGTACCATAATGGATGATCTCTATAAATGCATGAAAATGAGTCATTACAAACTCCCATCACACGGCGTAGCCAATGTATAATAGCATCATCGTCTATGAATTTCATCTAATGATCACTGAGGCAAATCAGTTTTAAATCAAAGGTTATTAGATGTTTCACTTCCCCAGATCTTTATTAACAAAACATGTCTTTTGGGTGGACATTTAGAGGTCTCATGTAAGCTTACTTTGATCACACATGCTTTCTGATCTTTTAGTTAGACATATGTATAACCAAAAATAGGGTTTTTCCTATCTATCTCTATTTGCTACTACTGAGCCACAAGTTTTCGTGCTCTGCGGTGGAACTTATTGAACATATTAACGAATTACTCGACCCTCTGCTGTCTCAACCTAAGGATGGTGCGTGGCTGTCACCTGCTACACCTGAATGCGATGTCTCAAATGCATATGCAGTACATTTATGTCCTGCATATCATTTCACATCATCTCATATGTAATGAATGCCAATACCTGGATAATAACAACATGGATAATTATGTCAAAAACATATAATTTCCAAACATTTAATCAAATTGCTAACATATTAAAATAACATAAATATCGTAGAATTTATAATCAACGGGGTTATCAAAATCAAGCAATAACACTTTAAAACAATCCACAATTTAGAATATCATACCGTGATGAGACCAACGGGCTGATTGTTAACATACCACGAAAGCGATCACAAATCTTACAAAATCTGCACGAAATCAATCCAATGGGTTTAACAAATAAGCGAAGCTGTTGTGGCAATCTCGGAAATGGACCATAACTATTGTGAAAGGTTTGATTTTGGTGATTAAAAACTTCGCATCCAAGTTCAGTCGACTGATTTATGAAGAGCAAGTCGAAGTCTCGGGTTCCCACCTAGAAATATGATCCTAAAATCAGCCAATGTACGGATCAAAATAGGGCGACATTCCCATATTTTGAAATTGATATGAAATACCTTAGTGAACCTTACAACCCCATTACTATGGGTGAAGAAATAAATATTAGTGGAAGAATCACCATCTCTTGGGCTTACCCCTGTTCGATATCTGAGACTTTGCTTCTTAGTGCAATGACGAGGTTCCAAAGTCGAACGTCGATTTCCTTTTCTACCTCTTTCTCTCTCCATTTCTTCTCCTTCTCTCTCTCCTTTGTTCTTCTCTTCAACCTTACTTCCATTTCTTTCCTTTTTCTTCATATCTTTGTTTCCTGCCCTTTTTCTGGTGATCTCCATCCATTATAGTCATTCCATGTTTACCATGCATCAACATATTGCTTAACTATATGTATGTCACATGCATTTGCCTTGCATGCCCAGCGCGTTTTGCCAGTAAATCATGTGCGAGCACCGTTGCCACTCAGCGTAAGTCCCGTACCAGATTAAAAATTGCTAAAGTAGTTAGATTTGCCCGGGCGAATTCAGGTTGAGATCAGTTGGTTATCAGAGATGCGAAAATTCTAAGTTTTCAATATTGTAGTAGCAGAGTTCACCATGTTGCCTTTTTTTTTGTGGAAAAAGTTCAAATTTACGGGTTTATTTTCCCCCTTTAAAATTGATCACGAAATTCTGCAACCACATGCCTCTCTGATTAATTTTTCAAATGACTGACAAGCATTACCTTATCTCGAATGAAGGTGATATGCGCCGTGTTCCTCATTCCCATGTTATCATCTCACTCAATCACCGTGCACCCGACACCTTTACTAGCCTCATTCTTGCGTCGCCAAAACTAATCTCAGCTATCATAATATGCATAGGTCCACACTCACTAAATGTCTAAATGCCTCCAGCAGTGAGCTCACCCGATCCACATGGTCGGATGTAAATGCCAGAGCATGGAGACATGGAATCATGGGCCTGCGGCTTCAGGTATTGCAATCAGTGCATGTACCCACCCTGGTATGAGGTCCACTAGTGAACACCTGGAACATTGTGAGAATCTCTTTTGGGGGTTGAGCCTCTCAAACTCTAGGGGTGTGTATGATAATCTTGCAGCTACGAGGCGAGTGAGAAGGCGTTTTGTCATCGAGTCCACCTTTTAGAGTGTCTTTACCAAATCACAGACCCTATGTCTCCCACCAAAATCCCTATGGACTGGATCTCCTTGGCCTCCATATAGTGCCTCTTAGAGATTGTCATTTGTATATATCTTTGATATTTATTGTTGTAGGTGAATTCAATGTTCTTCCTAGCTACCCTTAAGACCCAGAGGATGTGCCGCATGTCTCTAATGTCTGAATGATCATCTCTAGGCCCAATAAGTCACATGATGAAAAGCGATTATACTAAAATAACCAGGCCAAATTCACAGGCTAAAAATTGGTGTGTTCTTACAATCACGACCATTTAGAGACCAGAGGTTTGGTCAAAAGAAAATTCAGGCAAGGCCGGAAGCCACTTCTGGACCAAATAATTTGGTCGAAAGTGAGATACATGAATAATGAATTAGCCAAATTACAGATATGCAGGCCAGTGACCTACAAAATAGAATTACCACTTGAAGTAATTAGGTAAATAGGCGACCGAAAAATTTGCAACCCTAGTAATTACCAGCCAAAGTGGTCGGTAATTTCCATTTATATTTATATTCTTGAGGAAAGTATATTGAAGCATCAGTGGAGTACTCGAAAGAACACCTTATGGAATTCCTTAAAAGGCATCACATTTCCTAATTCAACGATATTGCTTTGGAGGATTAAATCTTCATAAAGTGATTTGATTTTGAATTCTTCTATCCGTCCTTTTTATTATTCGACTTGATTTTTGTGCAAAAAAAAGTTGGATATTTTGTAGTTTCAATATTGATATGATATGGTGTGTTTGATTCTATTATTTGTGTGGATTTGTTCGTGTGCAGTTTGATCTCGGTTTGGGATTTTGAATTTCTGTTTTTTGAATAAATCGGAGTTCACCAGTTGAGGAATTAATGCTGCAGACCCGGAAAAAATAAAAGAATAATCTTCCTTTTTTTGTGTTTTGGATTTCTCTGAAATCTTTTAAAACTAGTCGGTTTCACGGAGTAGCTTGAAAAACGATTTTTGTGTCTTTAGGATTTGAAAGAAGCTTTGTTTGATTTTTGTATTAGGTTTCCATGAATTAAGCATGTTGATTCTAATTTTCTGTATTTATTTCAAAGTTACGGAGTTTTGTTCTGACTTCAGGTTTAAACCCCTTTTACGCGCTCGTGGTGTTCGACAGGTCTCTCGTGTCACATTTGCTGCAGTACTGCAGTGTGCTGATTTTCTTCATGATTTGAAACATGCATAACTCCTTCATTAGAACTTGGATTTGGGTGTTATTAGACAGACTCTATAGAAAGCCCTTTGATCTAGAATCCACCCATATATAGCTGATAAAAATTGAGGTCGCTATCCTATCTCAAAATGAAGAAAATCAGTGGCCCTGCTGCAATTGTGCTGATTTTCTTCATGATTTGAAACATGCATAACACCTTCATTAGAACTTGGTTGGGTGTTTATTAGACTCTATGGAAAGCCTTTGAGTAGAATCCACCCATATATATCTTGATAAAGTGAGGTCATATCCTATCCGAAAATGAAGAATATCAGTGGCCCTGCTGCTGCAATTTACTGCAGTGTGCTGATTTTTCTTCATGATTTGAAACATATGCATAACTCCTTCATTAGAACTTAGTTTGGGTGTTCTTGGGCTCATGGAAGCTCTTTGAGTCTACGATCCACCCATATATAGCTTGATCAGAGTTGAACTCATATTAGATTCAGAAAATGACCAAAAACAATTAGTTGCTACTACTACAAGTTGCTCATTTTCTTGAGTTTACAGCTTGCGTAACTCCTTAGTTGGACTACGTATAGGTGTTCTTGAACTCTATATGGAAAGCCCATTGAGTTTAGAATCTGACCATATGCTATTTAATAGTGGGTACCTTATATATTTATATGAAATTTAGATTAGAACAGTCTTCTTTAATCACTTGAATGAAATTTATAGGAATATATGAGTTGATTACATGATATAGTATGAATTTATGAATGATATGGATATATAGAACATGTGATAGGATTAAGTGAAAATAAGTTTAACATATATAAACTAAATTTTTTTAATTATACGACAATCGCTGCATTCTCTTACTTAGCGATTTGAAAATGCATCATCGTAAGCGATTAAGTTTTGATTCATATGCCAAGCGTGAATACATCGTCAATGTATTACAACGAGGTTTGAATACCTTTGGATTGTCCGATGGATAGTTCTGAAGGGCGTTGAATTAAATGATCATGATTTAATTTAAATTGCATATATTATGTCATTTGGTGCCTCTTGCTCGTTTGTTCTTGGTGCACATTAGGATATATAAATAGTAATGCAATTTGCCAAATCAAGCGATTATGCATTATTATTTATATATCTTATTTAGTATAACGGAGAACCTGGCGGAGGCTGTGGAAATGCATACATAATGAACATACAATCGTGATCTTTTTAACGTAACTTTTGTAAATGGATTAGGACGAGCCTATTGAAGAGAAAGAAGCGTTGGACGGGTGGAGTGGAGGTGGATGTGTAGTAGGTTGCATATCACCGCAATAAAATAACTGCTCGAACCACAATAAATGGTTAATGAACATAAAAATAATTAGGGACAATCGCGTTTGCTTACTAATTCAGAGTTTTTGTGACTAAGATTGAAAGGCGATCGTGAATGGATGTGCGAAATTCGAATAGTGAATGGAATGTTCTCCTAATGAATGGGGGGATAAAGTTGAGTGTTGTTGCATTCGCTCACAGGAAACATCCCAAATTATTAATCAATGGTGGCATTATAAAATTATCCTTACTTTAGTTAAATAACCGAATAAAGAAGTTTTTGAATATTGAAATGAGATTAATTTATATAAAAATAAGTTTTGTCTGAATTACTATATTTGGATATACCATGGTGAAAGCAGTCACAGAGATGTTTCAAGTTGATCTGGGGTGTGTTAAATTGAAAGCTGATTAGATGGTCTCGAGATAATATGAATCACACTACGCTTACCATAGAATGGTTGTGATGCTGCTTGGTCCTTCAATTCAACGGGATGAGAACCCAATGCGAGGCAAAGGAATTTCTATGACATGATTCGAGTGGAGACAAACTTTGTATATGAGGGAAATTCTAAGCATAGTCAACTATTTGCGGCCAGAGTGAGGATGTTAGAAATAAAGTCTTGAACACCGAGGTGTTCGTAGGCGTAGTTTTGATGATATGTCTAATTTCATTCCAAGAGTATTGCCACAAGATAATCACGATGCAATTAGTTTCTACGGCACAAAGAAGTTAGTTAGAGGGTTGGGGATTACCGTACTGAGTCAGTCATTGATGTGCTTGTTAATGCATGATATCAGGGGGGTGATGGCAGGTGACATACAGTTGTAAATGGGCATGCTCGGTACAAGCAAAGGTTAGGGGTTAAGGGAAATAGATTGTATATATCTGAGTTGAAGATGCAGTATAAGAAGATGCACTATTTTCCAATAACACCTAGGTTCACGAGGAATTGTATGCATCAACATAGCAATTTAATGAATGAGGTGGCATTCGAGCATCATATGGAGGGACGGTAAGATGTGTCACCCATACGGTGTACCTTGTATTTGATGGTGTTTCACGATTTTTCATACGGATTAATGTTGGTGGTTTGTTGTGATGGTTTCGGTAGTTTAGTCAATCAGACATTATGTCTTTGGCTGTGGTGGTGACGTAGTATAAGCCTCCCGGACATAATATGAAGGAGAATTTATGTTTTTGAGCGTGTTGAGTGTCGGGGCCTCACGAATCCAAAGGGAAGATAGATGTTTTCTTGCAGCCATTGATAGCGAGGAGTTGAAGATACGTGAGGTGTTGGGGTTGAGCTTATGATATTTCCAAGCGGCAAAATTTTGGTGCGCGCTGCCTGTGTGGATTCTCAGTGACTCAGTGTATTCTATGATGTGCGGGTGGAATGCTTGATGGGTATGTTGGCATGTCGCATTGTATGAAACTCGATGCTTTAGATTAATTAAAGGCGGGGAAAGCGATCGTGGTTCGACAACCATCGGAAGTTTTTGCCCGGCTGAATCATGTATCAGCGTAGCACCGAGACTAATTAAAATGAAGTTACTAAAGCAATTCCCGGGGTTAGATATGGGGATGAAATTCTCTTACGAGGATTTGAATAACATAGGGTTGAGGAAGGTGATAGATGTTGATGCTGAGTTGTGATCTGACTCTCATCTACAGGGCTGCATGGGTGAACTCAGAAGTAGCTGGGATGCATAAGTAGGAGAACACTTGCTCGTTTACCAATCTTGATATTATGCATATGAAGAGTATTGACAAATATCTTTTTCATCTGATCTTGTAATTCAGGAAAACCAGACTTACAATACAAGTCAAAGAGATGAGTTGAATAAATATTGTCGTCGTCCTGTTTACCCTGAAAATCTTATGCAGTAAATACCTAATTAAATGCCATTGTTAGAATAAATCACAGAAGAAGATTATGTTGGAGTGGGTAAGCAGATGGATGGTTGTGCTTCTGTCACGGGAGATGTGTGATGCGAACAAACTTAGATGTTCAGCATGAAGAGTCATGATTGTCATGTATTCATGCAAGGTTATTTACCAATTATCTTAGGAATTCACACTTAAAATAGAAGATATGGATGTGTGGAATTTCTTTAATTACTTGAAGCTCGTGGCTTCTTCTTCTTTGGTGATGAGGAGTTGAGGAATGGATGAACAGAATTCCCTGTTATCTTATACAATCTTAAAGATCACCTCAAGTTTTTTAAACTCAGTGGAACATCTTCAGTCACTTAGCCAAACTGGATTAACAGTCAGATCCATTCTATGATTGATATCTCGGAAAGGTAATATTAATTCTCAACCAATTCTTTTCCTATATATATATATATATATATATATATATATATATACACACATACATGACTTGTAATATTCAATAATCTTCTTGTGATACTTGAGGAAAATAAAGCATAAAATCATGAATAAGGCTCGGGTAGAGGGGTTCTATATATCAGTGGGTAGTATAGATGTTTGCAGAAATTCATATATTCTATTTGAAGAGGAGATCATCCTTCATAAGAAAAAAGATGGATTATCTTGAAATATTAGTGTGGATGATAAATATCATTTGAAATTTCAAGCCTGCAGGTAAAGCAATCGTCTTAGAAGGAAGCGGTATCTAGCGGACAATGAATATAAACAATATATGTCCTAATGAATTGTCCAGGGAGGTTCAACCATTTATGGTAGTAGTTCTTAAAAGTCATTGAGATCTATTAACATGTTAATTTATATTTTCTCTCAATGTATCATTTCTCATTTATTTTTCTATTTTAGTGTGTGAATTGGAAAAACATTCTTAACAGTTTTCAAACTTGAATGGCAAAATTTGTCAATGCGTAATGGGCAAGAATTTGATCATGGTTTGAAAAACTCATCATTTACTAAACATGAATCACAAAACAATAGTAATGTTACGATACAAATTTATAATTGTAATCTCAACAATACAACGATTTCCGTTCTGAGGTTCATAATACGTGCAAATAAAATTTCAATCATTATCTTCGAACTATATGGGGTCCCACAAGAGTTTAGAACTTACAGCGATTCTTGTGTGAATGGTTTAAATTTCTGCGGGTGTATGGGAGTTCTCAGGAATGACGAATATCCTGAGGTATACATTAAGGATCCGTATCTAAATGAAACCGAATCTGGTAATACGGGACTCTGAGTCGAAGTGATCGAGTTAAATTTGAAGCCACTCGGTTAAAGCGTGTTATTCGAATGTGAATGGTTCGACCCAACACCGTATCGGTATAGTTGTCCATCCTCGATATAAACTTGTCGATGTGCGATAAAAAAGCGATTCAACAAGTATGAACCTTTGTCTTAAGCGGTACCAAGCATCTGGAGTTTAGTCATTGTGAATATCGAATTAGGACGGTCTTAGAAAGGATTGGAAGGTACATTATGCGGGATCAGCTGAGGCTCAAATTGATCATCACCCAGTGCGTGTCATAGAACCCCGGCGTTTCAAGTGATGAGAATGATGTTATGTCGAGTTTGTGGTGGGGGCGAAGGCGTCCTTTAGTTGCATCTTACGAGAGATGGATACAAGTGGGGATGTAGATGTTGATGAACATTTAATTGATCATGAGGGAAGAAGCAGTGAAGGGTTTGAAAATGATGTTACTACATACGAAGAAGAGAAGGCAGACGATTTAGATGATTACGATGAGAATGAGTAGTTAGTGAGTTTGGTTATTTCAATCGTTAATCATGTTTGTTTATTTTCATTTACCGCGTAACACCGATCTTGCTAATCAACATAGTCGTTGTATTTTAACGGATATGGCACGTGGGCGAGGTAGAGCGACGTTGCAGTTGTGGATAGTAGAAATGACAAGGCCACGGGCTGCCCGATCTGGTAGGGTCGGGGGTGGATGAGACAGCTGAGCGGGGAGAGTTGTGAATGTGCCTTAACTGCCGAAACTATGACGGAATGAGTCTACATCTGTGAATCACGAGATTGTGATGAATGATCAAGAGACGTGGGAAGGAGAGGAGGGAGAGGATGGAGATGTTGGAGAGTCTTCCTCATAGCACCCTACAGAAGAGACTCTGCCTATTGCTCAGTTTGATCCGACAATTGATAATCCGTAAGATATCAAACTTAACTAATGATTTATCCATTTCTTAATTTATTTCTTACTTGCTATGAAGGCACCAGTTAGGGCAATTGAAATAAAATCTGGTTAATTTCTAGGGATTACGAGGACATAATTTTCGAAGAAGTCCTTTAAACCTCATGGACATATTGATCTCTTGAAGCAGATAGGAACGATTGATAATTTGGAGAGAATTTAAGGTATATATTACTACTTAACATTTTTACATCTTTTATTTATTCTTTTGTTCACTTGATGAAATATGTTTAAATTATAATTCTGTGAAAGTTTATAGGTGGACACGGTCAAGGAGGGTCAAGGTGTTCTACAAACATGCACGCCCAGGTCGGTATAAAGACACGTAATACGAGGTCAAAGATAAATTGTTGAAGAAGAAAGAGCAAGATTTGAGTGTCAGTTTGTGTTTTCCGGGAGTAAGGCGGAGAAGATGGGAAGATCCCGATTATAGGAAGAGGTGCTTAAACATTGTATCGTATGTCCCGGAGCGAACTAAGGGGGTAGTGGCATGTCTACTCCACGCACTGTGAATCTGTCTCAGTGGTACAGCTGAACATTAAGTGTGTTTAATTATACTTCTTATGTTTATTACTTTGTAATTGTGTTTCAATTATACCTATTTTTCATTTCCCGAAAAGGATTTTTAAATTGAATTAACGTATGTATTGTTTGTAATTAAAGACACGCAAGGAGGGTAAGCCAGTGCTCCTAAACATTCGAGATACACACACTGCTGAAGAATTCGTGATGATGATCGAGACTTTTGTTTGAGTCAGATCTCAATCAATCATCTCGTTCATTAAAATAAATTACTTCTCCTTTTTTTTAGATCAATTAAATACTTCAACACATCATTTTTATCATTATGTGGACGGTGACCAGTTGGTGAAATGTTGGGACAGGTTGTCATGTTATTGGGACATGTTGTATTTTGGTAGAGCTCCCCGTACAAAGGAGACTCTAGATTTTCGTTAAATCCCTAGTCTTGGAGAAAGGGAATCGATGAAGTGGTGTCGGGTTACCCAGAGCATCCACAATATTAAGATTGACGGGTTTGTTACTTGACCAGGAAACGGGGTGTCACAGCAACCTCTCCTACACCATTTGCTGAAAGCCAACCCTATAAGGAGAGTAAAGACACAATAGGAAAATTACCTAGGCCACAGAGCATTATGAAAAATGGGCTAAAATGATAAATCAACTTATGGCTTGAATCATAGATTACAAGAAACCTAAGAGGAGATTACCAGCCGAAAAAACCCTATAAGTTTAAAGGTGGGGGCCTTGACCAATACTAATCTATAACATCTGATCCACAATTATGGAATAGTGTAATAGATGTAAGAAATATCGATAGTAGTATACGTCTGGAAAAATACCCCACCAAGAAATAGACCACAGTATGTACAAATATTTAGAAACCTTTTAGGAGAAAGTACAAGGGCATTATGGGAATCATACAAGACAAAACCCATTAAGAAAAAGAGTCAATGTGATTTTGTAAATATATTTACACCACAAACATATGGAGTGAAGAAAAACAAAAGAAAGCCTAACCATATAAGAAATATAATAAAAGATATTTCTTAAAAGATTCTTAGAAGAAAGCCTTATTTAGATGCAGGACATGTAAAAAATATAATCCAAAGATTTGGTTTATACTTCTCTCTTTATTTTTTGAAGATCAATTAAAATACTTATTTTACATGTTTATTAGACAAGATATGAAATCATTAAATTTCTTACATGATTTCAGCGTATTCAGTTTGTTGTCAGTTTAATATATGTTTAATTGTGGATTTATTAACACTTGAACCATGTAATATAGCATGATGATTGGATATATTTTATGATAGTAGTCATGTGACCCCAAGTGGCCATTTTACTCATTTTTATAGATATGGGACTGGGAGTGTAGTTGGGGTATTAAATCTTGGAAACGGTTGCCCATATTGTAGTAGGACAATGTTCCTTTGTTAGAGCTTTTTCACCATTCACCAAGGAGACTCTACCCAGTTTTGTTAATCCTGATCTTGAAAGGGAATCAATGTGAAGTGGTGTCAGTTTGAGCATCCATGAATATTAGTAAAGTTGACAGTTTGTGCAGACCAGAAAGGAACATATAAAAAAAGAAAAATATAATTAAGGAATTTAGTTTATGCCCCTCTCTTATTTTTTGAAGATAAATTAAAATGCTTATTTTACACATGTTTATTAGGCGAGATATGACGAAATGTTAGGCTGCTGCGACTCAGCGTATTCAGTCTACTTCGGGTTCATGTGATGGTGTAACGAAATTGTAGTTCTCATTCATCGACTCAGGTTGTCTGAATCAAATTTGGTAGGAGGATGTTGATGGCAAGGAGAAGATGCATGTCTATGGCGTCGGTTCATCGACATCATCATTCTACTCGCATAGACAACCAGATTATGAAGCTCCATCTTCAGGACCATTTTCGAATTTGTTCTCGAAGATGGAGGACTTTCGGAATGGCGATGCGAAATGCGTCTGATGTCGGTTGCGATACGACGGCGCATGATCGACTATGAGGATGATAGGGATGAGTTGCGTCTGGCGTTTGGCGAAAAACACAAGAAGTGTCGGGGAAAGGTGGGCTGGTTTCAGCCCGATGATCTACTCGGATTGTTCGGCGTGTCTCGGCTGCAGCATCTACTCCGGTACCTCTGGCTGACCTGCAGCAACCGCGTCGGATTAGCGGTGGCGGAACTGACTCTACGTGCGACATCACCACTCTTGGACGGATGTCTCGACATCCGCGATGATGACACTGGATCGGATGATTGGTGTATTACCTTTTAAATATCTTATCCGCGATTTAGGAATTAAATGTTTTATTTTCTCTTGACTTGTTTATATATATGTCTTGATATATATATTAGTTTCTTGTTTAATATTACTTTATCTTTATCTAATATACGCTTCATATTATTTCTTTTATTTTAATGAATCTTAATATATATATTTACAAAACGAATATCATGCTTCAATGGCAAAAAAATATTTAAAAATTAATTTTAAATAGAAATTCAGACCAAAACCGACCAAAAATTTTTAATATCATTGGTGGTAAGTGATCTAAAGTAATTCTATAATTCACAAACCATTTGAGACCATTTAAATAAATGATATTAAAAAATTTTGAAATTGGGTTTTGGTATGGCCAATCCGTGGCTCGATATTTGGAGACCATTTACCGACCAAATTCTTTCAGTCGACAATAATTGGAAAAAATAATCAGTATTTGTCGATAAATGGTGGTAATTTGTGACTTCAAATTGATTTTCTTAATTGAAATAATTCTGATTGGGAAAATTGCTAGACTAAATAATTTGGTGTTAGGTAAATGAGTGATAATGGGTTTGCAAACCATCTTGTTGCAAGGCCAAAAATGGTGGTAATTTGGTGATTACAGTAGTAGGTGCTCATCATCAAGCGTGTCCCATGGCTCTCTGAAACTCTCAATGGTGCTGGGATCTCGGTCAGATACTAGAGGGTGCCTCCATATAGCAGGATAATCTCTCATATATTATGTCTACTAAATTTCTCAAAGTGAGAAGGTCATCGGAATGCGGCTAGAAAAATATCTTAATTTTGTGCTTGAGAGCCGGTCCATGATCACCACACATGTCATTTGCTAGTGATATCCAGTGGCAAGTGAGTCACAAAATCTATCGTGACGTGCTCCCACTTCCACTCTACTACCTCCAATGGATAGAGTAACCCTACCGGCCTCTGGTGTTCAGCGCACTTGACACATGAGACACCCGGCAGGCAAAATCTCTAACTAACCTTCATTCCCTCAGATAATATTGGTGGCGAAGATCATACGATGCTGACTTTGTGCCACCATGATGTCTGATGGCAAGAACAAATGAACTCCTGGGGATCTCACTATATCAATGCCAGCGGAGACACAATCCGCCTATCGAAACTACCATCCAGTGTGAATGGCAGCATCGTCACCTTTTTATTTGTACTAGTCACGATGGAAGCTATCTATGTGTCCTATCCCTAGGACTCGATCACTCTGCTTAGTAGGGAAAGCGTAGCCACCAAACTCCCCAAAATACTCTAATTCTGATCTCTGTAATGCAGTTTGCATTGTCCCACAACCTCGAGCATCCGCCACTCCCAGGAAGTTATACTAGTCAATACTCCCTGTGACTTCCAGTTGAGCGCATCAGCCACCACATTTGCCTTATCGGGATGGTAATGCAAAGTGAACTCATCCCTTGCAAATTTGGGAGACAAATGGCAGCCAACAATTCCGTATCTATGCCAGGTATGTTTTCTACACATTTCGAATTGATATGCTTCTTTGATCAATAAAATTATTATTTTGTATTGTATTTATTAGGTCCTTTGATCATTGATAAATTATTTTTGGGATCAATGAGGCTGTTATAATAAAATAAATTTATGAAATTTAAATTATCGAGCCACTTTAGTGACATTTGAGCTGTCAAAATTTTACTCTGTAATCTTTGTGTTTTTTAGGTCTGTTCATGTTTATTCTTTTCTGTACGAATTTTAATCAAAAGCAGAAAATAAAATTCCCTTTATATTCCTTTTGGGTTTGATCGAGGTCTTTGTTTTGGATTGATAGGATTAAAATTATAATATAATTTCATTCATTGCTTGTCAAGATACAATTGTATGAGAATGATTTTAATAAGATACATTGATGGACACTTTGTTTTTTGTGAGATTTTGGTGGAATTTTTTTTTTCTTTTAATTTGATTAGTATTAATGGTAATGATAGAGGGGCAAGGAAATCCTTATTCGTAATAATTTTTTTATTCAATATCATGATTGGATATGACTTATTAGATTTTTCATTTTGAACAATTCTTTTATTAGAGGATTACCAGATTTCTCATAGAAATCCTCGTTTTTAATTTTTAATTTTTTTTTTTATTTTTTATTTTTTGAATTTTTCATGGGGAGTAAATTTGAAGTCAAATTTTACTTTTGCCCCTATTTTTACTCTACTATCCCCATTAAGTATAAAATTTGTTTTTTGGAATAAAATTTAATTTTTAACCCAATTCTGTAATATTTTTATCATTCCCTTTTCACAATATTGCCTTAGCAATTTATGTTTATGTTATTTGTGATTACTTATAGCATCATATTGTAAATAAGATTATTATTGATATTATTGCATTTGGGTAAAAATTGAAATATTGAATTTTAGGTGCTCTCACATTGAGTTTGAGCGTGTTAAAGTATTCTTGAAATTGATGTTGCAATTTGTTATTTCTCCGTCTTGCATGATTTTCTTCCAAGACTCGTCACGGATGGTGAGATTGTCCTATCCCGGTGACTTTATTATTTGGTGGGATCTTGGCGTTTGGTGAAAATTCATTCAAAAGTGTCATGACCATAATGAGGAATTTACCATCTTTTCCCTCAGTTGAAATTTCACATTAGTTGTGACGGCTAGTGAATTGCTTTTAGCTGTGTATGAGTCTTTTTGTATTTTATAGAATCTTTGTTGGTGACCACTTTTGTGGGTCATTGGTAGCTTCAAATTGAGCAATTGCATGTCTTTGTTTTTACATGTATTTTTGATTACTCTCTGGTTTTTTGGCTCTTGACTTTGGGCTTTCCTCAATTCTCTGCCATCACTAAACTCAATGAGACCAATTACAAGAATGAGAAAAATGAGTTATTTGATAATCATTAGGTGAATGTTTGTTTTGAATCCAATATCATTAATGTCTCGTCTGATACTTTGTGGTTACATAGTGGTGCTATCATTCATGCTTGCAATTCTATGAAAATAGTTATAAGTAGAAGAAGTCCAACTAGTTTGGAGTAGTATGTGTGCATGGGAGACGATACAAAAGTCCAAGTTGATTTTCTCGGAGTTGTTAGATTACAACTCAGTACAGGAAATTTTTTGGAATTGCAGGATGTGATATACATACCCTCGATCAAAAGAAATTTGATATTAGTACCTATTTTGGATAGACTTGAATATAGTTTTCTTTTTGGAACTGGAAAAGTTAAACTATACTGAGATTCACTATTGATTGGCATTGGAATACTTTGTGGGAGTCTTTATAGATTAGAGTTATGCGCTCTTGCTTGTACATTTACGCTACCTTTACTATTATCGCTAAGTAGCTCTAAATGTTTGAAGGATTGAATGAAAAGTCTTACTTTCTTTGGCACAAGTGTTTAGGTCTGCATATTTCTAGACGAGAGAATGGGAGAGATTAATTAAGTCAAGATTCTTGGAATCTTGATTTCTTAGATTTTGATATCTGTGTGACTACATCAAGAGAATGAATAATCAACGAGGTTAGGAATGCCAAGATTGATAGATGTACTAAGTTGCTTGGGTTATTCATCTGAATGTTGTGGACCAGTCACTTCCCCTCTTTTGCTATAAGTTATAAAAAAACTACAAATATTTCATCTGGTCATGGTAGTCCTTCCCGTTATGGTTTTTGTCGAGCTCATTCGTGAAAGGTCTGAATCTTTGGAGATTTTCAAAGCTTTCAAGCTAAAAGAGTTGAGCAATGAGGAAGATAATTAAGTGGTTCCATTCAGTAAGAATTGGTGAGCTTATGGTAATATAGTGAGAGCGGGATACAACCCTAGACATTTGCAAAGGTACCAACGAATGTGATGACAACAATGTACAATATCACAGTACTCAGCAAGAAATGAATCTAGGAGAGGAAATCACATGCTTCTATGATATAGTGAGTATTATGCTTATTAATTACTCTTCACACGAGGTTCTTGTGGGGTGAAGTGTAAAAGTATAAGCTTATATTTTGGATCAGTCTCTATTGCAAGTCCTATTTTAGACTCCATGGAATGAGTCACGAGAAGCTACAGTCTTCGTCCTTCCATGTTTAGGCTCACTAAGGTGGAAGTGAGGCCTGCCTGACCCGTAATCAGCTTGATCCAAACCATTGTGGGTGCTTTGATGGTTATTTGAGATCGAGGTTCACAGGTTTTTATTGTCTATCGCACACCACCGGAGTGATTGAGGTTAGATCAAGAGCTATCTATTTTGAGGATGATCTGTACAAGCGGGGCAAAGGTATGTTCAGAACACCTGTAGTTTTTCCATTCTGTATTACCTGGCTGCCGACTCTAATCTCTAGCCCTATTATCGACCAACATCCAATAGCCACTATCGATGATAAACCAATTGATGATGTAAATCCAATATCTGAATGTGAATCATTAGCCACTAGATGCGTATGAATACCACACCCGAGAGACGGAAAATTTATTGAACCCCACAATTTCATATGACTATTTTGTCTACTTGCAGGAGCATGGGTATGATGTGGTGATGCATCATATTGAGCTACAAAAGCCATTTTGTCGGTCTCAATTCAACTACAGATGGTGCAATGAAAGATAAATAGCTTTCCATGCCCTGGAATAAGTGTGGAACTTGGTAGATTTGCCATATGGCTACAGATCTATTGGATGCAAATGGGTATTCAAGACGGCGATGCGAGGATAGGTAGAAATATAAAAGCAAGATTAGTGGCTGGGTTACAGTCAACGAAGGTATTGATTTAAGGAAACCTTCTCTCCTAGTGTCCACTAAAGGCTCTCTTGCTGGAGTGTTCATAGTTTTCAGTTGCTCACATTTTGATTTGGGACATCAGGATGGATGTGGACATCTTTCTTGAATGGAATGTCTCAACCTAATGAGTTTGGAAATTGGTAGGGACCATGGTTTTGTAAACTCTATAAATCTATTTGTGGTTTCAAAGCAAGCTTCTAGCTGGTGATATCTGGATTTGATGAAGTTAATACTGGCAATGGTTTTAAGGAGAACATCGTCTATCAATGCATATATATGAAGGTCAGTAGGAACAAGTTCATATTCTTGTTTTTATATGTTGATGATATTTTGCTTGCAGCCAATGATACTGACCTATTGATTGAGACAAAGCAATTATTGTTTAGCCATTTAGATATGAAGGATTTTAGGGAAGCATCTTATGTCTTAGGTATATAGATACTTCGCGATAGACCTAGTGGCATTATGAGATTATCTCAACAAACGTATATATTGACGCATTACGAAAGGTTCAATAATATTGCAATCATGTTCTTACGGTAGCACGCGATTGTAAAGGGTGATAGATTTTCCAAGGCCAATGTCCCAGTGATGCTGAGAGAGATCATATGAAAAAGTAATCCCTTATTCTTGGTTGTGGGCGTGATGTATGCCAGTATGCACATCCTAATATTTTTGAGAAAGTTCATGTTTTTGTAATACACACATTTTGGCCTGTTTGTCATTATCTTCTGATTTCATATTGTTTATTGGAAATGAATGACTTATAATGATAACCCTTGCTATTACTGGTCAACTCTTTTTGTCATTGTGCTTCTACGTTGTAGCGCTTTAGATTATGTATGATTTATGCATCCTCGATTGTATTAATTGTATATGGTTGGTTATGGCTATATAAGTCTCTTGTTAAAGCATTTGAGTTATGATTTTTTTTTTTTTTTTCACACACACCTTTACACACGATTAGTAGCGGCAGTTATGTATGATTTATACATCCTCTCGATTACGTAGTGAGTGAGTATATTTGGTTAGTTATTTCATAAATCTATTGTGAGAAAGCTTATTTGAGTTTATGGATTATGTGATCCCAGTGGGAGGAATGTTAGATTAATTTATTAATCTATGGACTAACATAATTATATTACAATTTTAATTGTAATATTCATTGTATAATTATAAGGTCATTTATGAGATTGTTTAATATTAGCGGCTATGATCTTATGGTTCCTATCTTACCTGGCTGCAGTGCTGTTGGACAGAAAACCCGATTGTTCTATTGAGAAAATAGAGCCTAGGGAGTAAATAGGGGTTTAGGAGAAGCGTAACACCCCAAATTATACCACGACATTTATAACATGTTTAGGATATAATAAAGTATAAATGTATATTTTTCGAAATAAAATAATGCTAAAAATAAAATAAGCGAACATGAATTAATAAGAAGTCAAGGTAAAGTGGTAGAATTGTCAATTAAGGACCCAAATAAGCATAAGAAAAAAATTGTATGTTAAAGTAGAAATTGAATAAGTTAGAATGACAAATAGATGAGAAATGGGGAGGACCAAATACTTAATGGAATTTGATATCCAAAAGGGGGTGGATAAGGCTGAGAGCAGCCATGTCTTGGGAACAAAAATATCCCATTTGGTAGGGCTTTTACCACATGAGGAAGAGAAGAGGAGAAGAGAGAAAGAGAGAGAAGAGAAGAAAGAGAGGAAGAAAGAGAGGGAGAAGAAGGGAAGAAGAGAAGTTCAAGGAGGAAAGAGAAGAAATCAAGTATGAATGGAAGGAATTTTGGTATGAATTTGTGTATGGAATTTTGTATCAAGGTGTTGCAGGATTTTGTATGGATTACTTGTTTGGAGCTTTGGAACATCTTTTGTGTAGAATCCTTGTTTGGAGAAATGGTTGTTTGGTTTGGTTGTGATTTATCAATGGGAGGGGAAAATTACAGTATCGGAAATGTTGGGTTTTTAAGGGAAGATCACATCATTTTTTTAAACCCATGTTTTTGCCATAACTTGGTCATCCTATATTAAAATTTAGTGATTCAAAATTTCGGGTAAACTAGACATCTAGAAGAACAAATATTTCTAAATAAGTGTGTAAATTTGGACCAGCTGGACATAAAATTCAAGTCAAAAAGAAAAACTGTTTCGAATCATTACGGTTAGATTCGTCTGAGGTTTGGGTTTTAACAGTTTGGTATTTACACCATAAGTTGAAGGTTTCACTCATTCAAATTGAGTGATTCAGAATTCTAAATAAGTTAACTTCTAGGAGAACAAATCTCTCACACAGAAATAAGTATATCAATTTGGACCCCATTAGACCAGAAATTCATCAAATTAAGGAACTGTATTTGTCCCTAAAATCGTCTCATAACGGTCCCCAGGCGAGTGGCATTCAGTTGTTTAAATATAACTTAGGGATTCCTCTGCATTCCAAAATGGTGATTCAATTTTGTACAAACTAGGCATCTAAAGGAGCAACTTTTTCATGAAAAAGTATGATCAAATTATGTCTCTTTAACATTCATAGGAAATTTTCAAATATAGGACACAATTCAGTTATATTCTGGTATGAAGCGATTCAATGTTTAAACCATATCTCCCCAAATTAAAAGTCCAAATGACATGATGTCTGAACCATAAGAAACTTAAGACATAGGGGGTGCTATTAAGGTTAAGAATGTTTCTCTAACAATCCAGTTAGAGTTAAAATTGTAAATAAGTGGACTTGAGCTATTCGAACTATTCGAGGCGGGGTGGTTCTTGAAATTAAGTGACTATATAAAAAGGTTTATATAATTGTGTTTTATATAAATATTACATCCTTTGTAGTAATATGATCGGCGATAATATGTTATGGCCAAAGAAAATATAATATCATTTTCTTGTATGAAAGAATGGACAAATACTTTCTAAGTTATTTGATAATGATATCATAATGATATCTGTGATACTTTCAAATAGTTATTAACATATGTGAGATATATCTTTTTCTGTTACCTAAAAGATTGTTAAAAACGTAGCAAGCCTGAGTTGGTATCATATTATGTTGGTACTGGATGAATGGGCATGCCTATATAGAGTCCTATTATGGCTGTCTACGGATATGAATTTGGGATTTATGGTGATGACATAAATCGTTTAGATCTTATAGCATTTACAGTTTGATTATCAGATACATTGTCTCGTATAAGTGATGGCATGCAACGAATTTTATCTGAGTTATTTCCCATATCTACTTCTAAGGTTTATCACGATTGTAGTATAAAGCATATGATAAGAAGTATGCAAATGAGATGTATGACCTCTTGTATAATCACCCAGAAAACCTACTTACCTACTATGTGTTGTGGTATCTGGGTTGAGAAAAGAAGTAAAGTGTAATATGACACGAAAAGTATGAAATATGATAAGAAATGAGACATGTTATGAAAAGTAGATATGAGAAATGGATAAGTATATGTAAATGTTATATTTGTCATATGTAAGTATGCATGTGTAAAAGTGAGATGATGCTATTAAGGGATCGTCAAAGAGAGTATTATTCAGCCATTTGCATAAGCAGCGCGGATGTTTCATCCGTGTGGGTGCGAGAGAGGCAGATGGACGATCATGTCGGTGGTGAAAGTCAACACATCACTAGATTGGAAGACCATTTGGTGGTATAATGTATATGTATTTTTTGTTTTAACTTTGTAGCGATGTAAATATTAGTAAATGTTGAACACTTCCATATATGGAGCTTGTATATATTTTTAATCGTACTCACGAATATAGTATAAGTTAAATGTTTAACATTATATGAATGAACAAACTTAAAGTTTATAAGTTTATAGTAAATATGAAAAAAAAAAAAAAAAAAAGGGACACCCTCCCCTGACACTAGGTTCCGAGTTGGGGGAGTCACAAAAACACACTTTGTGGAGAAGGAAAAATCTATCTTCAACCCCATCATTTCTTTGATCTCATCCCTTGCATATTTGGGAGACAAATGACGATAACAATTCCGTATACGTATCGGATATGTTTTTACACGTTTCAAATTAGTATGCTTAACACGATCAATAAAGTTATTATTTTGTAATATATTTATTGGGTCCTTTAAATCATTGATCAATTGTTTTTGGGATCAATAAAGACTCTTGATCTAACAAAATAATTTAGCATTATAGGCTAAAGAGGCAAGATGGATTAGGACTTATCTGCATCCTACGGATAATGGCAAAATAATAGAGTCCCTCAAAGGGTAACTATGAGCTATTACAACTAGAGTTAGAACAAGAGTAGGACTCCATTCTAAAGAAGATGCCTGGGCGCTCAAGTCTCCAAATTCGTTTTGGCGATTTTGAGATAAAATTGTTCAAGGTGATAATGTTGAAAATAATCAAGAATTCCTAATCATATAATAATCCACCATAATCAAGAGTTCCTAATATGGTAATAATGATGATGCTTATATAAATCAGAGCAAGGAACGACCTTCTATAGACACAACTCAACAAGAAAAAAAAGAACAACCAGAGCAAGTGTAGACATGTAGAAAGATATAGATACTCGTTGTGGTATTGCGTTACCCTTTTACCTTATGTGAGATGAAAACTATTATGATAATATGTTGAGAGATGGTCGTATGTCAGATGCTGTAATTTGGGGAACGAGTGGACCCGATCAGAATTTCATAAGGAGTGATTAGGTGAGAAGAAGACATGGTAGTGAGAGGAAGATTTTACTCGTATAAGATTGATTGTAACCTAATTTAGAATAATTGAAATCCTTACATTTGAGCATAGCCCCGTGGACATAGGCATGGCTGAATCGCATAAATATCTTTGTGTGTGCTTTATTTATAATTATCCTACATTATTTATGTTGATTTCATATGATATTCCACAAATGGTTAGAACTCGGCTACAACATTAGAACATAATCAATGATGATGAGGTGTGGAATTGGGTCGTTAACAAACATTTATATCTATCACGGATGTTTTCAATAAGATAACGGACAATATTTTTTGGGTATTATCTGTCCTCTTGCAATTCATTAATGAAATTCCAATGAGAATAACAAAAATACCCAAAATAAGGGTGATTTGAGTTTTTGAAAAAATCTTGCAAATTTAAACAAATTTAATTAAATAATAGAGACAAGAAATAAAACGGAGGAGCATATATATGTAAACACAGTTTTATAATGATTCGACACATCTTTACAGTTCCACTTCACTCTTTTATTCATTTTGTAGGTAGTAAATTCACTCACACTAGTTCACTTTAGTGCTCAATATAAAGCAAATCTAAGATGAAAGCCAATAATGCACTTTGGGTATGAATTAATTTTCATATATTTTTACCTATTTTTGAATCTACTTAAGAAGCCAAGTTATGTTTTTTTTTAAAAGTAAATTCATTTATTCATCATTATTTTATTTATTAAAATTTTATTTTGATATCATGTGCAATAAACGTATTAAAATAAATTATTTTATATATTCATGTATAATAATAAATATTCTAAGAAATAAAATAAAATTAAAAATATATTATAATAATAAATTTACATAATATATTGAATGAAATTGCTAATGTTTAAGTTTGGCATAAAAGAAAAAATTTACTATTTAAGTGAATTCATTAAATTAAGAGATTTTATAGAATATTAACCTAAATTTTAAAAATAAAAATAATATGAAAAACAAATTACTTTTTTTAACTAAGAGAAGTCCTAAAGTATCATGGCTTTAATGTTGCAACCATTCTAAAGAGAAATTATTTTCTCTAAAAAAGTATTTAACACTGTGACTCCTTTTTAGCCTCTAAATTATTATTTTTATTTCCTTTTGTGGGATACTTTTTACTTTTTGGGATTTATGATTTCTACCATATGGCACAATCATAAAGAATACTAAATGAGTAAATAATTTTGGTGTAAATATCTCATTGAAGTTTGTCTTTGGATTATCGGTTCAGATCCTCTTTTAAGACTTTGGAAGATTTTCCGTTTTAATTTCAGATGATTAGATTACTTTCAAAGGTGTTTTACATTGTCACCAGAAACTCATGTTTATCGTATATTTGAAAGAAAAAAAAAAAAGAGGCTCATTGAAAATTAGGAAATTACATAATCCAACAATAACTATGCAGAAAACTAGAAAAACAAAAATGGCTGTGCCAATCCTATCTCTCTCTCCTCCACACACCAATCTTCATTACCCCATAAACTGGAGCTAGGAATCCAGGGTGTGGGACACCTCTGAGCCTCAAAAGCCCTCCATCACTGCCCAACCCACTTCTCCTGGACAGGGCTTTGGTTCCGCTTCTCCAAAAGTCAAAACTCCGGTCAAGAAGACGAAACAGGAGGGTAGAAGAGAGAGGGCATCCATTATCCGCCGGTCACCAGTTCAGAAACCGGAGTTTCTTGGTGTAGAGGAAAAGGGTGAATCTAAGGAGCACAGTAGAAATGAGAGTGCTTTTCTTCTTGCTTATTCTAGGTCTTAATTGGAATCATTCTTGTAGAGAGCATTATTTCTTTCTTCTAATTTACCCCTTTGTCATATCTTCGATTGTACAGTTTTTTGTTTTGTTTTTGGGTGTAAGAAATTTGGATGGTAGTGGAGTTCCTGCGTTTGTTTCAGATTCTTTGTTTGATTGTGGCTTCTCACCCTAGGACCAATCTAAATATAAAAGAGTTGGAGGGGAAAGAAGTGTGAAAGGATGTGGGTTTCATTTTCTTTGTAAATTTGGAAAAATAGAACAAGAAAAGTAAATATCAAAACAATTTTCTTATCCACTTCCCCTTGGTGTGATAAGAAAAAGACAGGTTGCGAGATTAAAATTTAGGGAAGTTTTTTTACGCTGAAGCTAAATGCTATCCAAGTTCCACCACTGTTTGGCAATTTTAACACAAAATAATGTATTTAGCTTCATCCTAATTCTTTAATCTTAGCTCCAAATTATGGAATTTTTGGTTTCTTTTCAAGTAGGCCATTTATTTTTATAAGGGAACAATACAGCACTTTAGTTGGAAAAAATGATACACATATTAATCTCGCAGACAAAAAATTTGACAAGCGAAATATATCTCTATAGCATTGTCCCTTTAATAAATTTGTGATTTAGAATCCCTGTTGATTTGTTTTAGTTTCTCATTATCTTCCTTTGGAACTGGAAAATTAAAGTTTTTTGTTGAGTTATTATGCTGATTCAGGTTTTCCCCTCCCTTGATTGATGTTTTTTAGTGTCAATCTTTCGATTGTTGTGATGGAATGAGTTGTAACTTGTTGACTTGTCAACACTACAGACTTGTGAATGTGGAAACATGGCTGAATTCACTTGCTTTAGCATAGTTGTCAATTAATTTTGAATTTGCAATTATTAAGCAGTTTTTAGTACCTTGAACTGCTCTTATGACTGGATTTGGCACCTAGGAGATTTGAGGCTTACAGGTTTAGTCAGTGTGGAGGTTTGAAATTAATGGAAACTATTTTCATGCATGCCTACGAGGTACGTCAAATACCCTCTTGCCACCACTCTAAAATGGAAGAAGAAAGTGGTTATGTCCAATGATTCTCTGGAAAAAACAAAGCAAAAACATGTGAAGATGAGGATTTGAAATGGCTACATGGAAGACTAAGAGAGGCAGTGAGAGGGCACATGGACTGAAGCACCATCAATATTTCTGTGAGATTGTATCCTAGAAATAACTCTTGCAAGATCTGAATAAATTCTAGTTGAAGGTTTTTGGAGGAATAATGAGCAAGGATGTGAGATGCTTCATCGGCAAAAGATACAATTTTGATGCTTGAATGCCTTTGTCTGTAATAGTTAGATGCTTGGCTTTTACTGGGTTTTTGTGCTTGAATAGAATTTAAATGGTTGCTATGAATAATAGTTGGGTCGGATAAAGGGTGACATTTCGGCTAGACAGATGGTGTAGAGATGACCCTTTAGCAATGAGTTTCCGAGTGCCTTTTTCAATTGCCATTGACCAAGAAGCTTGGGTGGATAAGGTGTGGGAGCAGGCTGGGGAGAATGGTTTCTGGAATCTGATGTTTTCTGGATGGTTTAATGATTGAGAGTAAAGTGATGTAGAAGGGTGGTTTAGAAGACCACAAGGACATAAGGTTAGAGAGGGAGTTGAGGATCTCTTAGTTTAGTGGATGGCTTAGGGAGGCACATTTTCAGTTAATCTTTCTATTCCTTTTTAGTAGGGTGTCATTCAGAAAAAGGATTCCCCACAAGTCTGATTTGGAAGCCTTGGGTGCTGACGAAGGTTAGCTTCTTTGCTTGGAAGCAACTTGGGAAAGATTCTTATTCTGAACCAGCCAAAAGGGAGGGGTGGGAGTTTACCTAATAGATGTTACCTATCCAAGGGTGAGGAGGAGTCAGTCTACCTTCATTATCTTAAGGCGAGCATAGGATGGCACCTTATCTTAGCTATTTTTTGGTTCATTGGGTAATGTTGTTTTCTCTCAAGGATGCTTTCATTAGTTGGCAAGGCACTTTTGTTGAGAAAAAAAGGTAGAAGGCTTGGAATGCAACACCATTGTGCTTAGTGTGGCCTTTATAGAAAGAAAGAAACCGAAGAACCTTCAAAAACATGGAGCTAACAGAGCATGCTTTCTTGCAATCCTTCATGTATTTGTGGAGTGGGTTAGGGTACATATTGGGCTTCATTCTTTGTCTTTGTTTGACTTTATAGAGTGGCTGGGTTGTAAGTGATTAGATGGTGTTGTTTTTTTGGTCTAATCCCTCTTTTGTTACTTTGTGTATATGCTTCTGTTTTTAATAGAATTGCATTTAGTTATCAAGAAAAAAAGAAGAGTTGGGTTGGATCACTTGGATACTGTTAATTAGGGTTTGACCAGGGACACATACATGTATTTCAATTTCTCTTCAGTTTTATCTTATAAATGGCTTCCTGTATCTTGAGAAAACAGAAAAAGAAATCTAAAAATAATAATTAATTGGTTAATAAGAAGAAAAAAGAAAAAATAATTGACAATTTTATCAATAACGTTTTCCATGAAATGAGAAAATTCCACAACTTGTGTACGTTATATGAGAAAATTCCTCAACTTGTTTATGTTAAAAACTAATTGACAATGCTCATCATATTTTCCATGGAATGAGAAAAGTCCTCAATTTGTTTATGTTAAAGAGCTTAATTATTTTATCTAGTGCTTAGGATGAGCTACATTGTATCATTAGATGATTCCATGGTTTTACTAATGGTAAGTAGTAGGCTGTTGGAAAGGCTTCAGACAAAATCCTGCTGAGCACATCTATAAATCTACTGCTACTGGCTTCAATTGATGTATGTATAAAGCAAAAGAAGGGGAAGATGGGAGGAAGAAATTCCTTGTATTTTCCATTGAATCATCAAGTGTATACATACAAGAGGGTTAGTCTATACAATAGATAAGCCAATCTATCCTTCCTAATTGGTTACAACCCTACAAGTCAAGCTTCCTAATCAATTACAATCCTATATGTAAAATATGATACATACTACAACACTCTGTTTCAAGTTGGAGCATAGATGTTAATCATGCCCAACTAGTTACATAAATAACTAACCCGGTCCCCACTTAGAGTCTTTGTGAAGATATCACCCAACTGTTCTTCAGTCTTCACATATCCTATAGAAATCAAACCGAGTTGTATTTTCTCACGAACGAAATGACAATTTATTTCAATGTGCTTAGTTCGTTCATGGAATACAAGATTAGATGCAATATGAAGAAGCGGTAGTTGTCACACGGAGCTTTGTTAGGACCCGAAGTTTAATACCAGCTTCACAAGAGTTGAGTAGGCCACATTATCTACTTTTCTTTGTACCCCATTGCTCTATATTCAGATTCTGCACTAGAACGAGAAACCACACTCTGTTTCTTACTCTTCCATGAGACTAGATTCCTTCACACAAAGACACAGTAACCCGAAGTGGACATCCTGTCCCCCTTAGATCCTACCTAATTAGCATCCATGAAACACTCAATTTTATTATGCCCATGATTACCTTATAAAATACCACGCCTTGGGGTTCCTTTCAAGTAACACAAAATCCGTTCTACAACTGCCCAATGATCAACTATCAGAGAAGACATGCATTGGCTCACAACATTGACAGAGTGTGCAATATCAGGATGTGTTATTGTCAGGTAGTTCAACTTCCCAACCAATCTTATATATTTCTTAGGGTCCCCAAACAATTTGCTTTCTCTAGTAAGATGTAGGTTTTGTGCCATAGGGGAACTACATGGCTTTACCCTCAATTTTCCTATTTCAGACAATAGATCCAGCACACTTTTCCTTTGAGATAAGAAGATTCCATGGTTACTCCTCATAACTTCAACACCCAAGAAATACTTTAACATCCCTAAGTCCTTTGTGTGGAATTGGTCATGAAGAAAGGACTTAAGTGATGATATACTGGCCATATCACTCCCAGTAATGACAATATCATCTACATACACCAATACACAACTAACAAGATGATACATGCTTCAGAATTTCTGTAAAAGATAGAGTGATCAGATTTGCTTTTCTGCATGCCAAACTTCTCAATTACTTGGCTGAATCTGCCAAACCATGAGCATGAACTCTATTTCAAGCCATATAATGATTTACGGAGACAACAAACTCTACTAATTAGTTACAATCCTATATTTAAAGTATGATACATACTATAACAATGTATAAGTCACCCATCCAAACCATTTGTTTTAGAATCTATATCGCTACTTAGGCTATTTGGTTAAACCTTCACCTGCCATCCTTACATTATAAAATTTGAACTAGACTCTTAAAATGTGATCAAGGCCTTCTACAGCCAATGACCTTTTGCAACTTATTTTCACATATAAGACCCTTGCATATTGATGATACTTCAAGGCTCAGATTTGACCAGATAGTCCATCGGAATGAGTTAATTTGGCTGCTACAGATAGTTGGTTTGAATGATATGGATCATGCTAACTAGGATTTGGAGAGGGAGATATTGACAGACTCTGCCATTCTTGTCCTCAATTTGTTAGGTTAAAAGAGTATTTGATAAGTTCTATCGTGATTGTAGATTCTTCAGCTCTTAAGATGAGGTACTATATAAACATTAGATGATTCCATAGTTTTACTAGTGGGAAGTGGACCTTAGGAAAGGCTTGGATTAGGTATTGATGATTAGGCGTGAACGTACTGCTACTTGCTTCCTTGATATATCATTAAGCCATCTAACAATTAACAAGAACCTTTCAACTTAAATCTGTGTTACCACTTTGACTATTTGGTTAAAACTTAATCCAGATCTGAATAGGGCCCCTAATCCATGTTCTGGATATTCTACAGCCATATGATCTGTTGCAGCCATATTCTCACATGAAGACCCCAGCTATATTGTGCCGTATTTTTGTCGTCATCTTCTTATTCATAACCTCATCCAGTGAGCTGACTTCTGCATGTTTTGTGACTTTATACTGTTCAATATAGGGGGTTTGGACTGCTGACTTTCTTCTTTGGATGATTTTTATTTTCCTACTTTTTTTCTTTCCCAGAAAGAAATAGGCAAGACCTACTTGCAGCTTAGCTTACCAACCAAAAAAATCATTGCATGTCAGAGTTCTAGTCAGATTTCAACGTTCTTGATCCCAGTCAAGAGGATTCAAGGTCACAAAATGTTGGATACTAAGGGTATTGCCCTCCTAATCCTACTCTTCAATTTGAATCTCCATTTGTTGATTTGAATGTCCATAACAGACTCTAACTCTCCACGTGTGCGAGTATGAGGCCACATGCGTGTGAGAGGGTGTGAAGCATGATATTCATATTAAATCTAAATCCTACAAGTTTGAACTGTTAAGAGAGTTGGTCATTTAACAATAATTATTAGTATCTTTATTTAAACATTATATTACATCTTATTTAATATGAATAATAAACTAGTCTGACACAATTCTAAACAGCCATTAGTTCCTGCCCCCCCATACTCGGGTTAGAGATGGGGGGTATAGATGAGAACTCAAAACACAGGTTGGGTTCAGGTGTGGTCTGGCTTTGGGTTGCTCATCAGTTAAGATGATGTAATCAAACACACAATGAGCTCTCATTTAATTCCACATCTTCCATGCATGCTACCTTTATGAATCCATGGGTGAGAAAAGATGTAAGGAATCGAGAAAGGGATGGGAATGCAAGTAGCTATCGTATCTATTCCTTGGCTTGGTGGAAAAACACATACATATGATGATGCCTAAACATTATCTGCGGCTATTGATAGTTGTGAAAGCAACTTCACTCACATTGAAGATGTGTCGACTTTTAAGAACTGTGATGATGAAGCTATTAGTGCAGACTCCGAATATCTGTATAAGATGTTCCCCTCTTTTGTTAGTGAATGATTCTCATTTTTCCTCTTAACACTTGTCTATGTCACCATGTGTAAGTGAATGCCATTTCCCTCTTTTAAAGCAGATTATATTCTCAGCTGTAATGTGGCTGACAACCATATAGCATTTTATCCTGACTTTGAGACCACTGCTTATTAGGCAAATTAGTATCTCATCCAGCATGATTTGTTACAGAATCAGAACTGATTTGATATAAAGAACAGAATAACAAGGAAGTGATTCTTGTCTACATTTGGAAGAGAATTATGTTGTTGAGATTGTAACTTCATTAATTTTCATCCGCAGGCTTTCTACCAGAAGAGTGGGATAAATTCTTCGTGAAGTATCTATACCCATCTTTCACCCCAACAGTCTTCTTGTTTGTTGCTGGAACTGTTGCTTATGGAGTGTTAAAGTACCTGCAGAACGAGGGAATCAAAAACCCGAAATGACTTCTCTTGAATGTAAAGCAATACTTCAGGTTACATATGTTTCCAGGTTATGGCAGAAGCATCTCATTGTTGACCTTTTGAGTAGTTTCTTCTGGACTCTGCTCCTACCTGCAGTGCCTTCTCCTATGAACAGAAGGATGTAAAATAGCATGACTCAAGAAAGTTATGGAGCATATTTTTTGTTTTGTTTTGTTTGGGTAAAGTGAAATACTACAACTCTCCCCATGTATGATTTTGCATATTGGCTTCTGTAATTTGGATCTATCTTTTGGGATTATAATTTAATACAGTTTCCTTTTTCTTTTCTTTTTTTACTTTCTTCTGGATGAACTATCATCCACAGTTTTGGGGGGTGATAGGACCATTCATATCATGATTTTGGAGATTTTTGCTACATTTGAATGATTGTGAGCATGCGATGAGCATCTCTTGAGGCTGATTGGTTATAGTTTATGAAAACTGTACATTTGATTCTTTTTTTTTTCTTTTTTGTTATGGAAAATACGGAGAATACAGAGAACATTAGAATGTTATTCTTTATGTTTTCAAAAACTGTTTTTAAGAACAGTTTTAAAAAAAATGAAGCAAATAGACTCTTAATATCCATTGCGTGTTTGTGAATTTGCTACATATGAATAGACCCCTTAGGCTCTATTTAGAACTTGAAAAATATTAAGGAAAGATAAAAAAAGGAAAAGAAAAATTAAAAGAAAATAAAAAATAGATTTGAAGTTAATCAATTAATTTTATATATTTATTCCAACACATTTTATTCGTTTCTCTTTATTATATAAGGACTAAAAATTTTTATAAATGTTAAATTTTCTTTTATATTTTTCATAATAAAACTAAATATAAAAAAATAATTTTCTTTAATATTTTTTTCTTTTCCTATTACTTTCCTGATCCCAAACAAACCCTTAATATCCATTGTGTGAATTTGCTACAAATGGATGTTCTGAGAATCTGAAGTGCAGAGCCATATTTGCAGGCTTTATTTATGACTCCAGGCAACGGCCTGTTTGGCAATATTTTGGAAAATAACTATCAAAAAAATAATTTTTGAGAACAGCCCTTAAAAACACCCTTCCGCTTTTACTTATTTTGATTTTTTTTTTTTTACTATGAAAGTGATGATGAAGCTCAGTAAAGGGGTATTTGATTTACTCTTTTTCTTCCTCTCATTTTGATTAAAATATTCTCATTTTTAAATAAAATTATTTTAAAATCTAGGTATAATACTTGAAAAGTGAAGGGCATTCATATCAAACTAAATTTAAAAATGTTACAAATAATTAAAGACAATCATGAGATTTGGTTGATCAAATTAAATTTGTCAAAATTGTTATATTGAATGCATATGACTGACCCTTGAGGAAGTTTGGGAGACACCTAAATTAAAGGACCACTCAATCATTAGATATGGCCTCCTGTAAAATAAATTTTAAAAAATAAAAAGAACAAAAAATATAAAGGTCCCAAATCCCAATCCTTTCTCTCTCTCTCTCTAAGTTATGCCAAAATAAGATGATAGAGCTTTTGAGGTCCCCCACCTCCTCTATTACACAACTGCTTTTTCTCCCATCCCCATCCTGTTTTACTTTTTTCCTTTTTTTTTTTGTTTTATGTTCATGCACCACTTTTGTAAAAAAATAACCGCACTGGTGGTATATTTGAAAGGATTCGTAATAACACATTAAAAATGTTTTTACTTACAAGGAATTAAGTATTCACAAAATTATTTATCAAGCCGCATCGCCTTTTATCTCTTCTTGTTTTTTCTAAATCCTTTTCCTTAAATAAGAAGGAATGATTTTTTTTATAATTTCACGAAATCGACCGTTTATATCATACCGATAATTCGTTTAAATAAAATGATTAACTCATAATCATATTTTAATTTGTTTTTTAACTTTGTTTTTATCGTTATGTATGCGACTTATTTTTGTCGTCGTCAACATAGACATGGTTTGTGTCGTGCTTAATATGAAAAAATTGGTTTTTCGTAAATGCTTGTTGCGATTAACCCGCATCGTGGGTGATTCGAGGCAGTAAGCAGGGTCGATTAGACTGAATATGTCGAATCAGTAAGTGATCTTTTAATATCTACCAGGCCCATAGTTATATGTATTACAGTTATCAATAAAATTATTAAATGTATAGAGCACAAGCCCAGGTTGTTGTCTTTGATACTTGCGAATGTTGAGTCGTCCCTTACATATTTTTATGGGAATTTGATTATGTATTTCTATAAAATGTATTACTAATTTGAATCAATAAAATTAGTCTCCTTTCAAAAAAAGTAATTAAAAAATTTAAAAATTAGTTAAAAAGATTTAGATCACTTAAAAAAAAACATGTTTTCATTGACTCATATGAAAAAATTATAAATATTAAAATTAAAATCTATAAAATATAAAATTTAAATCATTATTTTGACATAATTAACATTTGATATAGTTTGTTTTATCATGAGTAGTATATTTAATCATATAGAAACTTAATTATTTTTAAAGCATTTTTATTTTATGACAACTTTTATATGAGTGTGTATAAATATATACTTTTTCAGTCATTTAAATGGATTATTGACTTTTCCAAAATTAAAAAAAAAAATCAAATATAGCATGTTTAAAAATATTTTCTGCTAAAAATAAAACATTTTTATTCCTCAATTTTAATAATTAAAATTTCTCTAAAAATGATATTTTACCAATTTCCATTTTAAAAATAAAAACTATTTCTGAAATTTGTTTTATTTCCATGCTAACTAAAATAGAATCCATGGCAATGCCTTAATTCTAATTTTCTCATATTGGAATTTGTTGTTGAAGGTGGTCAAGAGAAAATCTTTTTCCAGTTAAAAAAAAAAAAAAAAAAAAAACCTTCCCTCTTTATGGATCACTTTGTATATTTTGTATATTATGGTATTAGGTTTCTTATTACTAAATCATGATATTCATTTTTACTATAAAAGTTGGTTGATTATTCTTTAAAGCCAAAATAAATAACCTTATTCTCAATATTTAGATATAATTTTTAAAATCATTTGATTTTTTAATATAAATTCATTAAATACCATTCATATATTTTATTTTACTTTATTTTAATAATATACTATAATATTTTAGCATGTATGACTTAACTATGATTTAGCTTAAACCTAACTCACTCCAACCAATTGGACATATCATTGATAATATTATCATATACTAGGAGGTCCTGCATCTAATGAAAAATGAGTTTTGGAGCGTAGCTAATTTTTTGAAATGAAAATAATATTAATGGTGCGTGAATAATAATCGCATGTCGATAAACGCTGGCGTTAACAAAAAGATTTTCAAAACATTTATAATGACGTAGTCAGTAACTTTGATATTAACTTAAAAACAAGTAATAGTTTGGACATTATTTTTATTTTCAAACTATTTTAGTATTTTTTTTTCAAAAAAATTAAATGTGTCCAAAACTCTGGAAAAAGCCTATGATAGGCTCTCTTGGGCAAATGCCCTTCCTTCAATTTTTTTCAGAAAAAAATTGTTTACCTTAGAATTTGAATCACGTGCTTTAATTCAAAATAAAATTTAATTATTATTAAATCATTTAAGTGATCTGTCCAACTAGAATTAATCTATGTTATAATTTAAAAAAAATTAAAATTATTTTAAAAAAAAAAATCGAAACCGATTTCCTTAATTCCTACAAAAAGAAAAACGAAAATCATTCTCTTTTAACTTCAAAAATAATTTTCCTTTAAGTCACAAAAAATCAAAAAAATCCTTTTTTCTAATTTCAAGAAATCAAATATTATTTTCTCTAATCTTAAAAAAAAAAAAAAAAAGCAATTTGATTTAACTCTAAAAGTACAAAATCATTTTCTTTAGTTTAAAAAATATTAGAAAAATAGTTTTCTTTAACTTTTAAAAATTCAAAAATCATTTTTAATTTCTAAAAAGAATCAAATCATTTCAACAATTCTTTAAAACTCAAAATCATTTTCTTTATCTTTTTAACAAAATTCCAAAATCATTTTCTTTCATTTCTAAAAAAAATCAAAAATCATTTTCTTAATCTATAAAAAATCATTTTCTTTAATTTCAAAATTTTAAAAGTTATTTTCTTCAATTTCAAAGATTTAAAATTTATTTTCTTTGTTAAAAAAATTCTTTAAAAATTCAAAAATCTCCTTTTTTAAATTTCCTAAACCAAGTATCATTTTTAAAATATCCAAATTTCAAATCCCTTATTTTCCAAAGTGAACGTCCTCACTTTTTGAATCCCAAATAAAGTTTTCATTTTTCAAAATTACCCTCTTCAACCTAATTTTCAAAATTCTGAAAGCATGGTTTACTCTATAATTCCAATAAAATAAAATCATGTGGAGTCAATTCGCTTGTTAAATAAATGACCCTTGGTGTGGGGCTCCAACATCCCATGTATGCTTTCAATAAATAATTTGACACTCATTTTCATATTTAATCATTAATGTTTCTATATGTGTCATTGGACTAACTTGTTTTTTATTGATAATGCTCGTAATTCATTGTCAAGGTACATATTTCTCCTTTTTGACTTTGTTATTTAATATATGTTTATCATGCTCTTGTAATATCATTGTTATTTAACGTGTCACATTGTTTGATTAGTCGATTGTCATCGCATCTTAACTTGATTATTAGAGATCAAACCTTAGAGAACTTTAGAAGGTCTTCTGACTTTCGCCGTGCGCCGATAGATAGCACAACCCGCGAGCATCAAACTCCCGGTTCAAAACTTGCTTTTCCTATTATGAATTTTACTTGGGTTTTTCTTTCTTATTTTGTTTTCTTTTTTAAAAATAAATAAAAATAAGTGGCAACTCCAAATTGTTTTCAAAATGAGTTTTCAAAAATATAAAAAACGAATCTCGTATTTTTAGTGGAAAACGCCTAATAGCCAAAATGTAGTGTCTATAAAATGAAAACTCCATTAGGGACCATTTTAGAGGATCAAACTTGACACAAGTTGAGGCAAATATGGTGGTTGATTGGTCTCTTTGTGCTTTTGCATGTTTAGTGATTGTTGGCACATTAAGCCTTTTTTTGATGATTGATTTGAGGAGCATTCTTTATTATGATTGCTAGATATTGTCATCCTGATTATTTCACATGACTATTCTTTGGACATGATAGCCTCTTATTGTTGTATGATTCCCTTTTTCTTCTCAATATGTATATTCTTATTATTACATACTTCAATTGTTTTGGCATTGAACTTTGATTATATTTGTTGATCCTCTCTTGTATATATATCATAATATGTTTACTTTTACTTGTATGATTATTCTACTCTACTTATTACTTATCTCTTATACTTTGACATGTTGATTCTTTTTGCTATGTATTTCTCTTGATCACTTTTTAGCATGTTATACACTCATCTTATTCATCTTGTATCCTTGTTTAGATTGTGTGTAGATTTGAATGATATGTTTATAATTTGTATAACTGCTTGTTGCATGACTACTCTTTCTCTTGCTTGATTGTATGTTATTTGTCTATACGGAACACACATGTATTCCTTTAACTCCATACTACTAGTCTTGATCGACTCGGTTTCCTTAGATTGTGTGTTTGATATGAGACTTGTTACTAATTGTGTACTCTTCGACCAAGCTAGTGATTAGAAGTAAGGTATAATGATGGGTTATATCTATGTTTGGGAGCATGATAGAGGTGGTCAACATATTGATGTTGATTGGAGTCTGATCTTCGAAAAATTGTATAACCCAGAACTAGATTTCAGGATGCATGTGTGACTAGTGTGTTTTCTTTGTGCTTAGTTGTTAGTTTTTTCGGATGCATCCACACAAAGAGTGGAAGAGGACATGAGCCACCTTTTTAGAGAGTGCAAGAGAACACGTGAACTCTGGTCGAAGGTTATGGAAACGCACCGTCAAAGGAAGACTCTCTCCTAGTGCATGAATGGATGATCACCACCGAGAAGAATGACAATATCAGGTACAACAACTTGTTGGAAGAATGCCAATCAATTAATAATTGGATAACATGACATTACATGTATAACTAATTTATTAATTTGATCATTTAAAATAATATCTATTGGGGTCCAAAACCACACGTGCGTGGGCTCAGACGTCAGCCCAAAAGCTAGGTTTGAGAGGGGATAAAGAAGCAGGCCCAATAAAAGACATAAAAGAGCTCGACCCACCACATATGCCCAGGCTTACAAGGCCCGGGCGGGGACCAGTTCACCGTCGAGAAGTAGGTGGCGTAAACATCAAAGAACCCGTATTAAAGGGAAAGTACCCAGCTTTCTAATTAAATCTCTGATTAGGGAGGTGGGGTCTTTGCAATAATTCTTTCATCAATTATCCCTTATTAATTGGTTAACGATAAGAAAGAAAATCCTTACTTGATAGGAGAAATATGGTATCATCGTCAATAGGAAGTTATCGATTATCCATTATTAATGGTATGATAAGGAAAGAAAATCCCTCACCCAATGGGAGAAATATCCGTATCATCATCCAACTAGGAAAGTTATCATGATCATCCATTATAAATATCAGTCCACCCCATCGGTGAAAGGTACGCACAAAACTTCATTCCCTAAGCAGTTGATCTTCTTTTCCACCGAAAAAAACTGACTTAGGCATCAGAGAGGCATCGGGGCGAACCCGCCGTCCTTTGTTCTTATTTTTCGCGGAAGGGGCTGGGACATCGGAGTCGTGAACTGCCCGACAATTCCGGCAAGCTCCGGCCAGTTTCGGTTGAAAAAGCATCCTTGATTGTGCCCAGGTACGTAGAGCATTGTTCCTCTACAAATCGCGAGATTCTCGGTGGTGATGGTATCGACGAAACAGGAAAGTCACCTTGACCACAGGATCTGAGGCGAGCAAAGCGACTAGATAAGCCGACTTATGGGGGCGCTCTGACTCTATAGGCGATCTTTGGCGAGGTGGAGGCACTCCGTCTCACCTGACCGGCGTTCTTGAGAGACTTGGAAGACTCACCGGACAAATGTTGGCGTAGGAAGAGGTGACAACACCCTGGCCTTTCCTCGGACGTTGACGGAGGAGCTAGCCAAGCGAGGCCGTATGGCTTAGTTTCAAGAGAGGCCTTGCGGCTGGTTCGAGGGGCCTTGCGACTCGGTTTCAGGCCTTGGCTCGGTTCGGAAGGCGGCCAGCGGGCCATGTAGCTCGGTTTGAGAGGCCTTGCGGCACCCGATTTCAAAAGTCTTCTTGACTCATTTCCGGTTCGGAAAGTAGAAGTGGCCAGAAGTATGCTTCCGGTTCAAGAGCCTTGCTATTTCGAGTTTCAAGAGAGCCTTGCGACTCGGTAGTTCGGGGAGGCAGTAGCCAAGGAGCCATGGCTCCGGTTTGAGGCCTTGCAACTTGGTTTGAGGAGCGTATGGTACCGGTTCAAAGGCAGTAGCCCGATGAGTCATGGCTCGGGGCCACGTAGCTTAGTTTCAGAGAGCCTTAGCATTTCGGTTCGGAGAGCCTTGCAGCTCAGTTTCAACGAGCCTTGTAGCTCAGTTTCAGAAGGCCAAGTAGCCAAGGAGCCATGTGGCTCAATTTCCAAGAGCCTTCTTATTTCGGTTCCGAGGCGCTGCGGCTCGACAGTTTCGAAGGCGAGTAGCGAGCCATGTAGCTCAAGAGCCGCAAGCTCGGTTCAAGGCGCCCGACAACTCGGTTGAGAGGCGCAAGCGGCTCGGGAGCGGAATAGCGAAGGCACAACAACTGGGAGCGAGCAGCTCGGTTTTGGGCTTAGCGCTTTCAGGCTGCTTGACCCGGGCGAATAGCTCGGTTCAAAGAGCATAAGCGACTCGAGGCGGGAATAGCCTAAGAACGAGTAGCTCAGTTCGGAAAGGCACAACGGCCCAAGAGCAAAGCGACTTGGTTTCAGGCTTAGCGCTCAAAGGCCACAACTGACCAGGGTAGAATAGCTTAGTTCAAGAGCATAAGCGGCTCGGAGCGGAATGGCCAGGGCGAGTAGCTCGGTCGAGCGCAACTGACCCGGAGCCAAGCGACTCAGTTTTGAGCTCAAGCGCTCAAAAGGCATAATAGCTTAAGAGCCCAGCTATTTCGAGTTTGAGCTTAGCGCTCAATGCGGCTTGCAGGAGCAAATACTTCGGTTGAAAGGCGTAAGCGGCAGGAGCGAATAGCCTAGAGACGAGTAGCTTAGTTTAGAGAGCGCAGACTGACCCGAGGCAGCGGCTTCGGTTTCAAAGCTTAAGCGCTCGGCGCGCGGCTAGGGTGGGTCTTCAAATTCAAAGATCGCATTTCGAGAGCGGGAATAGCGAGGCGAATGCTTCCGGTTCGGAAAGCGCAGCGACGAAACCAAAGCGTTTCGGTTTACTCATCGCGATAGCCCGGGGAGGCCAAAGCGCTCGGTTTAGAGCTTAGCGCTCGAGCCTGATAACTGAGATGAATAGCCGCGCAAACGGCAGGGAGGCGAATAAAAGCTCAGTTCAAAGAAGGAGCATAAACTGTTTCGAGAGGCAAAATAACCCGGGAGGCGGAAGAGCCCGAGGCCAAAATAACTCGATTTCTAAGGTTAAACAACTCAAGAGGTCTTGATAGCGAGCGAATAACTGAAAGTATGACAACCCGGGAGCGACCCGACTCGATTTCAAAGAGGTTAAAACAACTCAAAGTATGATAGCCAGGGTGAATAGCTCGAAAGGCATAAGCCTCGGAGCGGGAAAGAGCGAGCACGAATAGCTTAGTTCAACAAAGCATAAGCATTTCGGGAGGCATGACGGCGAAATCACCAAGCCGAGTTATGAGCAGTCGAGACAACACGTAACACCGAGTCGAGAGGGTGTACGGTATGTGTAACTTAGTATGTGCGTAGGGGAACTTCAGCCAATTATTTTAGTGCCATAGCGAGATTTTTGAAAATTGTTTAAGGGTGAATTTATAAGGATTTTCAAAGAATTGTGGCCTTTTTGGAATAAGGAAAGTGGAGGGGGTGAAAGTATAATTAATGGAAGTTTAAATAGTAAAATAATAATAATAAATTACCAAAATAGTTCAGGGAAGTCTCGAAAATTCTCTAGATCTCGGATGAGAAGCGAATTTGTGCGTTAAGTTCGATCTCGCAAATCTAGTAACCCGAGGAAGTTTCGGTTAAATTCAGGAATGGTCGAATATTTCACGAATTCCCAGGCGACGGGTTTGGGTGGAAACACAGCGGATTTTAGAAAAATCTCGAAAAATGACAAATATTTAAAGAATATTGATTAGGATAAATAAAATTTTCAGGACAAAAATGGACCTGAATGAAGTAATATAAATTATTTATCTAAATAATAATAATAATTAAAGAAAAAGAATAATAATTAAAAAAAAAAGAAAAAAAAATGGATAAAATCCAACAGCAGGAGACGGCCAGTGCGTGATGGACGAGTGGAGAGAAAGGGAGAAGGCGATTTTTGCTTTTTATTTTCGCTTGATTACCTTTTCAGTTATGAAAATCGGATAGTAAACTTTCGTCGGACGAGAAGGCAAAATTAGATTTCTGAAGAGAGCTGATATAGGTACCAACATCTTAGCTTTTGTCAGCTTTAAGGTAGAAAATTTCTTACAGTGTGTTATTTATTTTAAAGGTTATGTAATGGGCAGAAATTTTAACAGGCGTGAAGGTCGTAAACTTTGAATCCCAAATTTTTAATTTGAGTTTAGAAATTTTTAGGAATATTTGGGACTGTGTTCGGACAGTCAGTGAATTACAGAATTTGTTTATGGAGCCGAGTTTTGATTGAAATTTGAGTTTTAGTCGAACTGAGTCGGACGTAATTTTCGAAATGTTTCGGGTATTTTAGGCTACATGGAAAGTCCGTAGTCGAAGTTAGTAAGCAGATAGTTTTATGGGGCATTTAATGTGTATGGGCGTTTGGTCGATTTAGTCGTATTATCGATATCCCATGCTCAGATGAGATTGGCGTAAAGTTTTGTTAGAATCGAAGTTCGTTGATATGAAGTCGCTGAAGCCGCGTGTATGTTTATGGTTAAAGCGCGTTGAGTGAGGCGTTTTCGTAGTGAATGAATTATTGTGAAGATTTAAGCGTCAGACGAGAATCACAGAGTCTTGACAAGATTTGAAAGAAATTAGTCGAGAAAAGGTGAGTACTCGAAATCGTTTTTAAAGCGAAGTGTTTAAATTCTGAGTTTGTAAAGGTCTTTGAAAATATAGGGCTATAAAACATTTTATTACCGATTGTTATGCTCGTGAGAAAAGGATTAATTTCGTTATTTAAAACGATTTGGCTTTGGTTAGCAAAACACTAGATAGCCAATTTCGGTTCCGGTCGGATGTATTTCGGATTGTGCATAAGCGAGGTTATGGGATATTATGACTAAGCTATATTGCACAGTCGGCAATTTGGGGTTAGATAGAATATATATATAGTGGTCGCCTCTTGCACATTCGGTATATAGTTAAGCGTCTTTGGCTTGGAAATGCATGCGATGAGTGTTAGTTCAGGTTCCCCTCATAAACATTTTGGTTCCGAGTTCCATTATGCTATAGATCCGGCGTGTATTCGCCAGGACCATCTTAAGCGGGAGTAGTGTTAGGAGTTCTCTAGATGCGAGTTAGAGGATTAGTGGCATCACTTCTAGAGTATTCAGAGGAAATGGGCCTGATGGTTAGTACTTGATTTCTGATATAGCACTTCCGGATATTAACCACCACGAAAGCAGTTTTATTGATAGAAATAGTTTTGAAACGATTTAATGAGTGGATTTTGAGCGGTTTTGTGTGAAAGCAGTTTGGCAGTAAAATAGTTTCTGTGCTGAGTTTCGAAATGGACTTTCATAGCAAAACTCGGAGTTTTCTCATAAAAATAAGTTTACAACCATTTACGTCTGATTTTACATTAGGAGTCTAACCAATGACAATGACATTTAGAACTTATAGTACTCATTGAGCCCATTTGGCTCACAGTTTTCTATTTTTAAAATAATTTTAGGGTGCGGTCTTTGAAGCGAAAGATCTTTCAAGGATCCTTAGTCCTATGTATTTGTGATTATATATAAGATAAGGTGTAAATTAACAATATTAAAAGTTAAAATGTGGCATTTTTGTATATGTAAATATCTTTTGTAAAATATGTGCATGCATGGTTTGAGAAAAGCAGGGTTCTGTAAATTATGTTAGTTAAATCTTTATCTTTATATTTTGATGAGGGCCAGGAGGTCATACTATGATTAATAGTTGGATTTTGGAAAATGTGGGAGTATTTTTTTATATCTGGGCAGTTTTTGTATTTTAGAAGCTGACCCTTGTGCGATCTGATTATCTTTGTCGGATTTTGATTAAATCTAAGCGTGTGATTTTGATAGAAAAGTGAAAAAACAATTTATAACCCGGCATGTTTTCCAAATATAGTTTGTGGTTTTACGGCTTAGCTTCATAGTAATATCTCGATCAGGCGAGCTTGTGGGAGGTTCTGTAGGTCTTAAGCCAATTTCTGTCACTAGGAAGGGGTGTCATTTGGTATCGAAGCGATTTTAGCGAATAATTCAGCACATTTTAATTTTTCACATTATTTTATGAAATTGTTTTGTTTATAATGATTTTCCTATTACGACTATTGTTTTGCTAAACACATATAAATATTAGAAAAGTGTCTTTGAATCTTTTAACTGAGAATTCCGCGAAGGCATTATGTGCGGGCAAAGTGAAGTAGGGGTGATCACAGGACTTCGCGGAGGCACCACGGAAGAGATGTCGAGCCTCCACAGATGTCTAAGTCGCTGATGGTCCGGCCCCAGCGAGAGAATACTTCGAGGGCGGGACCAGTGGCGGTACCTTGACGATGGATCGGGTGCTCTGATTATCCGCAATGACTGCGTCGAATGCACGGGAGCCTCGGAAAGAGCGAGGAGGCGCTGATAGAGACGCGCTCTAAAATTAGGGGCTAAAACCTTGAGTAGGAAATGCCCGGCCAGGCGAGCATGCTATGGCTAGGCAGGGATTTAAATGAAATTTATGCAGTGATGGGGTGTTGGATGAGGCCCCCGAGAAAGTCCATCTCTTTTCGAGGGTTCTTGATGGTGCGGGACGGGGCGGTGGGAGAATCGTGGAGAGACACCTACGAGTCACTTGGGACCCGATTCAGACCAGACCGCATTCTGAGACAGATTTTACCCGTGTAGTTATCAGGATGCAAAAATAGAAGAATTCTTCAGGTTAGAGCAGCGATCCCTGACAGTGACAGAATATGAGCAGAGGTTTTCAGAACTCGTGAAATTGGTGCCTATGATACAGGAAAATGAGGAACATAAGTGTAAGCGATTCATGGCCGGCTTGAACGGCAGAATTAAAGTTCATCTAGCCTAGGCATCTCAAAATAACTTTGGAGAGCTAGTTGAGGCTGCACTAAGGGTAGAAAGGACAGTTTCAGTTCTAACTCAGGGGCGGCCAGACAGTAAGAGAGGTGCTCCTAGCACTAGTCAGCCAGGCACCAGTCAGTCTAGTAGAAAGAAAGGAAAGAAGTGGACCAGCGGTAGAGGCTCAGGACGAGGAGCAACATCTAGCCAAGGATCCGTTCGATCACGGCGGCGGGAGGTGGTAGGTCTTGGGATCATCTTTTCCGTGTGTGCCTACGTAGCCGGAGGAGGCATCTCGGAGAGTGCAGGATGAATATGACAGGATGTTTCCATTGCGGGCAAGAAGGTCACTTTATCCGAGATTGTCCACACGATTAGTAGGCTGAGACCCTGCGAGATAGATGCAGTAGCATCTACCCGGAGACTTGGCGGTCAGTCGGGTTGGTAGGGTGGTTCCAGGCGAGTGGCGATCTGACACACAGTAAGTCGCGGTAGGGGTGTAGGAAGCCGACGATGCCAGTTCATTGGATTAAAGTGGCGCACTCGTACTCGAGGCTCGGGTATTCTACAGTCCTGGCCAGAGGCAGATGTATCACTGAGTGAGTCTTAGTATGATTTCAATTCTGATCATGATGCATATGCATTGGTGGACGGGAGCCACTCATTCATTTTATTTCGGTACCATTCAGCGAGAGGCACCGGATAGAGTCCCGGCTATAGATGGTTGTATGGTGGTTTTAAGGTACCCGATGGGGATACTATGATATCCAGAAAGGATAGTTGGGATGCGAGATTGGTGATCGAATAAGGATTTTCCGATGAGACTTGATGAGTGTTAGGTATCCATCGATTTAGATATAATCTTGGGTATGGGCCCGGTTATCCGGGCATAGAGCCACCTGGGTGCTATAAGAAGGAAGTAAGATTGGTTCGGCAGGAGGAACGAGTGATATTTTCGAGGAATCGAGAAGAGATCGCCCCCTAGTCTCATTAATGCCATGGCCAGCCTCGAAAATGCTTCGGAAGGTTGCGGAGTTATTTGGCATTTGTAGTGGATAGAAATTGAGAGGGGACACGGCTGGAAGACGGCCAGTAGTCGAAGAGTTCACGGATGTCTTTCAGGATGATATTTCGAGGTTTACCCCGGATAGAAATTGAGTTCGTTATTGAGACTAGTTCGAGAGCAGAAGCTAGATATCCATTCCTCCATACGAATGTTGATAGAGTTGAAAGAATTGAAGGCACAATTGGAGAATTGCTAAGTAAGAGGCTTCAGGCACAATCGAGGAATTGCTAAGGGCTTCATCCGACCTAAGACTTCACCGTGGAGCTCCGGGGCCTCAGAAAGAAGAAGATGGAAGCTACTGCAGGTATAGACTATAGATACCGACCGGGCTACAACATTTTAAACCAGATCGCTCCTCAGAGAGGAGCCATTGACCAATCGCATGGATCTCGTGATATTCTAAGATCGACCTAAGGTCGCTACCACGCTTGAGGGTCCGAGAGAATGATGTTTCTAAGACTCCGCCAGATCGAGATACGGCCACTATGAGTTCTAGTGATGCTATCTCGTGACGGACTCACGCCCCAACGTTTCATGATTTTGATGAATGTGGTGTTCAAATCGTATTTAGATAAGTTTGTGATCGTATTCATCGATGACATTCTAATGTACTGTGCAATTTAGAGGAACATGCGTGAGCATCCTGGATAGTATTGCATTCTTAGAGAGCGCTATACGCGTTTAGTGCCGCCTTGCTGACAAAGGCAGCTTTCTGGGTCATGTCATTTCTAAGCAGAAGGTATTAGTGTGGGATCCTCAAAAGATCGGCTTCATAAGTGGAACTCGAAGCCGCCCACAAATGCGTTTCTCAAGTCCCGTAGCTCTTTGATCGCGTGTTATTACAGAAATTTGTTGACGGATTTTGAAGATAGCAACCCCGTTGACCAATCTATTGAAAAAGGATCGTAATTGAGTGTCATACCCGGCAAGATAGTTTGAGGAGCCGAGACGAGATTGACGACAGCTCAAAGATAGCACTACCGCCGTGAAAGGACTAAGCATGTGGTATATAGTGATGCCTCCGTACAAGGGTTAGTGTGTTTTCATGCGTGATGGTAGAGTGATAGCTTATGCTTCCCGCCGCTAAAGAAGCACGAGCGTAACTACCCGACCCATGATTTAGAACTAGCAAAGAAAGTGGGTTTTCGCTCTAAAGATCCGAGACATTATCTATACCTGTTCCGTCGATATTCACCGATCATAAGAGCTCGCAATATATTTTTACCGAAGAGCTTAACTTAAGGCAAATACGGTGGTTGGAGTTGATTAAGGATTATGATCAAGACAATAGAGTACCATCCCAGAAAGGCCAATGTGAAGGGCCGATGCCTTAAGCTCCGAACCTGGGAGGGGTTCCATGCTTATCCGCAAACAAAGATATCTCCCATTGTCACAGAGTTGAGATCTGGGAGTTCGCCTGGTGTAGCCGATACGTGGGACACTATCGGGCATCATTTTATGTTCGTCCTCTAGCTGATCGATCGCAAGGCCCGGTTGTGTTTCGTGAGATGATTAAGCTGAGGGCGTAGATCGAGTAAGTGAGGAAACCAGAGTTCCGCATTAGAGACGATGGCGTAATAGCTTAGAGTGGGAGTCGAATGTGTGTACCTGAAATAGGTGAACCAAAAGGGAACGAAGCAAAGCCCACTCTTCAAAGATATGCCATGATCCGGCAGCACCAAGACGTATCATACTCTGGGCTGAGCATTATCGTGGAAGGGCATGAAAAAGCGAAATCGCAGATTGTGATCCGCATGCCTAACCCGTCAAGAAGGCAGAGCACCGTAAGCCCAGAAAAAGATACACTCCTTCCGATTCCCGTATTTGGTTTTAGATAAAGACATTATGGATTTTGTTACCGGGCTTCCGAGAACTCGGAGACAACACGATGCCATACGCAGCGACAAGTGATATCGCAACGAAACACGCATTTTCTCCCAAGAAGCAATGATGACCCATCGACAAGTCACAAATTATATGTGGAGGAGGATAGTTAGATTACATGGTGTTCATCGATAGTTCGCACGAGACCCCGCATTCACATCCGTGATGGTCCGCCACAGGATGCCACTGCACTGACAGACTTACGTCTTTCCATCCTCGTGACCGATTCACAATGTAGAGAACTATTCGCACGCTAGAGGATATGCTTACATGCGTGATAGAGTTTAAGGGAAGCTCTACACGCATTTATCTCTCGATGAGAGCCCGCCACAAACAACAAATATCGAATCCAAAGACGCCCATTCAGCAAAGATCGTATGCCTAAGTGCTCGTACCCCCGTATGTCGGGATGAAGTAGAGAGAGGAACTCGATAGGCCCGTGAGTTAGTACAGATGACTTAGATAAAGATCCCGCATTGTCCCGGATACCAAGATAAACGTGACGTATTAAAGTTATGCGGACAAACGCCGTAGGGATCTAGAGTTTAAGGTGGGCGATAGGGTCTTCCTCAAAGCTTCTAAAGCTGGGCCCCCGACGGAAGACGTGGAGCCGAGGGCCCGATACATAAAATATATGAGATTATTGCCGAGCGACCAAGAAGATATGTAGGGACACCTCCTCCGTAGTCGTCTAGCGCTCATAACGCGTTTACGATCCACGCCCGTGCGACATTCCTTATATCCCTCCCATGCATCGCAGACGCCCAACGGAATCCAAATGATACTCACCGGCAAGAGCAAACAATGCGTATAGTAGATCGCAGAGAGTACCTATAATAGTATTATTCCGTTAGTCAAAGTTTTATGGGGGGAATCATGATTAAGGAGGCTACGTGGGAACAGAGGCCAGATGCAAATAATATCCTCGCTTGTTTTCAGACATGATTCCTCATATATTTTGGTTTATTTGCGATTAAATGCCGCAGCAGGAGGAGATTCAGAATAATTTCACCTCGAGAGTACAGACAGACAAGGTAGAACTCAGATAAGACTCGTGCGCTTCCTTAATTATTTAAATACTTATACCACTTTTCAAAATCATAAGCGGTGAATTTATAAAGCTTTCGTTAATCGCGTGACTTTCGCAATTACGAAAGCTGAAAAATGAAAAGATAATTAATTGCTTTAAATAAGAAAAACAATAAATTACCAAAAATGGGCCTCGCGAAGCTTCTGAAAATCCCTAGATCTCGACGATCGAAACTGACCGCGCCATAAGCCGTCTCGCAAAATCTAAGAACCCAAGGAAAGTTTTCATAATTCCAGATATCTTAACATTTTACGAATTTCTGCGCTGACTTACTAGAATGCGAATCCCGAAACTGCGATTTGTGGTAACCGAAAAACGACAAATATTTAAAGTTAATATCCACTGTGATAAATAAAATTTTCGCGACAAAAATCTGGAATTGAATTTAAGAATATAAATTATTTATCTAAATAATAATAATAATTAAAGAAAAAGAATAATAATTAAAAAAAAAAAAAATGGATAAAATCCAACAGCAGGAGACGGCCAGTGCGTGATGGACGAATTGGAGAGAAAGGGAGAAAACGATTTTTCTTTTTTATTTTCTCCTTGATTCTCTTCGATCACTAAAACCTGACCGTAAACTGTCGAGCCAGAGGCTGCCAGAAAATCGACTACGCGGGAAGAGAGCCTACGATGCGCACTAATACATCTTAAATTCTCACAAACCTTGGGGTGCCGCAGTAAAATTTCCGCTTAATCAAGTATTTCGCCTCAAAGCATGAATTACAGAAATTCTGCAGAGACCGAAGGTCAGAACTTAACTCCAAAATTTGGGGATCGAACTTTTGGGGAATTTTGTGATTATTCGGACTGTTTCATGTCAGAAAATGAATTTCGTGGACTGGTTTTATGACGCTGATTTAAATTATGATTTTTAATGACAGCTCTGACATAATTTTCGGGAATGTGCTGCAAGATTTTAGACCATGAAGTTCTCGAAATGTCGACCAAAACGATAGCTTTTACGCATTTAACGCAGACGGACATTTTTGGTCACAATTTCACATCATATTATCGACAATGCCCATATCGAATTCGATCAAGATTTAAAGCTTTATTAATCAAGTCAGCTCAATATACCACTTGAAAAGTCCCAAGCAGATGCTATTAAAACTGAATCGGCAAGATTTTCGTGAATTAATGAATCACAGAAAGCGATTTGAAAGCATCCCACGAGAATCTGTATATTGATAAGATTTCAAAGAAATTAATGAGAAAAAGGTGAGTACCAAAATCATTTTCTAAACGAAAGCTGCTTAAATTATTGTTTAGAAAGTTGCTTTCAAAATATAGATGAGAAAGATTTTTATTACCTCCCAATTGTTATACTCTAAAAGTTCGATTCAAGATTTAAGAACGCTTTGGTCTGCTTTAGCAAAATCCCTGGGACACGCCCGCCTCCTGGCCGACAGATTTGACGTGGCACGGGCAAGGTTAGCGACATGACGGACCATATCGGGCTCTGGCCTGGCACGTGCTGGACCTTAATATATGAGTCGCCTCCGCACATTCGGCGATATTATTAGCGCTACGACTTAGTACATAGCGATGAGGTTGGTTCCGAGGTTCCCCACCGAAAGATTTCGGCCCGGCGCTCCATTACGCTTATATGATCCCGCCGTGTTCACCGACCATCTTAACGTAGTGTTCCTCGGAGGTTCATCATCGACGCTGCGCTCGGTGTCTGCGGGCATCACTTCTGGTGTATTTTAATTGCCACAATGGCCGCAGATTGATTTACAAGATAAAGACTTCGTGATATTAACCAATTAATCGAAACAAGCCAAGCAAAGAGAAATAGTTTTCGTAACGTGACAGCGCAGTAATTAGTTTTTCGTAACGCTTTCAGCTAAACAAGCCAACAAAGTTAAATAGTTTTCTACAACGCTGAAATTGGCCATAAAGAAAACTCGCTTTCTCATAAATACTTACAACCATTCAGATGCATTTTCATACGTGAGGCACAAACAACAGACAAGAAGATTAACTTATAAGACTCACCGAGTCTGCTTGCCTACAAGCCAAGGCTTTAAATAATTTTTCAAAAGGCAGTGCCGCCGAAGCTCGAAAGATCTTTCCAGGATCCTTAGTCCTAAACGCTGTGCTGTGATTATATATAAGATAAGCGCAGAATTAACAATAGTAAAAGTTAAAATGTGCATTTTTGTATACGTAAATATCTTCAGAAATACGCACGATATTAAAATTGCGTCGCGATAAAATTCATACGTGATTGGATACTATCTTATATTGATGAGGACCGTAGGTCCTCGATTGTGGCTGATTTGGAAAATATCGGTGATTTTTATACGCCAGTGATTTTGTGATTGGGCTTGACCAATCGTGCACGTTATGTCAGTTTGATTTTGCTAAATCTGTTCCGGTGGATTTCGATAGAAAAGTGAAAAAACAATTTATAACCCATGTTTTCCAAATATAGTTTCAAATAGCTTACTTCGCTTGGGCTTCATGAATCATTGGCCGAAATGGTACCGTCAGAGGTTACCGTGGAGTTGTCATTTCCCCGTCACTGTGAAGTGGTTCATACTTCCAAACCTACCTGAGGAAGAGGTCTTAAAGAACACAAGAAAACGATACAGAGGATGTTTTTAAAAGGATAGGAAACGATAGTCGGAATGGGTGCGAAAATCGAATGGCCATCATTATCACAAGACATCTGACAGCGACAAATCCCTAATCAAACCATCCCCAGCTAGCCACATGGAAATCGCACCCGATTTGAGAAACAATTCATCCCTTACCCAAGCTTGCTTCAGCCAAGGGCTGGGGAGGCAACTATTGGGGTCCAAAACCACACGTGCCGCTCGTGACGCACCCCAAAAGCAGGCTTTATATATGTTAAAGTTGCGCCCAATGTTACTACAAAAGAGCTCTCCTCACCCACCACATATGCCCAAACACAAAGGCCCGCCGGGACCTTGCCTCACCCCGCCTGAGAAGCAGGACGTGAAACATCCAAAGAACTCCATATTAAAGCCGAAAGTACCCAACTTTCCTAATTAAATCTCCACCACCAGTGGGCAGATATTTCCTAATAACTGCTCATCAATTATCCCTTATTAATCGTTAACGATAAGGAAGTTAAAATCTCTCACCCAACGAGAAATACTGCATCATCATCAAACTAGAAATTTATCAATTATCCCTTATTAACTGCAATAAGGAAAGAAAATCCTCACTAATCTTAAATATCTCAGATCATCATCCAACTGTAGTGCTTATTAGCGATCATCTACAGTAAATATCAGGCCACCCCATCTACAAAGCGCACGCACAAAACTATCTCTAAGTAGTTGATTTTCCTTCCACCGTAAAAACCGACGAGTAAGATCGGAGGCGTGAATCGAACCCCCGCCAATCCTTTGCTTCTTATTTTCGCAGTGAGCCTGGACATCTGTAGCCAACTGACCGGGCCTGCAATAATTCCAAAGAAGTCTGTACCTCGCTTATGAAAAACATCATCAATATCAATTATGATTAATATATTATAGTGGTAAAGAAGTACATCTATAGAAATAATAATAAAAAAATAATTAATCTCAGTAAATGATTTTTTAGATTTTTTTTTAGTGCATTTTAAATGATAAAGACTCTTGTTTGACAGTTGTTTTCAACAATTTTATGTTGTTCAAAAATTTAAAAAAAAATACGATAATGTAAAAATTGTTTTTTATGTTTGGAAAATGAAGTATTATTAAATAACTTCTTTTTAATATTTTTTAAGGGTGAAACAAATGACTAAGAATATAATCCAAGAGATAGTGGCATGCCCGACCTTCATGAGTTTCTTGCCCGATGAGTCTTTGTCAAATTCAGGCCATCCATGTGACTATCACGTGAGGTCTAACCTATCACATTCTACTAGCCCCCTAGCGTCGTTGCAAGCCATTAGAGTTTGAATGGTACTATACTCCTAGGTCTTCATGCATCACAAAAGCCATCATTGCACTGACATCTCCGCGATCCCACTTTGTACAGGTGGCGATTCTTGATACATGTGGCAATTGGTGTGTTCATAAATACAATCGGCGCTTTTAATGCTGGTTTTGAATGTCCAACCCATAGTGCTAATATCCTTGTGTTTAAACATCTCTCAAGTTCTCCTTTGGGGGTTTTCTCGCTAGTGCTATAGAAGAAGTCTTTCGTTGAGGTGTTCTTCTCTTGCTCTACTTTTGTATCTTTCTAGGTTGCTTCTCTGCGTTGGTGTCTTGTGTGTGTCTGGCAATCTTTGTACTGCAACCATTTTTCAAGGTAAAAATGAACTGTAATCTAGAAAATCAAAGAGTTGTTAGCCTTTGGCATCCTGAGATTCACCTTTTGGTGGTCTTTGCATATGTGTTGTTGTTTTTTTTTCTTCTCCCTTAAGGTCGGATGTGTTACCATGGTGGATTTTCCAGGTTTCGTATCGTTGACGGAGGCACTCAGTGGATGGAAAGAGGGAAAGATAATGTGGGAAGCCGTGTGGACGAGGATTCGCCTTCTACCTCGACTAAGGAGGTTCTCTTGCGTGTGGACGCTACTAGAGTCATAACGTGGCTCAGACTCGTTGGGGAGTATAGGGCAGATGCTTTTTAGAAGAAATTTGCCTTTACTCCCAATGTCTGGGTCTCCTTTTCTTCCTCAGAACCTCAGTTTGCCAATTGTATGGAAGAGGATCGATGTGGGATGAATTTCATCTATTAGCCGAAAATTCATATTAGAGAGGGGTTGAGGTTCCCCCTCCTTGGATACTAACTCGTATGTTATATAGTAACTATGTGGGATACATCGTGGACAGTTAGAAGGTGGGTAGTAATGTGGTGGACAATTATGAGTGAGCCACAATTAATATACAACGCTTACGGTCTTTGATGCCCGAGGTGACTAAAATGGTGGCATGCCCGACCTTCATGAATCTCATGCCCTGATGAGTCTCTGTCAAATTCGGGTCATCCTTGTGACTGTCACGTAAGGTCCAACCTATCCCATTCCAGGTTCCACTAACTTGATGCTTCAACCCACGCTCTTCTTATACACTTAGATTATGGCTTCAATGAGCTCCTATATTTCTCCTTCAAATAATCATAAAGTTAAAGTCTTTTACACTAGAAATCTTCATTTTTATATACAAGGAATTCACTTAACCTACGTCGCTTGAATGATCAAATGCACTAGTAGGTTAGGATGAATATAAATAGTGCACTCTAGGTATGCAAGTGAAGTAAATGCACCAAAAATTTTTTACCCTAGAGCTATTTCTTTGAGAAAATTGTTGTTTGAACTTTTAAAACAAGTGTTTTTATAACTATAAATAAAGACCAGCTCTCAATTGATAAGGCATTGGGTCTTAGGCAACAAAAAAAAAGCTTAAGGGTGTGTTTGGATCATGGGAATTGAGAGGTGGAATGGAAATGTCATTACCCTTTAAGTCTATTCCTATATTTGGATGAAATTTAAGAAAGAATGAAGGAATGAAAACTAATTGAAAGGGGAATCAAATTCTACTTCTGAGTAGGATTTGAATTCCTTAGATATAGGTGGTATTCTAATTCACCTTTCTCTTTTTTTTTTTTTTTTTGGACAATTATTCACCTTTCTCCTTAAAAAACATAAAAACTTAAAATTACTATTTTATCTTTAACCTTTTGTTTATCAGGTCCCACAATTCCTATTAATAATTTAAAGCATTTTATAAAAGCTATGTGATTAAAAATCCAAAAAATTGTCTTTGATGTGTTTTGAATTTTTTTTATTCTTTTTTTTTTTTTGGTGAGAAAGTATATTAACATTTTATTTTATCATTAAATTTATAATCTTGATAAAAAAAATTTATAAAACTATTACATAAAAACTAAGAAGATGTTTGATAACGGTTCTAAAAACCAATTCTGAAAATACTTCTAAAAATAATTTCTAATATTTTATTTTTAATCATAAAACCATAATTATTTTTAAAAAAATACTTTAAAAATAAAAACAATAGAGAATAATTAAAATATTTTATCTAACAATAGATGACAATAGTTTAAAAAAAACAATAAATTACGTTTTTTTTTTAAGTTCTAAAACGAAAAGAAAAAAGCATTTTGAAGTTATTTCTAGAAATAATTTTACATTTTTCGTAGAGAAAGAAAAATGAAATTATTATTATTTAAAATCATGTGGTGGAGTATTATTATCATTTTTTTTTATTCCAATTCATAGTATTACCAAATAGTATAATGCAAATAAACAATCATTTTCATGTAAGATTTATAAACTAATCCAAACATTAAGAACGAAATGAAATTATTGATTTCATTAGATGAGAAAAAGAATGAAAAGGGATTTTCCATTCTCATTTATCATTCCAATGTATCAATCACGCTCAAAAAATGACCTCGTGAATTTAAAAGCCTTTATATCGTGTTTGAGTCTGGATTTCCAATTCCTTGTTATGCTTAAACTTGAATTCTAAGCTTCTTTAATGAGCAATTTTTTACTTCCAAATATTCCATCTAGTATAGCTTGTCACCCTCTCAAATTTTAAACATTAATAAGCAATAACCTTTATTTATTATCGTCAAAACCTAAACTAAGGATCCAATAAAAAGTTATTCTAAAAAATAATTATACAAAAATGAAAAATAATTGGAAAAAAAAACTTGTTGAGATGAAATATTATTCTTAAAATATATTTAAAGATATCATAAAAAAAAATTTCAAGTTTTCAGATTTTTTTTTTTTACCGATATCATATAAGACTCGTTTTGTTAACTTTTTTTTTTCAACAATTTTATGAAAAAACAAATTAAGTTTTTTATACAAAAATTATTATTTAATATTTGTCGAATAAACATCTATCTAAAAGCATAAACTAATCATTCTTTATATTATATAATTATTTTTAAAAGTAATTCTTAGAAAATAAGTAAAAAAAAATTCAAAAATTCAAAAATACTTTATTTTCATAATAAAAAATTATTGTACATGTTTTTTTATTATAATTTTTTTTTTTTTTTGCAGAAAATATATATCTATTTTCAAATTAAGACATGAATGAATGTCTCTCTTATAACCTTTACTTTTTTTTCTTGATATCAGTAGGTGAAGATAGGCATAATTAAAGTGAATAATTTTTTATAAAGTATCATTTTAAAAAGAAAAAAGAAAAAAGAAAAAACCCATTAGAGTGAAGAGCAAGTTTTCATGCGCGGGAACGGCTGCACTTTCCGGCGCTGTTGTCTGTTGACTGCAAACAATAAATTTTAGTATTAATATTTAATTGAAATTAGAAAAGTAATGGTACTAAAAAGTAAAAACAATAATAATATTGATAAGATATATCGGATTTTAGTTGCTTTTGGAGTGGCTTCCAGTTGGAGTCAAATGTGTTTGCTCTATGGTCTAAAGCCTAACCCTTCTCAATTACCAAACCTTTTAGGTTATAGTTTTTTTTAGAAGGCAAAAAAAAAAAGACTTATTAATTGATTTTTCTATGGATTTTGGAAGACTTATAGAGCCCAAAGCTAGATTTTAGGATATTTTTGTAATTTGTGTGCTTTGTTTGTGTTTAGTTTATTAGGTGTTCGCATGCATCCATACTCCATTATGCACTTGAGATCGTTTTTTTTAGTGTTTAAGAGTTATGACGTTATGTCAACTAATTGTGAGAGCCTTTGCCTATAAGACCCATCACTTGAATCCTCCGTTTTTCTAGAGTCACCTTGACAATATTAGGATGAGTTTAGATAAGTTTTTAGGCATATATACAAAATGTATAACTAAGCAAAAAATTCTCCCCCACATGCACATTAATTTTATAATTTAACACTTTCTTACTTCAAATGGAGGAAAACTTGTTTTTTCACATTGATTCGAGAATAATTATAAAAAAACATAAAAAAATATAAATTACATGGTTCAATACAATTTTATATAAAATAATTGTGTTTTAGATATAATAATATTTAGGTATTACCTTAATAAATTATCGATACTACCTAACACTATTAATTATGGTAATATTTATAATTTATTAAGGTAGTACCTATAATTATTAAGATAGCACTTAAGTATTATCATACCTGGAAACATAATTATTATCTATGAAATCGTAAAATTATTTTCAAATCAATGTGGGAAAACACAAATTTCCCAAATGTAACAAACGTTGAAATATAATATAAAACTCTTATTGAGTTTCAATGTTTATTACATTAAGCAAGAAGTTGTACTAGTGCATATTGGAAGACTTTTTGTATTCCCTGTTCTACCTTACCTCCATTATAATACATGTAAAGATAATTCCCCCAATTTTATTTGTTTATTTGGCAGTGATTTTGTTTAAATGATTGTTAACCAAACAAAGTAGTTGTAATATTTTTTTTTATTTAAAATGCTTTCAATAAAAGTAGTTTCTAAAAGCATTTCTTAAAAAATATTCATTACAAATTTTCAGAAATATTAAAATGGTTTCGTAATGTTACAACAATTTTTACTTTAATTATATTAAATATATTACTTTTTTTTTTTTAACATTTTTAGGTTAAAAACACTTTGTAGAATTATTTGGAAAGGGAATTGTAAAAAATTAATTCTACCTAAAAATTGTATCCCGTTAATAATAGTTTTTCCCTTTTTCCCATAATTTTGATGCACATGGTAATCCGAAATAGTTTTGCTTAAAGTTTAATTAGTTTCATTTTTGAAAAAAAAAAATAGTAATGAATGAAAAAAAAAACATTAAGAACATTGATTTATTTTTTTATTTTTTTTATATTTAAATTTCATTAAAAAATCAACATTATAAAGTAAACAAAAAAAAAATCAAACATCTTAATTTAATAAAAAATCTTAGAAATAATTAATAAGTTAATAAAATTAAATAAGAAACAAAACAATTATGGAAAATAATTTGAAAAAAAAAAAAGGAACCACACCTTTATATTCCATCAATTATGGAAGAAAACATTATATTTTTGTCATGTTACATCTATCCTTTTCAATGATTGTTTTATACTCCAGTTCAGTAACTTCTTTCCCATCTACATCAAAAAAAATATAAAAGAAAAAATTTAAGCTTAAATGCTAAATTGCTAAATGGCCTAATCAAGAACGATTTTTTTTTTTTTCTCTCGAAATAATTAATTTTGTATGTAAACAATTTTAATTTTTAATTTCAAAATTATTTTAAAATTGTTGTACCAATAAAAATTTTATTTGAGAATTTGGAATATTATACTTTATATTTTCAAAAAATATTATAAAATGTTATTTGTAATGTTTTATATTTTGTATTTTTGTCCATATTTATATAATTATTTTTTACAATAATGAGGTGCCAATTCGATATACATATCAAGCGTTTCTAAATTCCGCCTGCTTCCGGCCAGTAATCGACTTAATATTCGATCCGCTTCTAAACCAAAACTAACACGTTACGAAAAATTCGACTACGTATCGGTTTGTTCCTACGAATCGCCGGAATACCGGAACCGGCCGGTATACGTATTCGACCGAAATGAAAGGTAAAAAAAATGAAATATTTGCATTGAAATTATGTTATATTAATTGATTCAATTATAAGATACCATTATTCTTATTGTTATTTACATGATTATGAAGAAAGGGAAAGAGTCTTTAGATCCTATAAGTATGGAGCATATAGATTCGTTTGGATGACGTGATTTATAAGCCCGACGCTTTTTACGAGATGATTTAAATATTAATAACACCGCTTGGCCTAACGAAACTTAAGAAACGACGGGGCACTAAATTCATACTAACGATTGCCCGATATCGACCCATCTCACTTAGAATGCAACGCGATTTGACGCTTTCTCGAAGCCACGACACCCGAGCATACGGCCCGATTTCATCAAGTTTTTTAATTTATTGCTTATTTTCAGATTGCCAGATAAATATTTTATACTTGTTTCTGTTGATTTATGCAGATTAACATGCTTAAAAACATTATATTAATTTGGTGATTTAAACTAGTATGGTATTAAATATTTATGTTATTGGATAATTTAATTTTAATTAATGTATTATAAAATAATTTTTACTTGATAAATTATGTTACAAAATACTCTATATTAAAAATTATATATATACATATTTATATATATTCGGTGCACCTTAAAACGGTACACCGAAACGATCCAAAACACGAAATATTCCTTTTCGATATCCAATCCAAAATGGCTATCGGAATTTAAAACCTTGATACATATTAAAAAAGAATCTCATTAAATTAAAAAAAAAAAAAAGGAAGGGGCAAGAGTTGCAGAATGATTGGTGGGACAGGCAAAGACAGAGGACAAAATTTGGCAACTTTAAAGAAAGGAAAGGACAGAAAAAGCATTCAAAATATTTTTGAAAAAAAAAAAAAAAAAAAAAGAAGTGACCAGACTGCTGCCTCATAAGCCTCGCGGCTCAAATCCCCATAAGGCTCTTTTACCAAAAACAAAATAAAAACACAAAAACGAGACCTTTTAATTAAATAAATAACTTCAATGTAGTAGGTGTTGTGTTTGATGGTCGATGTAAACCCAAATTATGGATAATGATGATTAAATAAGTTGTAAGTTGTTACCATTACATTAAATAATATAATTTCTCATTATTTTAAATTATATTTACAAAATAAAAAATTCATAAATACAATTTTAGTTCAATATAAATATCGTATATTATAAAATATAAAGACAATCCTCCCCAACAAACCATTACATCATCATTATTATGAAAATGGAAAACCAATATTCAAATTACATAAAGTCAGACCAATTTTGATTTCGTTTTTTGAACCAATAAAATTATAACCTAACTCAACCTTAATTTCGGATGGATCGAACTCTAATTGTCTTGTAAAACTATAAATTTGAGCAGGTTGGTTGGGTCCAAATCGGCCTGTACCAAATTTGGTGCAACTTTTTTGGGCCAATAACAACCTAGCCATGCCCTAATTCCACGTGGGTTAAACTCAAATTATCAACTCTATTTACTGTCAAACCGAAATCTAATACTATGTTTTACTCCTAAAAAAAAACTCTAATAATATATTAAACTACAAATTTTCCTAAAAGGACTAGCTCAAAGTTCAATATCATAAACCAATCTAAAAAATTTAGATGATATTATATTATATTTCACTATAATATAATCAATGTAATTCAAATTAAATAGAAATTTATTAAATATTCAAAAGTATTCCATCTTTATATATAATACAAGAATATGTAAAAAAAAAATTAAAAATAATTATAATTTATTGTATTTAAATTTATGTTATAGTTCATTTGCTTTTTTTTTTTTATCAATTATTTTTATACCTTACATTTACTTATGAACTTTCATCGAACTTGAGTCTAGGTTTGGTTACTGAAGAAAAGAAAAAAAAACACATAAGAAAAGAAAAAAAAAATCAAAACTAACATGCTATTTTTATTTAATTCTTCAATCTTATTTTATTTATCTTAATTTATTAATATAAAATTAAACATTTTAAAAATACGCAATTTTTTAAATAATGTTATTTATATTTGATTTTTTTTTTTAAATAATTTTCTTTAACATTTGGGTATAACCAAACATAACCTATTCTTATTTGATTGGAATTCTTGTCAAAAAAATTTTAAAAATGGTTGGAGTTAAAAGTTTAAAACACTCATGCTCTTGTTATGATATAAGTTCTCTCAAAAACAAAATAATTGCTTTTTATCTTGAAAAAGGTGAAGCTTATAACTTAATCATCCTTTATTTTCATTTTCGTATTTGGAGTTGTGAATAATAATTAATATTTTTTTATTATTTTAATAATATATTACTATTCTCTTGTTATTTTATTCTTATAATAATAAACTAATCATTTTAATAATATTTTTATAACATATTTTATTTTTGTAAGATATTTTTATTTTTATTTTTTATTAAGTTTGAATTATTTTTTTATATATAATATAATAAAATGATTTTAATAAATTTGAATAATTTAACTTCTTATTAAAATTATTTTTTGATATTGATATAATACATTTTTATTTATTTTGTAAATATAAGGCATTACAATTTTAATTAACTAATTCAATAATTTCTTAGAAATAAAAATACAATTTTAAGTTGAAAATAAAAAAAACATAGAGATTACATCACATGATATTTTGCACATCATTTACTTTAACTAATACACTTACTTACAAGAAATATTGTTGCTATACATTTCACATAAATGCTTAATTAATGCATTTCGAAATACATAATGAGCTTTTTTATCACAATAGATATAAGTAAGAACATGAAAGACAAAAAAAAAAATTTATGAAAAAAAATATTGATTCCATATTTTTCCGTTCGAAAATGAGTATTTTAAAGTAAAAAATAGAGATTATTGAAAAAAATGACTTATAAATCCCTAACAAATTGATCAAGTAATCATAATGATGATAATTTTAATAAATATGACAATTGAAATTATGAAACTGATATACCATAGTATTAGTTTATATATTGCATTTTTATCATTTGGTCAATTTTATTATATAGTTTTTATTAATGTTGTTTTATTTTTTAATGTAATATGATGCTTAATAATATAATATTTATTAGTTTAAAATATATTTTTAGGTTTTTAATATATTTATTTAATATAATTTTATATTTATATTTAAATAAAAATAAAAATATTTTATATATCAAATTCCTAAAATTATTCTAATTTGATAAAATAAAGATTTAAAAAATAAATAGTGATTTGGAGTTAAAAATATAGATTGTTAGTTGGAATTAGAATTCAAAAAAAATAGGCACCATCATCTTCAAATATGAAGAAGATGCTAATTTGGAGTTGAAAATTTGGGATTTGTGATTGAATATGCTAAGGTCCCTTTATGGCATGTCCTATGTGCTTTGCATTTGCCCCCTCCTCTCTCTCTCTCTCCTCTTTTCCAAAATTTGAAACAAAATTGAAAATACCACAAACAAGAAAACAAAAACCCAAAAAAAAAAGAAGAATGAAAACAAAAAGGAAACAAAAAACACAAAAAAAAAAAAAAAGAAAGAAAGAAAGAAAGAAAACAAAAACACAAAAAAAAAAAAGCAATAAAGAAAACCAAAACACGCCAACAAAACAAACAAAAATGTAAATAATTTCCAACCCCATCTTCACCAGCTTGAAAATATGGCGGGAAACACAAAATCTATTTAGTATACGAGCAAGGTATACGTAAATATTATTAGACTTTTAACAAACTTAACTAACTTAACAACTACTTAATTATGCATTAACAACCCCCACCCCCACAAAAAAAAGAAAGAAAAAAGGGAAGAAAGAAAGATAAAAATAAAAAGAAAAAAAGAAATAGGAGATATTACTGATCCAGTGCGTTCGGGCCAGTGCAATAACTTAGCACGTGGTTCCACAGCCACTGAACCAAGAACCGGCGTCTGATGCCGTTCATGTTGTACGTGGCGCCATCCTGACCGTCCATGAGCTGACCAGTGTATGAGCCCCCACCGCCGGTACCGTATATCCCCTCACAGAGATCCGCAATCTCCACCGGCGCAACAGGGTCCGTCCCGGCGTACCATGCGTTCACCAGTGGGTTTGTTGCCAACTCAGCAATCTCGTGGCCAATCACGCTTATCATTCCGTCCACGCCAGCGTCACCGTTGGGTGATTTTAGCGGCTTCAGCCCAGGGATGTAATCCGGTACGGCGAAGGGGTAGGCGCACATTCCTGGGCATAGTTTGGCGGAGTTGCCCACCCAGGCGTACGGTAGCGTGTAGCCCACTATGGATGGGAAGGTGAAGTAGTGGAACCCACATACTTGTCCGCAGAAATCCTGGACGTACACGTCATCAGATGTGAGGAGCAGGTAGATACCACTCTTCGGGTTTATGGGCAACGGCTTCGATTTGGCCGTCACCGCGCTTTTTATCACAGACTGTATCGACAATCGGGTCAGCTTCTTCCCGTGAGAATAAAACCGGTCGTTCTTCTCCGCCGCGAGGTGGAGAGAACGGGAGATGTTTGCGCCGGTCTGGTCGGTGTAGAGCGTCACCGTTCGCCACCAACCCGCGACGGAGGGCCGCCTGTTGTCGGAGGCGGAGATCGAGTTGATAAACTCCCGGATGATCTTCTTTTGAGCCCTCTGCCAAGTGCCGTACCAGATTACGTTGACGGTGATGTTCTCCGTCAGTACCGGACCCATGTGGTACCGGAGATGGACGAACTCCGACGAGCCCTCGTACTTCTTGGATCCGCCGAACTGGAAATCGGTGGCGTTCAGACTCTTGGTTTTCGCCCACGGCCGCCAGGTAACGGCAGTGCCGGCGGCGTCAGCGCCGGAAAGGAGGTGAAGGAAAAGCAGAACGGCGGCGAGAACCATCGGAGGAGAGGGCGCCGGGAAACGGCGGACACAGCCGTGGCCCATTTGAATGGCTGAGTTTGAAATCTAACGTAGCGGTGATATATATATATATATATATATACACACAGAGACGGTAGAATTAACTTAAGGTTTTTAAAATAATTAATTTTTTTATAATTTGGATTTAATAATAATCTAGTGTGGAGGGGGCACAGTGTAAGGAAATGTGGGGGTTAATGGATGACAGATAGATTCTTAAAGTGTAGGGTGGGGCCTACATGTCAGAAGGGGGTAGGGGGGGCATTGCTCATCATGGTCCGTCGTCATCTGATGCCTTTTTGTTTTGTATAGGGCGGGAATTTGAGGTTTGGGGGTAGTTTTGTAATTGTATATTTTGTTTCACGTCTTTTGATTTGTGGGGCCCTCTCTTTGGTCCCTTAGAGAGGGTACTCCCTGTGATTCGGTCCACCTGCCATCTCTGCACCCTCCTCATCTGCTGCCACCTGGCTAAATATGTTCACTTGAAAACTTCCTGTAACTTGCAGGCTTGCTGCGCTTGCAGCTGATGGCTGATGCTATGTTGTGGACCGCTTCCATTTCCTTTTTTATTAATTTATTCTACACACTTTGTGGGGAAAGAAGGCAACATAAAAAATTACAAGAAAAAAATAATGTGAAATAAAAATTTTAAATTAATAAATTATTTTCATATATGTTATTCGACTTCATTTATTTTATTTTATTTTTTATAAAAATTAAATGTTTTCAAATTATATAAAATTTTAATTAATTTTAAAAATTAATCATTTTTATACACTTGCTCAACTTCATTTAATCTATTTTAATAAAAATTAAACAATTTGTAGGATAATTAAACATAAAAATTTTATTTTTAAAAAAATATTTACTTTCTGATAACCAAATATGACATAAAAGTTTATGTCTGATTCGATATCTTCTGTTTTTTTTTTATGGGATTAGATAATTATTTTTGAAAACAGTTTTTTTATAACTTTTAAAAGTAAAAATGAAGTTTCTTATAACTTTTTTTTAAATAACTTGTTTATAACTTAAAATACATTTAACTGGCTTTCTACCGTTTAAAACGGATTTTTAAAAAAACTATTAAAGTAATAACAAAGGGCAATTAGAAAAAAAGTTAAAAATATATTTGAAGACATAGAATATTCTAAGAGGTTTGTTATTACTTTATTTTTCTAATAGTTGTCATGTTTGTATAGGAGCACTCAAAAATAAAAAGAAAAAAACAAAAATAAATGTGCATATACCTAACTCATAAAGTATTCAATATATGAAAAGATAAGATATACAAAGAGGAAGGAGTCTCGTATTCGAGTTTTAGTTTATTACATTATAACAAGGTGCTTAATTGTAAAAAAATAAAAAATAAATAAATAAATAAAATGAATAATTGAAAATATTTTATTTGTTTTCAAATATAAAAATTAATATATTGGTTTTTTTACTTTTTAATACTTAATAATAATAATAATAATAAAATAAGATGTTATAAAATAAATAATTAGGAAAAATACTATTTGAACTTTCATGACATTTGCATTTAAATATAACAAGTTTTTAAAAAACTTAGGTGGTGTTTGTTTTTTTTACTTAATATTGAATATAATTTTTTGAAACTCCACTGGTTAATAATGCACAAGATTAAGATTAAATTGTTTGTTTTTAACATTAAAGAGTTTAAAGGACAAGTAAACTTATCTGATTATTTGCTCCTCGTCCCGCCACTCTTAAATGACACGTGCTTAATTTAATTTTTATCTGGTTTTAACTTGCCAGCTTATTTTCTCAACCAGACGCCTGGCAGATTACATCAGAAACCCGGTAAAATTAAAATTTCAAAAATAGCAAATGTTAATAAAAATAATAAATCGCAGCGCGGTTATGGGGTTCCTAAAATTATCTAGATCTCGACGACGAAATCTGACCGCGACCGCAATTACCGAATCTGTCGACAAAAGTTTGGCCGACCGGTGACAATAAATTTTTCCGATTTTCTCGCGATAGTCACAATGACTTACTGGACGATTTACGAATCAAAGCCATAAATGGTTTGGCCAAGTTCATTTAAAATAAAGTGAAACTGGTGTTAAATAAATTGTTTCAATAGAACGAACCCGAATGGAAAGAATACGAACCACAGATCCAAATAATAATAATGTGTTTCAACCAATTATATTTTAAAATAATTTGTTATTATTTTATTTTTTATACTTTAATATAAATAATAATTATTATTATAATGTTTTAATAAATAATTTATAAATTATAATATTTTTATTTTTATGAAAAATATTAATTTTATTATAATAAAAATAAAAAGAAATATAAAAAATTAAAATTAAAATAAAAACAAAAATAATGTAACGGCTAGCTTTTGGGAATTTTCCCATCTCCGCCTCGCCTCGCTTAATTTTTTAAACGGCATGTTTTCTTGACCAAAAATAAACGGTTCTGGCCTGACGACCGCCCCGTCTCAAACCCCCTCGTCATTATTCACAGAATAAGATATCATAACTCTTCTTCGTTGCATAACGACGAGTTTTTCTTAGCTTCATGTGAATGACTTTTCTCGAATGTAAAATCAAATATTTTCATTTTTCTATTCAGAACTTTAAAAATTTCAAAGAATAAATCGCAAGAATTTTAAAAACAACACGCACATCGAAAGCTATTTAACAAGATTAAGTCAAAAAACAAACGTCACCTTAGACTAGAACTACAATTAAAATAAAAGTTGCTATATTTAAAAAGCAAGTATTTTGTTCATGATTTAAATGCAAAATTCATGAAAAATAAAGTTTTTAATAATAATTTTCCCTACACAGATTAATACTTAAAACTATTTATTTTTAAGTTTTATTTAGATTAAGGTGGCCTTTTTTTTTTTTTGCTTTTTCCTGAAAGAAATTTGCTTTTAGTATTTAATATGTTTGTTTTTTAACTTTTTCATGACTTATTGCTGAATTTTTTAAATTTTGGATTGAATAGAAAAATGCAAAATATTTGACTTTTTGGTTTTTTCTTAATGATTTTTTTATTTCTTTTTCTATGAAGAAAAACTAGATATTCAAATATGAGAAAATCATATACCGTATGATCCAATTAAAACCTCGTTATTTGTTTTATGCTAATTAAATAAAAGCATATGTATTTTTAAATTTTCATTTAAAAAATGAAATAAAAATTAAAAGATTGATTTTTTTTTAAAAACAAATAACTAAATACTTAATAGAACGGAAGTTTTATTTAGCATTAAGTGTTTCAAAAATAAAAAACTTTTACTTATTTGAAATTGTTCTCAAAGAATGGTTATTTAAGTATATTTTTCAAAAACAGTTCTATATTCTTTATAATTAACGGTTCACTCGCTTTGTAAAGTAACAAGTTCTCCTTATAGAAATCAATAGTCAAAGGGAGCCTTAAATACTGTTTGGTACGCAGGAAAAAAATTGATGGGCTAACTAATTACAATAAAATAGTTTGGTTCAGTCATTAATTTAATTTAACTTATGGTGGGTACGAATTATTGTTGAAGAAATTGAAGGTGATCCCTTTATTCAAACTCAGCATTTAAATTTCTTTATGAGTCGTTTTAAATTCATGAGTTGGCTTTCTTTATTTTTCACTGCTCATCTCTAGCATCTTTCATATATACAAATGTACAAGGCCAAGCCCCATCATTCAATACCTTTCATGGCTGTAAATAGTAATTTTTATATTAGTAATTGCTACATAACTTAAATTCTAGCATAAAATCAAATTTAAAATTTTAGGGTATTATTTATTTCAATCAATAGAAATAAATGCGTGATGTTACTATTTGTTTGGCAATACTAAGTTTAACCCATTATTTTAAAAAGCAAAATATGAAATATGAATGCGACATTTTAAGAATAATTACCTTTGAAACTTGGCTGAGTAATAATTAAAATGGTAGGATCATGTGGCGTAGATTTCGTGACTCAATCCTTATAAAAAACAAAAAATATTATAATACGACATGCAATATAAGTAAACGAAAAAAAAAAAAAAAAAAAGGATAACTAGGATATAAGGGTAGTTTTTGAAAATTCATGGTAAATGTGAAAATTTAAACATGACAAAATAAAAATATAGATATATTGGGATAGAGAGAGTAACCACAAATATACAATCATTCCTAACCAATTGAGGGTTCCACCATCTTTAAAGTTTCAACTAAACTTTCAATGTTTTTATACTTGGATGCTTTTTGTACAATCATTTCAAGTATTTACCACCTTCACATTTTAATTACTCAATATCTTACTTTCAAAATTGAATTAAAACACTCTCAACCTTAATAAAAATAAAAGGCAAAGGTGCATTAAAGTGGCATCCAAGTGAGAATCAATATAACAATAATGGAAACGAGAGCTATTTGATAAGAAAACAATAGGTAAAAAAATTGAGTGCAGGTGGCCTACACACAATAAGTGAAATTGAGCCTTCAATTTATAAGTTTTTAGTATCGGACACCAAAAATATCAAAAAGTAATATGGTGTTTGTGTCCCACATCGGTAAGGAGTGAAAGGTGAAGGTCCATGAAGACTTGATCTCAACTTTATCGAGATATTTTTTTAAGGACACAGCCAATAGAGAAGCACAACTCAAAGCGCTTGATCGGGGTCGCAAGGCTTCCACTGTGAACCTTGAACTATTAACATCAAGCTGCAAGTCATTGGGTTCATCTTAAGGCCGAAAGTGTGCCGCTTAGGGTCATTGGACCCCGAGAAGCGGATTACGCGCCCCACAAGCCACGTTGTTAAAGGCATCGAGCTTTTGGAAGAGTTGGTCATTTAATATAATACTAGAGCTTGGTTTGGTAGGAGATCTTATATTTGAGCCATATCTTTACAATTTATTCATCATTTGTTGATTTAAAAGTCCATAAATAACTTCTATTTAATTGATTTGACTCTATACGTGCGGGTATGAGGTTGCACGTAAAGGAGGGTGTTAAAGACATGATATTCATATTAAACTAAAATCCTAAAAGCTTAAACTTTTAAGAAAGTTTGTCATTTAACACAAAAGAAGGAGTGTAAAGGCTTATATACTAAGCACTAACTCACTATCAAAGATTTTCTAGCGGTATACGCCCCAACAAAAGGAAAGATAGGGCGAGTCGACGGGTGCCTACGTGGCGCACCGCAGTGTTCCCCAACCTCGATAATATCAGATAAAGAGTTGGGTCCTTACAAGAAACCTCAACTATTCAAGCTCCAATTTAACCGATTGTTTAACCATTAAACATTAAATGCACAATAGGTGACTATTGAGACTCATAGCCTTAACTTGCGCAAGGCTGTTTTTTGATTTAACGAAACCGAAGGCAAGATTGCTGCTTGTTTTTTTTAAATTTTCACGACTTATTACTAAAAATTTTTAAAAAAGTCCCGAATGTAAGTGAAAATATTTGGCTTTTTCTATTCGTAGTCATTTTCACAAAATGCAAAACTCAATCATCGTCCAACAGCGTTAATAATAATAATATACACTACTGTGGATGACAACTTGAGGGTTTGGGATTCGCGCCCCATCCCGATCTCAGTTTCAGTTTATTTTTTCTTTTCAATTCTCAAATCCTCAATCTCATTTAAAAAATTAAACAGGGAGGGACGAAGATGAGAAAATTTCTAAACTCGTCCCGTTTACATTTTATTTTTTGTTTTTAATTTTACCTTAATTTTTTATATTTGCTTTTTTATTTTTATTATATTAAAATTAATATTTTCATAAAAATAAAAATATTATGAATTTTTATAAATTATTTATTAAAAACATTATAATAATAATTATTATTTATATTAGTATAAAAATAAAATAATAAAAATTATTTTTAAAATATAATCTACGCTTATTATTTTATACACTACTCATATTGCTACACATTCTATCTGGTTAGTTTCCTAAATTTATTTATTTTCGCTCACTTTATTTTAAATGAACGTACTGCTCATTTTCGACTTTCGAGATTTTCAGAAAATTCGTCTCCTGAAATATCGGGACAACTTATCACTCCAATCTAAAATCTCCGCCATCTCATAATTCGACGAAACTTTATGGGTCACTAGGATTCGCGACATCTAATTCTAATCTACTATCCGCTTCATCCGGCATCTGGCACTTTCTGCGCTTCCTCGAACACTTACAAGAATTTATTATTTTTATTAACATTTTGTCATTTTTAAATTTTAATGGTCGGGTTTTACAAGAGTAACAATACCGGTCCGCTTTCGATTTAGAAAATAAACCCAAACTCGTTAAAAACCCGATTAAAATTAAATTAAACTCACAGAATTAAGAATGGAAATGCACTTTAACCCAAAATAACTGGGCCCCGTTGTCATCTCTATCACTACCTAATGTTGTGCTCAAACACTTAATAGCCTCTAATACTATTAAGTACTATTCAAGATAAGCTCAAAGTTTCCTATTCAAGATAAGAAAAACAAACACCACCTTAATATGGTTCTACTTCAACCAAGAAAGGCTTAAAGCAAGGTTTTGTTTTTTTTTCTACTTAACGCGAATATATAACTTTTATTTAGCGATCGCTAAATAATACTTAGTTTAGCATATGCAAGTCATTGCTTTTTTTTTAACATTCATTTTTATTAAGATAAAGCTGCTTGCTTTTTTATAAACTAAAAACCAACATCTTAACATATGTTGGGTTTGAGATTGTTCATATATTCATCTCTAGAGTTCTATAAGGAGATGGCTACTTCGGAGATTGAATTTGGTGAAAACTTGACGAATTAAACATAAAGGCCCTAGGAGAACCAAGAAGCAGTTCGAACCAAGGCCTTTCCCTAGTATAAGGACGTGCTACACTCAAACATTTCAGACTATAATCGGACCTGACATGGGACACAAGTCAGTTCTGGAATCTTGGAGGTCAAGGTACTTTGGGAGCAAGGTATCCGATAGGTCTGGGATCATTTTGAGAAGTAGATAAAGATTAAATCAATAAGATCTAGTCATCTAAGCTATCAAACCAAAATTAGAAACAAATCGGGTTTCTATTTTTGAGAGAATACTAAAAGAAGAAGTTTTCTTATTCTGTTGTAGAGGATTAAAGGTAAGTTAGAAGATATATATGAAAGTCGAGTCACTAGGATAACATCCAACCTTATCAAGGCTGAATTACAATGCTATAAATTTAGGGGTTTAGGAGTTACTCATCACATATATTTCAGAGTAAATCTAAAGTGAATAATAAAATGCTCCGAACGCACAAGGAGTGCAGTAAATACTCTATTGCGGAAGACACACATTAAAAGCCTTTCACCTTGGGTAAAGGATGATGTTTTAAATTTCTACATCTTATCTATGTAATGTGGGTAATGGGTGTATGATGCTTTGAGAGAACGGCTGAAGCTTTATTACACTCCACACAGCTTATTGCGCTTCAAAAATGCCGCGATAAAAGAGTAAAGATCGCACCATATAAAACTAATTATAAACCTTGAATCAAATTAGTGGATTTGAACTACGTCGCTTGTAAACTTATCTCACTCCCTTACCACCTGAGTCAGACCTAAAAAGCGCTTTCAAGTTAATTTTTAAGATATCAAATGCATGATTTGTTATTTCACTTGGTCAATTTTTTCGCTTTGATCATGAATGAAACTATGATTATGAAAACCATTATGTTATTCTATGTTTTCATCCAAAAAAAAACAACAAAGTAAAAAAAAAAAAAAACAAGGTAATTAGTTCTTTGGAAAATAAAAGTTATACATTTTCAAAGAGAATTCTCATTAAGAAACCCTTTTAGGACTCCTTTCGTTTCCTGATTTCTTTCATTTATTAGATGAGTTTTTGACACTTAATCAAACATCAATAAAAACATTTTTCCAAAAAATATTGTAAATGATTTTAAATTTTTTTGATGGTGGACCTACCATGAGAGATGATATAATGGCCTTAATAAGTTAACGTATCAATTTATACTATTTTTGGACTACAAAATATAATTTGGATGCGTAAAGGAAAGATATGGTTGGTGAATATCCTTCCGAAACGGAATTCTCAATATTTATAGTAGAAGCTCCTACGTCATTTTTAAAAGTGTTTTCTAAACTAATTCATAATTGTTTTTGAGAAAATATAATTTAGATAAAAAAAATAAAAATAAAAAACGATTCACTTCAACCAAATAAAAAGTAGTTAAAGGCATAGAGTGATGTAGCCGGAAATGTAATGTGGGAGATGGAGAGAAATATGGGGGAACGGGTACAGAGGATACCAACCTAGAAAATGGTTTAAGAAATAACGAATAATATAACGTAGTTGAAAAGACCAAAAAGACCAAATTGTCGTCATACTAGTACAAAGTTCGGAGAATGGGACCCACACTGCTGTCCTTTGGATACAGGACATCCTTAAAATGTGGGAATACTTTCCATTTTACTTTATATTTTTCTTTATTTATGTCTCCATGGATTTAATTATATCACCCAGGTTTATGCTCATTCTGGACCGTTCAATTCATAGAGCCACTTTGTGCTCCATCCCCTCAATATTATCAACCTAAACCTTTTTTTTTTTTTTTTTTGAAATCTAATTTAAAAACTCAGAATGTTTTCTTAAAAATAAATAAAATTTTTAATTTTAAAACTAAAAAGTATTTCTTTTTAAGACGTTTGCATTCACACTTAAAACAAACAAAAGAAATCAGAAAAAGGTCTTATGTAAAGTCCCAGTAAAAATAATTTATTATTTTAAAACTAAAATATATTTATAAATAAATAAAATTTTTTTGAATGATTTTTATTCATAATTTTTTTTTTGAATTTTTTTGATTCAATTTTGTATTACATCGTGTTATTTTGTTTCTCAAATAAAAATAAATAAAAAACCCTTTTAATTTTTTTCAAATCACTTATAATATTGATATTTACCAAATATGGAGTTGAAACTTAAATAATTTGGTAAAGGATAAACAAATAAACAAATAGAATAATTAATACTGATTGAGGGTGTGTTTTTAAGCTTTTTGCTTAAATCAACTGTTTTTAGACACTAATTTATTTTATTTATTTATTTATTACTTAATATAAGATTTTTACTGACTAGAAAACGGAGAAAATGTTTGGATTTTTCTGAATAGAATTAATAGCATATTAATTTTTTACTTTTTAATGTTATTCGAAATAAAATATTTTAAAAACAAACAATCCAATACGCTTATTGCAATTAAGTATTATTTAGTTTTTAAGTTATAATCAAAATTAAGTAAAAAGACAAACACCAACACAATGAATCAAATAAAAAGAGATTAGTTTTAAAAGATTTTATGGACCACTAATTTCAAAGCCCTACAGAATTTGTAGAGATGTATGCAAACGCGTATAAACACCCATTATTGTTATAACAACAATTTTTTGATGTTTTATGAAATATAGGTACGTTTAGACTTGAAATGTTTTTTAATTTATTTGTATATGTTTTTAATATATTTTAAAAATAGTTTTTTATGTTTAATGATTTGTTTTTAACAATTCATTATATCAATATAATTTTTGTCCTTCAAAAATACCTTCTTTTTTATTGTTTTAACAACAAAAACTATATGATTATTTATTAAATCAGACTTATAAAATAAGTTAAAATAATTGAAAGGAACTGAAAGGTGTTATTTAAAAACGTCGCATTTTTATCTTCAAAAAAGAAAACTGTTTTCATTTTTAAATATATTTTCTTGGTTTTTTTGTTTTGTAAAAAATCAAAATAAAATAAAATAAGTGTTTTGAAAATCATTTACTAAACAACCTCTACATGTGTTTGAGCTTGAATAGGTTGAAATTCAATTCATTAAATATCTTATCCAAGAGTTTCGCCCCCCAAAAAAAAATGTACGATTGGATATAAATTTACTCATTTCCAAGATATTTTTGTTCCCTCTTTTGTAGACTCAATCGACAAAGCAAGCTGAAAACTGAAAAGTAAATGTAGCAAAGTAGCAACAAACACAAGTAATGTAGTTGAGGTAAGAAATGAAATGAATATTGTCAAAGATATTTCTTTTGGCATAAAGAAAAAAAAAAAAAAGCATTCAAACCTAAATACCACACCTCAAACACCACTTTACAGCCTGGCAATCTTTTATTGTTTACTATTCCTATTAGCAAGAGTTACTCTCAGTTTAGTGGCAAAATAGTTTTTTTTTTTTTTTAAAGTATATATATTTGACAAAAACTGATTTAGAACGGTAAGGCCTTTATATCTGAAAACAAAAATTAAATTGTTAAAAATATTAGAGGATGATATAGTATTCAAGTTAATAGCAAGTAAAAATGGCTTAAGACCCACATAAGAGGTAATCATAATATACCTAAAATACTTAAAATTTTAGGTCTGATAAAGCATATTGATGAGAGGGATTCACTGACTTCTATGTCTGATCAAAGCAGCGTTCTCTCTAAATCATCCACACAAAAACTGATGAACAAACTAACGAACAACCACACGTCATAACAAGTCAGTAACAAAAACATAAGAAAAATCAAATAAAAACTCAAATCGGGTGAAAAAAAAACCACTTTATTAAATAAGAAATCCTATATATAAGTAGGTGAAAAAATAGGGGAGGTGATTTCAGATCAAAAAATGCTAAAAAACCACCCTCCTTTCTTATAGGATAAATTTTTTTTTTTATATATATATAAATAAATTTCTTTTGAAAATATTCATCAAACTAAGCTTCAGACAATTAGATATTCATGATAAACTGCAGCTACGAACAAGGCATGAAAAGCACACGATGAATGTTTTAGGTATGAGTGGAATTTTAAACCATATTTACCAATCATGGTTTTAATGTAAATATGATTTTAAAGTCATGAGAGTTTATAAGAAAGTATATGATTTTCTCATATTTGAATACATAATTTTTTCTTAATAAAAAAAATTAAGAAAAAACTAAAAAGCTATATATTTTGATTTTTTCTATTCATCCAAAAATTTTAAAAATTCAACTATAAGTCATAAAAAAGTAATTTAAAAAAAAAAACTACTAAATGCTGAAAACAAATTGCTGTCGATAAAAAGCCAAAAAACAAAAGTCATCTAAGATATGAAATAATGAGATCCCGAAAATGATGTAGATGAATTAGATTTGAATATAAAATCAAGATGTAATGATTCATATGACATAAGTTTGTGTGGGTATTATTTGTTGTGGATTTAAAGGAATATTCACGTTTTAAAAATGTTTTTACTTGGTTTTTTACTTATATAAATACATTTTAGAATCATCAAGGTTTATAAGTTCAAAGCAAATAATATTTATATGATTTGATGCAAGTTATTGTACTTATTATCCAAGTCAATTCCCTTTATGTAAGGATTTATTTAGTTTATATGAGGTGTTTATTTATTTTATTCAACAATTCAATAAGATACAAACCTTGTTTGACAACTAAGGACTGATAGTTATTTAATTATATAAAATAATCAATAAGGATATTAATACAATTTGATATATTATTTTTTTTTTTTTGTTAATAATTTAGATTTATAAGATGAGTTTATTGGAAATAAAGTATACTAATATTGAATAATTAAAACATCTTTTACAAAAAAAAAAAAAAAGCAATTTTAAAATTTTAAAATATACAAATTTCTTGAATTACCAATTTAAAAATATTAACTCAGTAAAATAGATAAATATTAGTTGCCAGTTTATCAATAAAGTTGTCAATAATATTTTTTTATGTAAATTAGTAATCAATATGTCATATTCTTAATATGTCAATTTCTTCATAGTAATTATATATTAATTATTGAAGATAATATAATTGGCTGGTAAGTTCTTATAGGGTTTTATGATAACTTAAGGTAAAGACCGTAATTAATTATTGATAAGTTTGTGATAAACTTGTCTTTTTAATTTTACATATGTAATCCTCTATTCAAAACATTGCTCCCAAGAGCTGCTTTTTAAACTAAATTTAATCAGTCCAATCCACTATCTAATCATCTCTCACCAAACACATTATTGGGAGGTTTTGACAGCTCAATCATCTAAAATAAGAAAACTTCTCTAATTTTGCATAAAACGCTCTCCAATTAAACGGCACTCATATTGTAAATATATATTACAATATAAAGAAAAAAATACCATTACAGAGTAATGTTAGACGGTCCCGTGTCGCATACCCGATCCGACTGAGGTTGAACCCCGAACCTAGGACGCAATCCTCACTCTTCTTTATTTATTTTTTTTATTTTTATTTTTTTGAATCATTTCGAATAATCAAAATACAATTACTTTTCTAAACACATTATATAACAACTTAGAGCAACCCAAAAACTGAAAAAAACCAATCAACATTATTTTTATACCAACTTAGGGTTCTTTCTAAACCTAAACACAATATTAAAGAAAGCTACATTTGGATTTCACCTTAAATCTTCGATTCTTCAACACCAATCTTCCTTCTTCCTCGATCACCTTAATCATCGTACTTTACAAAGAATACCACTAATCTCCCTCCTCACAAACCGAAAAAGCCTTAACACTTTCTCTCATTCTTTTGCCAAATGTGCAAAATGCCTCTCAAAGACCAATATTTGGTCTTTAATTAAAATCATGCACTAAGTTTTGTTTGGCTAACCCACAAATTACTCTTTTTTCATTTGTGCATTTTTAAGGCTTCATTTCACTTTCATTTTCAATACACTTTATCATGTTTTTATTTTGGTATTTATACTTCTCATTTATGATAACTGAGTCATCATTTGACATTTTTATCAAATTTATCTGACTCATGTATAATTTTTGGGTTTTTATTATTTTTCGTTTTTAGTAATTTAAATGCTGAAAAGATAAAATTTATTTTATTTTATACCCTGAATATGTTATAAAATTGTTAGAATGATGTTACAAAAATAACATTTTCTTAACTATGCAAACATTGGTGGAGCTGGATTCAATATTGGGGGTGGGAGTGGAACAACTTTAAGATATATAAATTTTACTAATATTAATTAATATAGGCTTTACCACTAATGACCTAATATTAATAGTTTTCAGTGGGGGGCAAAGATTGCTCTTGCTCTTGCTCTTCAATATAAGAAAAGTAATAATTATATGTATCAATTAGATGAATAAGACATAATTACAAATCATGCAATATCCCACTACTGTTTTAATGATGCCTTTTTAATGTCAATTGAAATAATAATAATAATTATTATTATTATTTTAATAATATATCATATTATTATAATGAAAAGTGAAGCTATGTCATTTGTACGAAATGTCATTTTAAATAAAAACTAAATTTAACATTAAAATTATAATAAATCACAAAATGGCCAAACAAATCACCTACTTGTCAGTTGTCATTTGTTCTTATGCTTTGAAAACAACGTTAACCATGTATGGGGGTAGGTTCCGATTTTTCTTTCATTAGTATCGTTATTTTTATTCTTTAATTTCACATTTATATAAATAATTTTTCTTCCATGGAACTTATATGGTTTTTACTTTTTAAAATATCCTTACATAAATTTCATTTACTGATATTAAATTATATATATTTATATATTGATTTTACATTACATCGTTATAATAATCTATTATTAAATTATAACTTGAGATTTTTATTACTCATCCCACTTTTTTATCATTTAACCTAAATCTCAAGGTTTAAATTTTATATTTTAAAGATAAGGTATACAAATATCTTAGGATTTTATTATATGTTTCACTTTGTTCCAAATTTTTTTTTCTTTTTAAAATACTCTTGATCGGTTACAATCATAACCCACTCTTGCCCATTAAAAATGCTCATAGATGGATAAATGTTTGTTTATACACCCATTAAAACACTTTTTAACATCCGTATATATTAAAGTTTATAACTTAATTGTAACTTTTCTTTACAATATATGGTAATCGTGAAAAAAAAAACCAGACCAGATGCAATTTTGGTCCAATCCTTCCTTGAAATCGGAATACGATTGAATTGGTTGTGAATCGGCTAAACCGGTTTGCATGCAAAATTCTATCCCTTTGCCACGTGTATACTTTTAAGTGGCTAATATATAATCAATAACTTTCACTTTTGATGATGGAAGCAATGAATAAAGGTTTTAAAGCCCCAAATATCTCAATACCTCAATGTGGGACTCACAGAAATCACTTTTAAACTTATGAAGTGATTATTTCACTTAAACGAAAATGTTCTACATCAAAGTATTGAACCTTTAACCTGAAGATTAAGAATGTTGTAAGGGACCACTGTACCATGTTACAAATATCTTAATTAAATAAATAACATTTTGTATTTTATATATTTATAAAATAAGACATTTTCTTTAATTTCCATCATATTTCTATATTTAAACGTTATTCATATACTATTTAATAAATTTTAAAATATTAATATATTTATATAAATGGTGAAATAATTATTATTGATTTTAAATTTCAAATTTAATAAATTATTTTAAATTTTAATAAAAATATAAATTATATAAATCGTGAATTCGTAATTTTTCTGGTTTAGTATGCGATCTCATATTTTGTGTGTAGAAAGAAGATGAACAGAAATTAGAAAGAGAAGAGAGAGAAGGGGGGGGGAGGTGTGAGATCACGGAGGAAATTGCGGTGGTGGAAATGACGGGGATTGACAGGGAGAGAGAGAGAGAGATTGACAGAACGGATGGACAGCGATCTCTAGTGGGGACCATCCTTCTGTATGTATGACTGTATGTACATGTACATGTGATGTGATATACACGCGTGGCGTTAAAAAGAAGGATTAAATAATTGCTAGGGTACGCCACTTATTTATATATATATATATATATATATATATATATATATATGTTTACGTTTTTTGGCCAACTAATAATCTAGAAACTCTACCACTAATTAGGTCGCCTTATCTATTTTTAATGATTCCACTTCTAATTCTAAATTTCTAATGAGTATGGATCCGATATCTTACCTTATATTTGATCATTTATTTTGAAAGCAATATTTTTAGGGTAAGGAAATATTTGGTAATTTATTTTTAAAATATATATTTTTTAATAGTTGTGGCTGCGCCTGGGAATGTACACAAGATTCAATAACTTTATCACTGAGCTATTAAAAAATACAAACTGTCAAAACCCTACTAAGAGAGTATTTAAATAATTTTTCATTCTTCCTTAAAAAAAGTATAACCATCAAAACCTACTTGCTATATTTAAAATAATTTTATTCTTCCTCTTAAAAAAGTATAACCATCAAAACCTACTTGCTATATATATATTTGTAAAAGACACTTTTAAATAACATTTTTTCATAATTTTTAAATATTTTTATTTAACCTTAAGGTTTGTCTCAAATGCTAAAAGTTACTATAAATCCTAATCTGGCTTGTAAATCAAAGTATTATAATATATAATGTAATATATAACGTGAATGGAAATAAAAAAAAAGGAATATTATGTTATGATGTATTAATTTAATTTATTTAAAAAAAATCTATAAAGAATAAAAAATTAAAGACAAGTTTAACCCATTAAAGAAATAATCCCTAATAGGTGTTGCACGTATGAGAAACACATTTTCTTTTTTAAAATGCCCTTTAGTTACTTGATTGAAAAAAAAAAGATTTTGAACCTTAAATCCCTTATGTAATTGACACCCAAAATTTCAAAACAACCCCTCTTCGTTTTTTTTTTTGAAAGAACCCCTCTTCGTTTTAGAATCATAATTTATTTGCAAGAATACCAAAAATACCTATCATTCACAAGTTGATTGTAGCTATGGAGCCAACCCATAGCTGATAAAGAGGACCTGACGAAAAGAAAGATGATCAGACGGTAGGGATCTTTTCATTTCGCAACCTATAAAATGAGAGCCGTAGATTGATTTGGCCAAACTCACTAGATTGAAAACTATAAAGCATTTTTAATCATGTCCTTAGTGTTATTATTTGTTTTGTCAGTTTCATGCCACTGGATAATATTGAAGATTTCCACCAGCTTTACTTTAAGGAGGAAAGAGCTCAAAATATTCAAGGAGATTTCATATAATATAATGAGAATGATTTTCTCTTTTTTCTTTATTATTTGTTAGTTTTAATGAGAAGATTTCAAAGAATTTTGAAAAGTCGAAAAGCATGAAGAGATAGTTATAAAAAATAGAAAATTGTTTTTAAATTGGGATTTTTTTTTTAAATTAAACGAAAGCTCATCATAAGATAGTTATAAAAAATGTATGACTTATAAGATATTATTAAGATTTTATCACTTGAGATTTAGCTTTTTTTTCTTTTTTTTGAAACAAAAGAAGTAATGATAGATTTTTTTTGGCTGGATAAAAATGTAAAAATATTTGATTTTGTTCTACTGAATCAAAAAAAAAAAAAACGCTACTCAAGTCTTCATTGCAATCAAGAATAAGATGAAAGAGATTTTATCTTTAGAATTATGTATTTTTAGTGTTTCAAGCACCCACTAAATCATCTTTATCACATATGACTGTGCTTCCAACCACTTTTGTTTTTGTTTTTTGAAAGTACTTTCCAATTTATTTTAGTATTTGAAAATATCTATATATATGGGAATCCAAGAAGTCGTAGGTTTGAAAAACACTGATTCTACATTTAAGATTTGCTTGACTTGTGAGTATGATGTACGTGATTGGTGGTAGTAGCATGAAAATAAAATTAGTAAATAAAAATAATATTTAGGTTAATGCACGAGAGAATAATGGGAAGCATGCACCGCTAAATCCCAAATGCGCTTACCGAAAATTTCAAAGATTCTTTCTTTACTTCACACTTTTGCCTTTACAGTTTACACAATTCAAGATAGTTGAAGTTAAATAAGTTTTATATCCATTCATCTTAACTTTTTCACCACAACAATTTGTAATAATATCACGACGCAAGCAATTCGAGACAGTTGAAGTTGTTAATGTCGGATTTTATTATTATTATTATTATTACTATTTTTACGTCAATTCATTTTGCATTGTGTGGTTGTAATATTTTATTCTACTCAAATTTGTAAATCCTATACCATTAAGTTAAACTATCTCCGAACACCCATTTATAGTTTCACATTTGTAAGTTTTAAAGTAATTTTATTTATATTTGATTTTTTTCGGGGCTATATTTGATTCCAAAAATTTTGAGGGAAAATCAAAGGAAAGAAATTAGGAAGGAAAAATAAAAGAAAAAAAATGAAGGAAAATAAAATAGAATTAAATATATAATACTTTTATTTGCTACTTCAAATCAATTTTATTTGTTTAAAACACATCAATATAAAGATTAAATAATTTTAAAATATTTAAATTTCAAGTAATTGATCTATATAGTTTTTTTTTATAAGACAATCAACATAAAACAAATTATTTTCTTTCCTTAATATTTTCCGAGAACCAAACACAATTTTCTTTTTTACATATATTTACTTAGAATTACAATGTTGTAGTATTTTTTTCTGACCAAGACTTGAACTTGGTCCTTCCATATGCTCCGCCTAATCTTTTAACCATTGAGTGAGGCTTCATTGACACTTAAACTTTTTTATTAAACAACTAAATATGAGAAAATAATTTTCCTTCAAAAAATTTCTTTTCTTGATACTTTTTAGAAACCAAACACAATCTAGTTTTTTTGTTTCATTCAACTTATTTTCTAGGTTAGCTAGACGGCCATTGTGTAAACCCAACTCATACCTTTCCCCGTAAATCCAACTCGTACTTTTATCACTTAAGTCATACCTCAATGATGTATGTTTTATTTTTTTGTTTAGTGTTTTACATTAATTTATTGTAACTTTACTATTTTGTTTTCATGACATCCATAAACTCATCCCACCTCTTTACTATTTAAGTTATCAAATTCCTACATTTATAAGATGTTATATATATGTTTTCTGGTTGAATATATTGATTTTTTTTATTTAATTAAAAATAAAATGCCAGTATCAACCAATATAATTAAATGAAATTGATAAAAATAATAATATATATTTTAATTATCTCGATTGATATTTATAAATTACTTTTAACTGGATCAAATGTAATTAAAAACAAATTCCAACCATTTTCTATTTCTTACCTTATTTTGATAAAAATGCTCTTATTTAAAAAAAAATTATTTGTAATTGAGACCTGACTCAAGTGATAAAATGGTGGGATAAGTTTACAGTAAGTTCTAAGCTCGAATTCTTAAAAGAACAAAATATTACAACGATGTAATACTAAATCTAATAAAGTGAATATATATATATATATATATATATATATATATATATATATATATATATATATATATATATATATATATATATATATATATATATATATAAAATATCTACAACGCATATAATATCTGGAAATTATAAGATAATTTATTTTTATTTTTCAAAAAATATATGAAAATAATTGGAACTTTTTAGTGTGATTAATTGAATTTATATGTTAGAGCACCTAGGCCTCAATCTTCATGGAATCTTATCATCCTTTTGCTCAAACCATTTGGATCTTGAATTACAATTTACAAGTGTAGACATATAGGGTTCTTCATTGGATTGGAGCTGGTAATTCCAACAAGTGGATTGGGTCAAATTTATCATTTTTGATCACAAATTACCGTCAATACGACCTAATTTCACCCGGGTTATCTAAATGTTTATAAAATTGCATTTAAGCGAGTTGAGCAGGGCCCAAATCAGTTGAGTCGAAGTTAACCCGATTTTTTTAGACTAATAAAATAGTAGCCTAGTTCAGTACAAATTTCGGATAGAGGCTCAAATTGCTAGCTCTACATTGAATAATGAATGTCATAGAAAAAAAAGGTAAATAAGAGAAAATAATCCAAACTATTTAGTTCAAAATATTTTATTTACTTTTGAATTCTTCATTTACATATATTAATGTGAAATGTGAGGAAGTAATAAAATAAAAGAAAGTACTACTACTACTACTAATAATAATGATAATAATATCAATAAATTATTTTATATATTATTTTAAACTTATTTCTCCTACTTTATAAGTTTCATACATAAAAAAAAGTTTAAAATACACAAAATTTTAAAATATATTTAACTTCAATATTTTTTATGCTAATAATGCTTTCCTCATGCCTCCTTCCTCAAGCTTGGGAAGAGGTAAAAAAAAAACTCGATTTAAATACAAAATTGTAATAGGTAATATTCATTATCATTAATCACAAATGGATTATTATATTATATATATAGGTAGGGGTGTAACCGAGCCTAGTCGAAATGTGAAAGAGACAGACGTGCCTCTACCGCCCTATGAAAGGAGTAGGCTCAGCTTGTTCACGAAATTTGTTAATGAGCCGACGAAATTTAGCTCGAGGGTGTGCCTGCTCTGGCCATGAACTTACGGAAATTATTCACGGTAACTCTCGGCTCACGGTCACGACCCAGCTCGTTCACAAGTCTATTTATGAGCTAACGAAGCCGGAAATATACACTGCGCTCGCTCGCTTAACTTTACGAGCTTCAAAAATAATGTGTTCTGAATTAAAGAAAATGTTCATCTAAAATAGCTAACATACAACTAAATTAAAAAGATAAGACATTAACAAGCTCAATTAACCTGATCAAGCTCAAGAATTAAAATATTCATCATGTTGATTTGTAGGAAAAATTTGTTGTGTATGTGGCGCTTACCATGTTGCGAGCTTGGTTCGAAGCATTAGCCAGAGCACGGTTAACGAGCTTACTCACGGGCACATTTACGGCAGCGAATGCGAGGATTTGGGGTGCTGGGCTCGGCTAATTTAACCTACGAGCTTCAAAATGATAGTCGGGCTCGAAGCTCGTTTAACTTAATAAGCGAGTTCGAGCGAAACTGCTTGGCCGAGCAGCCGGCGGTACCTTGAGTAAATCTCGGCTCAGTTCACGTCCCTATATAGAGGGATGTAAAATATAAGTATGCATGTCTATGGGGGTTGGACCAAGGAATTTTAAATCTAATGCATGAGGAAGAGTTGATGGCATCCATAAGTACACAATGATAATCTCCATCTAACTCATCACAAACTATATAAATGAAAGTGTAAACTTTGTTTCATGTGTGGAATATTTATGGGTCTAGAGTCTTTGGTGGCTAAGAGAACATATAATATTTTTAATAAAATAAATTATAAAAAATATCATTTTACTTATTTATAAAATATATTAATTTAACACTAATTTAAGTAATTGGGAAAGGCGAGAGAATCAACCATAACTTTCTTTTTCCTTACCTTTTTCTCTGTTAGTTTTTTTTTTTTAAAAGTAAAAAGAGATGATTTTATAGTCATTTTTGGCATGAAATCACATATCTATATCTCTTTCTATATTTTTATTTCTCGATAAAATTGTTATTCCACATAGATTTAGGTTTTCATTTGTTTTTTCGTGATTTAGTCGATGCATTGGTCTGCGTGTGATTCTCGTCGTCTTCATGTCCATGTGGTTTCCGTCGTCTTCGTATGACATGTGATTGTGTTGTCTCAGTACGACGTTTTAGTTTTCGTCATCGTGGTACATTGTTTATTTGTATTTGAGCGATTCAAACGAGTAAATTGTATATTATCAGAGACAATAAATCAAATCAATGGTCATCAATATTATACTGTTAAATTTGAGTTATATGTATTTTAGTCACAATAGTAATATCAAGTGTGTAGACTTAACAATCAAATGTGTAAACTTAACTATCAAATGTGTAAACTTTGAGTCAATTCATTATATTATTAACATATATACTGCTTCATCATTTATGATTTTTAACCATTTGAATTCTATGTTTTTATATATATATTGCTAGTTTTCTTAGTTATAATCAACAAAATTAATTTTCTCTTAAAAATTATATATATTAATTTTATATCATTAAAAATTTAGAACAAAATTTAAAATAAATAAAAAATAAAAATAATAGTTAAACGGAATGGGTATGAAAAATTGTCATAACCACTAGACCCGTCTTGTCCGGTTCAATTTTTTAAATGAAATGAGTGTGAGAAATAATAAAAATTAAGGGGCGGGGTTGGGATAGGATCGTCCCGTATCCAACTTGGCCGGTTGCCATCCCTATTTTAGAATTTTTAGAATTATGGGGAGTTCAAAATTTCAAGGATTCTTTATATTTAAAGGGCAAAAAATAATATTTGTATGAAAGATAATAATTAACTGTTGAGTTATGAAATCTGAAATTGATTTTTTTGCCTTCTAATAAACTCCTGCTGCTCCTCGAGAAGACGATAACTTTTGTATGTGATGATTGACGTGTTATTTAATTTTATATGTATTTAAAACCTATTAATTTTTGTTCCCAATCAGCTTGTGAGGATTAAAGGGATATTGTCCTTAGAGAAAAGACAAGAAAATAATTGAAAGATATCATCTAAAAAACTCTAAATTTTTTCTTTTTTAATGAACAAATTTATTGTTATTTGTTTGAAAACTTTTTTTTCAAGCATCAAAGCCGACCTTTGTAGAATTTAAATTTTTATATTTGTTGTCATATTTATCGAAAGCAAATAGAACAATATATTGTTTATAAAAAATAAGTAATTGTATTATTAATTCTAAAATAAATGGATAATTGTATTACTACTTTAATTATAATGGAGTAGATCATCTTTGTCTAGACTCGAATTTTTAGAACCTTTCTTTTTATTATGTTTTATATTTTTGAAATGTTGGATGTTTTATTATATGAGTTAGACACTGTAAATAAGAATATCTCACTAAGAGCCTTGAATTCAATGTAAAAAAAAAAAAAAAAACAAAATTGAAAACATGTTTTATGAAAGCAAAGAAAAGAAAACGAGGGAGTGATGATTTTAATGAGAAATGAAAGGTCAAGATGATTTTAATGAGAAATGAAAGGTCAAGTGAGGCTTTTACATCATGTCTGTTGGTATGAATGATTAAAAGACACCAAAAATCTTTATTTTTGAAAAAGAACCGAAAGAAACCCTTTCCTTTTTTCTTTTTTTTTCTTGACATTTATTACATTTAATGATTTAACATGACTGCTTGGGCTTTCCCTACCAATTTTCAATCATTATCCAACATCATCATAATCATAATAATTATCCCAATTACATCAAACATTACACACCAAAATTCCTGCTTCTACGACCATTTCTTTCGCCCTTTCCCTTCAATGCATCCCACCTACTTTTTCAGTTTTCTCCATCTCATTTTCTTTTTGTCTCATCACCTTTTTTTATTTTTATTTTCCTTTCAATCATGACCTCGGGGTGCCCCAATACTCATCTTGTTTTGTAATTTTTATTTTTAAAATTAAAATTTTTGTATCAATTAATTATACTTTTTTTTGACATCTACTTACAATAATTGTTTTTAAAGTTTTTAAAGGCAAACATTAAGGTGGCTTTAGTTTTTTACTTAATGTTAAATATAATTTTTTTAGTTTAATGCTAAATAATACCTAATAGTATTAAATATTAAATCGTTGCTTATAATATTGTGTGAATGAAGATCGATGCTTTCATTTTGATCGACAAATGCGGTGTTTCGTTTAAAGATGATTTATTTTTAATAAAACTAAATTTAACTTTTATTCACTTTTTTAAAATTTGAAGAATGTGCTCACAAGCTTAAAAATAAATACGAATGTTAAGTTTCAATATTTTCTGTAATAAAAAGCCAAAAAATAAACGCCACATATATATATAATTATGTTTTTTCTATGTAAAAACTTTTAGCTTAAAAAACCTAGAAAATTAGTAATTTCTGAAATACTGATTATTAAAAGAAAAATATAAATTTAACATTATAATAAACATGATAAAGGGGGGATGAGTTTGCTAAATATCCAAATTCAAATCCTTATAAGAACATAATATTACCATAATGATGTAATATAAAGTGAATATATATATATATATATATATATATATATATATATATATATATATATATATATATATATATATATATATATATATTTTATTATTAAAGATCCCTTTGATGGAAGATCTTGGATTTGACTTCATTATTTATAATTTTTCATATTTTGTCTTTCTCCTTTGATATGGATCCCATTGAAACCATGTCAACATTGTTTTCAAAATAATTGATAATTTAAAGAAATTTATTTGAGAATATACATGGATACATGATATTGCATTAACAAGAGAGGATGCTTCACTATAACTATCCCTTTTTAGATTTAGAAAAGAAAAATTACTTTGAGAAGTAGAAAAGTTTCTTTTATTAAAATTTACTAAGTAGTAACGAAAAATATGTTATTTTATTTTTAAAGTATAGCATTTAAAAGTAAACAATCTTACATAATTCTAAGAAATATGTTAAGGACAAAATACAAATAGGTAAAGTAGAAAATAAGATAAATAAAAATTAAGTTTATAGTTAGTAAATTATTTCTTATATATTTCTTCAAATTTTATTTTACTTATTTTTTTATTACAAATTATATATGTATAAACCACTTTCCTTAATTTTTTTTTCATTCCTTAATATTTTTGGAAAATTTCAATATAGCATTAAAAGAATTGATTTTTTTTTTCAATATGAGTTTCTATTTTTATTATTACTGTTTTACTATAGAGAATTTTTCTTTGTTACTTCCTTTTACTCCATAAAGCATATGCCACGGAAATCAAGAGAGAAATACATTGAATATGTGACAGAGAAATTAAATAATAAGCTTGTGTAACAAGTCACTGAACAAAACAATTTGTCCTTAAAACATTACATGTTGACTTGTCTAATAAGTGACTCAAATAAATACTGTGAAGGATCAATAAGTTGCATCTCATCTTGTGGAGCAAGCCATTCAATAAAAAGTTAAAAACCATTAGATCAGATTATTGTACAAAAATGTACTTTTTTTTAAATTTTATTTTTCATGTATTTCATAAAGACAAAGTTTGAGATAAGACGACCCTAACCCAACTCTGCTGTGGACCCCACATTTTTTTTTTTCTATTATGCATTTCTTATTTAAAAGGGCGAGACTCATTTTTATTTATTTGAAAAACCATTTTAAAAAAAATGGTTTTGGAGTCGTCACTTATATATGTTTTTGTTTTAATGTGAAAAACAAAAATGTAAGAAAAGTTAACGCCTAAATACCACTCTCGATGTTAGTGCGAATGATGAAAATCGAGTCTAGGTCCGAGGGTCGCGTTACTCATCGAATATACGACAAGAAGTCAGAAGACCCTCTCTGTGCTCTCTAAAGCCGTCCCTATTAAATAAACTAATAAAATGACTTTGATTAATCAACTAAATTAATACCAAGATAAAGAATAACAACAAAAGACGCAGTTACATATATAACAAATAACCGCAGTTTCGATTATAAAAAACGCGCACCCTGACCGTATTGCTACAAGTCACAACAATTGGAAAAAACAATGTTAAACAGAATAACAAAATACAAACCATTCACATTCAATTAAAAATCATATAAATCATACGCCAAATTATTTATTAAACGACATAATTTAACGCCGGTACCCACCAAAGTTCATTTATATGTTATACAAACACCCCCAAGATTCCATTTTATCGAATCATTCAACTACGCGGTTAAATTTTTAAAGAGCTGCTTGAAATCGTTTGAAGTCAAATTTAAAATTTGAGATTTTTGGGGACTTGAATTTTAGAAATTAGGAATTTGCAATTTTGAAATTGGAAACTTGAAAATTTGAAATTTGAGATTTGGAGGACTTTGATTTTAAAATTGAAAATTTGAATTTTAGAAAATAAGAAATTGAGAATTTGAAGTTTGAAATTTGGACATTTGAATTTTAAAAATTGAGAAATGAAAATTTAGAACTTGAATTTTTGAAATTTGAGAATTTTATTAAATTAAGGGTGGGTGATAATTCATATGTTAAGGAAAAATAAATTGAATTATTAAAAAAACATTAATAACCAATTTAATTAAATAAACAAAAAACAACAATATACTTACAAAGAAAATAAAATAATAATGACTATAAATTAAATGACTAATTAAATATAACAATAAATATATATACAAGACAATTAATTAAAAAAAATAACTATATAAAAGAAGAATAAAAAGAAAGTCAAGAAACTTACTTTAATAAGAACTCCCTGCACCAGCCGCCTCTTAAGTCAAATCGCTTCAAAGCCGGATCGCCTCTCAAAATCGCCCCGCCAAGATCGCCCCAAAAACCATCTTATTTTAAATCAAACCCAAAACTCCTGGTTACTCAAGCACCTCCCACTCAATGGGGGAGTCTCATACTTCCTTAAAAAAATAAACTTAAGTGACTAATAGACCTAAAGTATGTGCCCATGCCTTAATTTATTCCTCAAAAATATTTAATTATGGTAATTAGGCCTCTCACTCAGCGTAGGAGGCCCAATATGGGCTTCCTTTTTTTCCTCATTCAAATCGTGGGCGGAGAGACTCCCTTTATAAGTGAAAAGCAGGCCTTCTCCCTCACACTTTCAACGCGATCGCCCCACAAAGCGAATAAACCTCATAGTTCTCTCAAATTTCGCCTACAACATGCCCATCTTTAATAGAAAGCCACGAGTATAACGAATACGAATAATGAAGTAAAACAAAGGTGTGAAAAGTGAGTGAAATGAGCATTTAACTCTATCATAGTGCTGAGACTCTAAAAGTGTCCAAGAGGGACACTGCAGCAAAGATAAGAGTAAATTCTGACACCCTAAGGCTGACAACAAAAACAAGATAACCTATAGTCTTGCCCATTATATAAATCCAACCTCCATCTAAGAAGGTTCTCTCAAAGGTGAAACCTGTATCGAAATCTGAAAAAAGCGGAAGTCGACCCGCCCTTGGGTGCTAGAATGGTCATGTGCACTGTATAACAATGAACACCCGTCATGCTGTCATAAAAAATGTGAACGCTCAACAAAATAATGAAACCAATTAGAGAATAAGCTTTGAAGGCAAATGGTATGCTAATGAAAACCCCATAATGATTAGACGTAGACTCGCAACAAACTCATGAGCTAGCAAGTGGAAAGTAAGATAACCGAAAGAAGGCATGTGATCAAAGTGGACATTGCTAGCGACCATGAATACTGGTAGCGATATCTCTAATAAAGATGAACTCTGAGGGTCCGAACTATGGTGAAGGCATCTGAATGTCTTATCTGAAATGAAGGAACACAAAGGCGAAACATGAAAGCCTTTATTCAAGATGTAGAAGGTAGAGGCAAAATCTGAATGCCCTTATTTGCAGAAGATGAAGTCCGAACTTCTAAACTACATAGCAAAAGATGTGATGCGGACGAAGTCTGAATGCCTAACTGATGAGAAATGGCTCTAAACACCAAACTGAAGAAAATGGCTCTAAATGCCAAACTGAAAAGAGCGGCTTTGAACGCCAAATTGAAAAAAGCGGCTCTAAACGCCAAACTAAAGAGAGTGGCTCTGAACGCCAACTGAAAAAAATGACTATGAATGCAAGACTTAAGAAAACGACTTTGAACGCAAAACTAGAGAAAATAGCTTTAGAACCCAACCGCCAGAAAACCCGCCTCGAACGCCAAACTCCGAAAGAAACGACTTTGAATGCCAAAATCAGCAGCACGCCTTCTAACGCCAACGAAGAAAATGGCTATGAACGCCAAACTTAAGAAAACAACGACTTTGAACGCCAAATTGAAGAAAACGGCTTTGAACGCAAAACTGAAGAAATCAGCTTTGAACGCCAAACTGAAGAAATCAGCTATGAACGCTAAACTGAAGAAATCGGCTATGAAAGCCAAACTGAAGAAAACGGCTTTGAACGCTAAACTTAAGAAAACAATGGCTCTGAATGCCAAATTGAAGAAAACGGCTCTAAACGCCAAACTAAAGAAAATGGCTCTGAATGCCAAACTGAAAACAACGGCTCTAAACGCTAAACTGAAGGAAACAATGGCTCTAAACGCCAAGCTGAAGAAAACGACTTTGAACGCCAAACAGAAGAAAACAAATTGAAAACAACGGCTCTGAACGCTAAACCGAAGAAAACAACGGCTTTGAACGCCAAATCAAGAAAACGCTAAACGCGAAATCGGCGAAGACAAACTCAACGCCAAATCAAGGAAATGGCTCTAAACGCCAAACTGAAAACAACGACTCTGAACGCCAAACTGAAGGAAATAACTCTGAAAAACATTTGTCAACTCGCATGGCCCAACAAAGATTCATTAAATAAACAACACAAAAGCAAAAACGTGTCAATGAAGATCATCCACAATAAAAACCATCTTCATTTTTCAATATTTATGTATAATCTTAAATAGTAGGAAAGTACACTCCCAAAGTTGTGTATTCGTCAAGAACACTAATGAGCTTATCCTCTAAATGACAATCAACACCATTATCATCCAAACCCACTTAAGATGATCTCGATAACTAGGGTGGTATGCCCTAGTATGGTATCCGACATAAGCATGATGAGACCCCATGATATCAAAGCATGATTCGCCATCTCGACAAGGGTGGCCTACAACGAACCAACAAACTTCAAATGGTCCAAATAACTAGGGGGATATGCCCCAGTATGGCATCCGACAGAAACATGATGAAACCCTGTAATATTAAAGCATGGCCCACCATCTCGACGAGGGTGGTCTACACTAAACCAACAAACTTCAGATGGTCTCCATAATCAGGGTACGCCCAGCATGGCACTTCGACGTAAAACAAGATGAAACCCCTCGAGTTATCAAAGCATGGCTCACATCACCTCGACTGCTGCGCCTACACCGAACCAACAAACTCCAGATGGTCCCAATAACTAGGGGGATATGCCCTAGTATGGCATTTGACAGAAACATGATGAAACCTTAGAATATCAAAGCATGGTCCACCATCTTGACGAGGGCGGTCTACATCGAACCAACAAACTCCAGATGGTCCCAATAACTAAGGGGATATGCCACAGTATGACATCTGATAGAAACATGATGAAACCCCAAAATATCAAAGCATGGCCCACCATCTCGACGAGGGCGGTCTACACCAAACCAACAAACTCTAGATGATCCCAATAACTAAGGGGATATGCCCCAGTATGGCATCTGACAGAAACATGATGAAACCCCATAATATCAAAGCATGGCCCACCATCTCGACGAGGGCGATCTACACTGAACCAACAAACTCCAGATAGTCCTAATAACTAGGGGGGTATGCCCTAGTACAACATCGAATGCTCCATAAATCCAAGAAACCAATCAACATCCGATCATCCATCAGAAAAGAGTGCTAACCTAAGGTCATCCAGAACCACAACTAGAAACAAATCCAAGAATTAGTGAGGTGTCTTCCAGGAAAAAGCAACACGAAGATGCCCATATATCAACCAAGTCACAAATACCTATCCAAATAGATGTTGTCAAAAAGAATGTTTGATTCCATGGCCTCAGGGTGGTCTTACGCACAATGCACCGTAATGTAGACTCTGGGCGATACAGAGTTAAACGCGAAATCCAGCCAAATACCTAACGCATCAAACCTCGTGCCCTCGTGTGTGGAATGCCACGTGCATAAGAAGTCTCATGAGCCATGGATACTAAGACATCCAATGGAAGCGCCGGTGATAATGATGTGATGCAAAAAGTATAACATATGGTGAGATAGGTAAGAGGACAAGGATGTAAAGTGAAACATTAGACTCAAAATCAATAAACATATGAGGGTGATAAATGTGAAAATGAGAGGTATGAAGTCAAGAAGATAAATAACAGTAATGGAAAAAAAAAACTGATGATGATATGATGAATCTACCCAAATCACTGCATAGGGAAGACATGTCGTCGACAAATGAGATGATGAATATGACACTGACTCGGAGCTCCGGGGAGAGGATCAGTCATCTCACATACCACTAGTAAAATCTCAAAGTAAGCACATGATCCTAGGATCTCAAGAAGTTCACATACAAACCTCCAATAAGTAATACATACTCTCAAAATAATGATCCTCATAAATCCATATACATACTCAAAGAATACAGATACTGATACCTAATATATACACATGCTTCTTCTTTTTGTTTTTTCTTTTTTTTCCCTTTTTTTCTTTTGTTTTTTGTATTTTGTTTTTTTGCGCATAAACTAAATAAAACAATGAGAAACAAACCAATATGACAATAAACGAACATATCTCCAAGCACGAAGGTACAATAAAACAGCTCAAATGAAATGACATAAGCCTCTCAAACTAAAGGTCTCTAAATAAATGCCGATGGAATGAGTGAAGGGATGACACGACAGACCCCTATGCAGTAAGATGAATAGATCACCAATCTAAGTGGGAAAGAATGAGATAGAACAAGAAGTTAGATAGAAAGAAAGTGGTGAAAACATAGAAACTATGACCTAGAGCAGATACAATGAAGTGAATGTGGTAAGGCGATATAAAGAATATGTCAATGTGTCCATAACTCATAAGGTCCCTAAACTAAGGCATCCACACACCAGAGGGCCCTTATCCTAGGTATGAAAAGGTAAGCAGGGCTATGAGAGAAAGATAGGCCAAAACGCGCGCATGAGGCTCAATGGGCTAGTAACGGTAAAAAATGTGAGTAACAAGTGGTAAGGTATATGGTTAACCGAAATGATGGCCGCCACCCATCCTACAACAATGGTCTCAAACTTAAAACTTTTTCAGTTGATCTACATTGGTTGGCTTTGAGAATTGGTTTCCATCTAAGTCCATCAACCATGCAGCTCCCTCTGGGGTCAACTCTCTGATAATGTAAGATCTGTTCTAGGTGGGTCTGAACTTCCCTAAGGTCACTACTCAATCCTCTAAGGACTCTCAAAACCAAATCGTCTCGCTGTAGTGGTCTAGCATGTGGCACCAACAACATATAATGAGCAATAAAGAAGAGGTCTAGCATATCTCAACAAGATCATGCAAAAACATCCAAGTATAATATGAGCAAGTGAGGATGTCTATCTCTCTCATATGTGGATAATGCCAAACAAAAACTCAATCCTCTAGACCAATCATTGTACCAAGGTCTATTGTCTCAGGATCATCATAATCATGCAAAACTCTCTCATAAGTGATATATAATCATAGTCAAACGGGTATCTCTCATCCAAATCATGGTCATCAAACATCAATATCATGAATCTATGCTATGGGTGAATGAGGTGCACATACATCAATATCATCACAACTGGTAACTCCATCAAAGATCCTCATCTGTCGAAACCGTTGCTCCAGCCTATTCATACATGCACGTATATCACTAGTGGCTAAAACAAGCACTGTAGCTAATGGGCAGGCCACCTCTATCTGATCGTGAAGAACCAATGGCTCATGAAAAATTGTCAACTGAACAGGCGGTGGGGGTTCCATAGAATCATATTGAGTCTCATCCTGAATCTGGTCATGCGGGGCCTGCTGCCCATCTATCCTCCTGCTAACTCCAGGTATGGCCTGCTGAATTGAGGAAATCGTTGAGGCAAACTGATCAACTATAACCAACTACAAATCCATAACCATATGATTTTTTGTGGGAACTAGTCTGCCCTAAACCCTAATCCGCGAAGGTGGTCTCAAAATGTATAATCGAATAAGCCCTGAAAATATAACAGAATTCGCAAAGATACTACCCGAGATAAACACAATCAATAAGTGAATGTTGAACTAAAACCAAAATAGATAAGCCAACACTATGTAGAAAGTTGTTCCACTGAAACCTAAGCTCTGATCAATCTCTGTATCCTTAAAATGAAACCAAAATGGAGAAATTTGGATCCATATCATGACTAAACCGGCCCTAAAGGCTCACAGATGCACCCAAGTGTAGGATGGGAGTCCTAATTAGTAGGATCTAAACTCAACCTAGAAGGTCAATGGTGACTCTAAAAAGACAAGGGTAGGTAGGTCTTTTAAAGGGGTCCCTAGCAAGAGCAATCGTACTCTCCAGTGGTACACAACCTTCTACACGCCTTCAAAGTGATGGGGCGCTTCCATGCCAGGTGGTCATCACCTCCACACATGCATTTCCTCAACATCCTAGGGGGCAACCTATAGTAAAGGCTCTCACTACTCTCAACGCCCGCTTTACTAATGGCACCATGAACATGCAGGTGGGCACTAAAACCCAAAATTCCAGAAATCCTGGTGTGGGAAACCTGGTGCACACCGGTCACAAAGTATCCCAAAATCTAACTACTATACAAGTCTTCAAAGATGTCTGACTTCGATTATCAATATGTCGACCACCATCAAAATGCTCCCAATCATAAATATAGCCCATCATTAGACCTTACTCCTAGTCACTAGATCGGTCGAAAAGAAAGCAAGGAGCAACAAGTCTACAACTACAAACACACAAAACCAAGCAGAATACTAAAAACAATTCTGCATCAGTCTTGCATATGGAGCGATACATGCGCCCCACATGACACGATAAGCAATCATGCAGCAGAATAAGAAGCATGCAACGTGACAAATATGCAAAGCGCAGGTATATCATCCATATCTACACATAATCTAACTAGGAGTATAAGATGACATGGTGAGTATATGACAAACAATGAGATACAAGTGACATAAAAAGATGAACAGAAGAATCAACCAATGAAGTCAACTAACCAATACTAATGATACAACAATAAGACATATGAAAGATACACCGCCTGGGGTCAAAACTCCTCAATGTGCTACTATACACAAAAATCATAAAAAGAAGTATCTATCAATCAACCAATCAAACTCCACATTTTCCCTAATTTGTATTCAAGCTTGACCCTCACTGTCCCCAGTGGAGTCGCCATTTTGTGAACCTCGCATTTTTTTTTTTTGCTATTATGCGTTTCCCACTTAAAAAGGCGAAACTCGTTTTTATGACAATACAAAAAACGAGTATTGTCATAAATAAGACATGACGGGTGTTTTGACACATTTTTTATGATAGCATGCTGGGTGTTCATCGCTATACAGTGCACATGACCATTCTAGCACCCATGGGCGGGCCGACTTCCACTTGTTTCAGATTTCGATACAGGTTTCACCTTTGAGAGGACCTTCTTAGATGTAGGTTAGATCTATATCATGGGCTGACTATGTTATCTTGTTTTTTTTTTTGTTGTCCACCCTCGGGTGTCTAGGCCCTCTTGCTTTGCTCGTGTCCTTCTCGACACTTTTTAGTGGGTCTTCTTTTTTTTTTTCTTTCTCGATATGCAGCTCTCATCCCTACCTCACTTACTTTTCACACCTTCTCGCTTTACCATCGTTTTGGTGTTGTTCTGCAAGCACTCATAAACTCTATCGAAGAGTGTAACATATTGGTAAATCTCAAAAATTTGAAGCTCATGAGGCTTATTCCTTGCGAGGCAATCCCACATTGGAAATTGACAAGGGAGAGAGGCCTCCATTTCCCTATAAAAGGGGCCTCTCCCCCTTAATTTGGAGGAGGAAAAAAAGGGAAACCATGGGCCTCCCCCACCAAATAGTGTGAGACCCTAATGACCCTTAATTAAATATTTTTTAGGGGAATAAATTAGGGCATGTGCCTATATAATTTAGACCTTATTAGTCCCTTAAGTTTATTTTTTTAAGGAGATTGTGGGTCTTGCCCCACATTGAGTGGGAGGTCCTAAGTGGTTTAAAAGTTTGATTTAAAATAAGATGGCCTTGGAGGCACCACGGCACTCTTGGAGCACGATCCCGACTCGAGGTAATTTCACTGGCGCCACTCTGGCCTGCGAGCATTCGTCTACCGTAGTTTTCTTGACTTTCTTTTATTCTTCTTTTATATAATTTTTTTAATTAATTGTCCCAGAGATATATTTAATTTATCGTTATATTTAATTATTCATTTAATTTATAAATTTTATTATTTTATTTTTCTTTGGAAGTATATTGTTATTTTTTGTTTATTTAATTAAATTGGCTGTTAATGTTTTTTAATAATTCAATTTATTTTTCCTAAATTTTCATTTCTCAATTTTTTAAATTCAAATGTCCAAATTTCAAACTTCAAAATCTCAATTTCTTATTTTCTAAAATTCAAATTTTCAATTTTAAAATTCAAGTCCTCAAAATCTCAAATTTCAAATTTCAAGTTTCCAATTTCAAAATTAAAATTCCTCATTTCTAAAATTCAAGTCCCCAAAAATCTAAAATTTCAAATTTCAACTTTAAACTTCCAATTTTCAAAACTTCAATTTCAAACCGGTTTTCAAAAATTTCAAACATATGGTTAATTCTATAATTCCTATAAAATGGAATCTTGGGGAGTTAATTTGTGTAACATATAAATGAGCTTGGGTAGGACTCGACATTCCATGTATCATTTTAATAAATAATTTGACATATGATTTATAACCACTTTGCATCACGCGAATAATTTATATTTTGTTATTGCACTAACATCGCTTCCACCGTAGCCGCTCTAACATGAAGTCAAGGTACATATTTTTCATCCACTGTCTGACATTTATTTATATACGTTTTGCCACAGATTACATACTTATATTCGGAGCATTCATTACTGACAAGATATATTTTCCTTGGCCACAAGCAGTAATCCGACTTTGTGGGCTTAGAGGGGTGCTATTTCACATCAGACCTTCCCGAGAAATAACCCGACCCCGACTTAATTCTGCTGACATCCGTATTTTCTTAATCAAGTCACATTTAGGATTTTATTTATTTTGCTTTTCCCTATTAAAATAAAAACAAAATAAAATGCATGACTACAAAACTGGAACCGTTTTTCAAAAAATAAAATCAGCTCTCGCATTTTTATGTAGGAAACGCATAATAGCTGAAAATGAGGGATCCAAACCTGCATCGTTTACTTAAACCATATCCCCATCCCTACCTTATTTAAGAAATTAAACAGGACATGACGGGTTGGACTGAACCAAAAATTTCCATACCTACCCTATTTAAATTTAAATTTTTATTTTTTCAAGAATTATTTTTGATCCAATATTTAGGAATCAATACAAAAGACAAATCCCTTGTGATACACAAGATTCGACTTAGTTATTGATAGAGTGAATCAATCAATGGATTAATATTTATTTGTATTTTTTATTATATTAAAAATAATATATATTGTAAATAAACAAGATATTATTTTTTATGATTTTATTATAAAAAATTATTACTATTATTATATATTAAATAAAAAAAAAATTCATTTTGAATATAATAAGGATGGAACTAAACAATACCCAAATCCCGCTCTGTCATGCCAAAAACCCGATTACATTAATTTCAAATCTGTCCAAAACCTGATAATCGTAATCTCATATCTATCCCATTATTGACATGACAAAATGAGAAACCGAAAATACCACCCATTAAGTGATGTTTATATTTTCAAGTTCCGGTATTTGTACTCTAACCTTATTTATTTATATGTTTACGTTTAAATCTCCTTTATTTCTATCTTTCTAATTTTGTTCAATAATTTGAATCTCATTGTTTATTTCAATAATTTGTGTTCATTGTTCCATATGTATCATCATGATACTGTAACATTTTTTGGTGCTTTCATTCTATTTCATTATACATGAGTTTCATTTCTTTATACTTTTATCTATATTTCCAAATTTTATTATATGCGTAAAAAAATTGATAAAACACTTTTGATGATGTTTGTTTTGTAAAATGAATAGTGTTTTTTTGATATTTTTTTAAAACAATTTTCTGTTTGTTAAAATAAAAAACAACAAAACATGTTTGACAAGTAGAAAACCGCTTTCCATTTTTTATTCTCAAGAACAGAATGAGGTGTTCTCAAAAAATATTTTTGAGTTGGTTTCATTTATTTTTGAGAGTTGTTTCGAAAAATAATTAAATAAACATGCATAATGATTAAAAATAAACTTATAGACATAAAAATTTATTTTTTAATCATTTTAATAAATTACTGCATAAATACTTATTTTTCTAAACAAGATATTTTTTGGTGGGATATTTTTACAAGATTTAATGATATGTTACATCATTTTTCACAAAATGAAAATCAATTTATGAAATATTTATAATATAATGACGTGATTGAATAATATGTTTCATACAGAATAATAATTATAACATAACATTAATATGTTATATAAATAAAATAAATATCATCAAATTCCACCTCAATAGTAGGCTGTGGGAACACTGTATGGTCACTTCCAAAATTATTAACACATAAGACATGATTGAATTATGGGCCAGCCCAACCTGGAAGCCACCAGAACAGTCGGCCCATTAAAAGCCCATAAGCCATACAACTAATTGCAGCAAAGCCTCAATTTATTGAGTATATTTAATCTAGCCAACTGTTCAAATTAATATATGTCCTATCTCCTTTGTTTTTATTTTCATTTTCTAATATAATTAAATATTATTTTTATTTTACACTCATTCACCTTATCTTCGTTTATTTCTTCAACTTTTTAGAGCCAATATGATTTCAATATCAATTTATTTTATAGATGATACATGAGATTTGAAGGTACTTTTAAAGTGTTTTTTTTTTTTAAGTATTCTGAAAAATTATTGGAAATATATAGAATACTTCAACAACTTTTACATAGCAAGGCAGCAAGCACACAATATCTTTGTATATAATCTTTTTTTTTTTTTTACTTCTATTTGTATATAATTTGTTGAAAAACTATTTTTTTTTTGTATTTAATTTTTAAACAAGATAGTTTTTGTGTTTGATTATTTTAACATAATTTGTTATTTTATAATTTTATTTATTTTTGAACCATATAGTTTTATTTTTAAGAACTACTTTTTACAATGTCTTTAATTACAAATCCAAGAAAATACACAAAAATATGAAAATAAATTGTCTGTTTTAATTGAAGATTGGAAACAATACATCAAAAACTGGAAAATGCTAAAACAAAATATCAAAGAACTTTATAAATTAGGTAGTTTTGAATTCAAAAGAGATTATAAGATTAAAATATCTGAAAATACTCATTCAATATGATATGAGACAGAAACTATTGAATTATTAGATCCCAAGGATCTAGAACAAATACAAAGAGAAAATTACAAAATCCTTCGGATAGGTACTATCCAATTAGCTGCCAAACCTTTAACCAAGTTAGGATAGACAAACCCATTTGTATTTGTTTACGAGATGCAAGACATAGTCAATTCTAAGATTCACTTTTAGGTTTAATGCAATCAAATATATCATTTGGACCGGTGTAAATGTAATTCATATTATAATAAAAATGTAGAAAAAATTGAAAAATGAGAAAAACCTTTTATGGTTCGAATTTGTATTTTTTGCCTTGAAAAGCTTAATGATGATAACACATACTAAAATAGAGTAAGCAGTTTCTAGAAAAAAACTAATTTTGTGAGAGATGATTCAGTATTTTTACATATAAGAGTCGGTTATAATTGATAGTTGTATAATACCTAATAGCTAATTAGTTAATGGTATTTAAACAAACAAACTAATTTAGTTTAGTTCCAATTGCATATGGCTTAATACTCTTCCTTAAATTTAGAAATTTAGTTCGAAAGGAGAGTTTGCTTTTAAATATTGAGATATTGTAGAATAGGTAAGAATATGTATAATTTCATTTAAATTAAAAAAGGAAGAAGAACATGTTGAACCATCAAAGACTTTTTCTCAATAAAATGACAATCTATTTTCACATGCTTAATTAGCTTGTTAATTAACGTAGGGTTGACATAAAAAAAAAAAAAGCTGGACAGTTGTCATAAGAGGGGAAGTAAACTAGATGGAAAGCTTTTGAAGAAGATGTTGAATTTGTGTAACTTCAAAAGTAATATTTGTCAAGACTTTATACTCAAATTTAGTATGACTTTTGATAGTAGGCATTATGCGTGTTAAATAAAATTGTGTATATTTATTGTGCTTAAGGCATTTAAATCAAATCGTAAAATTTCCGGTAAAATTTAAGCTTTTCTAAAAAGCGATAAATGCACTCTGAATAAAATCTAAAATTTTTAGATATCGGATAACGAACGAACTTCACCGCTGCACTGGCTCTCGCAAATTCACTATTAATTTCATCGCATTTCGGTGACAAATAAATTTTATGCTGGCGTGACGTAGACGCGACACACATGACATTTATCATTAACGCTACATGACATCTTAGGGGAGGGACATATAGTATGATATGTAGTGTACTTGTATGAATAGCTTACATAAGTCAAGTATCAAGTGGATGAATAAAACAAGAAAATAAGAAAAAATAAAAAATAAAAAATAAAAAGAGAATTAAGAAAAGTCAAGGGAAAAGGGCCATTTTTGGCACGAAAAAAAAAAAAAGGGCAGAGAGAGGCAGAGATTGAGAGCATGAGAAGACAGGGAGAGAAGCACTTTTTTTGTTTTCGCTTTAAGATCTATGTAAATTGATCAGAGTTTCATCTGGAAAGAAAAGATAAAGTCGGGTCAACGTATCGGTGAGCCATGCACAGATCAAAATCTCGCAGCTGCAAAACCCACAAGCGTAATATTCTACTTAGAATATTTCTAGCCTAAACCATTTAATGCCTCGAGTTTTCTGGGGAGGTCGTAAGAGGTCAGAATTTCAAATTCCAAAATTTTCGGGGATTGAGTGTAGGAATTTTAGGAATTTTCTGATCGCTTTCTGGATAGTCCTGACAAGATTGGGATTGAATATTGGAAATTTTGGGATTGGTTTCTGCGCCCAGATCGGGTTCAAGTTTGGTTTGATCCCAGATCGATGTCTTTGAGTTTCATGGGCTGCTTTAAGATCACGCACTTGGTAACAAACCGTGAGCGACCAAGACGTGCCCCTGCTTTATATGAGCATGCAGATTTACCATTTTATGTGTATTGTTGGAAAAATGAATAAATAACATGCCGTTGTGTGTAAAATCCATATTAATATGTGTTTGTATAAGTGATGATTAACACGAAAAATCAGAATTAATGAAAATTATATGTAGAAAATATAATTATCCCGAATTTATAAATGTTGCATGTAATATGACAGAAGATGAAATCGACATTAATGTAATTTCATACGCACAGAACATCGCGCTGAGCTCGTGCGTACGATACGGTTTATTCACTATTATTGGTGAATGTGTAGTGAGCTCGGAAATTGGGACAACTTGCAAAATTGAGACTCACGGGTGCATAAAAATCATAATAATAAATTTCGTGTGTTTGGGTGAAGCAAGATGGGGTAAATTCCCCCCAAGGTGAAAGACCCAAATTTTATTCTTGGTTAAACATATGTATCCAGCAATGAAAGTTCACGAAAGTGTCGAAGGCGTGCGAAGCCTACGAGACCTCGGAAATTCGCAACCCAAATAAACACATGAGATTTGATAAATAAAAATAAATATTAGAGGGTTCTCCAATAGTTTAAGTCATTGGGTAAAACACTAATGACTGGTTTTCACACTTGGCACGCAGCGAGGTCACGACTGTACAAGGTACGGTGTTTCCTTAATATCTCATGCAATGATACGTAATATTCTATATAGGATTGCATTATTTATATGGAATGTGATCGATGGTTTTCACGGTCATTAACGGCAGCATTTAGGGTGAGCAAATCCTTTGTAGGAAAATTTTCACTAGAGATTACTCTCACTCTGCCGTGGGACCCCTTCTGCACAAAGGTGTACACGGAGATGGCGCTCCGACGAGGCCGTGATTATAAAGGAGGCCACGCGCCGCCTGATATTACCAGAAAATATTTTGTATAAAAAGAATTGTAATTAAATTTTTTGGGACTATCGAGGCAAATACTTCGGTATGTAAGTATAGTAAGAGGGCCGTGATTGGACTCTTACGGACTGCAAGTAAATAAGTAAATAAGTCGGGTATTGTATAAGCGTTTTATTTTCATATTTTAGATTTAAATGTGAATGAATGGATCTCGGTAAGGGGATGTATATTAAGGATATTGACAGATGCACCACAGGGGTCAATACTACTCGCTGAGACCTTGGATGGGTGCCATGATTATACCGTTATATTGTGCTGTATGTCAGGCAGAGTTCCCCGAACAAAGGAGTCCCCATTTTACCAAAATATGCATCCCGAGCAACGCTGACACAATACAGTATCGGGTCACCCGAAATCCACAGAATTCCGCTGTCGACGGTTGTCAACTGACCCCGTGATTTGAGGCGTCCCAACTTGGTATTAGAGCTTAGGTAAATGATTACCTAGGGAGATCGAATGTAGGTATCCATAAGTATGGTCTTGATACTAGCTCGTCTTAGCTAAGTATCAAGAGTATAGTACACTTTGTAGTACCAACGGCCGATGGGCACGTGGGTTCAGATCAAGCATCATTGCAGGTCGGGCGCGGTTTTCGCGGCTTAACATGCCGTAGATATGTGGTGATTTACATGAATAATATGCATGGTTGATTGTATATGGAACACTAGGGTTAGAAAACATAACCTTAGGGGTTCGGAAAGCAACATGAACATGATAGTTTGGGAAAGAAGCAGAAGACTTCTATCCCACGAGGATTCTCAGTGGATCCGGGGTCGGGCAATATAAAGGCTGCCAAGGCCGTACCAGGTTTAATGTGACGTACTACATGTTGCCACCGTCATCACCCTAGACATACGAGGCTGGATCAGCCTCGAGGCAAGGATCCCAAAGGGTTTGATAAATGTAGTCCCAATCATTGCTGGGACAAAAAGCGGACACAATTTGTTCATTCTCACCCCAATGCGGGCCAGAGGAACCAACATCAGTCTCAGGGTGCTGTACATGCGCCTTTTTCTACTCAGATACGCTAGAGAGGTCAGGGTTGAGGTCGAGGCCAAGAATTCCAGGCTGGTGCTTCAGGACCTGTGGGCATGTCTATGTCGTATACCGCAGATCGAGCTTGCGTGATCGCCTGATATACAGAGAGATGCTTTCGCCTCACACCCTTTGATAAGAGTGTTGTTTAAATTGGGTGCATCGTATTCATGTTTATTGTCGCATAATGAGAAAAGTTCGGGCTAGAGGTCAAAACCTCGAAAGCCGTCAGATGTGAATTCCTCCCATAGGAACTAGTAGGTGAGTGTCGGGAGCAAGATACGCCGTGATCATGAGTCGAGATCCTCGTAGATTCTATTCACTCGTGGACTGAGGGTTATGGACATATCTGAAGTTCGATGTCATTCTTAGGATTGACCGGGCTGACAATTTCATAGATTCATCATTGATTGTGATCGTAGGTGGGTTACCACCCACACACAGGACGTTATTATGTTACGTTTCAGAGGGAGAAGCATGATTCTTTACCCTAGATAGTGCATGACCTGTGATGCAGTGAACAAGCCGATAGTCAAGCAAGCCTACCCCGGGAGGACGAGGTGAGACAGAATCGATCTACTTAGGGTAGTTTCATGAGTACGGTGGATGTTTTTCCTGATGAGCTAACGGATTACCCCGTATGTGGATGTGGACTTTATCATCAGCTTACACTCGGGTATCGCCGCTCATTTCTATGACTCCTCATAGAATGACATTGGTGGAGTTGCAGAAACTCAAGGTCCAACTGCAAGAATTGTTGGACAAGAGTTTTATTAGACCGAGCACTTCACCTTGGAGTGCTCCAGTTCTGTTTACTAGGAAAGAGGTCAAAAAAAAAAAAAAAGTGGAATGACCTGTGTGAGGAGGCATTCTAGGAATTGAAAAGGAGGCTTACTACAACTCGTATTCTGATAGTCCCGAAATAGGGATAGAGGTACACGGTGTACTGTGATGCCTCTAGGGACGGACTGGGATGTGTCTTGATGCAGTATGGGAGGGTTGTAGCTTATGGTTCCAGATAGCTAAAGAATCATGAGTAGAATTACCCTACACATGATCTGGAGTTGGCGGCCATAGTCTTTGCCTTAAAGATTTGGCACCACTATCTGTATGGTGAGAAGTTTAAGGTATTTTCAAACCACAAGAGTCTAAGGTATATCATCACACAGCGGAACCTCAACACGAGGCAACACAGAGGGACGGGAGTATCCGGCTGGGATTATGACTTCACTTCAGACAGAAATGTAGTGGCCGATGCGCCACGGTCGTTAGTGCACCAAGCACAGAAGCTTCTAGAGTGGTAGATGCTCGGCATCGTGGGACGCTTTTTAGGCTACAGTATAGTGATCAGGCTCAAGAAGCACTAGGGAGTTTGGTAGTTATGCCATCCCTACTGAGTAGGGTGATCGAGTCCCAGGGGCAGGATGCAGAGATATTGTCCATCAAGGACCGGGCACGGGGCCAGTATGAGTGATTTAAGGTCGGGCTATCCACATGTGATGGTAGTCTTCTGTGATAGTGGGACTCGTCAGTTCCCCTGTACCTGATCGACCCCATGTAGGAGATCCTTTGGGAGTTTCATCGCTTCGATTCACTGTATCCGTGTGGCACTCTAAGATGTACCGGTGGATCTCGTTGCTGCACAGAGCTTTAATGAAAGCGACACGCTTGAGATTTTGACCGACCTGTCTCAATGCGGTCGCCAGGTAAATGTTGAGCATTAGAAGCCAGCAGGGCTACTCTAGCCTTTGGAGGTAGCAGACTGGAAGAGACACGTTGGAGATTTTGTTCGACGGTGTTTCATGTGTCAACAGGTAAAGGCTGAGCATTAGAAGCCAGCAGGGTTACTCCAGCTTTTGGAGGTAGCAGAGTGGAAGTGGGAGAATATCACGATGGATTTTTGTGACCCACTTGCCATGGACATAGCGGAGACATGATGCGGTATAGGTTATAATGGACTGGCTCACTAAGTCGGCACACTTTCTAGAAGTACGGATGACCTTCACACTGGAGGAATTCTACTGGATGTATATTTGTGAGATTGTCCGGTTACATGGAGTGCCGCTTCTATCGTATCAACAGGATCCCAGACACGCACACTTTCGGGAAGAGTTTCCCACACATAGTGGACACAAGTGGGATGATGAGCACCGTTGTTTTTATCCACAGACTGATGGTTAGTCGGAGAGGACCATATAGGTTTTAGAGGACATGATGCGAGCATGTGTCCTGAATCTTAAGGGTAGCTGGGAGGAGCACTTACTCCCAAGGGAATTCGCTACAACAAGTATCGGCGAGGGAGGCAACACACCCCATGAGGCCTTAGTATACAAATGACACCCGTGAGGCGCATGGGAGGCCATGTTGATCCCACAGGTGTGGTGGGAAAGTTCGTGCGGTCGGATCGATAGAAGACACCTCGCGAAGGTGAATTTGATTGAAAGCGCCTCCTTACGTCATAGTAGATAGAAAACTCTTGCCAAATGAGGCAGCGTTGACACTAGGATTCGAATTACATCTTCTTAAGGTGATGCTGAGAGAATGGTTAGATTCGACAGCGAGGAAGATAGCGTAGGGTATGTTAGACCCTTCGAGGTACTCGAGAGGGTGGACACTTTTGCATATCGGTTGGCGCTACCACTAGTTTATCATGTGTCCATGGTGGCTGCGTCTCCGTGTTAGGAAGTATCTTGAGATCCCTAGCTCATGTAGTGGATCGGGGAAAGATTATTGTTGATACAGATGAGACCTTCAATGAGGGACTAGTGTGTATCTTGGATAGTTGGGATCAGGTTTTGCGACGTAAGACCGTGCGGTTTGTAAAAGTGCTATGGCAACACCGAGGAGTGAATGAGGCAACGTGAGAACGCGATGACACGATACGGGCCACCTATTCTTTCCTATTTGGGGACGAAGGTGTGTGGTCCAATATTTGATATTAGAATATTACTGCATATGCATGTGTTTGTGCGTGCTAGTATGTGTGAATTTCGGGGACGAAATTATGTTAAGGGGAGAAGAACGTAAAACTTGGGAAAAATTCAATTTTTAAAGGAATAAAAACGGTAATTTCGGTTAACAAAATTTTCTAGATTTCGGATGGCCAAGCGGACTTCATCGTTGGTCGTCTTGCGAAATCTAGTTATCTGTCGAATTTAAATGCGATTCAGAGGCGGTCGAAATTTGCGACTTTTCGAGGTATCGGGTCGATAGAGTGGCCAGCGTAGCGTGATCTTTGTGGATTACGTGGCGCGTTGGGGAGGGGCGCGTGACATGACATGTGGTGCTAACTGTGAATGGCCGCGTAGTAAGTGTAGTGGATGAATAAAACAAGAAAATAAGGAAAAGAAAAAAAAAGAAAAAAAAAAAAGAATTAAGAAAAGTCAAAAAGGGAAAAGGCCAATTTTTGGCATAAAAAGAAGGGCAGAGAGTGAGAGCGAGAGAAGAGAGGGAGAGAGAAAGGGAAAAAAAATTTCACTTTTCTCTAAGATCTACAAAATCGGGCCTTCTAGGTTTTAAATCGGAAGCGAGCAAAGTCGGTGCGCGTTGAGGGAGGCTACGCGTGGTCATAAAATCTTGGGTTGTCAAGCTCACGCCAGTGAAGGAATTTTTCTACTAGGAATATTTCTAACCTAAGTAGTTTAATGACTTGAGGTTTTTCTTAGAAGTGCGTAAATTTCGAGTCCCAAATTTTGAGACCCGATGTAGAATTTTAGGAATTTTCGGAGATTTGTTTTTCGGATAGTTCGAGCAATTTTTTGGAAATTTATTTTTCGGACAGTCAGGACAAGATTTTGGGACTGACTATTGGAAATTTTTGGGGCCCGGTTCAGGGCGGAGTCTCGAAGCCCAGGATTCGGGTTTGTTTTGATTATGGAATTGTGTCTTCGGGTTTGTGGTGTCTTTGGTATTCTGATGGTGGTGATAAGCCCAGTGGAAGATGAGGTGTCTGTTTATATGGGTCCGAGATTTGAGTAATTTTGTGTGTATTGTTGGAAAAATAAATAAATAACATGCTGTTGTGTGTAAAAATCATGTTAATATGTGTTTGCGTGATGTATTAACATGGAAATTGTGATGAATGAAAATTATATGTAGGAAATACAATTATCCGGAATTTATAAATGTTGCATGTAGCATGACATAGCATGAAATGACATGATTGCATTTCATACGCACGGTCACATCGAGTCGAGTCGGGTGTGGGTGCATGGTATTGGTTATTCACCATTATTGGTGAATGTGTAGTGAGCTCGAAAATTGGGACAACGTCCAAAATTGAGACTCACAAGTGTAGTATTGGTTATTCACCATCATAATAATAAATTTCGTGTGTTTGAGTGAAGCAAGATGGGGCAGATCCCCCCCAGGGTGAAAGACCTAAATTTTATTCTTGGTCAGACATATGTATCTAGCGATGAAAGTTCGCGAAGAGGGAGTGTCGGAAGGCGTCGCGAAGCTGAAATGAGACCACAGGTCGCCTTGAAACACACGAGATTTGATAAATAAAAATAAATGTCGGAGGGTTGTCGATAGTTTAAGTCATTGGGTGAAACACAGTAGTTGGTTTTCCACATGGCATTGCGGGTGTGAGAGTCGATCGAGACTCGAGGTTGTGGGCATGAAGTCTCGACTCGTCTTTGTGATACGTAATATTCGTATAGGATTGCATTATTTATATGGAATGTGATTGGGCGTTTAAGTGGTTGTAGATTCTGTGTGCATTTAGGCGGGGTAATATATAGAAAAAATTTCCTGCGGCCATTTGCTCGCCTCGTCGTGGGATCCCCTTCGGTGCAACTGGGGTGTACGAAGCGTGGCTAAAGCGAGGCCATGATTATGAAGGAGGCCGATGTGTGACCTTAATATTACTTTTGTAAAAAGTATTTTGTATAAAAGAATTGTAATTAAATTCTTTTAGGACTATTGTATAAATAGTCGGGTATGTAAGTATAGTAAGAGGGCCGTGATCGGTTTCTTCTGACTATGGTCGCGTTTATTTTCATATTTTAGCGATTTAAATGTGAATGAATGAATCAGATGGCCGTGTATATTGAGGCTATGGACGAGATGGGCCGAAGTATGTAGGTCAAATCTTACTTTTGTTGAGACCCTGGATGAAGTATGATTATACTGTTATACCAGTTGTATGTTAGGTAGAGCTTCCTGAACAAAGGAGACTCTGTCCGATTTTATTGAAAATATGGATATCGATAAATGGGACACAGTAGTATGGTATCGGGTCTCTCGAAATCCACATGAATTCCACGGGTTGACGGGTTGTCAACAGGACCCCTGGATTTAGGGCGTCACATCGTCTCAAGTAATATAGTGTGTAAAGTAAAAGTGTCGATTATACGAGGAAAATGGTTATTAAGTACTGAAATTGGGTAAATCCTAACTTTATCTAGATGACGGATTGAGAGTGGAAATAGTAACAACCTAATTCTTAATCTATCATGTAAAGATGCAAATAAAATAGAAAAGCTTAGGGTTTAGACTTCATTTAGTTAAACATTATGCATTATTGCCCAATTTTCCCTTAATTAACATTTTAATCTCCTATTAATGGTAAGTTTCACTGTGTATCTGTGGATCTCTCTCGATAATCCATTGTCTACTCTTAGGGTTTAGGTATTTTGTATTTCTACTTAACCCCGAAACCTAAAAGAGCAATAAACTCAAGAAACCCTAATTATCACACAAAACCTATGAGAATCTCTTGTCAATGGTGATAAATGATAAATATGCATGAACATTAGAGTAGAGCAATTAATAGAAATGTGATAGAAATATCAAATACAAGGCAAATCAATCTTCAAATACATAAATCGTAACTAAACTACATCTAAAACCATAGAAATAAAAATCAAAATATGAGGTGAATAAATACAACCAAAGAAGCACAAGTAAACATGAAATAATCTTCTCATTTTTCAATCTTCTTCCTCCAAGAGCTTTGTCCTGGGGTTAGAAACCTTAGAGGCTTATTCCTCTATCCTTTAGTCGGAGGTCCTTCCTTAAAAATAAAGAAATAAAGTGTTTATATAGAGTTTTGGGAAATGGGCTGAAAACAGGGGAAATTTCCAAATCTGGGCCGTGATGCCAATGACATGTGAACAATGATGCCGCGATATGTATTATTCATCAACACTTTGCCTTTTCCTTGCATTGAACTTTCTAAGGTCAGAACTTTCTCGTTCGAACTCCAAATTGGGCGTTCTTGGACTTGTTTGAAAGCTTAAGAAGTTTACTATCCATAAATACAAAGATTGGAGCCTTGGGAGGTCATTCTACAGCTGAAAAGATTGAAATACAGTAGCTACTGCTTCATGTGGAATTTGCTGATTTTTTATTTTTATTTTTTCACTTCATATTGCCTCAATGCCTTGGATTTGGTCATAATTAAAAATATGAATGAAAATGGTGTTAAAACACTTATTAATATACTAAAAACATGCATAAAACTACTTGGAACGTGGGGATAAATGAGTACAAAGTGTACTTATCAACTTTATACTCAAATTTAGTATTAAGGTAAGACAAAACCTTCTATGGACTAAAGCTATGAGAGGCCATATTAGATCCAAAAGAGATGCAATGACCACTTGTACTTCATAATCATCAAGGTAATTGGTATGGTCAATATCAAGTAAGTAACACATCAAAGATCATGGAAAGAAAGAAAGGAATGACCAAAACAGATAGTGCCTTTGAGATATTGCAACAATTATTTAACAGCATGCTAATGAAAATAGCTTAGGGATTACATAGTTTGGTAGAGTTTATTGATAGAAAAAGAGATCACAAACCTTAATATGGTACAATATTGCAATGCCCTAACAATTTTGCGATATTTAGAATAATTATCTAATGGAGAACTAACAGAAGAAATAAAGTGTAAGAGCTAGTCATCTGTGGGGCAATAAGTTTGCAATTGAAAGATAAACATGAATTAACAAGTTTCGAATATATTTGTTTGTGAAAAACAAGGAGATGAACCTCTCTAATGCACTTTGATACCTTAGAAGTAATTAAGAATACTAGGTTCTTGAGGAAAAATAGTGTAAAGAACAAATTAGTTGGTTAATTGACACAAAAAATTAAAACCAGGAATGACAATGCCATCAATAAATGAAAAAAATGACTATATCGACCCCTTTTTGAAAAAAAGAGACATAAAAGAATCAGATAAAGAAAATAGAAACTCCAAACGAGTAATGAATTCTCAATTTTGTTAACCATACTTAAGGAGCTTACGTAAAAACTATACAAGGCTTTTTAAAGTCTACAAACAAAGTTTAGTGTAGAAGAATCAATAAAACCTAGAGGTTAAACCAACTAAACATGTTCTTTTAATTCACCATTAAGAAAAATTATTGACCTCTAGTTATTTTTACCAACTAGCCATAAGAAATAGCTAGAGATAGAGCATGTTGTATAATAGTTGGTGGTTTAACAATGGGGAAGAAAGTTTTAGAATAGTTGATAGATAATAAGTGAATTTCATACTCATTTCATTGATATTCTATGCTTGATATTTTGTAGTTTTTAAGTTTTTTATTATTTTTTTATGAGTGTTTTGATGAATTTCATTTTGATTTTGGTAGCTAGCACAATCTTGAAGAGCAATGACACCAAGTCGAGCAAAGAGGAGGATTGAAAGCATAAAACCCCTATTTTGGATAGCAGCTAAGGAGCAATAATACCTCAAGACTAAAAAAGGGACACTAACTAAGACACCCCCTCACCTCAATAGGGAGCCGTAGTGACACGACAAGGCACCCCAGCACCTCAACACCAAGGGCAGCAAGCCAGGAGCCTCAGCACCTCAACAGTACCACCTTAGCGTCGCGACACGAGCCTAAAGCCCAGAATTTTCCGATTTTGGACCTTTTGAAGCCCATACGAAGGAAGACTATAAATATAACATTTTAGGGTTTCAAAAATTGCTTTTTCAGTGGCTAGACACCTATTGCTCTGTGTTTTAGAGAGAGATAAACAAGCTTGAGAAGAGAAGATTTCTACTCTAATCCTAGTTCTTTCTCTTTCTCTCATTATGACTCTCTTTACATTTATGTTTTTATTCAATTGTAGGATGTTTTAGATTTTATTTCTAGGCTATGATGTAGCCAAATCATGAATGTTTGAATTCTATCTAGTTTCAATTGATTGATGTTTTATTCCATATCTATATTGAGTATCTCATTCTTCTCTTAATGCTTGTAAGTAATTGACCACTATTTGCATGATTTGTAATTAGATTTGAGATTGAGAAGTGATGATTGAGTTAGACCATGAACATAATACTAGATGATTGTCATAAAACAGAGATATTTATGAGATTATACATGGTTTTATGATTTCTTGTGCTTAATGAGTTCCATAGATTCAGAGTTGTCATAGATATATTGTTAGCTTGTCTATTGGAATATGTTATTGATGTAAAATAACTGGATTAAAAACTAAATCATTTATCCATGAACATCAACATTCATATGGTTTCTAATCCAAAGAAAATAGTCTCAAGATCTATGTCAAAAAAAAAAAAAAAAAAAAAAAAGAATAATAATATTATAGGTATTATAGGTATATTACGGGTTCTGGATCTTCTTGTATTATAGGTATATTTGGTATTTTTTTCTGGTTTCTCTTTGACGATAAGATACTTAAAAAGAATAGAATAATACATATATATATATATATATATATATATATATATATATATATATATATATATATATAAGGGGACCATAATCCTGAAAAACCTAATTAGTAATATTCCGATTTCACCCATCATAAAATCAGGAATTTACTATATGATATCTACATATAATATATCATACTTTCTTATATGCTTCAACCCATTATTTAACATTAATTAGGTCATTATTATTTTAGGAAAATCTATATAATAACACTTAATAACATATCTGAGCCCACATATATTATTTTTCCAACAATTGATGCTTGAGAGAGATTACTAATTATATTTGAGACGTCCTCCATCAACATGGGGAATAAACATTGATTAATAAAACTAGGTGATTCAAATTGGATTAATTTTGGTGAAATCGAAGTCCTGGAGCTTTTGTAAATTGATTTTCATCTATTTTATAGTTTAGTGTTTTCATTTACTTTAATCGTTTTATTAAATTCTTCATTTCATTTATTCAAATAATACTCATACTCACTACTCACGTGCACTTGCACTTAGTCATTCACAAACACAACAATAGCATAGGTTTGAATTGCAACTAAGCGTGATTTAAAATAATCAACTAAGATTAACATTTAGTCTCATATTTTGCTATACCCACTTTCAACCAATTATACACATTTACTAATAAGGTCTAGACCCAATGGCCATATGGAATTGGTGAAAGAAGCAGCTATGCTTATTCTGTCCGGCCAGTGTAGATATTGTATTTTGGACCAAGGGACTATACGTGGCTTTTAAAACATATTTACTAAATTGTGAGGAACCCATACTTATATAATACTAGGAAGTTTCTTCCTTTTCCAATATGAGATGTGACAAAGCGGCACCTCCATGCCGAACCTGCGATCTTGTTGTGTCCCATAGGGTGCGGGACTGAATGTTACTTAGCTCATGGGGGCCCGAATGGGTGGATCTACACATGGGGGTGAGAATCGACTCGATCTGAGTTAGCAATGAAATGACATATAAATATTGTCTTTAGACGGGGGCCCTCATGACTTTAAAACACATCTATTAGATTGTAAGGAGCCTATACTTATATAGTGTTAGAAAGTTTCTCCCCTATCAAATATGAGATGTGACAATAGCAAATTCAACCTCTATAGCAACTTCTCACTTAGGATGCAACAGAGTTTATGTGAGGGTTCATGAGTAACAGTTTAGACAACAAGGCTACTTATTCGTTTAAAAAAGACATTTTAACTATGACTAACAGTAGTTTGATTTAGAATCAAGGAAGGATTTTTTAGGAATGATCCTCTAAAAGAAAGAAATGATATAATAAATTTAAGTTAGACTGCATTATTTACTTGTTATTCTTTTTATGCATTAATATTGATTTGAATATTCAACTCATATAATTGTTATTGATACGGCTTAGGTGCATTAGAAATTGAATATAAGATATAAGTCATAGGTTTATTACAAGATGATAAGTTGTTCTCAATGGATTTATAAATTTAGGCAATCCAGTAGTAATATGGTGCACTACTTCCTAATTAGACAGATGACTTGTCTTGGCCATAAGAATGAGGTTGATATGGTGGGTACTGTTGGGATTGTGAGTCACTTGTGAAATATTACAACAAGTAATATTTGGGTGGCTTCTTAATCCATTGTAATTATTGTGACAATTTAGTATTGTGCAATCCACGAAATTAAATGAACCTTGGTGTGATGCTAATCCTTGAAGTATATTGTCAGTTGATTATTTGTGATAATCCATAGAAATGTAATCGCTTGATTTGGGAGGCTAAGAGCCCGATCACACATAATAAACGACAAATGGGTGGCTATATCAACATTTGGGAAATGAAAGTGTAGATGGATGGCTAAGCCAATCTGTAAGAATAAGAAGGGAAGATAATAATGACACTTGATATAACGAGGTAAAACCCTTAGAATGAAATCTCCCATGGGCAATCAGAAAATAATCATTTAATGAGTTGAAACTGGCACAAGATGTCACACACCCAGGATATGCTCACAATCATCTTAGTTTTACCTTTTAGTACTTTTTTTGTGGAGTATTATGTTTTTTACCACTCTCTGCAGTGTGTGCTTACTACGATTTCGCACATATCCTTTCAACTACATCTTGATTGAAGGAATGTCATGCAAAACTTTTTCTAATATGCTGGAATTCCTTCAATTTCCCCGTCCACATGTTGTTCCTTCATATGCCGATTTATAGGTGAATTATAAACCTAAAGCATGGATCGGATTGGTGGAGAAGGAGACAAGTATCATTGGCCAAGAGAAAGGCCAAATATAACTGAAGAAAAAAGTGGGCATTGGCGGTGAGAGACAAACCATCTCTCTATGGCAGTGACAACAAAAGAAGAAAGAGCTTTTCCTTTCTTTAAGAATATTACAGTAGTAATATTCATAATGGGGTTGGACCCCATAAATCTCCCCCTCTAGACCCATGCACCTTGAAGGTGGGAGTCTTCTTGACTCCTTAGTAGGAGCTCATGCCCGTGTTCTTGATACATCGTGCCATTTTTTCTTTTATGTGACCCAGCCGTCATCATATTATGATATTCGTCGGAGTGGATCTTTCTTATTTGGAACAATTGTTTCTTGATAGCCTTCTTGATCCAGTCAGTATCTCTCCATCATAATATTTAGATCCTTGCATGATACATAGTGTTCTTGCTTAAGTATATCACACTTTGACTATCGCAATGTACTATATAGTCTCTCTGTTTTAAATCTAATTCTTGAAGAAATCGCTTCATCCACCACATCTCTTTTCCAGCTTCAGTAGCCGCAATATACTCTTCTTCTATAGTAGAAAGTGAAACACACTTTTAACTTTATTTATGATATACTTCCCACTGCAAATGTAAATAAGTACTTGAGCAATTGCACTCTCTGATCTAGGTCTCACGGCCATATCGAGTCGATATAAACTAAGAGATGGTTTTGATCCCCCAAAGCTTAAACATACCTTTGAGGTGCCTTTGAGATATCTAAAGATCCATTTCATTGCCTCCTAGTTTGCTTTGCGGGATTTGCTGAGAATACGCTACAGTATGAATGCAGCACAACTCGACTACATGAGATGTATGCGGGCGATGTACACACCATAGCATACATCAAACTTCCAACTACCGATGAGTATTGAATGACTGACATTTCACTTTTTCTTTTTCGGTAGATGGATAGAGTCTCTTACTCAACTTGAAATGGCCAACAAGTGGTGTAGAAACTAGCTTTGAATTTTTCATATTGAACCTTTCCAACATCTATTCAATATATTTTTCCAGTGACAACCACAATTTGCCTGCCTTCCTATCTCGTAGAATCTCCATTCCTAAGATACGCTTTGCATTGCCCAAATCCTTCATGTCAAACGTCTTTGACAATTCCCTTTTTAGCTTTTGGATCATATCGGCATCCTGACCCACAATCAACATATAACAAGAGTATGATGAATTTATCATCATGGAATCTTTGAACATAAACACAAGGATATGAAAATGTCCCATGAAAGAGTCAAATTTCTTATACCATTGTCGTGGCGCCTGTTTAAGTCCATATAGACTTTTCTTTAACTTGCAGACCATGTTCTCTTTCCCTTTAACTTTTTGAAGTCTTTTGGTTGCTCCATAAACATCTCTTCATCAAGATCACCATGTAGAAATGCAGTCTTAACATCAAGTTGCTCCAATTCGAGATTCATACTAGCTTCCAATCATAGTATAACTCGAATTAAACACATTTTTACAACAGGTGAAAAGATTTCATAAAATTCAATACCTTGCTTTTGACTGAAACCTTTCACCACTAGACGAGCCTTGTAATTTAACAGCTTCTTGTCATCATTCTTTAGCTTAAACACCCATTTATTCTTGAGTGTTTTTCTCCCTTTTGGCAGTCTTATCAACTCGTAGGTATCATTTTTCCATATGGAATTCATCTCTTCTTGCATGGCTTTTATCAAACAGTCTTTGTCTTTGTGAGACTGTACTTCTTGGAAGCTTTTAGGTTCCCCCTTATCAGCAATTAGAATATACTCTGAACTTGGATACCTTGTAGATAGTTGGCGTTCTCACGGTTGTCGTCTCAGTAGGAGTCACTTTTCATGGAGGGATATACTCCCACTTGATCCAACACCTCAGTATCAACTATCATCCACCACTTTCTTCCTCCTGGAAGTAATTGGTTCTTGAGTTTGATATAGTTTGGATTGGACATCTCTTTGGTAGTTTGTGATGAGTTTGTTTCAGGATATCAGATCTTGCGGCACCTTCATTTGTGAGATTTTAACCACCAACTCCGTTTTCGTATCTTAATGGTTAGCGACAATGATACTGGCTTTTGATATCTTGAATCCCATGGCTATTGACCGAACTCTCGTCATGTAGCCGACGAAGTGTGAGTTAACATGTTAAACGATCGCGCGTTTCTTTGGTGTAACGTGGATGCTTTGCGTCAACACCTTCGAAGTGAAGTAACCGAACATCACTGGTCGACTCTTTTGAAGAATATCAAGGTCTGAAGGATTGATGGATGATCTGTTGTTGGTGATTGATTATGACTACCAAGCGAAGCTGATGGTTTGACTGTTTAACATGCATTAGACTTTTTCACAATGGTAGATTCATCCTCTTTACTGCTCAGTTGTCTTTGTGGTGTGCAGGCCGTCTTCGTGTCACGATTCCATGCTTGGAGTAATATTCTTTGAACTCCCTGGAGATATATTCTCCACCATTATCGGTTCGAAGTCGCTTCAAAGGATTTCCCATATATCTCTCCACCATGGCATGAAATTTATGAAAATATTGGAATGCGACTTTTATATACAGCGGTATACCCACATGTCTTTCGTGAACATTGTCTGATAAGAAAGTAACAAAGTATTTGTTACCTTTGTGAATCTACTCCATGGGTCACTTAAACATCATAATATACTAATTCCAATTTCTTCAATTTTCTAATGGAGTTCTTTTGAAATGATACTCTATGTTGCTTTCCAAATAAGCAATAATCACAGGGGTGTGAAGATTTGTCTTTAGCCATAGGAATGAGGGATTGCTTAGCCAAAAGTTATAACATACCAGCTGTATGTGTTGCGCTTGTACCACAAAATCTAGAGGTATCATCATCAACTGCATTTAGTTGTCCTCTGCACACCTTCACTTGTGTCTTGTACAGCGAACAACATAATCTGCCTCGTGCCACCATCAATGATCCCTTAGTGAGCTTCAGTGCCACTCTTGTGATGAAGTGGAATTTGTATCCATCCTTGTCCGGCCCTTATGCACATAAATTGAGTTTAGGCAGTATGAATGTAGCATCTTAGCGTTCTTTGGAGCATCCACATTACTTGTATCGCGGATCTGCCGTCCAGCGATATGGGAAACACTTTTGTTTCTCATCTTCACCGTGCCATAGTCTCATGCTTTGTATGTTGAGAAAAATTCCCTTTTAGGGACGCAATGGTATGATGATGTTGAGTCCACTACCCACTCGACATCTTGTTATGCTACATGACAATAATCTTCTTGATTGCAAAGTAAGGTCACTTCATTGTCATTGGTACAAGTTGTAGTGGCAATATTTTTGTCGTCTTCTTGCTTTTAGCTCTTATCTCCTCCTTGCTTCAGGATCTTGAAGTTCCCTTTCATGTGGCCTATTTTTCCACAATGATTATACTTTATTTTCCCTCTAGACTTGAGATCACTTCTCTTGACTTGTTGTAAGTGGTCCTCTACTTTTACTTGACCCTTGTTCTCGTGACAGGGTAGTCATTGCCCACAAAGTCCCTTTCTTGAATTTCTTCATTGGAATAGGCTGGCTATGACCATATGACATAGCTTTCATATGGGGTTGAATTTCTGGAAGATACCACCAAAGTGTTACAACTATATGGCAATGAGCCAAGTAGCAAGCATGCTCTGGTCTCATCATCAAGAGAGAGACCTACAACTGATAACTACATGATCATTCCTTCGAAATCATTCAAATGCTCAGCAATTGGTTGACCTTCTTTGAGCTTCAAATTCATTAGCTTCTGCATCAAGAAAATCTTTACTTGTATGTTCTTTTATCTAAATACGTGTTTTCGAGTTCTTTCGAAAGTGTGAGGATCTGTCTCTTTGGCAACATGGATTATAGAGACTAATGTCACCTCTTGTGAATGACACCATTGTTTCTTTTCCTTCTTAGAATCGACATCCAGGCATATTTATCTAGTTTAGCATTATCTCCCTAAATAGGACCATATAAATCCTTAAAATTGAGGAGATCCTCTATCGCTAGACTTCCGTAATAGAATGAATTTGTTCTTTGTGATTTAATCATGGGACCCAAAATAACTTTGCAGGCCATGAGATTCTACCCGAGGGCTCGAACCAGCTACGATACGATTCTTGGGTTATGAATCACACGTGGAATATTACCTTGATAATATTTAGGGTGGCTGCGATCCATTGAGGTGATAGCAACAATTAGGTGGCAATGCCAATCCATAGGAAATCAAATTAACACTTTGGTGACCATGCCAATCCTCGAAATTATAATAAGTTGAGTAGATGTGCCAATCCACGAAAATGTAAATAAGTAGTTTGGGAGGTTAGGCCAATCCACATAATAAAAGCAATAAATGGGTGACTATGCCAACCTTCGGGAAATGAAAGTGTAGATGGATGACTAAGCCAATCTGTAGAGAATAAAAAGAAAAGATAATAATGACACTCGATATAATGTGGTAAAACCCTTAGAATGAGAGAAACCTTCAAGGGGTAAATCAGAGAAAATAATCCACTATGAGATGAAACTGTCATAAGATGTCACACACCCAGGATATGCTCATAATCCTCTTAGTTTTACCTCTTAGTATTCTTTCTGTGGAGTACTATGTTTCTTACCACTCTTTCTAGTGTGATAATCCTGATTGTTTCACATATATCTGTGGGTGCCGCGGGCTTTGGCCCGGGCCTCTGTGGCCAGGCCAGTACAAGCTAAGGTTACAGGTGGATCGACCCATTTGGCACGGCTGCCCCGAGCCAACAGGAACGAGGATGGGATATCCTCTCCTAGTCGGGAAGGGGTTCCCCAGATGCCATCTCCCGGAGAGATTTTATTTAACAAGTGTTGACAGATAGACTCCCCTGAAGAGAGCATGCGCCTTTCCATGCCTTGCTGTGAATTCAAGGTGGACAAACACTCTTGGGGTCCTATATTCGGGAAATATGTCCACTTAAAGGAAATGATCTCATACGCAATATATCGTCACCTTCCATGATCTTCACATTTAAAAGGAAGAACTAGTCTCTGCATGTGATATATGCGCCACCTTCCCACTTAGATTTGGAGGAAGTGCCTCCCACTCCACGTAAAGTGGATCCTCTTCCTCTATGATAAAAGGAGGTCAGGACACGAAATAAGATGCAGCACTTTGAAGCGAAAATCGGAGCTTTGGAAAGAAAGGATCAGCGACCCATTGGAGGCGACGACGGAGGCCACCACTCGCGCTTTCTTGGTTGTTTGACTGCGAGGTTGTCATGGCGGTGTATGTTCCGCGATCCGGTGGCTGAGTTTAAAACCTCTGATTGGCGTCGCTATGTGGGAAACTCTTAGCGGGAAATCTCGGAAGCGTCTGCGAGAGCCTAGGTTCATCCCGAACTGCTAGTGATCTCCTTTACACGAAGTTTTGGTGGTTCCGTTCATCCCGGGATGGTCGGGTTGCTCGCCATGTCCCAGCAACCCAGGTTAACCTGACTCGTTGAGGATTAGTTTCTCCCACGGCATCGGAGATGGAAGCTGGCTTGAAGGCTGGAAGCGAGACCGAGATGGTTGAGTTATGTGAGCATCTGGCAAGCTTATAGCGATAGAGCAGGCTAAATCCATCGGGAATTGGCCAAGCGAGAACCTCTGAAGCTCCCAATGAAGTACTGACACGGGCGAACAAAGAGGACGAAGACGCCTACTAACTCTGTGATCCACCGGCGGATGTGGTTAACCTTTGGTAGCTCTCACTCCTCCATCGATTTCACCACCGGGCGTCTGCAGGCAGAGTCAAAGACCACCTCACCATTCCGGTCGGGCTATTAGTGGCGCAGGTAGGATGAGAAGAAGGCTGCGAGACGGGCCCCGTCGGAGTTGGCCCTCGAGCGTATACCTACCCAGGTCGAGTATAGCCCTCGGTTTCTACTGCTTTGCGATTACTGTACGGGGGTCTTATCCGCCTATGTCTGACGTCTTATCCCCACATGCGGGAGGCCCGGTGAGTACAAATAGTGCTATTTTGAGCCACTGGTTATTACGGGTTTAAGCACTTTGTGTCTTAATAACTTTAAATAACCCGATTGATGCAGTGAGGTCAGAGCTTTGCTCGCGATCATATTTTATGTGTTGCGGTTTTGCGGGTCGAATACCTCTGGTATCTTGTCAGATTCAAACATGATGTGCGAAGCTGAATTCGAATCGTGAAAGAGTCGAACGGAGGAAAATTAGACGCAAAAATCTTTGAAGAAGGAAAATTCAGTGAAAAGTTTGTAGGGTTGCGAAAAATTATAACCCTCTGAGTTCGCCGAGGATGTGAAATTTCTGCAACCAACTGCTCCCTACCCTCTTATTATTTGCTTTTTGACCCGCTTTTTGTTTGGCTTTGTACAAAATTGCCCTTGATGTAATTTTGGTTCCCTTAGACATGGTTGTAATTTCCTTATTATTGAGCACCTATATAAGCTCAGTTAAGCTTGTAATTTCAATCAATCTTTTGAATCTGATCAATCGATAAAAGTTGAACACTGAGAAAGTATCTCCCTCGGTGGTTTGTGATTTTATCTCCGCTTTTCCTTCGGCTTTCTTGCATTTTCTCACCCCAGCGAAACACCCCTTGATGATGACAAATCAAGGGATGCTCGGCAAAACCCCTAAATCCTTGAAGGGGAAAGGCCAGCACATTATTGGATTTTGAAGCTAGTTGCATGTTCTCATGCTTTTCATGTATGCGTTTAAGGGTATTTGTAGTTCACCTTCTCACGCCCTAGGTTAAATCTCTTAGGCATGCTCTCTCTAACGTGTGTTGTGAAATTTTTGGGTTGATAAATCTTATCGCTAAGATCCATTAATACACCCGGTTAGTTGTCTCTATTGATTCTTGAAGGTGAGTTTAGGAGTGTGTTCTCATCGTTTAGAACATTTTGCTCATTAAATGCCATTTTTGAAAGCTTTTAGGGTTTAGGTTTAAAGCTAAATGAAGATTCGGTTCGGGGAAATGACATATGTCATCCTCCACCTTGTGAGGAAAAAGACCGAGACATGTTGGTTAGCAGAACCCAAGCCCGGTGGCAGAGACTTGAGGAGTTCTGCATTGGCTTTTTATTCCGATTGTTCCACGGTTCAACCATTTCACCATTGCTTTTCACCTTAAAAATCCAAGAGAAACAGTTTTGATGCCTTCTGACTCTTCTCTCTGAGAGAGAAAACCCATCCCAGTCGTTGACCGCCAGGCAGTTATCTTTATGATGCTTTGCTCACGATGTTAGGAGGAATTAGGTTTATAAAATATTGTTGATTCGAGACAGCTGTTGCACGAATCGGGGTGATGCGACAACGTTGTCTTCCTTAGGCCAGCATATTTTGGATTCTGAGCCCCCTCCGGATCGCCCATTCATGGTTGCTATATCTGATGACTCTCCCGATCCGCATAGTCGCCATGTTGCACCCAACCGAGCGATGATCGCCGCCCAGCAGAAACGTCTGACTTTTATTGTAGGTATTCACGGTAGCTTTGAGAAAGGACTGCTGCGGCAGTTTCCATAAGCTTCGAGAGGATCACTAAGCTTGTGACGGTGTGGGCGCCTTTACTCCTCGATATGCGTGCTCCGTTCGACGAAGGAAGCATCACCTCGCTCTAATCCATCTTGAAATTAGGGCAGCGAATCCATCAGGGACTTCACTGGAGATTTGGGCCAGGCCGTCAAATAGAATTGATACGTATAGTATGGATGCGATCTTCTGAGAACTTAGAAGAAGCTTTGGGCTGACTACTCCTTTCTTTGAGTCCACTTTCCTTGGTGCAGCCATGGCGCATGGTAGGCGGACAAAATGCTCACTCACGGAGGATATGCTCCAGGCGCCTCATGGCTTGATGAATGATGCGCCCATAACGGCAAGGCTGCCCGGCAGAGGCACGAGCGAAGGGCGGAGCTTGAGGGCGAGTGCCCCCGAGAACAATTAGAAAAGAAAGGGATCCTCCCGATTCACCTCTTAACATCTCCTCATTGACTACTCCCCTCGCCGAGGATCACCGAAGTTCAAATGGCCAGCCACGTGCGGGTAGTCGGACCAAGCCGTCGGGTGTGGTACATCGCAGGACCACGACCATGAAACAAATCAATGCCAAAGCCCGAAATTCTTGTTAGAAAAATTAATCATTGAGGCACCTTAGAAGGATTGATCAGCGCCTACGATGACGAATGTCGTTGCTCTTAGCGTCAGGTCGAGTCCCAACCCACCATCAACTATGTATTGGGAGGCCAGATCGATGATCAATACCAGTCTAAGAGCTATCCTTTCTTTCTCTCCAAAGTCGGGATTTTTCGGTCTAGACTCCTAAAATGCTCTACTGCTTCTCGAGCTAGAATGGGACCCACATAAAGGTTCATGATGGAGTACCTGAGAAATGCTTTCCCATTGTGGGAAATCTTTGGTTTATCTTACCATAAAAACTAAGGTAGGGAATGAGGGAATAACATGCAAAATAGGTCCCATTGGCCATTTTGGAATTAGGGAAACTATTCCTAGTAGTTACTTTGAGTGATAAAGTAGGCTATTTTGGCCACTCAATGCTCAAATCTTTTGTATCCTCAATGTCATACTTGTTATACCCTCAATGTTTTATGAATAAATAAAGTAGGTGATTCGCTGAAATCGTAGTATGCATTGGGGTAGAGATTTGGTGCTCGAAATCAATAATATTTATAAACCTAAACCTCTTACTACCGTAGCATAGCTATTGCAGTATAGTGGCTCTAGGGTTGAACATAGGGATGGGTTTTCTTCGTGTAGGTAACCAGCGGTTGAGTCGAAATAATTGATTTCACTTTAGATTTTAGGCACTCATAAAAGCGATGGGGTTGGTGATTTAGTTGCCAATAAAATGGAATAAAATGTAAAGAACTCTCACTTGAAGTCTCGAGCCCCTTGGGTTTTTGGAGTTAGAAGACCGTGAAAGGTCCCTGGGTCATTTCCTCATGTTGGTGAGAATGACCTATAGTCATTTCTGAACCGAGATCTTCATTTAGGCCCATAGCCCGAACCACAATAGTTTCCTCTTGAGAAATAGCATTTATTGGTCGTAATGCTTGAAACGATAAAGCGATCCTTTGATCTACCTACTTGTTGACAAATAAATGACAATAGCGAGCATCGAGTGGATCACAGTAATAAGCATCCACTTGAACCACTAAAGATTGCCAAGTAATGGTCAATCGAAGATACATCAAAGGATTTAAACCTAAAGTGAGATATAGGCGCAAATGACCATATTTGCTTGCGTTAAAAACAGAGGACCAATGATTTACCTCGAAGCCCTACCTTGTGACCCTACTCTTCCAAGGATAAGGAGCTTAGCCAGCCATTCTGCGAGTTCTCATCCTCGGGGGTGTTTGTGACGAGAAAGTGAAAATAGAGGAAAATGAGGGAAGAGAAATAGGCGGGAGAGTTGAAAGCTTTCGCACCAAAATTTATTACATTCCGTGATTATCTGTATAGAGCCTTGACTAAGGCTTATATACTACTCAGAGTCAAGGGAAATTACAAAAATGTATAAACTACCAAACAAACATAGAGGGTAGTTTAGGAAAAAGATTTTGAGTAAAAAATGGGGTCAGCCGAAGACACGGGAGCCGAGGTTGCAAATTTCGCGAGTTCTGAAATTTTCGCAACCACCTCAAATTCTTGCAATGTTTGATTTCTTTTTGTTTTTCTGCTCCCGATTTCCTTTTGACACGATGCGAAACTCGAGTTCCGGCTTGGATTCTTCGTGTTTGAGTCGACTCGGCTTTGCTCTAATTTAGCTTGCAAAACTAAAAATAGCCACAAAGTACAATCGATGATATAGTCGGGACCTTGGTGTGCCAATTATTAAGGTTGATTAGTACACAAAAGTGCTCAAAACTTACTAAATAGGGCTCGAATAGCAGCGTAAGTCTTAATCCTCCCCCAGCCCAGACACATTGCTAGTCATATGATGATAAGAAAGAAAGAGAGGCGAGTAAATTATGTTCCTGATTGGTATTTAAAAAGTGTAAATGAGTTATGCTAACTCTCGGTATGAATCACCAAAGCCACTGCACTTCAAAAGCCATATGGAGAAAGAATGCCATGAGTCAAGCTTGGAGAGACATCATTTCAAGAGAATCAGCTTTGAAGCTTCCACCAAAATCAAAGTGTTTATATGATCGGTTTTTCGACAATGAAGCGCGAGCTACACTCTCCCACTGACAAATCTTGCCATGGCTTAGAACGTGGAGCCTAAATAAATCGGGATCCTCTTATTCACAATTCTTTTTGTGTTGTAGGGGGTGCAATCTTGAGAATCAACTAAATCAAAGTCCGTAACGGGGATAGGTGACTTCTGACCGATCAAGGCTTAGGGCATCAAGTCATAAGGGTCTTTCAACCACTAACTCTTCAGGTTTCACCCTGGACTTCAAATGACTTCAAAACTCCAGCACCTACAACTTGCTAAACCTCACCTATCCACCCATGTAGCGAGCACTAAGCCAGTGACTACCAACTAGTTGGCTTAGGGCATTAGGTTTTCAAGACTTTCACCGTATACCCCTCGGACGGTGGTGGTTCCTCAAAGCTGACGTCATTGACTTTTCTATTCTTTCTTTCTTTCTTTCTTTTTCTTTTAGGAAGACTTCATTGGCCTTCTTTTCTTAGGGGTCATGGCTTTATTAAATTGGTCAACGAAACTAAGGTAGGTTTTGCAAAGTTAAGGAGGCTAGAAAGTTAGGGTAGCTTAATGAAGAAACTTGATGTGCATTGTGTGTGGTTAGCGAAAGGTGGAAGAAAAAGGCTGAAAACCATGAGACTTCAACTAATCATCTGCTTAATCATGCATGGAACTAATCTAACATCAATGAAGTAGGCGGTGTTTGATTTTCAGCGCAAGCTAAATAGCTCTGAAAAAATGGGTGCGAAAATAGGTGCGAGTTTAGAATATAAAAAAGCATTTGTATAGTATGTATAAAAGATATATGGCTATATTTTCATCTTTTAAAGTAAACTACATCTTGACAAACGGATAAGCAACAAACCACTTAACATCCTGAAATGGGCTTGTTGAAATATGATATAAATATGAATGTAAAAATCACTTCCTTCGCTAACTCTCTTCTCAACTAAATGTAGCATTGTCAACAATGGGGCTTGGATTGGACAATTAGAGAAGGAAGTGCTACCTCCTCAATGTGTAGCCGGTGGAAGGTCATCCTCATCTGTGGGCGAGGGCGAGTGTTCTTGAGTGTATTTGGAAGAGTGGTGCCATGCTATTCTTTGCCAATGAGTCGAGAATGCGGGGGTGGTGGCGAGAGGGTGCTAAAACTGGGGAGGATTGGGCGAAGAGGCTTGGCCCGGGCATTGAGGGAAGTGGGGGTGGGCCGGGGTTGTCACCAGTTCAGGTCATTCCCGGGTCGCCGGGATCCAGAGCCAGGGTTCGAGGATGCGAGACCATATCTTGGGACTCTTTACCTGATTTTTTTAAAAGTAGAATGGGTGCACAGTGGTGTGTTACATCATATAGAGAGGTAAAGTGTTTGCATATCAAAAAATACCGGGTGGTGTCATCAAAATCTATACTCGTTCACTGGGTCCCATTTACGAATACAACTATACTTTATTTTACAACTGAGCCACAGAACTACATGTAGTGAGCACTTACAAGTGTGTTGGCCCGGCGTATCAAGGATATCTTGGACGTCTTCTCTATACTGCCGCGATTAAAGCATGTTGCTTTGCAGCAGTAGGAAACATTTCTTATAAACCTGAATAACGGATAACGAGCGAGATATCAGGAATGCCGGAGTTCATATCTGCATATTTACACACATAAAATGTTCTTGTAACCAAAAGTCAAGCAATCGAGATCTCTGTCTGATGCGAACTTATACTTCTAACAATCTTATACTTACTCAGGAATTTAACTTATGGCAGACTTATCCTTATTTGGATCTTATACTCATAGCACTTATTCTTATCCGAGTCTTATACTTATAGCAGTCGGATCTTATATAGTGAGACTTATTCTTATTCGGGGATCTTTATACATATTCGGATCCCCGAAGGACATATACTTGAACTTTTGTGGAATGATACTTATCTCGTGGGATGCTCATATTTATACTTATGTTTGTATCGGACATATACTTATTCGTCTCCCGAATGACATACATATCGGAACTTATCTTGATACATGTCTCGGACTTATACTTATTTTCGATCTCCGTAGGAGTTCTGGAGACTATGCTTTTACAAGGTGTAATCAACGTATTGAGTGTTTATATCTATCTGGATCTCATTAGGAGTTTAGAACCATGCATCTACGGGTTTACGCGTTCGAATTTTAGTAGGTGCCTAAGAGATGTCTGAGCATTATCTTGGTATTCTTGGAACTTACCCTTATACGGGGTACCCGTAAATCTTACAAAACTTATCTTTTTGGTACTTACGTATCTTATACTTGTTCTGAAGTAGATCACGGTCTTCTGAACTGCCTTGTATTCACTGAACTTGTGCATAATTGGTCTTATTCTTGTACTTGGATCTTGGAGCTTGATAAATCTCCCAGTACCGTAAATTTTCTGAGAGATAGTACAAGCATTATCTTTGGTATTATGAACTTATCCTTATGGAAGTACAGTAAGTACTACAAAACCTCATTGCCGTATCTTATACTTGTTCTACAGTGTATCTGAAAGCAGTCTTGAACTTATACTTATATTACAAAATTTATACATATGTTCCGGATCTTACATGTATATTCTGAACTTATACTGGTCTTACGAGACTTATCTTGGGTATTCAGGAGCACATACTTGTATTTCGGATCTCCCGTGTATTAGAACTTATACATGTTTGAGGATCATACATGTATTAGACTTATACTTGTCTTACGGAACATATACTTATCTTACGGATCTTATCCTTGTGCGAAGGTACCTGTAGGTACAATAAGTCGGGCCCAATCATAATCTTATCACATACAATTCGGATCAGTGTCTGGAATACATATCAGGGGTATGGACATTGAGTCCATAGGTCTGATCATATGGATACATATCTAAGTTCATATAGATTTAGACATATCGAGATTATTGGTTTAAATCCTTTATATTCGAGTGCACTTTCGGAGGTACGAAGTGGGTACTCTTGGACTTATACTTATATTCACGGAACAACTTGCTTTGCAGATCTGAGAGTGCTGTGGAGTCTTGCGGAACTGCTCTTGTATTCTTGTCTGAGAGTGCGGGTGATCTTATGGGAACTTATCGGATGCGAAGTACGTAAGTGCCACGAACTGTCGGATCTGGGAGTGTGCGAAGTAGGTACCCACGAGAACTTAATTAAATCTGAGATACATTCGAGGATCTTTACTCTTATTCATTATTCGAGTGTTTTATCATATGTCGTCGACTACAGGCCGTCATAAGAAATGAGTAGGACGCGATTACAATAAGTACGAAGGTACAATACGATCTTGGGGTCTTGGTAACACTTAGTACGGATGTGCTGCCTGTAACTTGAAGTGGCGTACCGTTAAGTCTTGAGATGCCGTCGGGGCGATCTTTGCTCACCTGGTAAAGTCTTAGTAACAACTGCTTGAAGTGCGGAGCACCAATCAGCGTGGTAACCCGCGCGGCGAGTCTTAGCACTTGATAGAGATGCGAAGCACGGCGAGTGCGGAAGCACCCAGCGGGAATCTTGGCACCAACGGGCACGTCCGTTTCATTCGTTGCGGTCTGGTAGTCATATTGTCATATGTCTTTGGGAACTTATAACCTTTCTTAATCACATTACGTGATCATGACATTTATCTTTCATATTCATATGTTCATGTGCGGTTCGTTTTCATGTTTCATATCAAATTCATGTTTCGTGAACACCATCTCACATTTTGCATTTCCTGCTTTTCTTGTTTCATGCCTCTTACATATGGCATATCATATACTGCTCTTATCTGGGGAATACTTACGTATTCACACATCATTCATGTATTCTTGTTCTCGATGAATCAACTTTACTTAGAAATTGGAATCATTCCAGTCGGATCATCGAACTAAAGTTATGGCATTTTCATGCCAACTGGGTCATTCTGGAATTTTACAGAGGATAGTTTGAAATACTCACTTTTCGGGATCTTAACTTCATATTTGGCCTTATCTCTTTGTACTCTGTTTAAATCTAAGATTGCTAAGGGTTTAAGCTATTGGAATCACCCAATTCGAACACGAAACTCAGAGATTCGTAGAAACAGGCCGGGCTACTCTATGTTAAGGCTTGATGCAGGAATTGGCTTGCATATGGCCCCACTTTGAGTGAATTTTGGGCCACCTAGAATCAGAGGAATTTGTGATATTTCTTTATGTTTGATTCTCCTTGAAGTCTATTTAATTGGCCACTTAAATCACTCAAATCGGATAATAAGTAAGAAAGTTATGGCGAAAATACAAAAGCTGATCGAAGCAGCAGAATAAGAAGTGATAGATATAGGTCTAACGTGTCTTAGGTACACATTGGCCAAAAATGACGAGAACCCAAAGTGCCGTGCAGAGGAGTGATTCGTGCCACGGTGGTGAAATTTGAATCTGACAAAATTTATATACCTAAGTTATCTCTTCTTAGGTAGTCATTTCTTTGCGATTATAATTAGTCTAAGTCGAACACGGGATGGGTTTCATCCTAGGAATGATTTATAAGTGTAAAAGTGAGCTTTTGTTTGGACTTTGGATTGTTTAACAATTGAGTAGTTTGAAAGCCCGAATAAACTGTAAGGCGAAAGTGATGTGTGAAAAGATGCTTTGAAGATTTAGGTCTTCTTAATAATATAGAGGCGAAATGAGTGTCCTCGGGTTTATCCTCGCATTATGACAAAGCGACTGTAGTCGAGCCATAGCAGGATCTTTGTTGGCTTCGCGAACCTAACCTAGAATCACTCACTGTTGGTCGACCTGGTGTAACATGCATCTCTGACCCCCTTCCCGGTTTAAAACCACAACATTGACATCATTTAGGTGGCTCGTAAAGACCATCTAAAAGCGCGGTCTGTCCCTATGATAAGTATGTGTATCTAAACATGGTAAGTATTGGCCAAATTAATGACATTAAATGATATTGACCTAGTTTGAAGATGGGAGCGCAAATCGATTACACGTAGCATTGACACATGAGGACAACATAAGCGCCCCCTGACAGTAGCTACCTTCTCTTCAAAGAAAAGGAACTTGTGGCGTCTGCTTGAGTTGTCGTGTCCCTGAGAGAGGGTGTTTGGCGACCCTAGAAAATAGAGAAAGAGGAGAGAGAAGAGAAAAAGCGAAAACCACGAGTGGCTGCGGAAGATATTACATAAAAATGAAAATGTGCCAGATTTCTCTCGATTTCTTCCTTAGGGTTACAAAAACTATGGAGTTTATATAGGCCAGCTATTTATGTGAAACTACAATAAAACTACAACATTTGGCTAAAATTAGGAGACAGGAGTAATACACGAAATGAAGTCGGTTTGCGGTAATTACAAAAAGTGACAAGGCGGTGAATTTACAGCTAGGCACGAAAAATTTCGCTATGTAGCGAAATTTAAATATGAAAATCACGAAGATAAGCGAGAAATCGAGAGAAAGAAAATTCGCTGGGCGTGGCAATTTTGCTAGCTGGCAGAATTTTGCTAGGCAAGCGAAAGTTACAGGTGATAAGCGGCCCAGATTTTTCGCTAGGAGCCGGTGTAGAAGCGAAATCCTTAGGTCCTAGCGAAATTCACAATTTCGCTAGGATTGCGGAATTTCGCTATGATTGCGAAATTTTCGCGATCTAGCGAAGGCCCCGCAATCTTAAGCGAGACCACAGGAATGTTGATCTTCATGCATTGCCTGCGCTCCTGCTACGCATTGATTTCCATCGCTGCCTTCATTCTATCTTTGATTTTGGTATGTTTGATGGTAATGATTGAGTTAAATCTTGCGTGGTTCATCATATGTCTCGATATCGAACTCCCAAATCTGCAAACACAACGAAGCAGCCAAAAAATAACCTCTGCCAAGCGGCATAAGCGTGCTAAGAACACTGAGCCTTCAGTGGCATAATTGATATGATTGAGTGCGCAAAAAGCACTCAAAACCTATCTGATATAGGGCTCGAAAATAGCACTTTTGGGTACTAATCACACCCCAATAGGAAACGTTGCTAGTCACCATGATAAAAACAAAGGAGATGCATGTAGTGATTCTCAAAAGTTTATGATTCGAAAGGTGTAAATACAAATAAACAATACCTTTAAGGCGAAAATTGACACCAAGTTTGAAAACCGCCATGAAAGAGCGAAAACCATGCAAAGGAACAATTTCCAGGTCAATATTGGTTTCCATGATTCTCAGCGGAATTTCCACCAAAGTCTAATGGTTCTTTATGTAACCAGATCGGGCGATAAATTGTAAAAATTGTCCCTCCCCAACCTAGCAACGGCATGGCCTTAAGGCACATTGAACAACCTGAATGGGATAGTTACACTCTTCTTTCTTTATTCAACTACAATGTGAGGTGCAATGCTTAAAATCAGAAGCTTCACGAAATCCAGGTGTAGCGAGGTCCAGATGACTCCCAACCAATTAAGGTTTAGGGCATCGAGCGAGGATAAGTGACCACAGGCTACGGGCTTCACCGGGACTGCGAATGATTTAGAAAATCAAAGCACACAAATCGTTAAGCTCTCTACCTATCCACCCATTATACTTGAACACTTGTCGATGACTCCCGACCAATTAAGGCTTAGGGCATCGGGCTTGAGCTTTCGCCCGTACCGACGGGCCAGGTGCTCGGGTTTCAAGGCAAGGCTTCACGACTTTATTTTCTTTTTTTTTTCTTTTTGCTTTTCTTTTCTTTTCCTTTTTGGAAGACTACATTGGTCTTCAAATGTGGGTAACAAAAAACCTATCCTAGGTAGCCCGACATTCCTGGGTATTATCTGAAAGTGAAAGCAACTAATTTGTGACTATTGAAACAATGCGGTGTGCCGGTGTGTGAATTAGCTTAAGGGAGAAATGTTCAAGTTGAGCATCTTTGGAACTGCGAGTAAATTATTTCAAACATGGAATTTGTTCTAACACTAAAGGTGACAACGAGGGTTTCAAATTTTCATTTAAAAGCCAAATTCAATTGTTCGATTGAAGCCATTTCAATTGTTCGATTGAAGCAATTCAATATTCCAGTGAAGCAATTCAATTGTCCAGTTGAAGCAATTCAATTGTCGGGTGAAGACAAAGCAATTACATAAGATAGGCCGCAAAAGTATATGCAAAGTGTGTATATATATCTTGAATAGCTTTTGATATAGCCAAAATGGCTAGTACATGCATACAGCTAAGCATCTGAAAATATCCTTTACTCTTATGGCTAATACGCGAATCTAATCCATGGTAAATAGTTGATAAAGGCTAGTAGCTATACAAAATCATAAAGAAACCTAACCCTTGCCATTGGCATTGGTGGTGGTGGAGTCTATTATTCTTTAACAGCTGTGACGAAACATCGAATCTCGGATCTTTGCTGGCGTAGGCTCACTCCCTCACGATCAGGAACACGAGGAAGACCCGGAGTGAGTCATAATCTGGCTGCGGCATGGGTAGAGCAACGGTCGACCTACGATCTGAAATTTGCTGATGGCTAACGAGCATATGGCATCCATCCCTTTTCTTCAGGGCTGACTTGTGGAGTGTCAGCATTTGGAAAATGAAGAGGCGCCAAGTTTTTGGATTAAAAGCTCTTTCTGCCCAAATCCCGACCGGTTATACCGGTACATGTTAGTGATGTCTTAGTCTGATTTCCTCACTTGCCACTTTTGAATAAGTTGTCTTGAGTCTGAGTTTGTAATATGTCTTAGGTACAGATTTAGCCAACTTTGCAGTTTGTGAAGTTATGCTAGAGTACACATGTTTAAGTTGGCATGGAATACGCTATTCTTGATTTTTTTTTTTTTGATTTTTTTCTAATATATATATATATATATATATATATATATATATATATATATATTTTTTTTTTTTCACTTTGGGCAGTGGTGCCCACTTATCACATTTTTACCTTTCAGCGCCTTTCATCTGGGTTTCTTTGCATGTTCACTTTTCTCTTGTTAGGAATTCCACAATTGGCGCATTCGTAGACTTAGTCCAACGTAATTCATTCTTAGGATACCTTCAATCTCTTCACCAAGATCACTTCTTTGTTCCCACCAATCCAGGATTCCTAAGGTTCGAATAAACTTGACAACTTTAAGCTCAAAATGGGTGCAAGGATGAGACCTTCTGAATCCATAGGTATCTGAGGAAATAATGGCCTCTAATCATTTTCCAATTATGCAAGATGTTCCATAAAGACTAGGATGCATGAAGTTAACATGACCAGTTAAAGTGATGCACAATTGGGAGCAATAATAGATTATATCGAAGAGAACTTGACCATAAGTCTGTGGTTTGTGTGGCGATGAATTAGAATGCACGAGGGCTGATTCCGCGAGAAGACCACAAAGCTTGTTGTATGCTTGTTAAGATGTACGTGCAATAAAATGATGTAGAGAGAATGAAATCATGCGGGTATGTACATTCTGAGTGAAACATAATACTCAAAAAGAGGCATATTTAGAAAAATTTATTGCGAACATATAACGGCGCATAGTTATGTTCAGCTTGATTATTTTACCTACCTGATAGAAACAAGCATTGTCTCAATGCATAGAAACTAAGTACCCCCGCAGACGAGATTTGGAGCGATAGAGAAACAAGAGCCCCACGATTTTTATTTTCTATTTTATTGAAAAAGGAATTGATAAAAAACAATAAAATCGACGAGAACAAAAATAAAATCAAAACGATATCTGACAAGTGAAGAATGAGGTTACTTGGAAGGAGGCTTGGTAGGCGGATCTGCCAAATCTTCCTTTGTGCTCTTGGTATTGAGATGTTCGAAGGAATGGTTTGGCGTGGCGTTCACTTTGAAGAGATTTTCAGTGTCACGATTTTCGATCTCCGCGGCTCAAAAGTAGGGATAAGCGCCTTAACTTGATGAATGGGCGATCGGCGGAAGCGGGCTTTCAGGAATAGATACGTCGAGGGTACATGTGCGTGCCTTACGATTGGGTTCCAAAGTTTTCATGATGGATGCGTCATGGAATAACGGCTAGCTCCTTGTAAATTCGGGAGCTTTCATACGACTCGCCGGATTCTTGAAGTTCATTTAGGCTATGATAGGTCTTTTATACCTTGAGTTAGATCATAATTAAAAGTTCGAATAACGGATGGCAGGTGTTCCATCTCTTGGCAAATGTGAGCTGCTTTCCATAAACCCAGCTATAGGGAGACATACGAAACGATTTAAAAGCGATCACGGTAGGCCAGAGAGCATCAGTAAAACGGAGTAACCAATCTTTGCGGTCGGGGCAGATTTTTCCAAAATATGTTTTATCTCCTATTAGCGAGCTCGGCTTGACCATTGATGTGGGTGGTAAGCGGAGTTGATACTTATGGGTGACTCCATATTTTTTTTAACAGATTTTCAAAAGATCGATTGCAAAAATGGAGTCCACCATCACTAATGATTGCACGAGGAGTTCCAAAACGAGAAAAAATATGTTCTTTTATAAATTTCAAAACAACCTTGTGGTCATTGGTTCTCGTTGGAATCGCCTCGGCCAGCCAGACACATAATCAACGAGATAATAAATGTAGAGATACCCCTGAAGGAAAAGGCCCACGTGAAGTCTATACTAACAATCAAAAATTTCAATAATTAAAATTGGGGTAGAGGTAATATGTTTAAGTTTTGTGACCCTCATAGTTCTGGCGGCATTGAGCCTGAGTTTTGCGAGAAATCAAAACAATCCTTAAATAAGGTGGGCCAGTAAAACCCGACTACGAAATCTTGTCTGTAGTTTTGAGGGCGGAGAAATGTCCCTCCACAGGGCTTTAGGAATGGCAAAAAGTTAAAATCCTCACACCTTTCGTCATTGGGTACACATCTTCTCATTATTGATCACGGGCGGTATTTAAATAGATATGGATCGTAGTAGTATTTCTTAATATACGCCGAAAATTTCTTTTATTTGAAGTCCGTTGGAATAGGAATCGGCAGTTACGGTAGTTCACAATGTCGACATACCATGGGTAATGAAGCAGAGCAAGAGTTGCTCATCAGGAAAGCTATCACCTATGGGTATGCCATGGGAGTTGGATTCTGGAACTAATCGAGATAAATGATCAGCGACCACATTCTCAACCCCCTTTTTATCCTTAATGGTCAAGTTGAATTCTTGACATAGTAAAATCCACCTAGTTAACCTTGGTTTCGTATCACCTTGAAAGCCCGAAGTACTTCGGGTACGCATGATGCGTGAAGATGGTCACGGAGAACCAACTTGATATATGACCTAAATTTTCTAGAGCAAAAGCAGCGGCTAAAGCTCCTTTTACGTGGTCGTGTAGTTGGCTTTGAAGGCGAGTCTGTGTCTTGCGGGGCGTGGCTAAATGACAAAGCCTTTTTTGTCTTCCTCTGTCCTAACCTGACCCCTATGGCTGTCACTAAGCGTCGCACATGATCTCAAATGGAAGGGTCACGATTAGGGGATCGCATGATTGGAGGGGTGACACTAGCATGTTTTGAGCTTAGTAAAGCGGTGTCACAAGCTTGTGACCATGTGAGGCATCATAACTGAAGCAAAATCGTGAGGGTAGGGATAGCAACCCAAAATCTTTATGACCTTCTATAAAAACCGGCATGACCCCGAGAATGACATATGTCTCTAACACACGTGGGAGTAGGTAAGTTGGAAATCATTTCGACTTTCGCCTTATAACTGATTCATGCTAGGTACTTCATGTGGCCTAAGACAATTCCTTGTGTTACCATGAAATGACATTTTCCCGATTTAACTAAGATTTTGCTCTTGACACCTCCTACAAACCATACGTAAAGTTCTCTAAAGCAGTTCTCGAATGAGTCACCAAAGCGAAATCGATCCATGAAAATCTCCCAATATGATTTCTATCATGTCGGGGATTCCATCATGCATCGTTGGAAAGTTCGGTCTGTTTGCATAGTCTGGGCATTTTCCTAAAGGCGAAGGTATCGAAAGAGCCCAGTGAATGGTCGTTTTCTTGATCTTCAAGCTATCTCAATTTGATTGTGCCATGAGGTACCCATCGAAAAGCGATAAAATTCATGCCATATGACTCAGCATTTGATCAACAAACGGAAGAGGAAAATGGTCTTTCTGGTACGCGTGAAACCGCATAATCTATACCCTCCGTCACAGTGACACGAGTGGGAATGAGCTCATTATTTTCATTGGCAACTCTTAGTGACTCAGAGGCTTCTTAAGACTGCACAGTGTTGGACTAACCACTTCTTATCTGCAATAGGGTAAATAACCCACATCCAGAGTTTAAAACTTCCTTCTTCACTTCTTTCATTATTGGGTTGATCGTCTCTGCTTGTGGTTACTGAAGGTTTAACATCCTCTTCTAAGTTAATTACATGTGTGCGAATCGAGGACTAATTATAATATCTGTGAATTGTCGGCCCTAAAGCGTCCTATTGGGTTTCAATATTTCCAAAAAGTTGAGTTTCTTAGTCAAGTCTAATGAGGAAGATATGAATTCTTGGAAAGATGTTTCTCCTCTAAGAATGCATATTTGAGATGTGGTAAAGGTTTCAGCTCGAGCTTAGGTGGCCTCTCCTCGAGAGGCAATGTCTTATCCCGTTTGGTGGCAAAGGTTCAAATTTGGTGTCCACCCATTAACCAATACGTCTTTATGCTCGATTAAAGTGTAAAAACTCTGACTCCAGTGTGGTCACTTCCTCCTGCCCGACTTCGGTGACGAACATGACTTAAGGATCATCATGTGAGACATTATCCGGTATTTTGTACCACCGGAATCAACCATATTAATTTCACAAATATCTTCTTCATCTCCCATTCCTTTAATAACATTGAAAATGGCCGGATTAACGGTCATGTTACCAGCGATAGTGTCATTAGGCACCACACAATGTATAATGGCATTGCGGATTGCGAAATGGTCGACCCGAATTACGAGGGCGAGTTCCTTGATTCGCCACCGGGTTGATGTTAAGCACAACAAAATCCACGAGTAGGTGTCACTTGTACCAAAACATCGCCGTATTCCCACAGAATTTTACACTCTCGGTCGACCCGATTGGAGGGTGATAGTGGTTGGCTCTAATTCTCCATACTAGGTCCACATATCTTGAGTAGACCTTGATTAACACTTGCCCCTAAGTCCGCTCAAAGCATGCCACAACTTTGAATTTCCCCGCTACTATGAAAATAGTAGGCTTAGGGTCTTTGTATTTTGAGCGAAGTTGTTGAATTAAAAGTAGATTATTCGATCATGAATGCCTCTTGTTGACACCTACCGTGCACAAATCCTTAAAAATTTAGTATATGATGGGATTTTGCTTAATGGCATCCAACAAGGAACGTTCAACACTTGAGCTGAACAACTCATAAAATTTCAAAGATGGTTATTCACTCTTCTTTCGTGCTTCCTCAACTATGTGGGTATGGAGTCATAGTGATGGTGACTTGTCTCCCTCCGGGATCATCATCAAATCCATCGTATTAGGACATGAGGTCATTCGATATTTCATCTTCAACCGATCTCACTTTGAGACCTTTGTGATGGTTCCTTTCGTCGGGAATGGCTTTGTCAACTACCTACCACTCAAGGTAAAATGACAAACCCACAAAGGTTCAAAGGTACCCTCTAATCGTCCCGAACTTCCTACACTATTTCACCGTGGATTTTGAATAGGTTGAGATGGGAGCTTCCTTTTCTTTGTCAAGGTTACCATAGACGGCTAACTTGGTTATCCGGGATCTCACATCATTCAGAGCGCCGAACTCGTATTGCGGGATCACGGCTCAGACGAACGTGGTAATTCGATATCCTCCGCATCTCTATGCAGGTTGATATGGTCATGGGTGACGTGAGTCCCGACTCGATGGCTGGAAACCTTGATTAAGGTCCACAGGAACTTTCATGGCCTCGACTCAAATGGTGAATGGGATTTGTAGCCATGTTCGTAATGAGGACCGTGGTTGCTCGCAAGTTATTCGGCCCTCCTTCATTCCTCCAACTAAAAATTGGGGTGCCATCTCATCTCGTGATTATATGTTTCGTAATATGGAGAGTTTAAAGGTTTCTTTGCAATTAAGGGCATCACCTCGTCTATTTGAATTGCGCCTTTACTGGGGAAGGTTTCAAGCACTATATTAGCTATGTAGACGTAAGTACCCATGGCTCCTCCACTCGGGGTCTGGGGCATGCCGAGGGTATTTCAGGCACGCTTGGCCACCTCTGCACCTTTTTCATCTCTGCATGGCCTCCGGGCTTTGTTAAATTAGTACTTTGCCAGAATCATCATTTTCTTTAAGTGATGGATTCCGCCTCTCGTCGACAGGTATATGCACTTTAGCAAAGGTCTACGTGAGGTGTTATCTCCTCAAGTTCGGTACCGCTATAGTGTCAAAAGTTGAATTGCTTCCTAGTACTCTTTCTCATAAAATTCTCCAAAGACACATCATTCGGGATGTACCGCGATTATTCAGTGATAACTTTCGGCGAAAGTATGCTACATATTTGTCCTACATCCAATCCAGCATGTAGGATAGCATGGAGGAGATCCTTATATTCTTTCCCCATACCCATCTCAAGGGTTCACCCGCTTCGTGAAAAGTTCCGAATTGCTCCATGAGGGCATTGCCAGACGCGCGTGGAGGGAAAATTTGGCTGAGAGGAACTCATTTCGTGATATTTTCCTGTAAGTAGCATTGAATTAGGAGCCAAGGAATGAAACCAATTTTAGCCTTTCCTTTAGCAAAAGGAAACAAACTAGGACAGTATTATGCAGGGTGAACCAAAGGAGAGGAATGCATCACAGATATCTTTCAAAAAATCTCTCCCCATGAATGAACAAGGGCTCTCTATTCAACCTCGATATACGTGTAAGAGACTCGATCATTTAATTCAATAGAAATTGAGTGGCCTCTTCAGAAGATCTAATGGAATCGGGTTGTAGTCCTTCGAGGTTGTAGGATTTCTCTCGAGGGTTCTTTCCACATTAGGTAAAAAGGAGCAGAGACTCTATATTGGGATTTTGTCGAAGTTAACATTCCCTCCGGTACTACCTGCACACTGGAGTGTAGCCTCATTCCATGCTGCGGAGGTTCATCGAAGCCCTGTGGGTTAACAGGAACTTTGAGTATTTCATTAAATACATAAAGGCCGATTCCCAAGATGATCCATTCGAGGTAAAATGTTATCCGGAAAGACTGACTTATTATGGATCCCCGTAGTTTCTAGAGGCACTATTCTTACTAGTCTGGCTGCTTGCTCGCTATAGCCCAAACCGACATGCACTACACTTACTTTGTCCAAGAAACACCCACTGAGATTTCCAACTAAAACAAAACAAAATAAAGAAAAACGTGGAGAACTGCACTTATTTCCCTGCAATGCAATTGCAAATTACCCCAGCTCTTTATCAATCTCATAGTCGCCACTCCTGGGCAATGGCGCCAAAAATGCTCGGGCCCCATTCGTGTGCCGACCCTATTCCTGCCGAGGAATTCACAAATGTTCAAAGATTGTAATACCGTGAATCCATGTGTCATCTCACAGGAGTGGCCTAATTTATCGACTGCAGGGAGCTTTCATTCTCCAATAAGGGTATGATTTAAAAGAGAATTGTGGTTGTGGTTGGTCGAATTAATATTGATTGGTTTGAATGTTTTAAAATGTAAAGACAATTGCCGGGATTTTTAGGTTCCACTACTCCCGATCATGTAAGTCCCACTCTCTTGTTTTATAAACTCATCTAGAACCATTGATAAATGTTCTTGATGAGTGATTTATCTTTATATGCTCTTTGAAAATAAAGATGATCGAGTAATACTAAGCACTTGTCTCCTCACTAATACGGCAACCCTTAGCTTCTGCATCTATGACGCACACCTGTACCGAGGATACCTCGCTGACACGTTTGTCAAGAATATGCCCAACCAAAGATTTTTCAACCTCTTTCCCGCACGCGGATTAATATTACACAATCCATTGAAGATCAAAAGGAATCGAGGGACTATACCTTAATCAAAGTTGAGTTCTCGTGGATTCCCAGCAAAGAAGAGCCTAGAACCCATAAAACTTATAAGAACAATTATAATTAAAGAGCGATTAATCATAAACAAAGACTTTTGAAAAATCGTGACTCTTCTTGTAAACCGAGAAGGATGAATAAGAGATATTATTAGGGATTTGAAAGCAAGATAAGTATTTCACAAATGATTCATAAACTGTCCATCCAAACTGTAATGAAAATAAAATCAAAACTGGAGATCCATGTCCCATCCCCAAAACGGAGAGAAAACTTTCCTCAAAACCCAAACCCAGAACCCAAAACGCTATTACTTGTGTCCTTGCTTTTATACTCTCCAATGATTTTTCCATTTTGGTTCATCGACAGAGTACCTCGCATCGATCGACCTCCTATATTCAATCCGCACTTCATATTGTACCGCTTATTACGTTAAGTGATGTAACCGGCATAATTTCGCCACCGTCAATTTTTATGTTGTACCTGCATAATGTGGGTTGTACCTGCATAATGTGCCTAATCGCCACTTTTATGTAGTCGTGCACTCCACATGAATGATGCACTTACACTCTTGGTCCTTCCTCTGTGCTTTCTCAGAGAATGGAGTTCCTAGACTTCACTAATTGTTCGCCCGTATCCCATTGCCTATATTGGCTTCCTGACATACATCCTGTCCACTCACGTCTGCACCCGAAAGACCCGCATAAGTCTAAAAACATACATATTAAAAGTACCTATCCTTATGCTAACGCTGGTAACTCAGATTTGTGATGCTTAAATCTTCACTATAATTATTACTCAAATGTGTATTCACTGGGCAGATGAGTTGTAACGCCCGCCCGATATGGTGTAATCTAGATAGTGTAATCAGAGGGGTCAGATATGTGTACCAAGGGCTTCTTTAATTATTTTAGTTGCTAACAGAATCTTTGAAAGTTGCTTGGCAAGTGAAATTACAAAGTTTTCAAAGAACTGTGATACACTTTTGGTAAATTACGAAAGTGGAGGGGTGAAAGTACAAATTATGAAATTTTAAAAGGATAATAATAATAATAAATTACCATAATGGTTCAGCAAGCTTTCCAAAGAATTCTCTAGATCTCGATGATGAACGACCATGCCAAGAATTCTCCTCACGAACCTTAATGTAATCTTAAAAATTTTTGTCAACTCGTGACAATCTGACATTTTACGAATTTCTAGTGATGAGTCACGACTTCAGTGACAAGATTTTTACAAAAATTTCGAAGTCAGAAATGATCATTTAAGTTCATTTCATAATAAAGTGAATCAGTCAAATAAATTTTTTTCGAGAAGAAATGGATCCGAATGGAGGGGTAATAGAAACGATTATCCAAATAATAATAATAATAATTAAAGAAAAGAAAAAATTTAATAAAAGCAAAAAGGAGGAAACATACTGACGAGAGTAGAGTTCTTGAGGAGTAGATGTTTTATTTTATTTTCTTCTCCTCAATATTTTCTCCTGCATTTATGGAAATCGGATCGTAGATTTGCCTGAGTTAGCACGTAAAGTCGGGTCTACGCACGTAGAAGCACAAAGGTGAGGCATTCAAAAGCTTAGCATTTCGTCACATTTCAAGAGGTAAAATTTTTTCCTATTTGTGTTATTTCGAACCTAAATGCTATGTAATGGCTTGAAATTTTCTTAGACGCAATGAAAGGTCGTAAACTTCAGTTCCAAAATTTTTGAATTGAGTTTGGGAATTTTTAGGAATTTTCAAACCCGTGTTCTGATGGGTCATGAATTTTGGGACTGCTTTCAATACCAAGGTCAGAAGTTTAGATTTTATTTCGACAAATCAACATAAATTCCATGTAAATATCATTGAAGTGTTTTTAGACCTCTATGGAGTCCCCTTGAGTCTAGAATTTAACCATATGCTCCGCTACGCATTTCTCCGTGCCCACATAATTTTCAAAAATTTAATTGTAGCACAAAGTGTGCAAATTAAGTCAGTCAGGCTGACGTGTGTAGTCTAACAATACATCGAATAACATGGGGTCATTTTTGAAAGCCATAAAACATATAGTTTTATGGGGCAATTCATGTCTAGGGGCATTTTGGTCAATTCTCATCTCTTATATTATCAAATTGTTCTTATCGAATGGACCAGCAATCGCAAAGTTTTGTTAGAATCGCTCGCTTTGATATAGTCTCTTCAAAAGCCCTTTGTATGTTTTGTGGTTATTAAAACGCCGAACCGGCGGCATTTTCGTATTTCAGGCATCAGGTAGGGCGATCGAGCATCCGACGATAATCTAGAAATGCTTGACAAGACTGGAAAGAAATTGAAGTTGAGAAAAAGGTGAGTACTCAAAATCTTTCGAAAAACGAAAAGTGTTTAAATTACAAGTTTGTAAAGTGTTTAATACAATGTAATGAGTAAAGCATTTTTTTACCTCCCACTGTTATACTCAAGAGAAACTTTGATTTCAAAAGATTTAAGAAATAACAATGTTTAAAGAAAAACCCCTGGGACAGACAAACTTGGGGCTCTGGCCGATGTATTCTGATCAGGCATGGCAGAAAGTATGGGACAGTGATCAACTATATCGTCGGTCAAAATATTAGGTTAGATATACGATATATTTATATAATGAGTCGTCCCTTCCCGTACATTCCTGGGTATATAGTTAGCGTATCGACATAGTACATGGCGAAGGAGGTGTTGGTCTCCGAGGTTCCACGCATTTTGGTTCTGTTCCATTATGTTTATAGACATCCCGCCAAAGCCTCACCTAATTAAGGCCAGACAAGAGTGTTTCGAGGTTCACTACCGATGCCGTTCCGAGGTTCGGGCAGGCATCACGCGTTTAGGGTATTTCGCAATAGGCCACAGTGGGTCGGCACTGATGCATCAGATAAAGACTTTCGATATTAACTACTATCGAAATAAGCCAAGAAGCAGTAAATAGTTTTCGTATCGCTTTCAAAAATGGTTTTCATAGCAAAATCTCGCTTCATAAACGCTTTTACAACTATTTATGTGTCGTGATTTCATATCGATATATACAAATAGATTTAATAACATTTCTGTAACTTATAAGACTCATCGAGCCCGCTTCGCCTGGGCGTCTGCTTTTAAATAATTTTCAAAGCAGTGCCAAGTCGAAAGACCCTTCAGTGATCCCCGCCCTAGACGCCGCGGTTGTATATATATATGTGCATGCAAAGTAAACGTAGTAGTAAAAGTAAAAAATATGACATTTGTATATGTAAATATTCAGAAGATATGCATGCAATGGTTTTGAGAAAACAAAGGCGGCGAAATTAAGGTCGATTGATTTGTATCTTATATTTTAATGGAGGACCGTGAGGTCTTATGGTTGCAGTCGATTTCTGACAATATTGGGAGTGTATGTTTTGAAGTAGGTGGGATTTTGTATTTCATTGACCACCACACAACAAGTATGTCACAGATTAAATCTAAAGGTGTGCTTTTTAAGTACAAAATTTTATAACTCACGTTTCTGCACGCCTAAATGTACTTTAAAGGCTTAGCTTCGTTGTACTCATTAATGTAGCGAGTCGGCTGGGGAGGTTATCAGGAGTCAGCCTGCATTCCCCGCCGGTCAGGAAGGGTCTCACACGAGTAATCTCTCAGGGGTTTCAAGTACATTATCCTCCTTACATTATTAGGAGGAGGGGACTCAAATGGTTGTGATAACTCGCCATTGAAAGAGAAGTAGTATGATGCAACCCGAGCATCCGAGATGCTGTACTAGTGGCAAGAGGAAGTTAAGGATCAACATTTTTCTACTTAAAGTTAAGGTAAGACTCTACTCTCGAGGATTTCGTGATCCGGCCGCACTATCGTGGCCAAGACTTACTAGGTTTAAAATCACAAAGACCGATGACATGTTTCCATTGCCATCACTACATGTGAGACGATCAGCTCACAGCAGGCGTGGATCCCGTGGATACGACACCCCAATCTCAATCACTCCGCCGGGACAGCGCCGGACGCAGCTTTGTTCCTTTTTCTCACCCAGCGGGCCAGGGACTAGTGTCACCATGGTAAATACAGCGCCTCCGCTACACAGATAGCCATAGAGACCAGGATATGGGCCGGTGGCAGGTGAGGACAAGGTTCGCGAAGCCGAGACATCAGAGACTGGGGGCTTGTCTACACCACATACCAATGCACTAAACCAGATGATCGGGCTGGGTGATACAGCATGTTTATGTTATCTTGCCGGTAAAAGATACCGCTTGATTCGCTGCACTCATGTTTTGGTCATCGTGACGAGCGGATGTTTCGGGCTTAGGGAGGTGGAGACCTCGATGAGCCAAGAGATGTGAGTTCCTCCTCTAGGATTAGGTGAGGATTGATCGATAAGTTGGGATTATGAGCGAGATTCAGAGATTTTGCTCACTGGACTCGCACGGATACGCCCCCAAATGTCATTCTGGGCATGGACTGGTCAGACGCACACCGGTCGTCATTGATTGTGATAGTAAGAGAACTCACCGCCTACACACTCAGATGGCTCTGAAAGACGCTTCAGGGGGGACAAGCATGATGCTTTACCCCAAACCGTGTACAACTCCAGATGGCACGGGTAGTTGATGGGTTGGCTAGCAAGCCTTACCCTAGAGGACGAGGTGAGACAAGGTTTTGGGTCTACCTCGAGTGGTTTGTGAGTATGGGGATGTTTTTCTAGACGAGTTATCAGGATTACCTCCACACAGGAATGTGGACTTTCGGTTACTGAAGCTACACCCCCGGGTATTGCCACCATTTCTATGACTCCTCATAGGGATGGCACCTGGCTGAGCTGCATGAACTCAAGGCCCACCTGTAAGTGACGCTGACAAGGGTTTACTGTGATCGAGCACTTTTACCACGGGCGCTCCGCTCGCTTTTCTAAAAAGAAGGACAAGCACCCTTAGATCGTGTATTACTATCGACAAATAATGTGGTTACGATCAAGAATCGATATCCATTACGGAGGATTGATGACTTGTTTGATCAACTGAGAGGGGCGCGAGTCTACTCTAAGATAGATCTTCGCACCAAATACCATCAGTTGAGAGTTAGGGAGGTTGATATCCCAAGACGCTGCTTTCAGTGATCGCAGTGATGGGCATTTCGAAGTTCACAATGATGCTCAAGTTGATTTAACGCACCAACAACATTCATGGATTCATAAAGTATCGGGTATTCCAAATTTTATTTAGATTAGCTTGTTATGGTCTTTTGTTGGACGATATTTTGATATAAGTACTCCCAAATTCCGAGGGACTATATGGGACTCATTTCCATGGATTGTTTCCTCCGTGCACTCAAGGACCATCAGCCAGGGCACAAGTTCAAAGAAATGTGAATTTTGGCTTATTGAGGTGAAATTATTGGGACACATCGTGTCGGCTTCAAGTGTGTCAGTAGACCTTGAGAAGGTTGAGGATGTTATGAGTTGGGAGAGGCTAAAATCAATCTTCGAGATACGCAATTTCTTGGGACTGGCGGGGTATTACTAAAGATTCATTGAGAACTTCTCTCGATTAGCTGCACCTATGACAAGATTGACCCGAAATGAGGTCAAATTCGAGTGGAATGACCTGTTTGAGAAGGCATTCCAAGAATTGGAAATGAGGCTTACTACAGCTCCTATTCTGATAGTCCCAAAAAAGGGATGTGAGGTACACAGCAGGCTGTGATGCCTCAAGGACTATCAGGATGCGCTGATGCGCCTGTGAGGGTAGTAAATCTTACGGTTCCCGACAAGCAAGAATCATGAGTGGAATACCCCACACATGATAGGAGTCAAGGTGCCATAGTCTTCACTCTCAAGACGGCACTACTCACTGTGAGCAGTGAGCAGCTGAGGTATTTCTGCACCACAAGAGTCCGAGGTATATTCGCCAACTGTGACCTCACAACATGAGGCAACGCAGATGGATGGAGTATCTGGAGGATTATGACTTCACTTTGCATTACCATCCTAGTAAGGTAAATGTAGTGGCTGTTGCGCTAAGTCGGAAGTCACGGGGAGTACTAGCTAGTGTAGCTTCCCGAAAGTGGCAGATGCTCGAGACCTAGATGCTTGTGGAAGCCGCAGATGCTGATCGCATGCCCGTGAACACTAGTGGAGCTCGAAGCTGCGCCATCCCTACCGAAAGTGGTGATCGAGGCCCGGCGGGCAGGGACGCGAGATACGGTTGTCCACCCAGGACCCGCATAGTTGGTACCAGTGACGTATAATGGACCATCCACACGTATGGTAGTCTTCGCAGGGGACGGCCGGGTTTCCCCAACGACCGATCCGAGAGGAGACCGAGTCTCCAGCACCAAGCCTCGATTCTGGCAGCATCCGTGTGGGCACTAAGATACCGCGGATCTTCATTTCCCCAGATACTGGAGCCAGATGAAGCGACATGTCGAGGATTTTATTCAACTGTCTCACGGTCAACAAGTAAAAGCCGAGCACCGTAAGATGCTAGGCTATCTAAATTCTCAAGGTAGTATGGAAGTGGGAGATGTCACGATGGATTATGACCTACTTGCCACCGATACGCCGGCCGCATGATGCCGCATGGGTAATAGACCGGCCACTAAGCTGGCACACTTCTCTAGCAAGGCGGATGACCATTAATCAAGGAACTCACTGGGCCAGAGCATTATGATTGTCCGGTGCACAGAGCGCCGATCATCAGATCTGACAGTGATCCGTGTTTACGACACACTTCGAAGAATTTCCAAAGGCTAAGCGGGGACATAGCCGGCGATGACCATGGCGCTTCATCCGCTGCATGCATGGTCACTGAGAGGACCACATGTGCTTTAGAGGACATGCTATGAACATGCGTCCTGGATCTTAAGGGTAGTTAGGTGGAACACTTACCCTTAGTGGAATTCGCTTACAACAACAGTTATCAAATGAGTATTCAGATGACACCCTATGAGGCCTTATATAGGAGGCAATGTCGATCCCCTATTTGTTGGATAGAGGTGGGAGAGTACTCCATCACTGGTCCAGATCTGATTCGAGACACCTATGAGATGGTGGATTTGATTCGGAAGCGCCTTCTCTTACGGCTCAGAGCCTGGGCAAGATCTAAGCCGATGACGCATGTCAATCTTTAGAGTCGAGGCGGGCGCATCACGCCTCTCGCGTGATGCCCAAGAAAGGAGGGTCGATGGTAAGCAAGGAAGCTAACGCCGAGGTATACCGGGCCCTTCGAGGTACTCTTGAGAGGCGGGCATAGCTGAGAGGGGTGGGCATGTTGCATACTCCGCCGGGCGCTACCACCAAGCTTTCTATCGGGTGTCCATGAGGGTGTTCCATCGCCCATGCTCCGAAGTATACCCGCATCCAACTTATGTAGTGGATCGGGAGAGATTATCGTTGATACCGATGAGATCTTTCAAGGAGGGACTAAAGGTATCTTGATGGGCCGAGATCATTTATGGCGTAAGACCGCGGCGGTTAGTAAAGTGTCGCAAACACCAAGGAGGGAGGAGGTACGTGGAACGCGAGAGGATTATTTATGCGCTACCTATCATTTCCTTTATTTGAGGACGAAGGTGCGTGGTCTTAATATTTGGTATTAGAAATTACCAAGATATGCTGTAACATGCCACATGCAGATGCTGAATTTTGTCTCCCGAATTTCAAGTATAAAGAATGTAAACTCGAGAAAAATGGTAAAATCAGAATTTCGTTGAAAAACTCCAAAATTTTCGTAGATCTCTGATGACGAAACCGACTCTTTCACCGTTGAATCCCGCCCTCACAAAATCTAGCTAATTCATTAATTTTCGGCCGTGACTGGGGAGTAGTCGGAATTTCACGCTTTTTCTATAGCACTGATGCTCTGCACACAGGCATGACATGTGGTGCACTTGTGTGAATGACTCACATTGAGTTAAGTGTCAAGTGGAGGAAATAATGAGAAAGATAAAACAAGAAAAAAGGGTCATATGAAAGAAAAAAATAAAATAAAAGAAATAAGAAAAACAAAGTAGGAAACGGAGAGAAAAGAGAGAGTGGCATGCAGTGACATGGAGAGAGTAGAGAGAGAGAGAATGGAGAAAAGTAGAAAGAGAAAACTTCTCCCAAGATCTTACGAAATATAGCCGTGGGCTTTCTATCCGAGCAAGAAAAAGCCCATTCATTAATGAGGGCTACGCAGTACTCAAAATCTAGAGTTTCACTAAACCTTATAGCAGGAATTTTCCTACTCAAGGCTATTTCTAGCCTAAAAGTCATTTAATGGCTTAGTGGTTTTTAAAGGCCATAGTTTCTAATCCTAAATTGGGACTGAGCAGGAATTTTTATGAATTTTCAGCCTATTTTCGTATTAACTTGAATTTTTGGACTGCTGACAAATGCCACTTTAGACCTGCTTTTCTGACAAACTGTATAGGATTTTCTGCAGCAAATTCCTGACTCAGACAAGAGATTTGGTTTTAATCCCTGATTGATGTCTTCGGGTTTTGCTGAAGTTTTTCTGCATCACCGTAATTTTGACAACAACAAAATGGTTTATGGCCTTCGTGAAGGGACCGAGAGGTGCCTGCTTTATATGGGTCTTAGATTCGGGCTTAGCCTTGTGCATTGTTGGAAAATAATAATTTGTTGTTGTGTGTAAATATCATATTAATATGTGCTTATGATGGCCAGCATAAATTGTGATGAAATGAAAATTATATGTAAAAAAACATAATTATCCTGAATTATAAATGTCGTACGTAGCATTTATTATAACATGATTGCATTTCATATACTGGTCATCATACGACGGCAGCATGGTATCATATTCACCATTTTTGTGAATGTGTGGAAGTGAGTTTAAACCCGGACCATGGGCCCAAAATCGAGACTAATGCAGTATAAACAATAATAAATACAAATCACGTAAGCCTGGTGTAGCAAATGCAGATCCTCTGCAGAAAAAGTTACCAAATTTATATGCTGCTAGATATAGATCACTATGATGAAAGCCCGTGAAATGTTGAAAGGTGGCCGATTCACTGGCGCAATCTTGAAAAGATGCTGGCCCGCGAACAAACATTACGGATTTGATAAAATTATTAACCGAATATCGAGTTGTTCAATGGCGTTATCAGTAAAACACTAATGATTGTTTTTCAAGCACTACGCAAAGTGGAGGGAGCCTGCTACACTGAGTCAGGGCATGAGGTCTCATTTCATGAATGACACCTTAAACATTCCATATTGGGATTGCATTTTTCTCGAAACGTGTTGATGTACGTATGTCATCGTGATGTATTATTTTGACAGCTCTCTGGCAAATAACAACGTTAACATCACGCAATTCTTCATCAGAAACTCTTCTGTATTATATGTGATATAATATATATTTACTCCAACCAGTCGATTATGAATATCACGTGCATCTGGTGTCTTCTCAGTTATTTCACATGTTGAACCTGTAACTCCAATCTTAATATTGTTCAACAGCTTCGTACAATTATGGTAGTTAGTGGTCGCGGATCACTTAATAATCATCAAGATTTTATTCTTCATATTTTGATTTAAAATGTTAATGAATGGGTCCTTAGCGGATGTATATCGAGGATATAAATAGATAGACCCCTGTGGGGTTAATATTACTATCATAAGATTGCTGATGAATTATAGATTATTACATGTTGTATGTCAGGGCAGAGCCCCGAACAAAGGGCGATCGCCGATTTTTTTTTTTTTTTTTTTCAGAAAATATTGATCCCTATGCAATCTGTCACCACTGTATCAAGCCATCCAAATCCATAGACTCAGTGATCAAGTTGTCAACGAGACCCCCATCAGGTGTCAAGCTCTCATATTCCTCAATAATCTTTAGCTGCAAGTCTATAAATATTCCAAATTCCATATCCTCTGGGCATACCTCACCGTTCTGAAGATGATTCTGCATCTATTTCTCATTCTTGAACCGTGGGGCTTCAAAATCAATGGTCTCCCATTTCTCGGTGCAACTTCCGACAATTTTGTCGCACACTTGGGGCCAACTGAAGAATCGGGAAAGCGTGGGAAACCGTTTTCCATTCTCTCGCCAACTTTAATGTAGTTCTTGAAAAATGCGTTGTATACTGTGTACTACATTCTTGAAAGAAGTAGAACAATCTGGGGAAATTAAATGATAGAAATTCTCATAGTTAGCCAATTTCACATCAGACAAAGGAATCTAGCAACATGCTCCAAGGTGGGATTAATTCATCTTTCTTCCAAAGATCAGTGAGAAATTAAAGATCCCGTAATTTCTTAGGTTGCCTCTAATGGCTTCATCATTTATGGATTAGGTTTGTAAAACTCTAGGAGGCCAATTTGCCTAAGGCCTAGCCCATATAACTCCTCCACCTCCTCTCTAATTGCTCCTAAATTTGGTACTAGGGTTGGTTGTCTAAAAGGCTATTGAGGAACTGCTGAATTTGGTCGAGGAACCGCTGAACCTGTTGTTCCTCATTTCTATTCCATCTCTCAGCAGTAGTTGCATGATGCCTCTCTAGTCTCCACCAAAGAAAAGCCCTTTCATATGCTCCAGTCAGGTAAGCGATTAGTCCTGGGCAAAATCCTCCAAGGGACTATAATGGGCTACACAGTACTTCACACGCTGAGAAACCCAGAAAATTAGAAATCTTCAAAATAAAATGTATTATCATTAATAAATTCATCAAAATTGTTCAGAAAGCCTAGAAAATCCTCCTTCTAGATCCAGATGACGAAACAGATCACACAGAATTCTGCCTCTAAACTATGACTTAGAAAATTTTAGATCGACCTAAGATAAATCTGAATTTTTACTTAGCTTAAGATAGCCACAAGGATTTCGTGGACAGATTTTTACGAAAAATCTCTTGCCAGAAATAAATTGAGCTTAAGCCCTCCATTTAAATAAATAAATTGTTTTGCGTAAACTGATCTGAATGAGATACATGACAAAAATAAATGATAAAAAAAAAAAGAAAATGAGGAAGTGTGAAACGGGATGAGAGCTGAGGAAGAGAGAGAGAGAGGGAAGGAAAAAATTTATTTCGCTTTTTAAGATCTACCCCGGAACGGATAATAGGTTTCGTCACACAAGCGATCCATGCATCAGCACAAGGAGTACCAGCAATCTCAGCCATTAAACTTCACGATAAGAGGAAATTTTCATTTTTGGTTATTTCTAGCCCAAAGGCCATTTGGCTTCGATTTCTTAGAGGCGTTGAGAGGTCAGAATTTCCAGTCCAAATATTTGGGACTCGAGGTAGGAATTCGGGACTATTTTTAGACAATCAAAGTCGAATTCGGGATCAAGTTACGCTCCCAAGAATTTTCGGATCAAGCCATGACAGTCCGTGCTGAGTTTCTGACTATTTTTCGCGCTTCGAGTGGGTTCGTTTGGCTTAATTCCGGATCGATGTTCGGTTTTGTGATGTGTTTTGGTATCATAGTAATTCAGTGACGAATCATGAAGGGACCAAGAGGTGCCCTGTTTTATGTGGATCCGAGATTTGGGCCATTTTGTGTGTTATTGTTGGAAAATATTAAATAACATGCTATTGTGTGTAAAAATCATGTTAATATGTGCTTACGTGATGTATTAACATGTAAATGATGATGAATGTAAATTATATTTAGGAAATATAATTATCTCTGAATGAGAATGTCAGATTAGCCTTATTATGCACGTAATATGACACAGCACGAACGACATATCTCGCATTTCATATGTGCACAGGACATCAAACACATATCGGGCGTGTGTGTAATGGGTATGGTCATCCATCATCGCATGATTGGTCATAGTGGGAATCTGTACTTCGACGACGCCCCAACAATATCTCTACTTCGCATTTAAAAACATAAAAGTAAAATATAATTAATGCCAGTAGCTGTGGTGGTTACAGGGGCCATTAATCCCCTTAGGTGGAAATCTTGGAACGTGGGTGTAAGAGACCCACGGTGTGATCCGAAAAGTTATGTATGAGTGTAAGAGACCAAATGTGCGCGATTCAAAAGCTTCAGATGAGCAAGATCTCAAGGGTAAAGCTCAAAAGTTATGCTTGTCCAAAGAAGACATCACAAGGTTATCAGCATGCACTCGAGTCAGTGATAGAGGCCCGGATTGATTCGGAATTAGTTGTTTATCACATTGTATCAGTGCACCGTGAGCCGCAGTGCTCGGGTGATATGTGTCATCTGGGTACTACTGCCGATGGCTGTTACACTCACGGCATGTGCGAGGGAGCTCAGGAGTGACTCCCTGATATGGGTGGTTGAAGACATTTCACTTTGATGACATGCACATTCATATGCATTCACTTTGATATATATATGGGTCGGGGTTTGATCATCAGAGCAAAACACTTATATGGGAGCAACCCTCGTAGGAGATTATCAACACTCAAGACGTCACCTCCGCCGCGAACCCTTTGAAAGTAATGTGAGCCTATAGGGCACGACGCCCAACGAGGTCGCGTGATTGCAAACAAGCGTCGACATGTATTCGACAATACTTTGTAAAAGTATTTTATGCAAAAGTATTTTATGTAAAAAGAATTGTAATTATTCTTTAATTATCGTATAAATGCGGATGAATTACTTGAAGAGCAATGTTTTATCTTGACTCTTATGAACTAATGCTCTTATTCTTCATATTTTATACTTAAATGAATGAACTGATCCCGATAAAGCTACGATATCGGGGATATGGACAGATGGATCGCATAAATAATACTACTTCCGGTGAGACTCGGACGGGTTATAATTATAATGTTATCCAGCCTGTATGTTAGGTGTGAGTTCCCAAACAAAGAAGGCTCGGCCTCGATTCTTTGAATGATGGATCTCGATAAATGGGATTACCAACAAAGGTGTGATCGTCATCTGAATCCACGTGAATTCCATGGTCGACGTAGTTGGGTCAATGAGACCCTGATTTAGTAGCGTCAAACGTCTCCAAAGCACCACCCCATTCCCATGGAGGAAGGTATCCAATTCCTCTCGCTCCGCGATAGGTGAGTGGGTGAATTCACCCCGGCTTGTGCAGGTTCCCGTAATGCCGCCCTAAGTTCGCAGAAAATTGCCTTTTCAAGCATAAAAGAATCTCTCCCCGCTTTAAGTGTCTTTTTCTGTTCCTCTAAGACATACATTGTTAAGCTATTTCTTCCATAGCGCTACCACTTATCATTGCCTCCTTTACTCCTTCCATGAGAGCTTGAAATTCATTAAAATTATTAGGAAAAGAATAGGCATATCTACATTACTCGCACCCTTCCTTCCACTTGCTCAATGAAAAATGAACGGATTTCCTACTGGCCGATCGAGAATCTTATCGTGCTTATTCGTTCCACTACACTCTAACTTTCCTTCAGGCTGCTGCAACATCGTATCCCAAGTCCGGAGACTTCATGTGCTGTTGTTTTATTCCTCAATTTTTGCCAAGATTTCAAATAAAATATGTCCCATTGTGGAATATACACAACTATATAAAAAATAAATGATGTGTGGATTTGAGAGCATGCTCTGACTTGATGACAGCCATACAAAGATGCTGGGTTCTATCTTAGCCATAATAAAATATGTTTACTTGATTTTCAAATTTAATCTACTGTAATTACGCTAAAAAAGACATAGATTACTTAATGCGTATGCAAGGAAATCATAAGATTTTTGAATTGAAAGTGCCGAAATCTAACTTATTCAAACGAAATGGATCCCCGGGCCTCTTACGCCTTTAATCTATGGAAAATGTCTTGAAAATTAGATTTGGGTATGAATTGAATCAAAGCCAAAAGTGAACTTAACTGACACTAAAAACAAATAAAATTTCATTACGTAAATTGAACCTAAAATCAAATGCCAAGCAAGAAAGCTTCGGGAGATAAAAATGCTAAAAGATCTAAAAACCAAGTTGCACGTAAAAGCATTTAATACCGAACTTGTAGAAAACTAAGAGAAATGATGAAATGCTCTTGCATCAGTTTCTGATGTTAAAAGTCACATCCCTCTCCTCCCCACGTTCTTAGTTCCCTTTTTTTTTTATAGGCATTTCTGCAGCAATCGCCTCTGTACCCCACTTTCTCTCTATCAACCCTCATGTCTTCTCACCAAAGCTCTTATTCCCCAAAGAACTTTCCACCACTATACACGTACTGCCAGGTCTTGACTATAAGTCTCCTCCATTATTCCAACTTTCAGACAGCCTCAATATTATTACCAAAGAATGGTCAAAATTTAAAATTTCGCAACGCCCCTGCACTCGGCAATTATCATGAGTCGAACTCTGATTGGATTGCCAGACGACGGTCATGAGTTATATATTCACCACCAATACCAATCGAAAAATTATTTAAATATCGTTTAGTCTCAAAACATTTATTTTGAAGTGGTCAACACAATCAAAAAAGAAAACAATTCACTAAGGTTTTATGACTGATTAGAAAGCAAGTAATTTCACTTGTTCTGATGAGCTAATCTCAAATCTCGATCCACCAGCCGAGCAGGCTCAGGATAAAGCCGTTAAATTATTGATCCAAAAAATAATTAGGGCCAAATTTGATCGGCTTCTGGCATGGCCAGGCCTCGTCGACCAAAATTTCCCAGACGGTACCGCCAGCCAGGCCGACCAACCTCCTACTAGCTCTAATCACAATTTCTAGACTTTACCTAAGGATAAAGTGATGAAATGACTTATCCTATAAAAATATAATGCAACGTGAAAAGAAGTAAAAAAAAAAAAAAAAGAATCTAATATATGGTATTATAGATTATTTCATATCTTATGATCAACCATGTTTAAAAGGGTAACTAAATAAGGAAATAAAAATCAATTGCTCAAACGTATATAAAAAGAAAAAAGTGAAAGTATTATTTTTGCCAGGAGGCATATAATAATTTCCATTTGGTTGTTTTCAGTGCCACATGGGAAATAGATAAAATACGAGAAAAGAGGAACAAATGAAAGGCGATGGTTTCATACCCAAACTCAACGGCCACGATTTACTCTTTCCAGATCCAACGGTTGTAATTGTCTGCCAACTTGTGCTCACTAGTGAATGATACCCTTGAAAAGCTCGAGCCTCTCTCCTCTCTCTCTCTCTCTTTCGTCGCCGTACCGAACCCAATCCTTAAAGGCCTCCATTTAGAGAGAGAGACTCCCTCTTTCTCTCTCTACAACTACCCACAGACCTTCAATTCATAGCCATGGCGGCTGCTTCTGCTTCTTCATCTCTTTCTCTTCTCCCCCGCACCCTCAACCGGCACAGCTCCAACCCACACCCCGGCCGCCTCTCGCTGCCGGGTCTCATCAGCCCGAAGAAGCAGGCCTTACAGACCCGCCATGGACGGCGATCGAGGGCCACCGTCAGGGCGGCGGCGGTGGAGACGCTTCAGAAGGCGGACACGTCTCTGGTGGAGAAGTCAGTTAATACGATAAGGTTTCTGGCAATTGATGCGGTCGAGAAGGCGAATTCCGGTCACCCTGGTCTGCCCATGGGGTGTGCTCCCATGGGACATATATTGTACGATGAGGTGATGAGATACAACCCCGCTAACCCCTACTGGTTCAACCGGGATCGCTTTGTTCTCTGCCACATGCACAGCAGACGTTTTTGAAAACAAATAAGGCTTGCTTCATCTTAGCCGATATGACAGTGTTATAAGCTTCAATTTTTTCATTTCATGATTTTTTTTATTTTTTGAATTTTTTTAATTTTGGTTTATGGGTTTTTATGAGCTTATCAAATATATACCTCAATCTTGAATTCAGTTTCTTTCATTATTTTGGTAACTGGATTTTTTTGAAATTGGGTTCTTTTAAATTTTTGTTTTTTCATTTTCGTTCTGTTTGTTTTCTGAGAAACCTGAGCGAAAAAGGGCATGATTCTGGGGAATTTGTGTAAAAAGGGCATGATTCTGGGTGTGCTAACTTGTTGATTTCGGTTTCGTTTGGTTCCTAGGAGAACTGGCCAGAAATGGAAGGAAAATGAATTTTTTTTTATGTTAAATTGAGTTTTTTTTGAGTATTTATGTTAATTGCATTGGTTTTGATTGTGGTGTTTAATCTGTGTTTTGTTTGGTTGCCTGAAGGAATTGGGGAAAAGGAAAGAAATGTCTCTGGGTTGGGCTGCGCTAGGTTACTTACAGAAAGAGACGGAATTTTAAAAACAAATGGAGTTCTGAATTTTGTAGTTTCATCCTTTGATTTATGGGAAATTGCAAGCTGAATAGTTGTATTAGTCTCACTTGCATGGTTTTTCTTCTATTGAAATTCTGGGCTAAAGCTAATAAACTAGATTTTATCTGTTTTGTGAGCTTTTAAGCAGGATCTGTTATTTTAAAATTCTTGGGCAGGAAAATAGCTAGTTTGCCTTGGACGGTAGGGCAAATGTGATTCATGGGAAAAGAAAATGAAAAAACTGTGATTAATTGAATAATCGGATGAGAATAGCAGAAACAAAAATGTTTAAGATTATAAGTTGATGAAATCAATCTAAAAGAAATAAAAGATGTTTAAGATTTTATGTTGATGAAAGAAATCTATATGTTTCTTCAGATTATTTCACATGTTAATTTTGTTCATAACTTCCCCATCTGGGATCTGATTGCTCAGGAAGAGGATTTAAAGTCTTTCCGACAATGGGAAAGCAGAACTCCTGGTCATCCAGAGAACTTCGAGACTCCTGGGGTTGAAGTGACAACTGGTTGGCTACTGTTCCTTAAAAATTTAGCTTAATGTATGTATGTTAGAATGCTAAGAACTGATCTTTATGTGATATTACTTGGTAGGTCCTCTTGGTCAGGGTATTGCCAATGCTGTTGGTTTGGCCCTTGCGGAGAAGCATTTGGCTGCAAGATTCAATAAACCTGACAGTGAGATTGTTGACCACTACACGTAAATCATCTTCCTCGTTGTCCGTATTCTGTTTCCTATTGCAACATATTTGGTCATCTGGCCTTACTTGTTTGGTTTTGATATTGATTATTCTTAGGTATGTGATACTTGGTGATGGATGTCAAATGGAAGGAATTTCAAACGAAGTTTGTTCCCTTGCTGGGCACTGGGGGCTTGGGAAGCTGATTGCTTTTTATGATGATAACCATATTTCAATTGATGGTGACACTGAGATTGCATTTACTGAAAGTGTTGACACCCGATTTGAGGGTCTTGGGTGGCATGTGATTTGGGTGAAGAATGGTAACACTGGGTATGATGAGATTCGTGCTGCCATCAAGGAAGCGAAGGCTGTTAAAGACAAACCTACTTTGATTAAGGTCATTCTCTAACTGATCTTTACGATTTTTTTTCATGTGGGTTTTAAATTAAAACATTTTTCCCCCTTTCCCAAAGATGGATTTTACTTCCATGAGCTTCTCTGTTTATGTAGGTGACTACTACCATTGGTTATGGTTCCCCTAACAAAGCGAACTCGTACAGTGTTCATGGGAGTGCATTGGGCTCTAAAGAAGTAGATGCAACAAGGAAGAACCTCGGTTGGCCGTACGAGCCATTCCATGTGCCAGAGGATGTCCAAAAGTAACGAAATTAAGAAGTTGCTTTTGCTTCATGTCTCAAATTAAGTTTGAATCCTTTTTCATGAGGTTCTTGTGTTTTTGCAGGCACTGGAGCCGCCACATCCCTGAGGGAGCTGCCCTTGAAGCTGCATGGAATGCCAAGTTTGCAGAGTATGAGAAGAAATACAAAGAAGAAGCAGCAGAATTGAAGTCCATAACCACTGGTGAACTACCTGCTGGTTGGGATAAAGCACTTCCGGTGAGTGATGGATTTCATTAATCCTGGTGTTCATGGATTTACAATTTATTCCTAATGATGATGATCAAGAACTTGCAATTTTAGTACTTACACACGTAGTGCTTTTGGTGAAACACCATTTTTTCTGTGTTTTTCTCAGACTTATACTCCTGAAAGTGCTGCTGATGCTACCAGAAATCTGTCTCAACAATGTCTTAATGCACTGGCGAAAGTTCTTCCTGGGCTCCTTGGTGGCAGTGCAGATCTAGCTTCCTCCAACATGACGTTGCTGAAAATGTTTGGTGACTTCCAAAAAGACACCCCTGAAGAGCGAAATGTCCGGTTTGGTGTGAGGGAGCACGGGATGGGTGCCATCTGCAATGGAATTGCTCTTCACAGCCCTGGCTTCATCCCCTACTGTGCAACCTTCTTTGTTTTCACTGACTACATGAGGGCTGCCATTAGGATTTCTGCATTAAGTGAAGCTGGAGTTATTTATGTGATGACCCATGATTCAATTGGGCTTGGAGAGGATGGACCCACTCATCAACCAATTGAGCATCTGGCAAGCTTCCGAGCCATGCCAAATATTTTAATGCTCCGGCCTGCTGATGGAAATGAGACTGCTGGTTCATATAAGGTTGCAGTTGTTAACAGAAAGAGACCCTCGATTCTTGCTCTCTCACGTCAAAAGCTTTCTCAGCTTCCTGGAACATCCATCGAAGGAGTTGAGAAAGGAGGTTACACCATTTCTGACAATTCTTCAGGCAATAAGCCAGACGTTATTTTGATTGGAACCGGGTCTGAATTGGAGATTGCAGCCAAGGCAGGCGAGGAGCTGAGGAAGGAAGGAAAGACTGTAAGGGTGGTGTCCCTGGTTTCGTGGGAGTTGTTTGATGAACAGTCTGATGTATACAAGGAAAGTGTCTTCCCAGCTGCTGTGACTGCTAGAGTCAGCATTGAAGCAGGATCCACATTTGGATGGCAGAAAATTGTTGGAAGTAAGGGAAAAGCTATCGGCATTGACCGATTTGGAGCAAGTGCACCAGCAGGAAAGATCTACAAGGAGTTTGGAATTACAGTGGAGGCTGTAATTGAAGCAGCTAAGGCAGTTTGTTAGGCAAGGCACTGGCCTGTATTCTAGTAGTACTTTGGTTGGTTTATTGTCATTTTGATGGAATTTCAGAGAATTCAGCAGAGAAGAGCTTGGGCTTTATCCAAATAAGAAAAAGTAATAAGAAAAATGCCTTTTTGTTCTTAATCAGTGAAATTGTTGATCTCTCATTTGAGTTGAATCCAAACCCACCCCACCCCACCCCCAGGCTATTGAAAAATGTAGTTTGTACAAAGGATGATCATCTCAAATGTGTTATATATTATCCTCACATATTTCTTTCTGCATATGTTCTGTTGGTGGGATGGGGTGGGGAGGATGGTTATCCATTAAAAAAAAAAAAAAAAAACAGAAAAAAAGAAAGAAAAAGAATGGTTGTTATGGAAGAAGAAAAGGGAAGCGGGGGGTGGGGGTTGGTGGTGTGGAGATGTAGGGTGGTTTATGAGGGACAGGAATGGATTTTGGATATGGGAATGGATTCAGGCCATTCAATGAGGCTAAGGCAATCCTTTTCCTGTATGGGGGTATTCATTCCTTTGCCTTTGATGACTGCGTGGCTCCTCATTCCCAAGTCTTCTTACCCTTAGTTTTTGGATTGGACTCCTCTCTCCCACCTACTTGTCTTTAACTCTTTCTTCCTTTCTCCTAAGTTCCATCCTAGTTTTTGGATATTCCAGGCATCTCTTCTTTATTCCTGAGACATGCCCTTTTTATTTTATTTTTATTTCTGAATTAATTAGATATATATGTAATAGATATAGGTCTCATTAAATGTTTTGAGAGATAAGGATCAGAATCAGATGTGGGTCTCGTTTCATTATGGTCGTGTTTGTTGAACAGCGTTTTGTGTTAAAATATAAAGGATTTGACCCATTTAAAATTATTGATAAGTCAAAACCTCTAATGTTATTTGTTAGTAAAGAGCAATTGGAAAATGGATTGGGTTCGATATTCTAGTTTCAAAAACATTATTCCTAACAACGTTTTCCAAATAGATGAATGTATATGTGGAGTTGAAAATGCAAGTTTTATTTCAAAGTTATCAATAATTACTATTCTTACCTTAAGGTTTTCATAAAACCGTATGATAACTCATTAGCCAATTGCTCATCTCTATAGCATATCCTAAAATGCATGTTCGGTACAAAATATGATTTTCATCAATCAGGTTAGTTGATTTATTTCCAAATTTTCTTTGAGATAAAATTTTCCTTTGTTTTTTTTTTCTATGTTTTTTCTCTATTCTTTTTTCTTCGATTTATGAATTTGATTTACACAAGGTTAATATTTTTCCAAATTAGTAACTCAAGAAATTTGTATGTTTTAAAATTTGAAAATGACTAATTATTTTTCTATAAATGATGTTTTAATTATTCAATATTAGTATACCTTATTTCCAATAAACTCATATTCTAAATCTAAATTATTAACAAAAAAAAATACTCAATAATAAATTAAGTCAATTTCCTTATTGATCATTTTATACAATTAAATAGTTATAAGCTATCAGCTAAATTTACCAAACACATTTATACATTAATTGAATCAGCTAACAGCAAACGACTAATATAGTAGTTAACAACTATTAGCTATCCGTTAATTGCCATACAAAGCCTATATGTGTAATAGAATAGGGAGACATTTTTTTTTTACTTGATGTTGAAAAGAACTTTTTTACTAAAATAAAACTTTTGTTATGAATAGTGCTTAACAAGATTAAGCATTTAGTTGTTTTTTTTTTCTAAAAAAAATCAATCTGTTTGTTTTTTCTAAAAAAAAAAAAAATCATTCACAATTCACTAAGCACTATTACACAATCAAAGACTCTTTGATAACACAAAGTAATTGTGGAGACTGTGGTGACTGAACAACTGAATATAATCTCTTGTCTTTCAAAACTTTTTCCAAAAAATAATATATTCCTCCATGTGAGAAATATCATTTAAAAAAATAAATCAAGCTGTCTATCAAGACTTTTTTCTCAAATTTTTTTTATGCAAACAACAAAGTATATTTTTCGACCAAGGAGGAGTGGAGGAGACACTGAAAGACCCCATTTAATCTGCACAACCTCTAAAGGCTAATAATATATATCATTCTCAAGTTGGTCAACCCAAAATATTGTTTCCAAATACATATTTTAATCAAAATAAACATGACAAATAAAGTTCCAATAATTCATAAAGCTATCTTCCAAAATATTTCACAGGCCACAAGATATCTCTTTCAAAATGTTCACCATCCTCAAAGCCAACCAACAAAAAACCCTGATAAAAACTAATGAATATTTTGGTACTTTGAGTTTAAAATTTTGACAACAAAATGTGTGATGTGTTACCTATTTTTTTAAGGTTAATTTTTTAGAAATAAATTATGCTTTACTTCTTAAACAAAAATTTGACAATTGATAAGTTTCTTATAATGAATACTTATTTCAATTATTTTAACTTTGATTTTCTGAATTTGAGGTGTAAAACACTGTCATGTCCTTAAATCAGGTACTAGGACATGACCCACAACAATAGAAGATGAACTTCTTTTTCCAATGCAAAATTATATGTTTCACTATGGTATTTATTTGGAACCTGTTCTATGTTTAGAAAGATTAAGATGATACAACATTTAAAATGATGTGGATTGCTATTTATAACTAATTGAATTGTGATTGCCATACCTCTCCTTTTCTCTTAGGAATGAGTACTTTAGTTATCTTCAAATTTATTTATAATATGTATTTTTTTCTTTTTTTTCTTTTTTTTGCCTAGTTCTTACTTCCCTGTCTTTTTGCATAACTTTACATTCATTCAATTGAAAGTACATCAACAATATGTTTAAATTTTTAAAAAACAAATAATAAAATTGAATTCTAATTAACCTCATTGATTGAGAAAATTTCCCAAAGATGGTGACATTCTACATCTTACCGCTTATGCAATTTCATCTTTAAAGGTAATTATGCACCCTCTAATTTTCACGTATATAAACTCAAACTTGCATAAAGGAGAGATTTAAAAAAAGAATTATACGAAAAACTGACACATAAACAGTGAATATTCATATTGAATCAATGTTAATCAAAATATGTGATTTATATACTAATCCATAACAAAATATCAAAATATTCAATCGAACTAAACTTTACGATATTCCGCATTTGAATCAGTCTGGAGGCTCTTACATCTTTCGATCTACATTAGTTTTTCTCTTCCAATATTTCCCAACAATAATCAAGAATAAAACTTATCGCGATTCCATCAACACCCCTTATTTATAATCAATTGTGTCTAGATATGAATAAATACGATTGTCGTAATTTCTATTTTTAACCCATCATAAAAATAGAATACGCTTGTCTCTACACATTCACGCCACACTCTTTTATAAATAATATACACCGCGCCCCAAACTTAAATTAATCACTTTAATTAGCCTAACTTTATTTGATAGCATATAATTCACATTTATTTAATACATTAGCCCATATATTTCATTTTACTCCAACAATTTGTACTGGGCTATATATGTAACTTTATAAGCATAAATTATACTTTGGTGAGCATGAGTCTCGCTTATCAAAACTTTATATACATTAAATAAACTCTTGTCCATTAACCACACAATATAGAACCAAAGCGATCAAGCTGCTATAGTATTTCAGAATTAGACCTATCAATGATCAAGTATATATCAATGTAACTAATGACAAAGATCATGGATGTGTGTAGCATGGAAATTTCATGTAGTGTGATCTTAACATGCCTATTTCCAACTGGTTCTCCTTAAACCTTAGTGAGATCAACCACAAAATCAAGCCGGATGAAAAACTCCGAATACTTCACACAAGAAATAACCTTTAAATCCATAATATCTATAACAAAAGTATCTAAAAGTATTAAAATACAAACTCCCACTTCAAAACGACACATCCTCAAGAGAAAACCACAATTCCATATGAGCAAAGGTGCCCAAGGAAAGACCTCGTGGTAATCCCTTAGTCGCTGGGACGTGGGCAACTGAGCTCATTCCAATGTGCTCTATAGATAAGTCCACTAACTCCTTTGACAACTAAATTCTGATGTCTATAAATCTTTGATTCCTCGCTGAACTCCGTTGTTGTCGAATATAGTAATCGCTTATTTATTTTCACAAAATAACTTAAGTGGTCTTTCAATGCCATCCATAGCCACGCAAATTTCGATAAAATTTTCGCAACCATATTCCATGATTGATGCTCTCATAACAAGCTGCCACAAACCTTGTAATTGGCTTACATGAAGAAGCTACAAAAGATTGTTTAATACTTCAAGATATAGCACTCCAAAGAAGTAAGTAGATATAGCCTAGCAGATTTATGCTATCTCTAAGATCCAAAGAAAATCGTAGTCGATTATCCAATGATCTCTAATCGACCGACTCTTCGATAAGTGAGTATGTAGTCTTTGTTCTTCAGAGGTACTCATGACACGCCGGGTCGCTATCCAATGATCCTTTCCAGGATCGCTTAAATACTCGCTTCAACATACAACAATGTACGCAATATCCGTGACGCCAGTGCATATTCGAGTACACTCCACTCTTATCATTACACATAAGGAATCATATCTCTAGAATCTCAAAATTATTTCGTACTGATCGAGACTAAATTGGCTCCTTTAGCTACGTGGGGTGCTGCCCGTTTGCAATCATGCATGCCAAACTCTTTTACACTTTTCAATATAGCTCTTGTGATAAAACCAAGTATTCGAGATCGATCTTTGCAGATCAGATACCTAACACAAAAGCAAAGCATCACTAAGATTTCGCATCTCAAATTTCCCTCTTTGATAGAAATCTTCGTTTCATGCAACATGCCTATATCAAGCCAGGTAAAGCAATATGTCAATAACATATAAAACCACAAATATGCCATCTTATCAAATTATGATATATACAAATATCAACTATATTCATCCTTAAACTGCATTTAAATGATAATTTACGAAACTTGTAATACTACTGACTTAAAAGCTCCGCTTAAGCCCATAGATTTTTAACTTGTAAACTATCCTCTTGTATCTCCTCGACACAAAATTCTTTCCTCGGCTGCACCCATATATAGATTGTTTCATCAATGTCACCATTGAGAAATGTAGTCTTAACATCCATATGATGAAACTCAAGGTCAAAGTGCGCCACAAGTGCCATTATTGTCCTAAAAGAGTCTTTCGATGAAACCGAAGAGAAAGTCTCTTTATAATTGATGCTCCTTTTCAGGTATAACCTTTTAGCGACAAGACGAGCTTTGTATCTTCTCCACGCACCTTTTGAATCCCTCTTGGTTTTAAAATATCCATTTGCAACCAATGGGTTTCATTAATTTTCAATGGGACAAAGATCCCAAACGCTATTGTCTCATGGACTTGATCTCTTCTTATTCATGGCATCAATCCACTCTTGAGATTAATCTTTCTTAGGCTCGCGGGTTGATCGGGATCATCTCCACCGCACCAATGTCAAACCGTTTCAAGAAATACAATGTAATCATCCGGCAGCCACTTTTCTTTCTTTCTAGTGGATTCTTAATGGCGAGGTCTCCGAGGAGGTAGAGCTCTGGTTTTCCGGAATGGAGGTTTCGATATTGTTTTTTGATTCGATTCGTTTCGGGAATAAATGTCATGTATAGGAGCCTGGATCAATGTCACGATACTGGGAATATCAACATATTCTTCTTTAAAAGCAAAATCCCTATCCTTATCTCCCCTATCAAACTTCACGATCCTCAAAGAACCGAGCATTCCGCCTCAAAAATTGGATTTAGTAAGTAGGATCATAGAATTTGTAACCCCTGATCTTTCGGGAGTATCCAATAAAATAGCAACCAACCGTTTTGAATCCAATTTCTTTCATGTGGCCCCAAGGCCTTGCTCACCCGGACATCCTCTAAATGTAAGTGCTTTAGGACTAGGCTTCTCACACCAAAGTTCATAAGTGGCTTTGGCAGCTGCTTTAGTTGGTACTCCTCTAAGGATATATGTCATAGCTTTTAATGTTTCAATTTTTGGGAGGATATTGCAAGTTAGGAAATGTGACTAATTCATACTTCTTACCATGTTCAAGCTGCTCGTTGCCTCAAAGAACACCATTCATGCTTCGAGAACTCCGGCATGGTGTACCGTGGGACGATACCACACTCTTTCAGGAATTTAGCAAATGGTCTTACGTTGTTCACCGAACCGCCATATTTTCCATAGTATCTTACCACTAATGGTCGATCTCGACGTTTTAACTTTTATTGGAGTTGATTTTCAACTTCAATTGAACGATTTGAAATACCTCCAAAGGACGGACTTTCATGAATGAGATAAAGGCAGTCATAACGCGAAAATCATTTATAAACGCGGATAGGGAACATTGCTTGGCCATTCCACGAAACCGTAGGAAATGGCCCACAAATAATCAGATGTACTTCACTGCTAGAAACTGTAGCTCCGTGCTTGTTCATATCCCCTTGTGTTTGTCTCGTTTTCCTTTATGCACCTTGTGCAATTTCAAAATCAAGAAATCAGCGGGAATCTAGAATCCCATCCGACACAAGCCTTCAATTCTCCTTGGAGATGTGACCTAATCTCATGCCATAAATGATGAGGAATTCTCATCGTTTAATTTTCTTTAACACTGAGTGCTTAATTACAAGGTTTCATGATATGAAGTAATCAGACAAGTATATAAAATAATACCCATAAGATAAAGAAACAAAGTATCGTTCAAATTTGAATTCTTAAAAGACTAAATTCATTATTTCAAAAGAATAAGAATAACCAATTTGTCCAATATGGAAATAGAAACCAATTCCATCGAAAGGACTAAGACAACATATGTCCTATTCAAATCCAAATAAGTAACAGATTTGATAATAACCTAAATGTCCCAATTGGCTCTCAATCTCGACCTTCGGCATCGCCAAAGATGATCTTCACCATCATTTGGCTTTCTACAACTCAGCAACCCCCGTATGGACACCAATGTGAGTGGTCAGTGACCAGAATCTATCCACCAAGTGTTTAGGCATCGGGGTCAAATTAACCTTAGAACAAACTAGGATTAAGAAGTGTACCTCTTTGCACGCCAAACATGATAGCTGGTACATTGCTTATGTCCCATTAGTTTCTCCATTAGTAAGAAACAACCATCAACCCTTTTTCTTTATGTTGTTTCTTTTGATATGGAACCTAGAGCTTCTTTATCCCTTCTTTCTTTTCTTCCTCTTTATCCTGGAAGTACACCAAATGAGCACTTTCTATCTTTTCTTGCTTCAACCTTTTCCTTCTTTGCACACAATGTGAGATGAGCTCATTAAGGAGACTAAGTCTCTGCGCTGTAGCTCACCTAAATTGGATCTAATTGTGGAAGAGATATCAAACTAAATGCATACAAATCTCGTAGCATCGCTTATGTGCTCTAACTTTGAAGCAAGACGAGACATTTACTAATGTACTCCCTAATGTTCCCATTACTCTTTATATCTCATTGAGATGAGATTTGCCAAAAGTGTACTTGTTTCGCACTTTTTCATTCTCGGGCGAATCTATTCCTTAATTCTTTCTCAGAATTCTCAATGTTTTTATCAAGCTTTGAGGATTATATCGAATGCTTATGGAATGACCTTTTAATGATCATCAAACACATGCGATTTGACTTCTCCTACCTTTAATATCTCTTTCTTTTTCTATCGGGGAGAGGAACTTTCAACAGCAGAGAGGTGCAAGAGAAGAAACCCCAACGCAAGGTTCAGATCCATGACACCGAGAACTATTTGGAGGCCCCCTATGCTACGCCTTGAAGCTCTGTGCCATTTAGCATAGGGAATAATTAACGCCGACATTAATGTTGCGTAACTAGCAGCCGACCGTAGAACACCAATGCCAGAAAACAAACTCACATAGCATGCAAAACCTAAAAATAAATCAAATAGCAAATCCTATCTCAAGATATCAGACACTCTATTAATATTTATCTTTGATAAAAATATTAACTTGTAAGTGATATTCCTGTGTAGTAATCAAACACCGATAATAAGAATATATCGAATGACAAATTCCTCTTCAGCCAATTTATTATTCATAAGTAAACCAAACAATTATCACTGCTTATTATTGTACTACGTGTACATGCAATTATGTTAAAATAATAATTTTCCTTTGGCCAATTAATATCTTCATAAGTTACAGATAATATTATCTTGTTATATTTGAAATAAAATTAATTGCTCAAAAAGTGGTCACACTCTTGGTGACATATTGTGTTAATTAACTTATCTCAAAATATATATAAACACCTATATTTGCATGTAAATTTTCATAAATAATAATTATAAATTCATAACATATTTGATATTTAAATCACCAACACAAAACATCCAAACAGCTGACCATTACGCTATTATTATTAATTTATTTTATCATGTGACCTCTTCGTAGTACTAATGCTCATTTGTGTTATCCTTCCTAGGAGGAACATCCTTTGAATCACAGGCTCCCCACGCCTGTGCGTAGTTCATGCACCACTGGTGGGTATCAATGCTCATTATCCTTCAGTGGACATGAATCCATGCTCTATTGTCTCGGGACAAGAATCCGGTCGAGCATTTACGTCGTGATCAGGAGAAAAAAAAAAATTTTTTTAACATATTCTAACAATTCAACATGAAAACCGCTCCGATACCAAAATGAGAGATTTAAAAAGAACATGCGAAACTCACCCACACAAGGTAAGTAGGAACATTCATATTGAATCATCAAGAGTCAAATACATGATTCATAAAGGTGATTCGATCCATACAAAATATTGAAATATTCAATCTAAAACAAACTTTACGATCTTCCGATCCGAATTCAGCCTGGCGTGACATGGCCTTCTAGATTCGACCAGCCTGCGCCTCACATCTTCCAGATCTACACTGGGCTTTTCTCGTTTCCCAATATTTCTTTCTGGCAAATTCGAATCCTAAGAAAGAAAATATCGCGATCCTGGGACCAAGGACCCCCGTTATAATCAATTCTCAGTCTGATATGAATAGTCATTTATTGTTCGTAATTTCTATTTTAACCCATCATAAAAATAAATTACGCTGTTTCTACACATTCATGCCCACACTTTATAATAGTATTACCTAAGGCCCCAAAACTTAAATTAATCACTTTAATTAGCCTAACTTTATTTGATAGCCTACAATTCACATTTATTTAATATATTAGCCCATATATTCGATTTTACTCCAACATAAAGTAGTTGGAATTGTTCTTGTTTTGCCTTGGACGATACTTGATGTTTCTTCTTCGTTGAATCCCAAACTTTTTTTACTTTTATTTTGTCATTTTTATTTTTATAGTATTGAAAAATAATAAATTTTGCTATTCTCTAATAGCACAAACTTTTTATTATAAAACGAAACATGATTTTTATTTTATTTTTTCTTATGATTGTTTCAAAAATTAAACATCGTGGCCTAAGAAAATATTAAACTACTTGAAAAGAAAAAAAAACAACAGAAACTGGTCTTAGTTAGTGTCGAGCTTAAAACAAAGACAAAAACAAAAATATCAGAACACACTTAAGCAAATCATTTAATTTATTTATTTATATAAGTATTAAATAATTTTTTAAAGAGAAAAATAATTTTATTAATTCAAATTTACAATAAATTGACTAAACCATATAATCAAAATCGCTAAAAATCATTATAGATGAAACAACATTCAAGTTAATAGTATAATGAATCGACTCAAAGCCTACTCATTTAATAGTGGAGCCTACACATTGATTTAATTTCTTATCTCTAATCGGATATATTTTACTCGTTTGAATTATCCACAAACAAATAAACGTCAAACCATGATGACGAAAAATAAAATGTTGTACTGAGATAACACACCACATGCTACACCAAGACATCGACACACCACATGCTGCACCAAGACATCGACACACCATATGCCGTACCAAGACATCGACCCATCACATGCTATACCAAAATAACGACAACCACATGTCATATTAATACTGACTAAATGACGGAAAGACAAATGAAAATCTAAATATATGTGGAATAACTATTTTATTAAAAAGGAAAATGATGGAAAGAGGTATAGAAATGTGATTTTAAGCCAAAAATAACCAAAAAAAAAAAGTTGATGGGCTTAGTTAACAACTTTGATACCTGCGCATAGTTGAGGGCAAATTACATCTAAACAAAATTTTCATCCTATTCCATTGACAATCTTGTTTCACTTGTATAATCTATGAAAATGAATATGTTAATTTGATGATTTAGAATAAATTTTAAGTTAATTTTATCAAACAACCTTAAACAAATTAAAAAATAATTATACAAGCAAAGCTGAGGTGATAATTTACGATAACTTTGTTAAAATATTAATTTAAGAAGTATTTTTAAAGTGCTGATAGAATAAAAAATTGTTTGTAATTTAATTTTTTTTCTTTCTCAATTTAATATATTCTTCACATTTTTAAATATGTTTTAAAAATAACTTTTATTTGTAATACTTTATTTTAATTATTTTTTTATAATTATGCTATTGTTTATTGGAAAGAACTTTTTTTTAAAAGTCCTGAAGATATCACTTGATTAGGTATTTTGGGTTTTCTTATTTGATACTTTTTTAGGATATTATATCCATGATATCGTGGTATCGGCCTAGCTTGGATATAAAATATAAACCGATTATCGTTGGATGTAAATATCACTCAAAAATCCATTTATCGATAACATGGTTGGATCTCAAGCACATGTATAGACTGTGGTTAGAGTAAAGGTACTCCCGATTAGAATCCTGCACTCACTGAGTGTCTTACTTCTCTTTAAGTGGAGGAGGAAAGAGGATCAATCTTTCGAGAGTGGACGATTTCTTCCCATAATGTTAAGGGGAAGGTGGGTTTCTATTTTGGGAAAGGATGACTTATTCTTCCATTTACGTAACTCCGCCTCCTATGTAACCGCCGCTGCAGAGCTTCCTATTCTCGGCCGTATGGCGACGGTCGCCTGTGGATGAACTCACACTGTAATGTGAGAGCCTATGGCGACTTCGGAGCTGTGGAGTCGCTCATCGGGAAAGTAAGCACTGGTTAAAAATACATCCAAGATAAGGAGATACCCGGCGCCCGTGGGCGGGGAGGATTTGCCGGCGGCTCGCGGGCCTGGCCGGGCTTCGCCCAATCCTTGAGGTACCCGCAAGGGCCCGCCGGCGAGTTCATGGCCTGCCGCTTTAGCCCAACCCCTCAGGGCTCTCGGGCTCCGCCTACCGGGCCGTGTGCTTTATTCAGCCCAAGGTACCCATTACTGGTACCTACATCGACCATAGGCCGAGAATGTCGAGAGACCCAAAATTATGAAGGGATCAGTTCAAAGTCTCAAAATTGAAATTTCAGACAGAAAGTTCAAAATTTTAGCAGAAATTGTGTAAGGTTCAAACATAAATTTCAATCAAAAATTTTGTGACGCCCAAAACCCGGGGGTCCGTTGACTACCCGTTAACTCATGACACTTGAATGTCTGGTGATCCACATTCTTCACGAAATCTGATGCAGTCTCCTTGTACCAGAGCCTACCCAAATACAAAACCCGCATAAAACATGTCCGAAATAGCCTAATATAATGCCTATGATTAAAACGCCACTGGGCTCATAAACCATTATCATAATAATGTATATCCAACTATCCAACCATAGTCTAAGAGTTCAAATTTTACTTCTTACACAACATATATTAAAATCAAACAATTCTAATATTAATGTAATACACATCAAGGGATCCCAAAGCCACAATCCTGCTTTTCTTCTAAACCTTGTCTCAGACGCCATCCCCTCGCACGCCCGCCCGCACTGCAAATAATATCCCCGATAAGGTGAACTAGTGCTCAGTAGTGGAATCAACCTAAGTGGGCTTACTTCACTCCAAGCTGGGCAGCGGCAATGTCTGGGGTAAGAACAAGCACACATTCAAGCAAAATGCATGATCCTACTGAATGTCTAATCGACTATCTCATACCCCAGTCCTCACGACTTCACACCTCGCCTCAAGCTCGACAAGGAGAATTATTATGTTTATTTGTTTTGCGGACAACCCTCCGATGTGCATATATCACTAAATGCTTCTCCGACAATTGATATTATTTATGGATTACCCGATGTATATCAATCGGGTCGCCCTACCCATTGATATTTTTTTGTATGGATTACCTCCCATCATTTTTAGTTTAGTTTTAGACAAATCAAACTATTTTCTATATACTCATCTCATGCATCACTCCTACCGCCCTAGGTAGTCCCAATAGTATATGGAATGCATGATGCTAATTCCATTACAGTCTATAACACATGCAAATATATAAACATGCATATATTCACATAAAATTAAATCACACAATCATGTTATGTGTAATTTTTATTTCATCACATCAAAATTAACTCACGTGGCCAATGATCGTAAACACGCAGCAATTTACCAATTACTCGACCAAACATACAATTCACAAAATTATTTTGAGAACATCGTTTCTGGAATAGTGAAACCTCTCTGCTACTATTCCGTGAAAATCACAAATCATCGGTTCACTTAGTGAACTCGCTCACCGCCATTTTCGCCTCATTCCAACTAACAATGCATGCATCAACACACAAATGCACAATTAATCCACTCCAAATCAGCCGTGGGATACCACGGGCTGCTCCATTATGAGTTTCAAAATTAGACCACCCGGGTCCTAAGTTTCCTGGGGAATCATCAAACGACCATTCAAGGCCCTGCCAACCGAAACATTAAAACACTTAAATAAAGTATAAACTCCAAGCAGGGAGAAACCCCCACCACGGAGCTCGAGGAATCTCCCAACTGCATCTACGCGAAACCCTCTCCGCATGCGTTGCATTTTCCTCGCCTAAGATCGCTGAATGGCTCCATCGCACCCATATTTTGTAGAGCAGAGAAGCTGTGTGTTCTCTCTCTAAACCCTATTTAGCTACCAACAGATCCCCCGCTGCTCTTACGCTTTGGTCTATGGTTTAATAGACATACTATTCGGGCTTGTCTTCGTCACTTAAATAATTCCAAAATGACCATTTCCTGTCCCTTTTTTCCTCAGCTTGACATTCCCAGACATCTCGGCCGTCCATTTTCATCATTTCACCATAACACTTATGGTACATGAGCCTGTTATACGTGACTTTCGTAGCATCAATTCGCTTTACAAGACCCAACTGCGCGATGCCTCTAAACGTAAATTCCACTGGTTCTGATCACCTAAATTTGCCGTAAGGCTAGGATTTCTCATGGTGAGACGATTCCAATCTATGAAATTCGCTTTCATTATCCGAGATCTAGAGAATAAATTGATTTTTAACCGAAATTACAATTTTGTAAACCTAAATTACGATTTTGCCCTTTTCCCGTAATTAATTTCTCGAGTCTTACATCTCTCCCCTCCTTAAAATAATTTCACCCAAATTTCAGACAATTACAATCACTCACACGATATTAACGCCAAGACTTCTACTACGTACGCAAAATGGGGCCATTTAATCTTAAACGACTAAAATCCACGACCCTTCATCCCTAAACAAAGAAGTGATAGCGGCTCCGCACGCGGTTCCGCGCCTCCCACGCGGGACCTCCACTCCATAGTACCTCCATAGTACTTCACTAGCTCTACGTCTTGCGCCGCAAAACCTGGACACGGCTATCTGTACGCACACCGCCCTCCGAAGGTCCGATCCGCTTGCCAACTTCGATCCGCCCCCAATCCACCACACGCAGCTCGATCCGGAGCATACTTGTTACGGAGACGTGAAATACCGCTGACACTTGATATACCGGGGGGGGCGTAACGCCAACCACAAAGGCCTACCCTCCTCGAGCATCCCCGAAAGCGCCCAATAAATCCCGACGACATCTCCCGCCTGCCCAACCCCGGACCACCACTTCCTTCCTTAGCATCACCTTCAAGAAGACGCGGATCCCCAACCCTCGAACTCCAGCACGCACATCCATACTCTTCTCGCTTCAGCCTCCGAGCCCGGGGGAGCAAGACGCGTCACATCAAGCCCACATTTCCTTCGGGCTGGGTGTCCGGCTAATAAGATCGACCCGCGGATGGATCTCTCTCCTTGACCCTGCCCGAAACACAATCTAAGGCGGATCTCGTACGGCCTCCCATATAATGCGCCATAATGTGTTATCCGTATACCGCCGATAATCATGTTAGGCGACTCCGTTAAGGGAATTGAGCCTCACTCCCCAATACCCGTGACGTGACGCCACAGCCTGTCTCTAACATCCGGGATATAATCTATACAATCAGAATCTACATAACCCTTACTATGGTAAACGCCGACCTTCCCGGCATTCAAATCAATCGACAACAATTGAATGTCAACTTAGTCCATGTCATGAATGACATCCATATACCGAGCCCTTGCCGGCCACCACACACAATGCAATTTCCAAGGGTTATCCAAATCTCGAGTCATCTCGACCTATCACCAACTCTAAGTCTGTTGATAAACTCCCACCGTGTTTTCATCCTGACACATAACTTCTTTCTAATGCACACTTCGAGCCCTTACATTACTCGAATCGAACTATGAGTCTTCTCATTAGACATACCCCAAAGACAACCAACTCCACACTCACCAAGAGCATGAATCGTACCGTACACCTACACACCCGACTCTGAACGTTATGTTATCAGGCACACCTAACGCAATAATGCTACACCGGCCACACCCATCCGGTCCACCATGAGCAGATCTAGAGATCTCTCACTCATAATCCCGACCCATCAGTCAACTCTCACTCCTACATCCTAGTGGAAGAACATTTATCGTTTCTAGCGCCTTAACCTGGGCACAATCCCAAGGGGTCGTGTCAAGACAACCCGCTTAAGGTGCCAATTACTAACAACCCGATGGCAAGTTAACTCATCCTTAAGGCCAAGCCCGACATCAACAACCAATATGTCTACCACCTTAAGGTCCACTACGTCCCGCTATACGCAACCCGATCCGTCCCACTCGACCTCCGCACCGGCCCCCTCAGCCTATCTCAGGTTTCGGCTGAGCGTTTCGATAGCACCCTTCAACCGAAACTCGGTTCCTCCGACCCTTACTAGCGTGGAGGAATGAACCGTATACTCACAGCCTCTACCAAATGAGACTGCGCCGTCCCAAAGCTCTGGGATCCTCGTCTCTAGAGCACCCTGCTTCACATGCCCAATCCTGGCCCTAGTCCTCGAAACCTGCGGGGTGAAGTGGGTTTCGCCTTCCCAAACTAAAGAAGGTCAGATCCTCCTCTTGCTACCAATAATTGCATCCCGAGTGTCCAGTATCCTGATTCTCTCTCTATGGCCGTGGTCGTCCCAACCATGGAGTCCACATGTCCTCAGCAACCCACATCCCGCTCCGAACGGACAACTCAAACCCCATTCGAATCTCCCGTAATACCCAGCCCAATCCGCAAACTACGATTCAAAGATCGACATTCTGGCTCTCCCAACCCATCACCGCTCAACCTCTTCCCTGGTCGACCGACACTTCCTGAGGCCGATATCATGTCCCTGTATCCCACCCCGCAAGCCAAAGCTCGGTGACTTACTAAACTTATCGATAACCGATGGTCCTTAACAATCGTAAACAATCTCATATGATACTACGCCTCCCACTCGATCGAGTAGATCAAGATGTCATCCATGAAGACTACGACAAATCGGACTAGATAAGGTTGGAACACCCATGCATGAGGTCCATGAACGCCAAGACTACAACCAGCGGGCACAATCAGAACTAAAGTGCCTATAACGCGCCCCAAACGCTTATCCTAGGGATATCCGTCACCCCAACCCCGCATGTAAACTAGCAGAAGGTTCATTCCTCGGGGAGTGCACTCGCTCCTCCCAACCCGATCAAACAAATCGCGGCAATCTCTGTGAATGGGTACCGATTTCGATCGAACTCTGTCAATCATGCAGAATCAATGCATACCGGCTGGTCTCATTCTTCTTCTTTCGCAAATGTAACCGTGAGCTAAACATGGTGTGAAGTGTTTGCCTAACAACCTCGTCTAATAACTCCTCAGAATGACTCAGTTCCTCGCAACTCAATCGTGCCATCCTCATAGAAATGGGTGAAATACGGGGTGTAACTCGTCACAGAGTCTACCCTCTGTGGAGCGGTCAGGTGCTTCATCTGGAAAAACATCCACATGTCGCACACTACTCAAGGTAGATCAAGTTTGGTCTCTCCTCGTCCTCTGAGGTGGGCTCATTGTAACCATGCGTCCCTAACACTGGACTCATATCTGCGTCTGGGACGAAATATCATACTTGTCCCCATGAAATACCACCTGATGCGTCATGCGCGTGGCGGTAACCCTCCTCGTTCACAATTGATATTAACAATCACATGGCGGAGTCAGCCCGATCCATTCCCGAGGATGACATCGAACTGACATATCCATGATCTCAGTCCCTTTGTGAGTAGAGTCCACGAGATCTCATTTCATGACCACGACATATCATACCTATTCTGCCCAATCCAGGGAGATTCACGTAAAGGCTCCTCTAAGATCTCGAGAGGTCCTTGCCCTTTTCCATAATATTTGGGCCTCACTCTTTATTAGATCACGGTAGTCTAATCTGGTAGTCATCGGAGGTAATCTCATGCCTCAACACCTTCTCGTCTCTTTGTGTGAACTATTAGTGCGCCACCCTTCGGATCCTCCCCAGCCAGATAGCCGGAGGATGATGCGCCCTAAACCTCGAGAGTTACTAGGACCTCCCACAGCTTCTCTGCTGTACGGCTTGTGCGATGCTTGTTCTTCTGCCTTCTATAGCCTCGAGTAAGAAACTGCTGTCGAGCAACTAATGGTGCACGACTAATATAAAGTGGCGGACGCCCATACGTCTCGTCCTCGTCCCAGCCATCATCACGGTGCAATGGCAAGATTCAATTTCAATTCGGTATCTCTAAAGCATAAACACCTCCAGAGACCTTATTCATACACATAAACCAGGTGTATACATTGTCCTTGCATTTACAGTGTAATGCAAGGCAATCAATTGCATTTAAAATATTGTTTTCAACAAAATTTTATTTTCGAAAAATTTCATTTTTGAAAATTTTATTTTTCGAAAATTTTTTCTAATTTGATTTGATTTGATTTGATTTTATTTTTTTTCAAAAATATTTTTTTATTTTTTTGAGAATTTTCCCCAAAGTGACTGAGGAGCAGTGTCAGTCAAAGCTGGGTGAGTGAGTCTGTGAGCGAGTGCGCAGACACCTAGCGGCGGCCCGGCCTGCTTGATGCCCCGGGTGCTCACGGGCGGCGCCCGGGTGCCCGCCCGATGGCGGAGTGTCGCGTCGTGTAGCCCCAGCGCCCCGGCGTCTGCCCAGGTACCCCGCGCTTGCGGCGCAGTGCACTACTGCCGTGCCGTCTGCTTCACTTCGCCAGCGCTGCGGCTCGCCACGCCAGCGCCCTGCTTGCCCTTGCCGCTCCCTGCGCGCCCGGCGCCATGCCATCTTGCCTTTGCCTTATGCTCGATAGGCGTAGCCATTGAGTTCTTGCACCAAATATATATATATATATATATATATATATATATATACTATGCTATATATATATATATATATATATATATATATATATATATATATATATATTTTTTTCATTATTATTTTCAGTATATACTCAAATAAATTTATAAAATTTATTCTATTCAATTTTCTTCAATTTTAAAACTTGTAAACCTTAGAAAATTGTTGCTTCCTCTAAACCAAATAAACTTATAAATTTTTTCTTTTTATTACGGACCATGTTGTCCAGCCATTTTCTCAAAACCTCACGATCCGACACTAACCACAGTGTTCGACCTCAAATTTATTAAAATTTGATTTCATTATCAATAAACTAACTAGAATTTATTAAAATTTATATCATTTCTTTTCTCTTCAGTTTACCTTTGTAAAAACTTCCCTTAATTTCTAGCAGCGTCTAATAATGCTTCAATAAACAACGATCACTCCTGACTACGCAACATGGTATACACATTCATGAACAACCCACGTGATCACCGTGTTATAAACATCAATCCTGCAATCCACATGACCTGATCAAAACACATGCGGTGTTACAATTTTAATCGATGCGATCCTAGGTAATCTCATACCTAAACCTACATCATATACCACACTTAGAATTGGTGATGGATGCAAACTTGGAGCTCCACACAGGTATTATTCGTATACCCTAGCGCTCTGTACAGGCTGTGCGCTGGCCAGAAGTCCGTTGACTACTCGTCGGCCGCGGAATACTCGTGAATGTCGGGTGACGGGCATTCTTCACGAAAATTGGGCGAGTCTCGCTGTACGGAGAACCTATAAAATACAAAGCACTTGCATAAAACACATCCCAAACAGTCCCTAGCCTGGGTCTATGATTAAAAGCGGCCACTTGGGCTCATAAACTAATACTCACTTAACAATGTATATATCCAACTATCAACCATAGTTCGAGAGTTCAAATTTTCTCTTATCTGACATATATTAAAATTAAACGATTACATTACATGCTGTCTGTCATAACCGGCCATAATTCGGCTTTCTTAAACCTGCAATGCAGGATTAGTCCCTCACACGCTCCTGTACTTGTAAAATAATGCTCCCTGACGGGGTGAGCTAGTGCCGATAGTGGAATCACCTGAGTGGAGCTCTTTACTCTTTAAGTGCGGTGCAATCTTTCGAAAATAAACGCCGCGTGACGAGTAAGCAATTCTTCACTTGGATGTCTGGCGGCAAATCTCATGCCAGGAGTCTTCACCGACTCTCTCACGCCGCTGGCGCCGTGGGAATTATTATGTTTATTTGTTTGTGGACAATACTCCAGATGTGTATATATCGATTGGGTCGTGCCAGGCTGATTGATGTGTTATGGACCTCAGTGTATATCGATTGGGCCGTCTACGGCGATTGATATTTTGTATAAACTACCCTCCGTCATTTTTAGTTTAGTTTTTTAGACAACCCTCGAAACCATTTTCTCTGGAACTCATCTCATGCACTCCCTCACTCTGTCCTAGGGTGTCCAGAGTCGTATGGAATGTGATGCGATTAAATTCACGATTATATAACTTCGTGCAGTATATAAACGTCTATATTCACATAAAAATTCATCAGCATGATCGTATTTATGTAATTTGCGTTTCATCGCATGAAATTAATTAGCTCACGTGGGCTATTGGTCAAACCACAGCGGTCTATTTGAATTACTCGACGAACATATTAATTAAAAATTATTTTGAGAACTTTATTTTGAGAATAGTGAAACCCTCGTTTACTATTCGAAAAATCCACAAATCATTGGTTTCACTTAGTGAACGGGTTTGTGACCATTCCATTTATTCAATCAATACATGCATCAACACACAAATGCACAATTAATCCACCCAAATCAGCCGTGGACAGTCACAGGCTGCTCATTATAGTTTGAAAATTATGGTCGGTCCGAATTTTGATGCCGTCCAGTCATTCAAGGTCTCAGTGACTAGCGGGAAACATTAAAAAGCAACCCAAATAAAGTATAAAACTCAAGTAGGAGAAACCCGTCTATCGCGGAGTTTGAGGAAACTCACAAATCGATACTACTTGTGAAGCCTCTCGTATAGAGCGACTTTCATGCTTATCCCGAAAGCTACTTAGGAGGTCGGATGTGATATTTTAAGAGGAGCTTGAGGTTCTCTCTCTAAAACCTCATTTCAGCCTCCCGCATCCCCTGCTGCCTCTCACGTTTTTTGGTCTATGGTTTGAAGAGAATGGCCTTTATTCGTGTTTTGTCTTTTGTATGTCGCTAAACGATTAAAATGGCCAATTTTGTCGCTTTTTCGGTTTGGCGTTGTTATCTCGTGAGTCAGTTTCCATCCGTTCTCTATTCATACCACTTATGGCGTGAGTCGCATTTGTGTAATGTGACTTTCGTCGCGTCGAGAAATTTGTTTCTGGCTTTTGAACGCGTCTTACTCGAACGTGTAAGTCGCATCTTGGGGTGTGAATTTTACGTCTTAGCTAGATTAGTAGGAACGATTAAATGGTGAAATCCGTTTCGTCATCCGAGATCTAGAGGGGAATAAATTGCATATTTTAACCGGTACGATTTTATAAGCAAGTACGATTTTCTGCTTTGAGAAATTGGAATTTATAAGTGCTATAAATTGAACAAAGATTTCACATAGAAAAATAAGAAATAAAATTGAAAAGAAAAGGAATATGAGATAGAAGACCGGAGTTTGAGTTGTTGGCGCTGAGATGTTGGTGGCACCGGCGATGCAACTAGTGCATTGGCCTATGGCGAGAGAGGTGCAATGGAGGAGCAAAGAAGAAAGGAAGAGATAAAAAATAATAATAATAATAATAAAAAAAGAAAAAAATTTGTGTGCAAGATATAAAACGAAAGTCCACGTGGTTTGTTTGTTTGTTTTTTTTTTTATGAAAGGCCACGTGGTGTACTATTAAGGAATTATATAAAAAAATATTTATTTAATTTTAAGTTATAAAATAAGGAAAAATGTTTTTAGATTAAATATTTTAAAAATAATTTAGAGTAATTTTTTAGAATATTATAAAATATAAAAAAAAAATAATCCTAATTTATTAGCATAAATAAAATTTTTAAATAATTTTTTAGATTCAAAATTTAATATAAAATTTGATTCCTCAAAAGTTTTAAATAGTTAAAAATTATTTTTTAAATAATTATTCTAAAAACATGATCATATTCTAAAAGTTTTGGTTAAATATGTTTTAATAAAAATAATTTTATTTTTTAATACATAAATATAAATATAGTAAAAGAATCTTAATTTTTTAAAATTTAATTGATATTATCATTCCCTACAATTTAAAAATAATTTTGATATATAAAATTAAATATGAATAATTTTTAATTATCAAAATTGATGTAAAAATATCACCGCTTTCAAAATAATTTTGATATATAAAATTAAATATGAATAATTTTTAATTATCAAAATTGATGTAAAAATATCACCGCTTTCAAAATAATTTTGATATATAAAATTAAATATATTTTAAAATTTTGAATAATTTTTAATTATCAAAATTTATGTAAAAATATCCACCGATATATCCAATATATAGGTAAAAATTCAAGTACCGATATATCCATCGAAACTAATATTTTCATCCTTGATTATCACATAAAAAATTTATCTTTAAAAAAATTACATATGACTGCTTTTAATAGTATCTTTTCGTGTTAACAAAAAAAAATGGTACCTTTATGTCGTTACCAACAGTAAGGTGCAAAACCACAACACAAGTTTTCCAAATATCTCGTTTAACTTTCAAACTTTTTTTTGTTTCAAGGCCCATAACGTTTTTCTCTCATAGCTCAATTTTAATGGTATTTGTGACAAAGCTATAGTAGACATATGACAGTTAAATGCTGATATGCCATTGTGGCATTGGCAGCTGGTCAAAATGGGGAAGGAGGAGGGAGGGGGGGGAGAGGAGGAGGAGGAGGAGAGAGGAAGGAGGAGCGAGAGAGAGAGAGAGAGAGAGAGAGAGAGAGAAAAAAAAAAAAATTAAATAGCACATTTACAAATTGTAGCTTTAATTCAAAAATTATGCTAATCAAAATAGAATCATAAAACCTACAGTCAAGTTATAAACACCTTGAAAAGCTAAAATGGGTTAAGTTACAGAACCCTTGAATACAATAAACAAGGCCACAAGTGTTGAAATCTGCTTGAGGTTGATCAATCATTGATAAAGTTTTAGAAAAGTTGATGAAGGAAGCTAAAGATAAATTTTCTCTCAATTATGAAGGTGATTCAGAATGTCAACCTGTAATTCATTTCCATTCAAAATCCTATGGTTATAATAGTTTATTTGGCGGTTCATGGCGTAGGAGCAAGCAGCTTTGGAAAAACAACCAGGAATTAAAGGAAACACAGAAAATCGGTAGAAACTGGAAAACAAGTGAAATTGTTTATTAATTTGAAGATATCTGAGATCAACATCTGTATAAAACAAACAAATTTAAGTCAAATAGGGTTTCTATCGAGTATGAGCAGTAAAGCAGTACTTAATTTGCGTTGTCGTGGCCCAAACACCTTGATAGCTTGATCTTTTGGCATTTAATGGTTACTTGGTATAGTCTTCTTCACCTTCAGCGATTATAGATTCTTGAAGTTGTTTGTTAGCCACATATCTTGGATAAAACTCATTTAAAACTATTTGAACATGAAACTCAATGTCCTTATAATATGTCACTTCAGATAAAATAGATCTTTGAAGCACTTGAAATAACTTGTTCCACTTGATAGGTGAGATGAGTCGCACAAGTCATATAGACACTTGACTCATTTGTTCGGATCAAATATCTTGGATAAGCCAATTCAAAGCTTTTATTAAACCTTTTAACCCGTGGCCTTATGATAGGTCTAATATCTGAAATTGATCACTTGAAATAGTTGAAACAGCTTGCTTCAATTGACGAGTCACATAAAAAAATGAAGCTTTAATTCGAAAATAAAGCCGTTGTTTCTAACTGAAAATGTGACTTATAGTCAATATTTTGAAAGAAAATGTCATTTTACCCAAAACTCAGAGATAGGTACACAAACTTTCTGTGTAGGGTTTCCTAAATCTTCTCTTTCTATATATATTGGCCATCTATCTATACATACGTGTCCTTGTTCTATTTGTTTCAAGTTGGTAAATCGAGGACTACGTCTTAAATTGATGATTATGCGATTGGGACTCTTGCGGATGTTTCAATTTGAGTGATGATTTTGTCCTGGTCAACCAGTATTTTTCTATGTTTCAGTCACCATCAAAAATATAAAAAAAAATTAAGTATAATAAATTTCTTGTATTTTAAACACCAGACCTTATAATGAATATCAACAAAAATGAGTTTAAAACTTATTTTTATTTTTACAAATTTTCTTTTTACATTTTAAGTATATTTCTTTTCTTATCTTTTCGGTTCGAGCAGAGTGCAGGGCTCGGAATTTAGAGCAATGAAAGTAGTATAGAAAAGAAAATGAGAAAAAATAGAAAGAAAAAAAGGTTTAAGCGCAATAGAATTTACATATATTTATTGAACCATTTTGTTATTTTCTCATCTATGGATTAAATACGTATATTAAATATTATTAAGTCCTGAGCTTGAGTATTGAAGAGTTGAATTAAGTCTAATAATAATTATTAGAATTTGGTTTGACACAATCTCTCTGTTACTTATTCTCCATTTGTTTTCATAAGTTTATACAAGACTCTCTTTAAGTAGTTTGTTTGACTCTCCTATAATATGGAGCTAGAAAATATGTAAAAATTTTGAACTTTTTATTGTATTTGATTTTCTTTGATGTTTTTCATGGTAAAATAAAATATTAGAAAATCATTGTATTATTTTTTCTTTTGGTAGCACACAGGATTCATTAAGGCCATAAGGTTATACTTGGTTCATGATACTAGGAAAAAATGAGGAAATAAAATAATTTTCTAGTGTTTGGATTCCCTAATGAAAATGTCAAAAAAAAATCAAATACCATAAGAATGTTAGTTAAGTATTTAAAATTATTTTAATCTTTAATGATAAATGAGAATAAATAAAATGACTTTTGATGTATTAAGTAAAATAATACATTATTTTTTATTTTCATATTTTTCTTTTAATTATTCTCTTTTTTCTTATATTTTCTCAATTTTAGAACCAAACATAGCCCTAAAATAATAAAGGGACAAAGTAAAGCATAAAATTGCCCATGATTAAATGAAAGTGGTTTTATTTTGAATTTAAGCATCTAGGTTCAAATATTTATACAAACAATTCTTTTCTAAAATTTGAGGGGGCAAAAAATGTTGGCCTTAAACCTAGTAGATCTTGACGAGTATGGTCACGTATGACTTTCATGTTCGGACGTACGTCACCCGAAGTTCCCTTCTTGGAATGACTTTCAGTCATTACAATGAGTGGGACTTCATGGCCCTGATTCATGCATGTAGTAAAGGGTGTGAATGGGTCGCGAGATCATTCTCAGATCCTTGTAGAAATGATTACTATAACTTAAGAGTCGCAGAGAATGATTACTACTCAATTTTATCTTACAAAATGAACTGATGTAAAGACATAGATGAACTAAATACCTAAAACATAAGTGCGTTTGATTTATATTTTTAAAGTTGTTTTTTGAGAACGATTTTATACAAAATGAATACGATGTAAAAAAAGCGTGAGTAGGACAATACCTGGCAATAAAGTATCATTTGATTATATTTTTATTATTTTTGAAACAAATTTGCTCTGAAAATGAATACATTATGTAAAAAGACATGAGGTGGGGACAAATACCCTAAAACATAAGGGTATGTTTGATTTATATTTTTTAAAACTGTTTTTGAGAACAATTTTTGAAAACAAGAACATCATTTTAAAAACTGTTATTTTTATTTGAATTTAATGTTTTTATTTTTATTTTTAGTGTTTCTTCATAACAAAAAAGGAAATGGGAAATTAATCAAACATGTTCTCTATATTTATTTTGTTTTTCTTATTTTTTAAAACAAAAAATAGTTTTTAAAAACCATTAAAAGAAAAAAAAACTGTAAGGAAACAGGACCATTCTTCCTATTTCTAAAAGAAACTATAGACAGGAGTGATGTTCGTATGGCATCAATCTGAAAGCACAGAACCACCACTATGAATGAAAAGTCAATTGAATCTCAATATGATCACTGGCCATGATGGCTTACTTATTACAAGCACTTTTGCCCACGAATTGTCTGTTTGGGCTGTACCAATGCTAGCAAGAACATAGAAGAGGAAAGTATATATAGAACAGCTAATTAACAGTGGATTGATTATAGTATCTTAGATACCATTTGACAAACTTGTCCAACCCAGTCTTCAAATCTGTGGTAGGCTTATACCCAAGCTCCTTCTCAGCCAAACTTATATTAGCACGTGTATACATCAAATCTCCATTCTTTGGCATTGCCTTTGCTACCCTCCTCGCTTTCACCTTCAACAACCTCTCCAATAAGCTTACAAGCCTCCCCACCTCCACCGGAGAAGTATTCCCAAGATTATAAACCCTCAACTGCGACGCCCTCCTCCTCTTCCCGCCGCCGCTCTTCTCTGCCGTATCCAGCGCCGCCAAACAACCCTTCACTATATCATCAATGTACGTAAAATCCCTAGCAACCACCCCTCCTTTACCGCCCTCATATATTTCTATCGGCTTTCCCTCTAATATATTCTTGGTGAAGAAGAAATACGCCATGTCCGGCCTCCCCCAAGGTCCGTACCGCACCGTGAAAAACAGCCCGGTGATGAATGGGCCGTAGATGTGATTATAATTATGTGTGCAAATCTCTTCCCCGGCCTTCTTCGTTTGCTGCGTAGAGGACTTGCAGGCTGGTCTGTTCGGTCGGTTTCGGAGAAGGGTACCTGATAAGAAGTATTGTTATTCATATTAAAATCAAATCTTATAAGCTTGAAAGTTGATTGTTTACCGTAGTATCACAACTCGGGTTTGTCAAAAGGATCTTGTTAGAGCCACCTTTATGCAATTGGAATATTTGATCTAGATTTGTGTATTTGAAAGTCAGACTATAATGGTTTTTTTGATTTGTTTGACTTTCTACATACACAAGTGTTACTTATATAAACAAAAAACCTAAGTTAATCATGTATAGGTCTTTTTATTAAACAAAATCAAACAATAAATTCATAATTCCATAATAGTTAAAGTTCAAATTACAATAGCCTATAAATACAAATAAAAATAAATAAAATAAATTACTTAATCTATTTGTGAGTCACGTGACTTTTAGGCTTAGGTCATTACTCCCGATATCTTACAGCGCTTGAGCAAGCACACCACCTAACTTGCATCATACTTAGCAGCCAAGCCAACTGATATAATAAAATCATGCGGGGAACAAACCAAAAGCGGGAGAGTTTTAAACCTCGTCTGAGGCCACAGTCCCCGACGACCATCCTTTGCATATGGAAAGTTCATAGTGGATAATACAAATAAGATATTTATCAACGGATCTCTCAGTATCCAAATCTGATACGTCTCAAAAACTTAAATCCTTAATAAGGGAAAATTAGTCTTTGATAAGGAAAGAAAGATCTTATCATCAAAATTACGAGATTATCTTTTCTATAATCAAGGAGAAATTCAAGTATAAAGGGAAGACTCCCCATGAGGGAAAGGTATGCAACTCCAACCATACAATCCTCTCTCTTCTCCACCATTTCGTCAGACTTAATCATCTTTGTCGATCGCCACACCTTCACCTGCACCCCCTTTTCGCAAGTTTACATCGTGGTCAGCCAGCTTCCTGTAGGATACCACCAGTAACAACAATCGCGCCTCGCTTGTGAAAAATCGAACAAAAGTCTCTTCATTGATCGCGGCAAGGGCTCGGGCTCTAATAGCTATCTAGCAGCCCTTCGCCACCGCATTCTTACTGCCTCCCACATCCGATTCTGCCCCACACTGTGTGCAATGACTCAAGAACCCAATGATCCACCGCCTCGAAGATCAATTTCTCTATCGCATCAAGACATGGAGAAGAAACAGGAGGTGCAGGCAAGACAAATGAAGGAGTTGTAGGATCACGCTGAACATCTGCAGTGTGAAAACGTTCCTTTGAGGGCCTAAGTAGAAAAAAACACGATCTTGATGAAAAGACGCAAGATAGCGTACTGCTAAGGCACTGACCGCCCGCAATAACTTAAAGAGCCCACTGGGTTCTCGACAACGTAGATGACCCCACGGACACTATCATTCCTCGGGCAGCTCGCACCTTATCCCAACAAAAGTAGCAGGCCGTAGCTTAGAGAAGCCTGCAGACGCCTCTCGCACTCAACAACGCCGATAGTGGCGCATTCTACCGGGTGAGAAGAGAAATAGGCCAAGGATAGAACCAGTCAAACGGAGTGCCTAGGAACGTGTCTGCATTACCTGCGAGTGTTATGCCGCCCATGCCCCCAGTGTACCCAGTCTTTGGTACAGGACTACTCTCTACATACCGTCAAGAAGAATATCTCAAGTCCTCACGATGCCTCTCTTCTCTCCCCAGTCAAATACATCCTCAATACAGCCACCCCAGGGTTCATGCCAACCTTGCTATGTTTGATGATTCTAATGACCCTTATGATCACATGCTCCATTACAACCAGCACGACTTTGAACGCTAGTAACACCCATCTATCAGGCAGCGTTCTCTCCCGCACCAAATTTCCAAGGGTCAGGTGACCAGCTTGGTTTCATAAGCTCCCTGCATCTTCAATAATTTCGCTCAACGAGCTGACCGTATCGGGTCTCTCACAAGACCTTGCTCACTCAGAGAAGGGAATATCACCTCTTGAAAACTATTATAAAGCAAGAGGAGGGAATCCATACGAGACTCACTGTGAGGTTCTGGTGTCATTCCAGCGTTGTTTATAAAGATGGTCCCACCCCCGTAACTCGTGAAACTTCAAGGCCATCTACCCCTTTCTTCCACTCGCTATCTTTAGACCCGCCGGCTACAATAAAAGAATTATACAGGCAAGCAGATAGGTATTCAACGTTGGAAGACAACATCCGTGCAGCAACTCAAACTGTCATGATCACAAGCAAATTGGCTGGAAGCAGTAAGCCGAAGGGGAAGAAGTCGCTTGAGTCCAAGGAAAGTCAAGGAAAAAACCGGAAGCGATCCCGAGACCTATAACATAAAAAGAGGGAGCCCTCGCAATTCACTCCCCTAAACATCACATATGAGAGGCTACTACCCCTCATTCGCGACTTGCTAGATTTCAAATTGCCCGCACCAATCCAGACAGACCCCTCTTAAAGAAACCCATCCGTACGATGCAATTATCACAGAGATCACGGACAGGAGACCAACAGGTGTCGAAGCCTAGAATTCGTGGAAAGATCTACCAAAGGTGGCACCGTAAGGATATGTCGTGAGAAGTTAACCGTGGGGCGGAATCTATGCCTACAGCAGATAGAATTACTATCGGCGAGACCGCATTGCCCAAATCCAAACCGGCTATAAACTATATACTAGGGGGACCGTTCGATGACCAGTACCAATCGAAGCGCCAATAGAAGAAACTTCTGAGAGCAGCCACGGTCAAGGCCTGAGTAAACACTGTTTACACAGGGGGTAGCCAGGAAGAGACCAAGCCAATAGATGACCTCGCACATTTCAAGAATCAAAAATAAATATTATGCCCCATTATGATGCACTTCAGACTTACCTCTTCAGATTGGGTTTCATAAAAGGCCAGGATGTTGGTAGATCTCTAGTAAACGCTTTACATACTTGCTGGGTGTACTCGCCTTCAACCGCATGAAGCTGCCATAAATGTCAACTCACCAACGAGTCCTCTCCGGTTTCAACCCGCATAACAACCACATCGGGAGACATCACACGCTCCCATACAAACAGGCTACATCAGCGTTTTGCTCGGGCCGTCCAAGACTTAGTGCTCATACTGCATGCGGGCCTGACCACGTGACTCAATGAAGGTCGTCCTTTAACATATCATCATATACAAGATCGACCGAGCGCGGGCAAAGGACCCCAGTGCAATCACCGCCGCACGCTGTTACCAATTATCCATATGGGAACAAAAAGGGAAAAGAGCTCAGATAGTCTTCCCCTCGAGGCTCACATTCCCGCGTAGCAACCACAGTTCGCTGCCCATGTCAGGGAGGAAGAAAAAGATCCATTAGCTATGGATCCTCTGGAGTCAATAGCATTGGACGAACCCCAAAATTCATATATGTTAAGACTGCTATCTAGAAGCCGAAGAAAAGAGCGCCATAACACGTATTATCGGGAAATATGCATTTATTCATTGGAGTCACTTAGACATGGCAGGAATCGACTCGTCGCTAGCTTCTCACAAACTGAACTTTATTGCCTCGACGAAACCTGTTAGACATAAGATAAGACGTTTCCACCCAAATCATCATTAGATTATTTAGACGAAGGTAGACAATCTTCTCAGAGTAGGTTTTATCAGGGAGGTAAAGTATCCTGGATGGCTTGCCAACATGGTGGTCGTCCCAAAGAAAGGTGTTAAATGGAGTAGCATGTGTGGGACTACACTCCACCAATGAAGCGCGCCCAAAAGATAGTTTCCTACCGCGAATAGATCGATCACACGCTCAGCCCCGCATGGGATATCACATTTCGGATCGCCTCCGCTACCAAGATCCCTATGCATCCGCCTGATGTGGAAAAAACGACCTTCATTATGCCACACGGGATATATTGCTACAATGTGATGCCTGGCTCAAGAACACTGAGCAACCTATCGAGATCGTGACAAAGATATACTCTGGCCACCGACCGGCAAGACCATCGAAGTCGATATCGACGATATGTTTAATAAATCCAAAGAATACCTGGACATAATGGCTATACAAGAAACTTTTGAGCTGATGTGTAAGAATGATATGAAACTCAATCCCCTAAAGTGTGCGTTCAGAGTCAATTCAGGTAAGTTCCTAGGCTTTATGGTGACACAGAGGGGGATTGAGGCCAATCCTATACAACTCAGGGCCATTATGGAATCTCATACTCCTACCTCCAGAAAAGGAGTGCAAGAGCTTATCGTCATTGCGGCTCTCAGCAATTTATCTCCCTGCTTTATAGACCAATTGAAGTCGTTTCTTTACTACTTTAAAGGGGCCAACAGACTGCCAGTTATAGAATGCGACCAGACCCTCATAGCAATCAAGTAGTATCTCACCGAACCGCCAATTTTGGTTAGCCCCGAGGCGAGCAAGACACTCTATATTTACATAGATGTTTCGATGTTTCGCAAGATTATTCAAAGAAGATGACACCTAAGCAAAGACTCCATTCTTCAGGGCAAGTCCCTATCTCGAGGCTTTAAACCCGGTATACTCGCCTCGAGCGTTACACCGCCTCGTGGTGGTCGCTTAAAAAACTTCATTCCTACTTCCGTGTGTCAAGTATGGTGCCTTAAAGCATGTAATTTGTATTGCTTCATGAAAACAATTTTCTATATTTGATCTTTTATACACGTGTTGTATAATTCTAGTAAATATCATAAAATCCCCAAGTTTATTAATGTACTTAGTATATAAAAGTTATATATGAGATGATAAAGATTATAGATAATAAACTAAACTGTCCGTAGAAAATCAAAGTAGGGATCTTTGATCTATAATACTACTAGTACTGGGCCCATCGAACATTAAGAATGCAAGAATTAATTGATTAATGATATATGACATTAAAATGGAGGTGTTGGTGACCGATTACATAAGATAAGACTAGACATGGATTAAACTCTTAAATAATATACAACTACAATTAAGAGTTTAAACTATGTCATAGATGATCATATGCATCGACCTTAATCTCCGAGTAGCCATGGACTCTCGTCATTTCCAATGTGGCCTGAATATAGGTTATGGTCTGGCCTCTAAGACATGCCCAATACTTATGTCTTGGGAATCCTACTGAGATAGGTGCCTGGAACATGTCTGGCAGATATGGAATCCAAACCCTTATCAGGAAGTCGATAATTGGTTCCTTAAGTGTTAATTCGAACCAATGCTTTGAGTTTAATTTATACAGGTTTATAAATTAATTGTTCACGCTGAATTAATGGAACTTAAGGATAAAGATATCACTAAAGGGGTAAAATGGTAATTTCACCTAGCTCTAACGATGGACCAATTTTTGAGGATTGAATTGCATGTAATGATCATATCATGGACTCCGCCGAGTATCACTACATAAATTATTCTCGTAATTACAAGAGTCTCGCCGCATTTTTAAGGAATAATATCGAACTAATAAATTAGATTAATTGATTCAAGAGTTTAATTAATTATCAAATTCTATCGAGCTTGAATTATAGGTCCATAGTCCCTGCCGTTTATGTAAAACACTGCATATGATTAAATTAACAAAGAAATCTCGAGGGGCAAGAATAAAAGAAATTGTTTCATAAAGAATTATGAGTAATTATTAGATAATTAAATGTTAATTAATTAATTAATTATTGAATTAATTAATTAATAGTAATTACTATATGGATGAAACGGTTAATTTGAGAAATTAATCATATTTATTTTTGGTCACTTAATTTGAATTAATTTTAATTCAATATTTAAATATGTCACTCGATCCAATGGTCAGATCAATTCAACGTACATTATAAATGAGGCAAACCCTAAAGGCCATGAAGTGATAAAATTATAGAAAGAAAAGAGAGAAAGAGTTTCACTTTTTCGTCTCCATCTAACCCCTCTTGATCTCATGTGTTGAGAATATCAAGAGCCGAAACAAACTTTGTTAATTTCCAGACGCCCACACATACCCCGTAGTGAAGAGGAATGGCTTGGAAGATCAGGAAAACAGAAAAATAATAAAAGGATTCGAGTTGTCAACTCCTACTGTCGTAAAATCTCCTTAATTGATTAAGGTAATTCTTCTTATTGTTTGTTGATTAGTATGCATGTACTATAGATCGTGAAGAGTTTTTATTAAATTCTTAAAATTTATCGACCAAAATCTTCCGCGCAAACTTTGTTTTGAACTTTTAAAACCTACAATCGTATCGTGAGTGGTCTATGTATATGCATATTAATGTGTATGTGGGGCATTCTCATTATTTGATAATCTTGTGGATGTATAATTGTTATATATCGATAATAAGCTTAAACTGCATGGAATTTTAAAGGCCATTAATTGTATGGTGCTTTGCTAAGATTCTGATTTATTTTTAGATCTCAGGTAAGCTATAATGGGGCATAAGTTTTTTTGTAATTTATTTTTGTAAAAATCTGCACACAAGAAGATCAGATCAAGATCTAGAAAGTGATCAACAAATCTTAACCCAAAACACCATACAATTTTATTTTTGTAAAAATCTGCACACAAGAAGATCAAATCAAGATCTAGAAAGTGATCAACAGATGGATTGTAGCCACACCTCTCAACTTTCTATACCTTCAAAATCGCCTTATACACATCTAGAGTAAAAGCGCGCCTAAAATACGGAAAGACGTTTCAGTGGATACGGATGAAGGGAAACAACTTGGTTTCTATTACGTTTGGCTCTTCATTACTTTATTTTCAGCCCTGGTGGCTTTGTCACCACGCGCGATCATAATCTGCCCAAAAGGCTGAAAAGGTTTAGGGTCTCATGAGAAAATCGGTCGGCTCTCACAATAAAGAGTTATCAATTTACCGTTAAGTTTGGGTTATTGAATCAAGAGTTGGTGAATTTGGCCAGAGCAAAGAGTTAAAGCAAGATAAGGGTTATGTAACTCCAAAAGATTTTATTTCAAGAAATTTTAAAATTAATAAAACTCTTTACGATCCTATGGTACATGCATACTAATCAACAAACAATAAATAAAAATTACCTCAATCAAATTAAGGAGATTTTTCTGGCAAATAGGGTTGACAACTCAAGATCCTTTTTTTTTTTTCCCGTTTTCCACGATCTTCCAAGCCATTCCTCTTCACTATGTGGTACGCAGTAGCCTACAGATTAACAAAGGTTTTGTTTTTAGAACTCTTGATATTTTCAACACATGAGATCAAGAGGGTTAGATGGAGGCAAAAAAAAGTAAACTCTTTTCTCTCTTTTTTTCCTCTAATTTTATCACCTCATGACGATAGATTTTGCCTCTATTTATAATACGCCTTAAATTCGATCTCAACCATTGGATCAATCAGCATATTTAAATATCGAATTAAAATTAATTCAAATTATGACCAAAAAATAAATATGATTAATTTCTCAAATTAACCGTTTAATTCATATAGTACTATTTATTAATTAATTAATTCAATAATTAATTAATGCTATTAATTTCACAAATTAATCGCTCTCATCCATAGTAATTACTATTAATTAATTAATTCAATAATTAATTAATTAACATTTAATTATCCAATAATTACTACATAGTTGCTACTTTAACCATTTCCTTTTACAACTATGCCTCAAAGAGAATTCCTGTTAATTTAATCATGTGCAAGGTTTTACAGAGGCGACCTAGGATCTATAATATGTAATTCCAAGCTCCAACATATTTGATAATTAATTAAACTCTTTAATTCAATTAATCTAATTTATTAGTTCCAAAAGATATTCCACTGCAAACTGAATCAACTCTTGTAATTACGTATCAATTTACTTAGGATACTGCCAGTCTATCGATATGATCATTAAGGCATGCAATTCAATCCTCCAAAATTGGTCTGTAGAGCCAGGTGAAATTACCGCTTTACCCCTCTAATATATCTTTATCCTTAAGTTCCATTAATTCACTAATGAATGCGACTTTATAAACTCATATAAATTAAAAGTGAGCGCCTCAAACCGTTCAGCCCAAAATTCACCGCTTAAGGAAACCAATTATTCGCTTCCCCAAGAAAACTTCTGGGATTCCATATCCGTAGGACATGTTCTCAACCACCTATCTCAATGGGCCTCCAAGACATAAGTATTGGGCATGTCTTAGGACAGACCGTAACCTATGAATCAAAAGGCCCTATTTAAATAGACAGGAGTCCATGGCTACTCAAGATTAAGATCAATTTGCATATGATCATCTAGTGACACGATTTAAACTCTTAATTGTAACGGTATATTATTTAAGAGTTTAATTCATAGATGTGGTCTTCATTCTATGTAATCGATTACATAAAGCACCTCCATTTTAATGTCACTACATCAGTAATCCAGATCAAGATTACCGCATTCTTAATGTTCAATGGACCGTACTAGTTGTATTATAGATCAAATATCCCTACTTTGATTTACTATGGACAATTTAGTTTATTATCTATAATCTTGATCATCTCATATATAACTGTTATATACTAAGATTATAGTTACATTAATAAACTTGATTGATATTTGCTAAATTATACAACATATGTATAAAGAATCAAATATAGAAAATTGTTTCACAAAGCAAGACAAATTACATGCTTAGGCACCATGCCTAACACCTCCCACTACTCTAAAGGTGAGACATGTCTCTTAAACCTAGTCCCTCTAAGTGACTCGTGGAACACCCTTCGTGCAAAGTCTCGTAAACCTGATCCGCAGGTTGCCTTGTTCTCGACGCTATCTCTTCATAACGGCTATGTCCCCTTTATGTACGATCTCTCATATCAGATGATACTTCCTTTCTATATGCTTCCCTCGTGACTTCTCGTCTCTTTACGATGATATCTCTACCGCTGAATGATGTAGAAACATTTTATCCAGGAAGACCCGAGAAAATTTCAACACGGAAAAAATGGCAAATCGTAATTTCTACAAAATCTCTGAAAGTTTTCTAGATCTCACGATGAAACACCACCAAGTGAATCGCCTAAATAAATCTAGCTAACACATCGAATTCTCACGACCCGAGACGTTTCACTGCACATTTTTCGAGACATCGAGTATCTACGCCGTAAAACGTAGCCATTGATGACGTGACAAGAAGTCACATATAACATGCACTCATGTGACATGTCGCATGAATAGAGAGATGATGGAAATGGACGGCCAAGATTGTGCCACGTGTCAAAATCCAAGATTTTAGTGGACATGGAAGGCATTATGTGAATAGCTGAATGATACAGACAAAGTTGAATAGTGTCATCTCCCTACTAATTGAGACAAATGTGAAGGGAGTGGAGAATAGGATGCGTGGAGGTTTGAGTTTTTATTTTTGCAGAGAGAGAGAGTACCTTCTCTTCTGGTGACTCCTACTTAATCCGACGTCTGATTTCGACGAGCAAGAAGGAAAGTCGCTCTACGCAGCCGAGACTACGCTGCGGCACTCTGCTGAGGAGTTTCTGCTGACAAAACCCACAGTAGGGCTCAATCCTCACTGAGTTTCACACTTGCTGGGCTGCATTTGATGATGTTATTATCACGTCAGATAATGCTGATCAATCCAAATCTGAACCAATTGTTAGAAAATGAAACCTTCATCAGTAAAATTCAGATCGTCCACGTATTGTTGGGTTGTTGCTTGTAAAATTTGTGAAACTAATTGTATTGTGATGTAAGGGAGGCCTGAAATGACTATAAAAATTTGTTCACAAGGGTGAAACCGATATCGGGTATTTCTGGCCGCGGAACAGTAAAACTAAGGGTCTCACCTCATGTAAAACAATATTCAATAAATAAATTTTGTGAAATAGTGTTTAACAGTAAATTCAAATCGAATTGTTTGTTTGATAATTTAGCCCGGCGAGCCAATTTTTGGGTGTAATGGATTGTGAAATTACATAACATGTCAGGTGATTTAAATTATGTAAATATATGATGATGATATATTTGCATGTGTTATATAAATTGGTATTGAATTGGTGCATCATGCATTCCATATACACTGGGGCACCCGAGAGCAATAGGAGTGAGTGCATGAGGTGGTTTATTGAGAGGGAGTGTCTTCCTGAGGCTGACTAATAACACACCATCTGAGCGTGTCCATTGCTAACATCTGAGGGTAGTCCATATAACATATCAATCAGTCGAGTCAGCCCAATTGATATACATCTGAGGGTTGTCCACAACAGATCATCTGAGATGGTCCATTACTTATATCTGAGGGTTGTCCATGATTTAAAAACAAACACCTTGTTTTGAAAGTAGTGTTTCTCATACAATTCCGCTTAGCAAGTGAGAAGTCATGAGGACTGACATGGTCAATATTTACATTCAAGTAGGATCACGTATTTGGTTTGAATGTGCTTATATAGAGTACATGATGTGACTTAGGGTGAGAGCAGCCCATTTAGGGTGATTCCACTATCGGGCGATAGCTCACCCCGCCACAAACATTTTTTCGTACAAGTGGAGCATTCGAGAGACACATCTTTAGATGCCGATATCAAGAAAGCCAGCTGTGGCTTTCATATGATGCGAAAATACGTATTAGAATTCTAGAATTTTACTATATGCTGTATAAGAGTAAATTTTAACTCTTGGAACTATCAGATATAGTTGGTATATATCGATTTAGCATCGTATGTGTTCAAGTGGCCGCGACTCATGTTATGCACATTATATCGATTGTCGGATGATTACTTTGCAGAGCTCCCATACAGCTGGCACTTCTACCCGATTCGTGAGAGATGTCGGGTCACCCAACATTCACGAGTGTTTTCGCTGGCCACTGCACAACTAATCTCCTGGGTTTCGTGTCAGCAAATTGCATCGTGAGCTTAGTATACAATACCTAGAGCTCTGTCAGACCACTACCACTGCGTGGTTTGATGTAGGTTTAGGTATGAGGATTACCTAGGAAGGCAATTTAACAAACTAGACACCGCATGCATGTGTTTTAAAGTATCACATGTGTTTTACGGTGATCATGTGAATTGATGAATGGTCATAGGATAATATGCATAACATGAATTGTTATGTGTTATATGAATTTTAGGTGCTTAGGTAAATAGTACACTTATGCGTGTGGGAATAGCTTTTAGAGTTTTACAAAGGTGTAAACTGAAAAAGAAATAAATAAAATAAATTTTTTATAAATTTATTCTGGGTTTACTGGAAATGAAAAAAAAAGTGGTGAAGAAAATTATTTAAGGTTTGCGCTTGTAAACTCGAAGAAAATCAAATAAAATAAATTTTTACAAATTTATTTGATGTTTCGGAAAACGTGAGAAAAATGGGTATATATTTTATATTTAGCTGAATGAGAAAAAATTTTAAAAACGAAAAAAATTGGTGCAGATCGATCAAGCACTGCCCAATTGTATTGCGGATAGAGGGAATCAGACGTGACTTAGGCTTGGAGTGTAGTGGGTCGAAGGTATCGCGAATAAAAGAATTGTATTACAAACTTAGAGGCTTCGGGTCGAGGTAGTCAGGTCACGATACAAACATTGTGAATGCGGATCGCCAGCCGCTTGAATAAGATGGATTTGTATCGCAGTACACGTGAGAGGAGGTCGAGGAATCGGTCGCAATACACTCCAAGTGCATTGCGACTGGCGGTGGCCGTGTGGCCATAGCTCGAGATCGTAATACATTAATTGTATCATGGACAGCCGGGCTGGGAGGAATGGCCGGCTTTTATCGCAATACACCTAGGTGTATCAGGATAGGGCAAGGGCATGAGGTGCACCGTGTCGCGACATGGCCTGCGCTTGCCACGACATTACGCCCGCGCCTTACAAACACTGGGGCTCGCGCCCACGACAAGGCGCAGGTCGCACAAGACCTGCTCGCATGTGGGGCGGCGCCGCAAATGCAGGGCGCCAAGGCAGCCGCAGTGACATGTGGGACCTGAGACACTACCGACCTGGGTCAGCACACGCCAGGTTCTACCACGACATCACGCCACATACAACACGCCACGCGCGCGCTTCTGGGCAGAGGGCCCGCGCGCACAGTCGAGTCAGGCCGGCACATGGTGCACTTCAATACACTCGTGATCAAGCATCGAAGCCACTTTGGGCACCGTTCATGAACACTGTTCATCACAAAAATTTTTCGAAATTTTTTTTTTAAATTAAATTAAATAAAATAAAAATCAAATCAAATCAAATGGGATAAAATTTTGGGAAAAAAAAATGAAATTTTCGAAAATAAAATTTTGAGTGATAAATGATTCTATTATGTGAATACTGTTCGTGATTACTTAATGCTGGGACATAGAATATGAACCGTATATTCCGAGTACGACAATTGGCCTCTGGTCGTTGCGCATTTCTTGTAGATACCGTGATTTGTATTTAACCCGCCATTTGAACTATTAGATATTAGTCGAGACGAGGACGAGGGCGCCCATCTGGCATCGGTCAGTACCACCCTGGCTGATCAATAGGCTTTATCGAGTCGTAGGATTACAATACAGAGCACATGCTAGAATGGTAGTCGTGGAGGTCCTAGTAACCCCAAGAGGATTGGTGGAGAGAATAGGATGATATGCCGAGGTTGCGAGTCGAGATCTCGGACTCTACTCACGCTGGACCCGAGGATCATGGACATGCCGAGTTCGGCGTCAATCTTGTGGATGGATCGGGTCGACAAATTACGTGGTCAAGTATCGACAGGAGCGCAGGAGGGCTACCGCCACACCAGGCAAGACTGCGGTGGTACTTCGTGGGGACAAGCATGGATAGCTACCGTGATAGTATATGAGTCCGTGTCGAGATACACGGTTGGCTATCGAGCCCACTCCCAGGATGAGGAGACGACTAGATCTACCTCAGTAAAGGTGCGAGTACGTGGATGTTTTCCCGCATGAGCTTACCCTGACTACCCTCCACAGAGTCAGACTTCTGCATCGGTGTTACACCCAGACTTCACCCATCTCTATGACTCAGACAGATGGCACCAGTGAAGCCACAGAACTCGCCGTAGTCCAAATTACAGGAGCTTATCGACATGGGTTCATTTTCACCGAGCACTTCACCATGGGGCGCTCCCGGCTCGCTTTTGGCGAAGAAGAAGGACATGACCCTTCGACTATGCATTGATTATCGACACGAACAGTGGCTACGAATCAAGAATCTGCATCTACTGTCGGCGGATTGATGCCGTAGATTTGTTCGATCGCCGAGAGGAGCGAGTCTACTCCAAAATGTACCTTCGTGACCGTTACCATCACCGAGGGTTAGTGGAGATAGATATCCCTAAGATCATAGGACTCGCATGGCACTTCGAGTTCACTGATGCCCTTTTCGATTGACGAATGCACTGAAGAAGATTCATGGATCTCATGCATAGGGTGTTCGAACCCATTCGGGATCGGGCTTTGTCGGAATCTTCGTGGATGACATCTGATCTAATTCCCACGAGTGGGAGCATGAGTTATCACTTCGAGGATCGTGGTTACGCTTGTCGAGAGACCATCAACTCAGATGCCAAGTTCGTAAGTAGCGCGTAGTTTCGCCATCGGTGTGAGATTTTCGGGACGTGGGTGTCGCAGATCAGCGTGCCGTACCGGGACCCGCAGGAAGGTCGAGGCCGTGATGAGTCGGGAGACCAAGTCGCCTGGTGATAATGTAGCTTCGATCACTGGTATTACGGTGAGAATTCATCGAGGATTTCCTCCCATTAGCAAAAGACGATGACGAGGTCGAATCTTAAGTGAGGTCAAGTTTGATCGGGATGACCGATGTGAGGAGGCATTCCAGAGTCAGCAGAGACTTACTTCACTCTCCCATCCCGACATAGTTCCAGATAGGACAAGGGTACAAGCTGTGCTGTATTGTGATGTCGAGGCCTGACCAGGATGTGTCTTGATGCACCGGAGGGTAGTAGCCATGGCCCTGCCGCTTGAAGAATCATGAGCAAACTACCCCACACGTGACATGGAAACAAGGCCGTAGTCTTCGCCTCAAGATTCAGGCGCTACCACGAGTAATACAGCGCGAGGAGTTCAAGGTGTACTGCACTATAAAAGTCCTAAGTATATTTCACGCAAATGACCCCACATGAGGCAACGCAGATGGATGGAGTTCCTAGAGGATTATGACTTCACTTTGCATTACCACCCCGGTAAGGCAAATGTGGTGGCTGATGCACTCAGTCAGAAGTCACGGGGAGTATTGGCTAGTATAGGTTCCCGGGAGTGGCGGATGCTCGAGACTGTGGGACGCCTGATTACGCACAACGAGCGTGCAATGTACGCTGGGGGAGTTTTGTGGCTACACCGTCAAGAGCGTGAGTGATCGAGTCCCAATGGCAGACGCGCAGATGGTCAATCAGGACCGCACAAATGCATGTGTGACGAGGTCGGAATCGTCCACTGGATGGTAGTCTTCATAGGTGACTCCGCAGTGGCTCCCATTCGACCGATTTGAGAGAGGAGATTCTCAGGAAGTTTCACTGCTCTCGATTTGCCGTGCATCCAGTGGCACGTAAGATGTATCGTGATCTTCACAATACTACCTGAGCGACGAAGAGACACGTAGGGGATTTCGTGCGACGATGTCTCACGTGTCGCCAGGTTGGCTACCGAGCACCGTGCCAAGAGGGCTACTCAGCCATCGGGAGGTGGCCGAGCGGGAAGGAGCACGCCACGATGGATTTTGTGACCCACTTGCCACGAACACAGCGGAGACATGATGCTGCACGCGATAAGTGGACCCATTGACGGCTCAGCATTTTTCTAGAATAAGGCGGATGACCTTCTATCGAGAGAGATTCCCATTTTGGTTGTACATTCGAGAGATAGCGTCCCACTACACGGAGTACCAAAAGATCCATAGTGCCTGACAGAGACCCGAGGTTTGACACGACTGGAAGAGTTTCCAAAGGTTATGGGCACACGATCGACGATGAGTACAAATTTTTCCCACCCTCGCATTTATTACGCACTTAGACTATACAGTTGTTGTATGACATGTTACGAAAGCATGCATTCCTGCGATCGTAGGTAGCCGGGAAGAGACTACTCTTAGTGGAATTCACTCTACAACAAAGCATCGTAAAGAGCATACCATGGCACCGTATGAGGTATCAGATGAGCCGCAAATACCATTATGTCGACCGAGGTGGATAGCTCCATCACGTCCCGATCCATTGGTACACCCGAGAAAGTGAGCTTGATTTACGCCGTTTTCCTCACGCCGCAGCCTGCGTTTATACCGATACCACGCCGACCCTAGGAGTTCGAGGTCAGGATCACGCTCTTTAAGGTGATGCCAAGAGAGAAGTGGTCGTGCTCGTAAGCCGGCGGTTATCACGAGGTTCATCGGGCCTTCTCGGTATACCAGAGGGTAGGCACCGGCTGGCAGATCAAGCTGGGCAAGTACGCCAGCATGTGTCGTGTCCACGAGGTATTTCACGCTCCACGCCCTGGCATACCTGCATCCAAATTTCACGCGACCGGGGATTGATTAAGGTCGATGACCACGGGACCGATGGTGGACCAAGGCGCATTTTTGGATAATGCGGGACGTTTTGCGACGCAAGACCGTGAGGCTAGTGAGAGTGCTATGACGGCACTATGGAGTGGAGAGCCAACGTGGGAGCCGCCGAGATCACGATGGGCCACCTATCCCTTCTATTTATACGGGCGTACGCGCTTACTGCTTAATATTTAACGACGAACTTATACGCATAAGATAAATAAGACGCCAGATATGCATGTGAGCTTATTGTGATTGTCCGTAATCGGATGAAATTCCTTTAAGGAGGGGAGAATGTAAGACCCAAAGAAAATTCCAATTTCAAAAGAGGGAATCGCACTTTGGCCAAAACCGAAATTTTTCTAGATCTCACACAATCCGACCACCGCTGGTATCGCCTCGCGAAAATGTAGCTAACACGTCGACCTCACGAATTTCGAGACGTCACTTACACGCTTTTTCGAGGGGTATCAGTATCCGGCGTCAGAAACGAAATATGATGTGACAAGAGTCACATAAATATGTACTCAATGCACATAAGTCAGCATGGCAGATATGATGAAATGGATTTCGGCTAAGATCGTGCCACATGTCAAAACCAAGATTTTAGGGACATGGAAGGCATTATGTGAATAAGAATGATAATAACAAAAATAATAATGTCATCTCCTACCTTTAATTGAGAGACAAAACGTGAAGAAGGGAGGATGAGATGCCGGAGGTTTGAGTTTTTTTATTTTAAAGAGAGAGAGAGAGAGTACATTTTCTCTAAGATCCCGGCTAATCCGACCGTTGGATTTCGACGGAGCAAGAAGGAAAGTCGTTCTACGCGGCGAGGACTACGCTTGAGCACCGGTTTTGAGGAGTTTTGACAAACTCCATGAGGTAGGGGTTTCATCCTACTTGAGTTTTACACTTTGTTTAAGTGTATTTATGGATGCTTGTTGATCGAGGCCGCTGAGTCATTGACGGCTCAAATCTTGGAACCACCGTTAGAAAATTTTGAAACCTATCAGCGCAAATTCCATGACCGTCCACCCGCCGTTCGGGGCTGTTACTTGTAAAATTTGTGAAACTAATCGAATGTGATGTATGGGAGCCTAAATGGCTATAAAATCGGTTCACAAGGTGAAACCGATATCGTGGTATTTTGGGCCGTGAACAAGAACCGAGGCTCTAATTGCTCATGTGGAATAAGTGTTCACTAAATAAATTTTGTGAAATAATGTCTGGGCCGAAAGTAATTCAAAACAAATTGCTCGTGTTTGATAATTAGCCCAAATGAGCTAATTTTTTGTGTAATGGATTGTGAAATTACATAACATGTTGTGTGATTTAAATTATGTAAATATATGCATGATGATATATTTCCAGATGTGTTATATAAATTGTATCGAATCAGATCACGCATTCCATACGTGACGCACCCTGTAACGATAGATGAAAAAGGAGGTGGTTTATCGAGAGAGCGGTTCGTGAGGGTCGACCAATACACAATTATCGAGCGTGTCCATTACAATACTCCGAGGGTAGCGTCCATATAACATATCAATCGTCGAGTCGCCCAATTGATATACACTCCGAGGGTCATTCACTAACAGATCATCTGAGTGGGTCCATTACTTGCATTTTGAGGGGTTGTCCACATTTAAAAACAAATACCTTGGTTTTGAAAGTGTTTTCTTTACACACATTTATAAAAGGAGGGAGCCTGGTGAGGACTCCTGGACATGGTCGGCCATTTGCATATCTCAAGAGTCACGTATTTTCTCGAATGTGTGTTTACATAGGGCATCACGATGCACCCCCTTCCTAGTGACAGAAATCTGGTCAGACCCACAAGAACTCCCAACAAGCTCGCCTGACTCGATAAGTTACCATGAAGCTAAGCCGTAAAAACTGCTTAAACTGTATTTGGAAAACATGGGTTATAAAATTTTTCACTTTTCTATCAAAATCACACCTTTAAATTTAACGAACCGGCAGAAAGATAACTACAAGAATACGGTCAGTTTCAAAATACAAAATCACTCCTCAGATAACAAAAAATATACTCCCAATATTTTCCAAAATCCAACTACAATCATAAAGGACCTCTGGTCCTCATCAAAATATAAGATAAGGATCAATCCAATATAAGTTTATCGCAACCTGCTTTTCTCAAAACCATGCATGCATATTTTACAAAAGATATTTACATATACAAAATGTCACATTTTAAGTTTACTAGTTTTAATGTACACCTTATCTTATATATAATCACGTGACAAATAGTTTCCAGACTAAGGATCCCTGAAGATCTTCTGGCTTCAAGACCCGCACTCGAAAAATTATTTTAAAACGTAAAACCGCGAAAGCAACGCCTGTTGAGTACTATAAGTTCTAAATGCCGCCACCGGCCGCTTTTACTCTCCCAATATGAATCGCATGCAATGGTCAGGAACCGCTTATGAGAAAACTGAAGCTTTTGGCGAGAAACTATTTCGAAAACTCGCTTCAAAATCAAGTTACCATTGAACTGCGAGGCCGGAAATCGTTTCCGAAACTATTTCTCGCCAATAAAACTGCTTCCCAAAATTACGCCACAAAACCGCTTCGCGGCGTGTTAATATCCGAAAAGTGCTATATCAGAATCAAGTACTAACCATCAGGCCCATTTCAAATACTTCTAGACGTGATACCACCTTAACCCTGGACTCCGGTGACCCAGTTGAACCCCGAACACTACCCTGGCTTGATGGTCCAAGTGAACACATGATCTATATAGCATAATGGAACCCTGACTAAAATGCTCTGACGGAACCTTCTAACCAACACATCATCGTTTTATAAACAAGTCGCGCTTAAATTTATATACTCTCGGAATGTGCGTAGGGCGACTCACTATATAAATATGGATACAGATCTAACTCAATCGTCACTGCAATATATTAGTCATATTATCCCATAACTCGCGATGCACAATCCGAAATACATCTAACCGAAACTGCGTGCCATCTGTGGTTTACAACCAAAGCAAAACGCTTTCTGTAAATAATCGAAATCAACTTTTCCCGAGTATAACAATTGGGAAAATTCGCTTTATAAACTATATTTTCAAAGCTGACTTACAAACTTAATTTTAAACAGACTTACTTTAGAAAATGATTTTCAGTACTACCTTTTCTCTACACTCTCTTTCAAATCTTATTAAGCACTCTAGATTTCCTCGTCTGAATGCTCAAATCATTTACACAATTCATTTCCTCCAATGATTTAAAATGCCTCGCTTTATCGTTACTATAAAACATACGCGCTCTTAAAGCGACTATATCGAATCGAACTTCATTCTAACAAAACTTTACGTGCTAGTCTCATTCGATAAGGACATCTATAATATGATATGAAATCGAATCCAAATGTCTCTACACATTAAATGCCTCATAAAAACTATCTTATTTAAATTTTGACTCAAGGACTTTCCATAGAGTCTTAAAATAACAAACATTTCGAAAAATTCGTCTCACTTTATCCGACTACACTCAAGGAAATATTAACCCAAACGTCCGAAACAAATTCCCAAAATTTAGCCCCGACCATCCAAATGACAATCCCGTACCTTAAAATTCAAACTCACCAAAATTTGGGACTCGGGTTTACGACCTTTACGGCCTTTAAAAAATTCAAGCCATTACAGCCTTTAGGCTCGAATAACACAATTAGGCAATTTTCTACCTTTTAAAGTTTGACAAAGCTAAGATATCGTACCTTAGCGCGTAGATTTCAAGGTATACCACTTTGCCTTCTACCCGATGAAAGCTTACTAATCTGATTGCCAGAACTGAAAAGAAAAGCAAAAGACAAAAAAAAATTAAAATCGCTCCTCGCACGTGGACGCCTGAGATGCATTCCGTCCTCGCCATTTACGTTTATCTCGATTTTCAATTCTAATTCTTATTCTTTTTCTTTAATTATTATTATTATTATTGAGATAAATAATTTCGACATTCTCATTCAGCCCATTTTTGTCCCGAAAAATTTTATTTATCATAATTGAATATTCTTTAAATATTTGCTATTTTTCGAGATTTTCTAAAATCCCGCTTTCGTGTTTCACTCAACTGGCCGCTTAGAAATTCTGTGAAATATTCGACCGGCTCCCTCGAATTTAACGAAACTTTCCCCGTGTTACTAGATTTCCTCATGAGATCTAACTTAATCTAAGATAGTCCTGCTTCGGCCATCCCAGATCTGTACTTGTACTTCCCTCGAACTATCTCCGGGTAATTTATTATTATTATCCTTTAATTCATATAAAATCTATAATTTGAATTCCACCCCAAAACTTTCCTATCTCAAAACACGCACAATTCTTGTAAAACAACTTTCAAAAATTTATTACAAGACTAAAAATAAGTAGCGGTCCCTCACGCATACTACACATACCACACCTTCGGGATCTGGGGCATAAATCCTCCCTCTTGAACATTCGTCCTCGAAACGAACAAAACTAATATGTTATGATACCTTAATCGTAAAACAACTGGTAATATCAGACGCGCATCCGAGCCTCCGACTCTACGTAGCCTCCCTTAATCCCACGATTCCCATAAAACTTTAACTAACTGAATGACCTTATTCCGCAACCGCTTCTCCGCGATCTACCATTCGCATCAATGCCCTTATGTGTCAAATTATCCTTAGTTCCATCATTCGATCTCCTCAGTATATGGGAGGGATCTGAATGTACTATGAGCATCGACATGGAACACATTATGAACCTTAGACAACTCCTCGAGGAAGGTCTAATCTATATGCTAATCGGGGTCCTCACCGCACAATCCCATATGGCCCTATGTATCTCGGGCCTTCACTTTCCGCCTTCCAAATCGATGGACACCTTTCCAAGGGAAATCCAGGAAGACCCTATCGCCCACCTTAAACTCTAGATCCCTACAACGTTTGTCCGCATAACTTTTCCGCTCTCTGGTCCCCCGGCTATCTCGAGCCCCACCCCTAGCTAACTGATCTTATCTAAGGTAATCAGACACTCGGGCCTATCTTTCCCCTCTCCTACTTCATCCCAAAGATACGGAGTACGACACTTCCTACATAATGCTCAAACGAGCCACGCCATACTAGATTGGATAACCGTTACATAAAGAACTCCATCGAGATAAACGCACATCCCAACTTCCTTAAACTCTATTACGCACGCCAAAGATATCCTCTAAAGGTCTCCGACCGACCATCCAGCCCGAGGATGGAAAGCTGCAGTAGCGCAATCGAGTCCCCATGGCATCCTCAGAACTCGGACCAGCAACTGATGTGAATCGGTCTCGACCGACTATCGATGAGGAACACCATGACCTGAACATCTCCTCCACATATAATCGGGGGCTAACTCATTCAACCCGGGTCATCATTGCTAACTCAGAGAAATGCGCTGATTTCGCTAGTCTATCCACTCATCACCCATATGGCATCGTGTTGTCTCCGAAGTTCCTGGCCCGATAACAAAATCCATGCATCTTATCCCACTTCCATACAGAACTCCAAGGGGTCGATCTTCTCGCGGCTTCGTGCTCGCTTTACCTCGATGTGTTAGCATCCGGATACGAAATCGCACTCTTTTTCACGCCTCTTCCACCAATAATGTTCTCAGAGTATGATACATCTCGTACCAGATGCATGGTATTATGTCGAAGAGTGAGCCTCCATGATTTTTAGTTCACTCCATTTTGTGCACACACATTCGACTCTCTCTAACCATTACGCCATCGCCCTCTAACTGAACTCCGGCTCTCCTACCACCCCCCAATCTCCGCCCCTCAACTTAATCATCTCCGAACCCGCTTCGACCTTCCTCATCCGATCCACTAGAAGAGGACGAACATAAAATGATGCCACCGTTGTCCCCTCAGACACGCATCTGCAATCTAACTCCCAAAGATCTCAACTCTATCAACAATGGGAGATATACCGTGCCTCAGATAAGCATAGAACCCTCCTAGCTTTCCGACTTAAGGTACTCGCCTTCCCTGATGTGTACTCTCTATCAGGCAATCATAACTTTAATCAACTCCAACCACTCCACAATGCCTCTTGCTAAGCTCTTCTCTCGAGTAAAGATATATTGCAGTTCTATGATCTGAATATCCGACAAGGAACACCAGATAGATAATGTCTCCGCATCTTTAGAGCTAAACCACTCGTCGGCTAGTTCTAAATCATGGCTCGTAGTTCCGTCAGGCTTTTAATCGACCGAAGCATGCTTTTCATCACTCTTACCATCCCGCATCAAACACACCCTAACCCTTGTCCGGAGGCATCACTATATACCATATAACTCGTCCTTTCCCGACTGCAGGCAGCACACCGAGCCTCGGTCGCCAATCTTTCTTGCCTCCCGCCTCAAAACTATGCCGGTGCATCCACCACCGAATTTCGATCCTTTTCAGCTAGATCGTCAACTGTTGCTATCTTGAAAATCCATCAACAAATTTCCGTAATAACTCCTGCCAATCCAAGGAAATCATGAATCCCGCACATTTGTGGGCGCTCTAGCTCACTATAGCCTTCCACCTTCGAGGATCCACACTAATACCTTCAATAAAATGATACTTACCTAAGAAAGCTTACTTTGGTCTAACCAAACCGGCACTTACTAAACTTAGCGTATAACCCGCGCTCTCAAGAATCCGGCACACTGTCCTGAGATGCTCGCATGTTCCTCTCGAACCCGCCCGAGTACACTGAATGTCATCAATGAATACGATCACAAACTTATCTAAATACGATCAACATCCTCGTTCATCAAATCCATGAACTGTACCGCGCGCTTAGTCAACCGAATGGCATCACTAGGAACTTCAGAGGACCGTATCTCAGCCCCGAAGGCAAAGCCTTAGAAACATCATTCTCCTACCCTCAACTGATGGTAGCCGACCTTAAACAACTCCTAGAATATACCCGAGATCCATGCAATCGGGTCAAATAGTCATCATACTGGTGGTGCTTGACATCGTCATAGATATCACCTGATTCAAATACCGTTTATAGTCTATACACAACCGTAGTTTTCCATCTTTCTTCTTTAATGAAGAGAACTGGAGCTCTCACTGAGGTACTAGGCCTGGATGGCCTTTCGCTTAGCAATTCCTCCTAATTGTGCCTTCAATTTTTTTCAACTCACGCGCCATTCTCCTGTGATGGAGGAATGGATATCTAGCCGCCCCTAACTAGTTCAATAACGAACTCAATTTCTCTATCCGGGTAAACCCGAACATCATCCGAAAGATCCGAACTCGACTACGGGATGTCTTCACGCGCCCCTCTCGCCTCCTATCCACTACAAATGCCAAATAACCCCTGCAACCTTCCGAAGCATTTTCGGCTTAGCCATGACATTAATGAGACTAAATACGATCTCTTCCGATTCCCAATATCATGCCTCACCGGGCCGAACTAATCTATTTCTTTCTTATAAAGAATCTAAGGTGGCTCTATGCTCTGATAACCAACATACCTAAGATTATATCAAATCATGGATACCTAACACTATCAGTCTCACAAAATCCTTATTCGATCACCAATCTACACTGAACTATCCTTTCTGATGTCATAGTATCCCCATCGGGTACTGAACCACCATACGACCATCTATAAAGTTAGGACTCTATCCGTGCCACTGCTGAATGGTAATCAAATAAAATGAATGAGTGGCTCTCGGTTCATTCAATGCATACGCATCATGATCGCAAATCAAATCATACCGCAATCACGCCCGGTGATGCATCCGGCCCCACGTGTGACCGTAAATACCCGAGCCCCAGTACGAAAGTACCACTTCCGACCGGGGCTAACCCGGCATCGTCGCCCGTGACTTCTACCGCGACTCTACCGTGCGCTCAGACCGCCACCTTCCTGGCTTCGAACCACCCCTACCAAATGACCGTGGACCAGCCCCGGGGTAGATGCCACTCGCACCACCTTGGGTGGGTCTCGGCGAATACTAACCGTGGACAATCTCTTTGATAAAGTGACTACCGCAATGGAAACATCCCCGTCATATTCATCCCGCACTCTCCGAGATGCCTCCGGGCGTAAAGGGCAATGGAAAAGATGATCACGAAGATCTACCACCTCCACACAGGGCTGCGGTGATCGAGCGGATCCACTGGTAGATCTTTATCTAGATCTGACTCTACCTTAGGTCGGCTTCTTTCCTTTCTTTCTTAGGTAGTGGTGCTGGTGACTAGTCTTGGGAGCACCTCTCTTAGCGTCGCCGCCCACGGGTTAGGCCCGAAGCTGTCCTTTCTACCCTTAGTGCGACCTCGACCAGGCTCTCGAAGTTATTTTGAGATGCGGGCTAAATGAACTTTAATTATGGCTGTTCAGAGCCGACCGTGAATCGCTTACACTTATGTTCCTCATTTTCTGCATGTCATAGGCATAATTTCACGAGTTACGAAACCTCTGCTCATGATAATCATGATCGAGGATCATTTGCTCTAACTGAAGAATTCTTCTATTTTGCATCCTGAGTAACTACGGGTAAAATATGTCACAGTAATGCACAGCGAGCTGGTCGAGTGACTCACGTAGGGTGTCTCCTCTTAATGGCATCCACGGTCCTTGGCCACTTTATTGCCATCAGAGACCCGAAAGAGGACTTTTCTGCTCATGCGAACACCCCATCAGCATAAATTTCACTAACCACTGTCGGCAGCCATAAGTATGCTTTTGCCTTTGGGTGTGGTACCATCATAGTTTTATTTTAATTTTTAGAGGCGCGTTCTTATCATGCCCCTCGGCTTTTGGAGGCTCTCGTACACGGCCAATTAGGCTGTAGCGATCGTATAGCTGATCATCGTCAAGGTGATGCCGCCACAGTGCGGCCCTCGATAGTTCTATTTGAAATTTGATTCATTAGGCATTTTAGATACAGGGGTGTGCTTCGACATATCTCTCTGGTGGTGCCTCGGTGCGAAGTCCTAGATGCGACCTCCTGCAGACCTAGATCAGGACAATCTTGTGAATTTCAGTTAAAAGATTCGGTGACACTTTTCAATATTTGATCGTCAGAGTTTAGCAAAACAATGTAGGTGCAGCTTGGGAAAATCATTATAAAAAAACAATTACATAGAAATGGTGGAAGCAGCGTGAAAACGGGCGAACTATCCTTTTTAAAGCGCTCGATACCAAGTTGACTGAGCCCCTTCTAGTGACGAAATACGTAGAAATGGCTAAAGATTATCACAGACGAAGCTGCTCGAGGCGTGAGTTACCATGAAGCTAAAGCGTAAGCTATTTAGCCAGTGTATTTGGAAAAGCGTGGGTTATAAATTTTTAGGCACCATAATCGTGTGACTTTAAATTTGCAAAATCGTGACATATGGCTGCCACGATGGTGAAACAAAATACAAAATCCACTTTGTATAACAAGAAAATATATACTCTAATGTGTTCAAAATCCATTCTAGACCAAGGACCTCTGGGTCCTCATCAAAAATATAAGATAAGGATTGATCCGATATAAGTTTATCATGACACATTTCTCCAAACCAAATGCATATTTTACGAGATATTTCATATACAAAATGTCACATTTAGGGTTTACTAGTTTTAATTTACACCTTATGCGCATATATAATCACCGGCCCACGATACAGGGTAGGATCACAGGAGAGAGATCTTTCGACTTAGACTCTTTGAAAATTATTTTAAAGCAGGCTAGCTGAGCTAAGCGAGAACAGTGGAGTCTTATAAGTTAAATCTTTGTTATCTCTTGTTTGTACCTCGATATGAAAATCGTACATAAATGGTTGTAAAGCTGTTTATGAAAGCTGAAGTTTTGCTATGAGTATTTAAGCCGTACGAGCGTGAGTTCCTGTGTGAAGCTGTTTATCTTTCAGCGCTGATACGAAAACTATTTACAACTGTGGGCACATTACGAAAACTATTTACATTCGTCTTGAAAAGCGCATTTGGAGTGGTGGTTAATATGCGAAAGTGCTATCTTTTTGTAAATCAAGTACCAACCCTTGTGGCCCATTCCGAAATACCTAGGCGTGAAACCCACGGAACCTCGGAACTTGGCGTCGGTAGTGAACCTCGAACACTACCCAGCTAAGATGAAGTCGGTGAACAGCGAGGATCTGCTGCCAGCATAATGGAACCTCGGGACCCGAATGCTTGAGTGATGGAACCACCGGAACCAACACATTATCGCTATGTGCTAAGTCGGTAGCGCTAACTATATACCGAATGTACGAAGGGCGACTCACTATATAAATATATACTAAGATTCCAACCCCCCCGATTGGTGACCGAGTGATATAGTTAATCATATCCCATAACCTTGCCATGCACAATCCGAAAATACATCGTAGGAATGAGTACATGCCATCTAGGGGTTTTGCTAAACCCAGGAGGCCAAAGCTGTTTCTTAAATCTTTTAATCGAACTTTTACTGTGAGTATAACAATTGGGAGGTAAAAAAATCTTTTTATAAATCTATATTTTCAAAATATTTCTAAACTATGGGATTTAAACACTTTGTTTTAGAAAATGATTTTTGAGTACTCACCCTTTTTCTCGTTAATTCTTTCAAATCTTGTAAGCACTCTAGATTCTCGTCGGATGCTCAAATCGCCTACACAATTCATTCAAATTAAAATGCCCTCGGTTCACCAGTTTTTCCATAAAAAACATCTGTGAGAACTTTTCAAGTGACCCATATCGAGCGAACTTGATTCTAACAAAACTTCGATGCTAGTCTCATTCGATAAGGACATCTATAATATGATATGAAATTGACCAAATGTCCTACGCATTAAATGCCTCATAAGCTATCACATTTTGATCGACTTTTTTATTAGCTGAGGAATTTCTAAGTAGAGTGCAAAAATACCACGAACATTTAAAGTCACATCAGACTTATCAGGCTACACTCATGATTTCAACCCAAATGTCGAAAGCAGTCCAAAATTTAGCTGACGTCAGAACACAGTCCCAAAATTCTACAAAATTCCCAAACTACGATCTGAAAATTTTGGGACTGAAGTTCCTGACATTTATGGTTTTAAAAAAATTCAAATCATTACATAGTACAGGCTGAAATAACACAATTAGGCAAAATTTTCTACCTTTTAAAAGTTTGACAAAAGCTAAGATATTGAGTACTTATGCGTAGCTCTCTTGATATCTCGAATTTTACATACTGTCGACAGAAAGTTTGGTCAGATTTTTATAAATCTGAAAGAAAAGAAGCAAGAGAATAAAAAATTGAAGAAAGTAAGCTCTCCTCACTTGTGGATGCTCACACAGGATGCCCCGTCGTCCACCATCATTCACGTTTTATCCTTTTGATTTTTCAGTTTTTTTTTTTCTGAATTACTTATTCTTTTTCTTTAATTATTATTATTTAGATAATAATTTCTATTACCTCATTCGGGTCCATTTTTGTCGAAAAAATTTATTTATCTAATTGAATATTCTTTAAATATTTACAATTTTTGAGATTACTTAAAATAAAAGTTTTGAGTTTATTTAAGCTTGATAAGCTTAGAAATTAAGTAAAATATTCCGTACATCTCGAAGATTTGAGCTTTCACGTATTACTTTAGATTTGCGAGGCAGAACTTATGCATGATCCGTTTGAAATCATCCGAGGGTTTAGAGAATTTTCGAGACTTTGCGAACTATGGTAATTTTATTATTATTATTATCCTTTTAAAATTTCATAAAATTTCATAGTGAATTCCACCAGCTTTCCTTAAATTGCAAAAGTGCTTGCAAATTCTTGTAAACAACTTTCAAAAATTCTATTATGGCACTAAAATAATTAGGAAGCCCTTGAATACAATACGAGTTTGCATCTTAGTACACATATGGGACGGTGTTCTGATTGCATATCTTGTAGGTGGAGAAGTAGCCCATTTTAAGTGGATTCCCTGCGGCGATAGCTCACCTGTCGGAACATTTTTGGCGGGTGGGGCGGAGTTAGAGGGCAAGCTCATCCTAGGGCCGATGCGAAGAAAGCGGGTTGTGGCTTTTGGACTTGAGTTGATGAGCTTAAAAGTCATATTTTAGTCCATTTTCTGTTTTGATTTTAATGCTAAAGGAATAATTAAGATACGAAATATTAGAAACTCACCAAATTTGTTATTTGCGGGAGTATAAAAGAAAGAAGAAAATACGGTGGAAAAATCGCGACCAAATTGTGGAATAAAAATGCGAGTAATTTGAGGCGGGGAATGGAAACAAATGGTTGATTCATTGATGCAATTTTGAAAGACTACTGGAGTCAAATTAGCAAATTGACATCGGGGACAAGTGAAGGAAATAAACAGCGAATCATGACGGGAGTGCGATGTCATTTGAGGATTAACACGAGGAAGCTAAGGGAATGATGTCGCGGCGGCGCCATTGATAATAGCGGCGCAAGGGTTGATGTCGCGACTCGGGATGGAAGTCGCTGACGAGAATCTCCTTGAAGCGCTATGGCGAGTTTGGAAGGATGAGTTGAGTTAGCGAAGTTATTGTCATGACGGAAGGTGAAGTCAGCGTGCCAGCGGCCGGTGAAGCCTCGAAGACGCCAAGGCGATGTCGCGACAAGGGTCGAGAAGTGGCGACATCATGAGCGATCGATTGAAGGCTGCGAAGACTTGAGGCGATGCGCGGCAGTCGATATTAAGCGACATCGGGAGAGACCCAGTGAGAACTGCCAGAGGCATAAGTGATGTCGCATGACAAAGGGATCGATGTCGCGACATCGGAGAAGGCTATCGATTGAAGTACATTGAGACTTAAGTTGATAGTAGCGACGTGAATCGATCATCCGTGACATGGATGATAATAGCAACAAGAGATCAATAATCGCGACATGAGGCGACATGGGCGACTAACTGGAATCCTGGCGCATTGGGTAGGGGCCCAGGCGAAACCTAAATAAACGTACCCGGATGAAAAAGCGACTTCGCGCGGTGACCGCAGACGAGTGGGTAGCATTGAAGCTCATTTCTTTACTTTCCTTTTAGTTTTCTTTTCTTTTCTTTTTTTCTTCAATGTTGATAGTTAGAATTAGATTAGATTTATGTTATAGTTTTTTCGTTTTCTTTAAAATTGGATGATATCGTTTTTTTAAGCCGGAAGGTGAATCTGAGAATTCTATTCTTTTTCAAATTACTACGGAATGTTTGAAGTTGGACAAATTTAAAATCCGACTCTTCGATTTAGTGCGGTTATTCTTATGATCGAGGAGAATGCGTAGCGTATAATTCGGTAATTGAGAATCCGACTTCCATTAAGTAGATATATAGTCGAGAAATTATCTTTCTGTAGTCGTTTCGACTTGTGAATTTCGGTTCCATGAATTTACTTACGGTTTTGGGTTTAATGTTTTACGGATCCCCGAATATCGGTTTCTTTATGCAGTTTAAGATTTTGTTTTCATTGCTCGATTTCAGGGAGCTCCTGCGAGTGACCTGAAGACATTCACGAGAGTTATGAACATTTCTTTGAAGGTATATTAACTTTCTTATTAGAGATTTATTAGCTTTGTAGAAGTTTTACTTGGATAAATCCTCTTCTCACTTGAAATCAGACGAGTTGAGCGAGTTATCAATTTAAATAAGCAAGAGTTCACCTGGATTCGGATAGTGGGGCCAATCCCGTGTTAAGGCGAGATCTAATCAAGGGAGAGGGTGATCTATTCTAATTTCGAGAAAGTAACTGGAAGTTGTATATCCTTGCTTGTAGATAACTTGGGAGCTAAGGTTTACGAGTTCATGAAATGGGTATGAAGCGACTGCGAAAGAAAAATACGGATTAAAATCCCTTTTAAAGTAGTTATCTCATGTTCTGTCTTCGAAGAATCGGGGAAAAATTAGATAATGAAATGTGGAGTGTGGAGAGATCCGACTTTTCTTGCTAAACGCCATAGACTGATTTTAAAACCTGAAATATTCAGAAGTTTTCGCGGTGTGCAACTACGAGGAATTGGTACTTAGCTATAGCGTTATACTTGATGTGTCCTACGAAAGATAATTATTCGATGTCCATTTATTTTCTTAACTATTCTTTATTCTTTATTCTTTATATTCAGGGTTATTTGATTGTTCATTTATTTTACTCGTGCTAGTATAATTTCCGACTATGGTGACCCAAATCTTTATAGGTCCCGAATAGTACGGGCTTGAGTCGAGGGTAGTTGATTTAAAATTCTTGAGATCTCTGTAGGATCGATATGCGGACTTATATCCATTTTATTACTTATTGACACATTGCACTTGCGTATATCAGGCGAAACCAAAATTGAAAATGATTAACTACAGGAGATTTTTGGTCTCTGACAAGTTTTATGGTGTTCAGGGGATTAGATAATAGTCCTTTGGTAATTGTGCAACTAAATTTGTATATGCGTTTGATCGGTCAACAAGTTTTATGGCTTGAATTCTTGCAGGGGATCTCGAAAGAATTTGATAGATCAATATTCGGATAAAGAAATCTTAATTTGGACATTTAAGAAAAAGAACAAAAATGGTTTTCAAGCGGTGGTTCATTTTGACCACTAACCACCTAACGAACCACAGTGAATATATTTCATTTTTGACTAATCCTATTAATGGGAGTGTGTTTTGCTTTGAGAAAAACGATGCGTGAGACGAGAGAATGATACGATTCCGGTGATTGAATCGGAGAAAACACTTGGCGACTTGAAAGACAAGGAAGCTGGAAAACACCACCATGGCGGATGAAAGGCAGAGGATCAGCGGGGACAAGGGGCCGGCGACGGAGAAGACCTCGATCACGATACCATGGAGGAATTTTGGAAGCTTATCATTCAGGATGAATACTCGGCGTGGAATCAGAGACGACACACTATCGATGTGACAACTGAGCTAAAACCGGCACTAATTACAATGGTGCGGCAACACCGATTCTTTGGTCATCCCATGAAGATCTAATGAACACTTGGGAGATTTCTCAGGGATGGCAAACACGAGTTAGCAGATAGAGTGAGACGGAGGTTATCAAGTTGCATCTATTCCCATTCTCTCTAAGAGATGCTTGACCACATGGTATGGATCTTTACCATATGGTTTCTGTTGATACTTAGGAGGAGCTGAGTGAGAGGCTTTGTTGGGCAAATTCTTCCCCATCACTCACCTCGAAAGGAGGAAATCATTATTTTTCGACGGGGGGAAGATGAGAGCCTATATGTGGCCTGGGAAAGATTCAAACAGTTGCTGAGAAGATGCCCTATGCATGGAATTGATCTGAAGACCCAAATGGACATCGTGTATCATGCTCTGAATGATACATCCAAGGGAATCATTGATGCTTCATGTTGTGGAGCATTCAAGCGAAAAAGTGCTGAAGAGGCAAGAGAGCTTATTGAAGACCTGGCTAAATGCAATATGAAAACTCATACGGTTTTCAGATGAAACTTGACGAGAGAAGGGGGATCATGGAGCTGAAGCCAGGAATGAAGCAGCCATGGAAACCCAGGTGGATGCCGTATGCACGAAATTGGAAACCAACGAAAGGAGAACCTTACTTGCGTAGAGGATGGGCTTGATTGAAGAAAGATTATTGAAGAGAAAGTCTTGAAGAGGCTGGCGAAGAACAATTCTATGATCTTGAGAGTTAAGTATGCGGGTGAAGACGAGCTTACCATTTCAAACCAAATACTAACCTGCCGGCACATTATCACCCGGCGAGGAACCGCGAGAACTTCTCCATATGGTGGAGAACTACAAGGCAAGGCAGATGAGTCCCTCAACGAGGGTTATCAGCAGCCAGAGGTTCCAGCGGCAGCAGCGAGAAATGAACACGAGGGGAAATGAATATCGAAATTCGAGGAGGAGGGCCAAATCTTTTGAAAGAAGCAGTCTTTGCATTCATGGGGATAATAAGAAGGCATTGAACCTCCATGAACAAAAGTTTGCGAGTTAGGCTCAACTGCTTTACTAATTCTCAAATTTTGAGCCTGCAATGCATCCACGAAGAACACGGAGACACAAGTAGGAGCGGTGGCCCAACCTGTAGCAGGAGGAAGATGCCTTCCCAGTGACACGAAAAATCGAGAAGGAGTATGGGTGTACTGTTTGAGTGGGAAGGAAATAGAAAGATGAAAGAAAAGATGACGACAACAAGAAGGAGTGATAGAACCGAGAAGGAAGAGAATGCTTGGAAAGAAAAAGAAGGAGTAGAAGGGAAGAACATCGAGGATCAAAGCACTTGATCCATTTCCATGAAGCTGGTCGAGGATGGAGCGGGTTTGCGAGGTTTTGGCTTTCCGGAAGGTTTTGGAGGTCGGTATGCCTTTGCGGAGTGGTAACTTTCGGATGCCACTCTTATCTGAAATTTCTAAGGACTATGCGGGAAGCGAAAGAAAAATAGTAGAGGAAGGAATAGTGAGCGATCTCTTGCCACTTGCGGTACGTGTCAGTTGCAGTAAGATGAAGACCAGGGAGCTTCCACGATTCCTTGTATTGTTGGAGGAATTGAATTCAGGGCTCGTGACTCGAGGAGCTAGTATCGGGCTTTGATGCCTCTTTACATTTGCCAAGAAACTAAGTTTGGAGCTTACTCCTGGTATTGCCTCAAATGGCGAACGGATCGATGGTAAAACTGAAGGAGTCGGTGAAGATATGCTAGTCCTTTGTTAGGAAGTTTTGTTTTCAGTGAACTTCATCATTCTGAACATGGAAGAAGATTCACAAGTACACCTGCTATTGGGAAGACCATTCCTAGCTCTTTGTTCTTTCGATTGACATGCGAGTTCTTACCTTGAGGTTGGAGAAGAAGAGCTGCTTTGCTTTTAACTTGATCAAGTATGCAAAATATAGACGGAGACAAGGAAAGTTGCAATGTGATTTGTCTATACTTCCAGCCACTGATGTTAACAATGATTGTAATACTCGGTTTTTATCAATGAAAAAGAGATGAATTCGATATGCGAAGATGTCTATTCTGAATTTCCATCTGTGGAGTTTTCATTCTTTAGAAACTATGATGAGCTTGAGCCAAAACGAGAAATGTGATGGGGAAAATATTGAAAAGAGGAAATTCATCAAGAAGCTTAGGTCTGAAGGACTAGTTTTGAAAGAGTTGCCGTCATTTAAAGTATGCTTACTTAAATTACCAAAGAAAAAACCGGTGATCATTTCGGCCCGATTTCGGTGATCTTGAGGAACAAGGTGCTTGAAAATATTAAGAGGAAGCACTCAGGAATCGTAGCGGTCCATTGAAGTGAGAAGGGTATCGGTCAAGTGATTTGCATGCATAAGATTACTGAGAGACTTGAAACCATCTGCCAGAACACAGGCGTGAATCCGGTGATGAAGGAAGTAGTCGAGAGAAGGAGGTACTCAGGTGAATCTTTGGTTTTATCTATGCTGAAACTCAGCGTGCCAGGTGAGCCCGGTCCATGGATTTCCAAAGAAAGGGTTTCTTGTGATGAAATGAAAAAAAATGAATTGATTCGGCAAAACGATGGCGGGATGGAGGTATGTATTGATTACAGGAAGTTGAATTCAGCAACCAGAAAAGATCATTTCCTTGCCTTTCATTGATCGAGATGTTGGACGGGGTTAGCGAGACACCCTCGCTTTTGTTTCACGGATGGGTACTGAGGATCACAATCGGTGCTATTGCACTGAGGACCGAAGATCACATTCACATGCACATGGTACCTTTACATGGAAGGATGCCATTTGGGCTATGTAATGCTCGACTACATTTCAGGAGGTGCTATGATGTCTATGTTCTGATTTGGTTGAAGAAGTGATGGAAATTTTCATGGATGACTTTACTGTGTATGGATCCAGCTTTGATCAATGTTTATAATCTGGAAATAGTACTTCAAAAGATGCGAGACAAATGACCTAACCTTGAATTGGGAAAAATGTCATTTTATGGTGACGAAGGTATTGTTCTTGGGCATAAAATTTACGCTCTTGAATTTAAGTGGACGATCCAAGGTATCCATTATCAAAACTCTTGCACCACCTACCCGCAGTAAAAGGAGTAAGAAGGCTGCTTGGGGCATCTTTGGATTTCACGGGGAGATTCATCAAGGCTTTCTTTCAAAAATAGCGGAACCACTATGCGAGATTCTTGGAAAAAGATACAAGGTTCAATTTTGATGACTCTATGAGGATGCTTTTGAAGAATCAAAATCAGATTGAGTACAAACACCACAATGGCTGCACCATAATGGGATCGGGGATTTGAAATAATGTGTGATGCCGAGTGATTTGCCATGGGACGTGTTGGAAATGAAGAAAAGTATTGGACCATATACTATTCTAGTAGACCTTGATGAAGCATGAGAGAACTACTCCTTTAACAAGCGAAGGAGATCTTTAGCCGTAGTATTTGCTTGTGAAAATTTAGGCGATACATTTTAGGATCCCGTGTAGTAAATTCACATACGATCATCTTTGGCGATCAAATACTTGATGTCAAGGAAGCTAAGCCAAGATTGATAAGGTGGGTGCTGTACATTTGCGGGAGTTTGATTGGAAATCAAGGATAAAGGGATGTGACAATGTGATAGGTGGTGCAATCGAGAGTAGAAAGAAGCGTGATGCTTGAAGAAGAAAATATGATGTTAACTGAGAGAACTTCCTAAGATGAGCAAATTGTTTAGGTTTCCTTCCAGCCATGGTATCGCGTGTGTGAATTATCTGGCTTGTGAGTAATGCCTTCAGAATTCAACTACCAACAAACTCAGAAGCAGCCAGCGAGTATTATATTTAGGATGACCCCATATTATTGAGGAATCGCGACGTGATAATAAGAAGATGTGCGAGAGAAAGTGAAACAGGCAACATTTAAATGAATGCCATGCATCACCATATGGGACATTTTTACGGAAAAGAACATCACAAGATACTCAATCATGAGGGATTTATTATTGTATCTTCAGGAGGAATTGTCGGCGAGTGGGTTAAATTGTGTGATAGATGCGGGTGGAAATATCGGCCCGGGAATGAAATGCCTCGAGGTATTATGGTGATACAAATTTTTGATGTAGAATAGATTTTGTAGGACCTTTCCCACCATCATTTGAAACTATACATGCGCTAGCGATGAATTACGTTTCCAAATGGGTGAAAAAAGCGATCTTGTCGAAGGAATGATGCTATCTGATTTGGCGATTTCTTGCGAAGAATATTTTGAGAAGCCGATTTTGGAACACGAAGAACTATCATTAGTGATGGAGGAACCCTTTGAAACAAAATATTTGCAAAACCATGACGGGTATGGGATCAAGCATGTAATGAGTTTAGCTTATCATCCGGAACCACGATGAATGACGAAATTTCCAACGGGGAGATCGAAAGAATGCCGAAAAGACGGTGAGCTCAGCGGGGAAGGATTGGTCTTCCAAACTTGATGATGCACTTTACAGGCTTCTGAATTTGCCTCTGAAAACCCCATTGGAATGTCCCCATGAGTTATTTTGGCAAACCAGCAATACACTCTTGAATTGGAATACTGAGCAATGTGGGCCCATCGAGAGGGTGAAAGCTTCGATTTTAAGGCTCGAGGGAAGAAAGATTGCTCCTGGCTAAATACAGGCGGAAGAATTGAAAATGAAGCCTATGATAATGCTAAGAGCTATCTGAAAGGCAGAACGAAAATGGCATGATCGGTACGAAAGAGTTGAGAGCGAGAGTTTCTTTGTTTAATTCTAGGCTGAAATTGTTTCGAGGAAATTAAAATCGAATGGAGTGGGCCATACACGGTGGTGATCAGTCTACATTTGGAAGCCATTGACAACGGGGGTGATGACTAGGGAAGAATTCAAGGTCAATGGACGGAGGTTCCCACAAGCATTGTCTAAGCAAGGGGAAGAGGGGAAATGAAGAACTCAGTGGTTCTTAAGGAAAAGAAGAGTGCCTGACAATGAGAGTCGGCTAAGGACTCAAGCGAGTAGCTAATAGAGCAACCCATGGGGATTTAATTTACGATTTTTAAGTTTTGAAATATTTTCTTTTGATTCTAATGAAAATTAGGTCGATTTGTTTTATAAGGATAGATTTAATTTTAGAGAAATCAATTGTAGTTTAATTAGATTTTCTTGAATATTGCGATGAGCCTGCGTGAGTTTAAAGACTTGCTTGAATGGCAAGACGACTACGGGAACAATTCCGGCCAACACGAGAGAAGTCACAGCATGAAAAGGGAGTAACCTATCTAACCCCAATTACGTAGATATACTTGAATTGATTGTTAAATCTTTTGCTTGGAAGGAGATGCACGAAGAGATGTCCCAAAAGGGTTAGGAGCGATAAGAGAATTCAAGGTTCTTGAGATCATTGAGTTAAAGGCTTGGAGTCGACAAAGGTTATGTCGCGACACCAAGTGATGTCATGACAAATTATTGATGTCGTGACTGTTTGAAAGAACGAATTGTGAGTAGTGAAGGGAAGAAGGTATATGTCGCGACACCACTGTGAAGTCGCGACAGAGAATTAAGTTTCAAAATGAAAAATGATGTCGCGACAACCCAACTGGTAGGAAATAGCTAGGGGAATACGGAATAAAGGATGTCATAACGCATGATAATCCTGAAGCAATTCCTAAAATCCACTTGATGTCGCGACAAACAGCATGTCGCAGAACCTAAAGGAGACTACTTAATACCATTATAACTGCTAAGAAACTGTGAAATTTCGAAATGATCTCGGAATAAAGGCGGGTGAGTGACATGTTTTAATGGAAGCAATATGATGGCCGAAGCATTGATTAGTTGTATCCAACTCATTTACAATTGAATCGGAGAATAAAAATGAATTTAGAATTGAATTTGTTGTGTGCACTATTTTGAATATGTTTTGTTCAATGTTGTGTTGCTTTGTAGTGCATAGTTGGAAATTTAAAGTATGGTTATTTTAAAGAATAAAGTGTGATATATTATGTCTTTGAGAGTAGATAAAACAATGATTAGGAGTAAGCCACGAAATACTGACAAAAGCGGGGAACAAGGGCAGAATTTGAATACAATTTCATTGAAACACAAAGTGCAAAGTGATTCTAGAATTTAAACATTAAGTCCAGAGGAATGGGGAAAGTAATGAAATTGAAGGAACAAAACATATTTTTGAGATTGTAGTATGATGATGAGTCAAAGGAGCATTGGATACTTAAGGATTTAACTATAATCGCTTACACATGCATTCTTGTATAAAATTGTCAAGGGAACTCCTAATGGTCAATATGTTGCTTCTTGATTCTAGAACTTGTTGAATTATTGATTGGTAGTCTGACTGGGTGATCTGGTGACGAGTGATGCGAGGCCATTCTTAGAAGTTGAGTCATTAAACCATCATCTATATGCTAAAGCATATACCATAGTTCAGTGAGCCAATCGAGCCTTATTTCTAAAAATCAGTACAATTAAACCCCAAACCTTCAAAGGAATCAATCTTCAGTAAGAACATTGATTACCCGAGAAGCTGAAGAGAAAGAGAGGAAATCAAGTTTGGGAGGTAGTTTATTAAAGAAACTACAAGGAAAAGAAAGAGTGGAGTAGTGAGAAAGAAGAGAGAGAAAAAGTTGCACGGAATGATGTGAGCCAAAAGTTCTTTTCTATCCTACCCTTACCCAAGCCTACCTAACATTACAAGCCCCCAGACTGGAGTTGTTGATCTTGAAGGATGGAATTCTACATTAGTGAGGAGATCGATATAGACAACAGAAGCTTATAGATTTGGAAGGCGATAAACGGTAAGGCTTCAGCAAGGAAGGACCTAGGGATTAGAGTGAATAATTATGAAGATGAGAAAGGAAAACAATTTATTTTCAACGAGGATCAATGATTATGTTGTTTGTAAAAACAATTTCAACGAGTTAGTTTGTATGTATAAAGTGAAACTTGACCTTGAGCTGGACTTGAAGCTAGATGCGAGAAAACAATGCAATCCTTGTATTTGATTAAGTGACTTCTGCAAAACGGGGCCAGAAAAATAATCACTTTTTGTTTGAGGACAAACAATTCTGCTTCTTTCTTTGCGAGGACAGAAAAACCAAAACTTTAGTTTAGGGGAGTTTGATGAGCTTAAAGTCATCTATTTTTAGTCCATTTTTTACGTTTGATTTTAATGTAAGGAATAATTCCCAAGATACGAGAAATATTAAGAAACTCGCCAAATTTGTTATTCTTGGGGGAGTATAAAGAAAGAAGAAAATGCGATTGGAAAATCACGGCAAATGGTGGAATAAAAAATGCAAGAGTGGTGACGGGAATGGAAACAAATGGTTGATTCATTGATGCAATTTTGGGCTTACCAGTCGGATTATGAGTCCGCGACATCGAGATAAAGTGAAGGAAATAAGCAAGCGATCATGACGGAATCACCTTTGCAGAATAATCGGTGAGGATTGACGGAAGCTAAGGGAATGATGTCGCGACAAGGGTTGACATTCTGCGTGACTCGGGATGGAGGTGACGAAATCGCAAATATAGCGGGTTTGGAAGGATGGTAGGTTAGCCCGAAGGCTGTTGTCGCGACGGAAGGGCTGAAGTAGCGACACGGCTAACCCGATGCAGAAGCCTCCAAGGAACATAAGGCGATGTCGCGACAAGAGATTGAGAGATCGCGACATCATGAACGATCGATTGAAGAGGCTGCGAAGACTTGGTGATGTAGCGTGAAGACTCTGTCGATAGCCGCGACATCGGGAAGACGGTGAGGCCTGCGAGGCATAAAGTGATGTCGCGACAAAGGTCGATGTCAGCGACATCGACCATCAGTTGAAGGGCATTTGAGACTTAAGAAGTTGATGTTGCGACGTGAGATGGCGATGTCGCGACATGGATGATGTCGCGACAAAGAGATCAATGTCGCGACATGAGACGAAGCATGGGCTGACTAACTTTGGAATCCACAAAGATTGCATTGGAATTAGGGCCCAATGAGAAACCTATAAATAGCGGCTACCTGAGATGAAAAAGCGACTTGGCGGTGACCACGGTGAGAAGGTGCAGGTAGCGAAGACTCATTTTTCTTTACTTTCCTTTTTAGTTTTCTTTTTCTTTTCTTTTTTCTTGATGTTGATAGTTAAGAGATTAGATTAGATTTGTATCGATTCACAGTTTCGTTTTCTTTACGGAATTGGATGTTATCGTTTTTAGCGAAGGCGAATCACGAATTCATTCTTTTCAAATTACTACGGAATGTTTGAAGTTGAGGACAAATTTGCAGGTCGACTCTTGATTCGAATTGCGATTATTCCATGATCGGAGGAATCTTTGTAGCGTGTAATTCGGTGAGTAAAGAATCCGGCTTCCATTAGAGTGAATGTATAGTCGAGGAAATTATCTCCACCGTAGTCGTTTCAGTGACTTGTGAATTTGGTTATGCTTTACTTACGGTTTGGGTTTAATATGTTTTACGGATCAGAATATCAGTTTCTTATACCGTTCCAGATTTTGTTTTCATTGCTGCGATTTCAAGGAGGTCCTGCGGTGACACGAGAGAAAGACATTCACGAGTTATGAACATTTCTTTGAGTATATTATTTTGCTATTAGAGATTTATTGAGCTTTGTAAGTTTACTTGGATAAATCCTCTTCTTGAAATCGAGACCGAGTTGAACGAGTTATCAATTTAAGCAAGCAAGAGTTCACCTCGGTCGGATAGTGAGGCCCGATCGAGTGTTCAGGCGGGATCTAATCGAGGAGGGTGATCTATTCTAATTTAGGAAAGGTAACTTTGGAAGTTGTATATCGCAGCGTGAATGGCAAAGACTAAGGTTTGGTCAGTAAAATGGGTATATGAAGTATTGCGAGAAAGAAAAATACCGGATTAAGGAAATCCCTTTAAAAATGAAGATTATACTCATTCCTGTCTTGAAGAATCGGAAAAATTAGATGTGTGTGAAATGTGTAGATTAATGGAGGAGATCGACTTTCTTATTAAGCATGACAGATGATTTTAAAACTTTGAAATATTCAAGTTTTTTATCGGTATTAACTCAGGGGTAATTTGCCTTCACTATAGCAGTATACTTGATGTGTCATACGAAAGATAAATTATTCAGTGTCCATTTATTTTCTTAACTATTCTTTATTCTTTATTCTTTATATTCCGGTTATTTGATTGTTCATTTATTTTACTTTCGTGCTAGTATAATTTCCGGCTTCTTAAGGTAGACTGATATCACTTGCTAACAGTCCCGAATAGTACGGGCTTGAGTGATCGGGGTAGTTGATTTAAAATTCTTGAGATCTGTGGGATCGATATACGGACTTATATCCATTTGTGCCAATGGGCTGTGCAGGGTATATCGGACCCCGAAACCAAGAGTGAAGTGACAGTTAACTCTAGGAGATTTTTGGTCTCGACAAGTTTGTAAGATGGAGTTTCCACTGGGGATTAGATAATGGTCCTTTTAGTAATTGTGCAGCTAAAATTTGTATATCGTTTTGCTCATACATCGAGGAACATTTTTTAGTACGGGGAGAGTTAGAAACGGCTCATCACAGAGGTCGATCTTGTTAGGGTTGTGGCTTTGTTGTTGGATGATGTAGTACATGTATTAGAATGCAGAATTTTAATATATGTTGTATGAAATAAAATTTTTGCTCTTGGAACTATTGTATATAGTTGGTATATATTGATGAGTCTTGTGTGGGCCCCCAGTGGTCGTTTTACTCATGTCATGGATTATATTGGATTGTTTGGGACAGGTTTATTCTTGGGTAGAGCTCTCCGTTCAAAGGAAACTGCGCCGATTTTAAGTGAGAGATGTCGGGTCACCCGAACATTCAGTGTTTCTCTTAGTTGTGGGTGAGTCAACTGGACCCTGGGTTTTGGGGTGTCACATTATCGAATGTAAAGAAAGTAGCTGGTGAACATTTCGATGAAGATTTGGGAAATGAGTGCATATTCTTAGGATCAATTATAAGGGTGGTAAGAGCAAGCTTTTGGCGTTGTCTCGAAGCATCTTATATTGATAAGGTGCTAGCTCGATTTTGATGCAAGATTCGAAGATTACATTACCGACCCGACATGGAATTATCCTTTCGAGGAAGCGGTGTCACAAGACACCTCGAAGGGAAGAAGAGGATATGAGGCAGTTCCCTATGCACCGATTGTAGGCAGCCTTGTATGCCATGTTGTGTACGAGGCTGATACTCTGTTATACGATATGGATGATCGATCGTTACCAATCAATCTGGAATGAGTCAACTGAATGTGATGAAACATATTCTCAAGTATCTGATGAAACGAGAATTTATGTGCTTTACATGTGTACTCAGTGGAGACTGAACCACAATGGATATCACGATTCCACAATTTTCAATCGGACATGAACGATCGACTCCAGGTCCCGGCTTGCAGCGTATAAGGGCGAAACATATTTCTACCAGGGAAATATCCAGCTGGTAGGGAAAGTTAAGCACATTGCAACCCATTAAAGTCGGAAAAATCTGTTCCGGGATGGAATGAGTGCGAGGCCCAGTGACGTGTGAGGCGCTTCACCAGCGGCAGCGGGGCGGTCGGCTGCGGCTCGGGTGAAGTAAAGGGCAGCATTATCCACACATCTTCTGAGTAGAAAAGCCGATCCGTTCGGGCGTGGATTCTAGAAGCTGTGTAAGTCGAGGACTCGGAAGAAGGACCTCGATTCCTTCCACGGAGACATAGAGCCACAGCTTGCTCGTAGAAGGCGACTCCTACCTAGACCCCCTCCTGCGCCCAACGTGAGGTGGAGTCTTTCTCTTAACCTCTTAGTAAATTCTATAGACAAACAGAAAGGGGATCAACTGAGATCTCTTAGCCGCGAAGCAATGCGGGACCGAAAACCTAATGGGGGCTTCCAAAAACTATTGGGACACACCCAGGAATGAGTACATCCCAGTCGTACGGAGTTCATTAGTGGGGAAACCTGCGGCGTGAAGCGCATTCGAAGACAGACGAGAACAAATCAACACAAGCTCGGCTCCGTCATTACAAGGAAACAAAATCGAAGCAAAGCGGAGGAAGAAACCCACCATGAGTTGAAATGTTGGAAACCTTGGCGACAACGGCGAAAGCCGAGTGTTAGGATGTCTACTCACAACAACTTTTGGCGAGGCTTCTAAGTAACAACAAAGAAATCAGCTTCTAGATCTGTCCCTATATATAGGATAAGGCCTGCGAACAAGCGCATTAAATGCCTGTCCAAAACCAACTTGACATCGAGAAACATGCCCCTTGCTTGATATTCTGGCGATTACATATTACCAGGGGCATCATTTCGGCGATTATAAATCTGCGGGCCCCGCTTAGTTCTGGCTGGGTTTGCCGTTTGTCGGGTCCCTCGATTGGCCTTTGAGAACGCTCGGGCCCGTTATCGTACAAACATAAAGCAGTCAGTCGAAAAATCGAAAAAAAAAAGCGTTCTAACCAATAAAGACTTCTCAAAAGCCATCTTCACGCCGGTTGATCCCCTAGCCAGCATACACAAAAAGAATGAAAGATAGAAAGTTTGGTGCACAAGTATGCCCAAAAAACCAAATCATATTAAAATGCGCCAATAGGCATCAGTGATTACACAAAACAAAAACTAACACGCCCAAACAACCATGATAGACCCATTACCAATCCGCCCAAGTAACCATACACGACTGACTGTCAAAAGAAAAAAAAAAGGGAAATGAAAAAGTGGAAGAAAAAGAAGAGTCTGAAATATTATGTTTGAAGACTCCCCTCGTCTCAGTCGTACACCTCGACCGCTGCGACTCCGGAGGGCGCCAAGACAGGGGGGCACCTAGCCTTGGCAAAGAACCTTGGAAGAGGGGAATTGGTACAATCGGGCATCCCACTTAGGACATCTGGTAGGTCAACACATATGTTGTTCTCAAACACACAATATCCATTGGCGACAAATAGCTGCAGAGATTTTTGAAAGCTTACCTCCATAACTTCTCCACCCTCGCCGGCTTATGGATGCAGATGAGGGAGGAAATCACAATGGGGGAAAGCTTTGTGCGACGAAAGAGGAATCCATTGGTAGCTTTATGGGCTTCGGAGATTCACCCCAATATATACAGAGAATAGCTTCAAAAGGCGCATTGAATGTATCATCAGAACATCACGCACATTGGAACATATGCATTGTAACCACTACAGAGATTTCTTCTACATACTTATGATTAGAAGCGCGTTCCTGTTTTCCTTACTAGAAGGCGTAATCTTAAGTCCAAGAAAAGGGGGTGTTGTGATCTAGTGGCGCTTTGGGCTGAGCACACTACTTAATAGGCCTGGTCTTGCACGGGCCACACCGCCTAACCCATGTCATTTAGCGGCCCAAGCCGGCCTGATATATTAAAACCATGCGGGAACGAACTAGACGGGAGATTTTTAAACCCCGTCTAGGGTCCCGAGTCCCACAGCCGACCATCCCACTACATATAGGAAGTTCGTAGTGGATAATACAAATAAGATATTTATCCACGGATCTCCCAGTATCCAAATATGATACGTCTCAAAAACTTAAATCCTTAATAAGGGAGAATTAGTCCTTGATAAAGAAAGAAATATCTTATCACCAAAATTACGAGATTATATTTCCTATAATAAAGGAGAAATTCGAGTATAAAGGGAAGACTCCCCACGAGGGAAATATATGCAACTCCAACTGCTCTAACTTCTTTTTTTCTCTTCTCCACCCTTTTGCTAACTTATTCATCGGAGAGGCGATTTGAGTATAGCAGTCGATGACCCTTTTTTCTTGATTTACATTGCATCGTTGACAACAGTCGGGCAGTCAGGTAACGATACTATTCATTTGCAATACACTTAGAGCATATATAATATATCCATAGATAATATATGAAACAAATGAGTTTAAAAAATAATCATAATTTTGCACATGTTTTAACAATTGTAATGGAAAAAGAAATTACATCAAAAAGGATTGGATTTATATGTTATGATTTGGTTTGGCCATATTAGATTAGTCGAAAAATGGGAATGTGCTATTCACACAAACAGGAACCTATTTTACTTTATTATTATTATTCTTTATTTAGCTATTATAACAGAAACCAAGATTTTTGTATTTTATGAATGGAAAATCGAGAGATTCGTATAAAATAAAACCAAAACCAACCAACCAATTGTTAAATTTCTTTGGTGTTTTTGGGTGGCATCTACTAAGAAGCAAGATATTCGTTGATGTTTTAGAAAAGTTGGTCGTTTATGAGTACCTTAGAATTTAGTCCGTATACGGAGCTTGAGGATGCCCAGATAATGGCGGGCAGCGGTTTAGCGTATTTGCAGATCACTTCAAGTAAACTCACAAAACCAGAGATGTTGCTGTCGATAAAAGAAGACGGGTCTTTCATTGCGTGCCTAACTCCGGCCTGGGCGGCCAGATGCATTACGTGACTGAATTTGATTAAGTTGAAGAGCTTCTTGAGGATCTTCCTGTCGTTGATATCGCCGTCGACGATGAACACGCCGGCGCTCTCCAGCTTGGCTTGCCGGGCGCGCTTCAGTCTCGTATCGTAGTACCTGTTGAAGTTGTCCAGCCCCACCACGCCGTCGCCGCGGTTCTTTAAGGCGACGGCGACGTGAGAGCCGATGAAGCCGGCTGCGCCGGTTACCAGGACGGTATCGCCGGAGCTAGAGCGGGGGTGCGCCGACGACCGGAGCCGTTGTTCCCAGCCCTTGCTCCGGCGGATCACGCCGGTCGTCGTTGGTCAACAGCGAGTGGTTTGATTTACTGACACCGAGGATGAGAAATGCAGAGCCAAGCAGCACCAGAGGAATCTGGAAGCGGTAGTGGTTGGCGCCCGAGAATCTGGCCATCCTGGAAATTTTCCAGGAAAATCCAAAAAGACGGGATTTTCTCTGAAATTTTCTAGAGAGAAGCGACTCAGGGCTCAGAAGCAACAAAAAGGACAAGAAGAGAGAGAGTTTGTGGGTTTTTGTAGTTTAGCGGTTTGAGTGACAAAGGAGGAATCAGAGAGAAAGAAAAAGGAAGAATTTTACCGGGAACCAAACAGTGTTGAGATAGAGTTAGGCTGGAAATAGAAACAGGAAACAGGAACGATAATTATTGTGACCAATGACCATTCAACTGGGATTCTCTCCACTTCCGTCATTGTCAAAATTTCTGTCACCTTTCCAAAAAGAGCCCTACTTCGTAATTAATTATGAGGGACCGTTTAATATTTTTGAAAGTCCTTTAATGACCCACTTTAACAAATTTTAATCATTCACATATTCCCTTTTATTTGAGTTTATTTTACCTTAATTTTTTTTTTAAAGGTATTTTACCTTAATTTAAAAAACCCTTTTTAATATCTTCAACATTTTTTTTTTACTTCTATTCATTTTGGATTATATCATTACAATTATCTCTGTTCTTGAATTGAAACTTGGGACAAAATGCAGAGCCAATATGTGCCAAGAGGGGCACTGCTCCCTGAAATTTTTTTGATAAAACGTTTAATAGGGGAAATCAAACTCTTATAGATATAAACCCTTAAGATTTTAGTTATTATCATTATGTGTTTTAATCTTTAGGTGGTGAATACCTCTTAAATAAAATACTCCGATTATTGCCCTCCTCAGGCTATTTTTGCTCCGCCATTGTCAAAGGACTTCTCATAAACTCATCCCACCGCCTTTACCACATGTCCAGCCCTCATGGCATATATTTTCTTATCATAAAAAAATAATTTTTAAGTATTTTTTTAAAATTACTATCAAGCAGAACAATTAACAAATTGTATTACTAATTTATAAAATCAGAAGTCACCTGTCCCATTCTCCCTAACCTAACAACAAATTAGCCTTTTTTACTCTCATTAGGAGCCATATCATTTAATTATTTTTCAATTAGGTTCGTAATTTTTTTATTGATAATAGATATTGTTTTTGTTGACATATAAACTTGTATTTATAATATTTAATAAATTTTAAAATAAATAATAAATAAAATCAACATAGAACCTCTGATTTCAAATTAAGAGACTATATTTGATACCATTTTACCAAAAAAACCTAGAATTCTAATTGGTTTGTCAATATTTCTCCCACAGGTAGAGTTTTTTTTTTTTAGAACTTGATTTGCCATCATGCCTACCTCATGTAAACCCTTTTAATGTAAAAATATTTTATAATAAAATTTCAAAAATATTTTTAAGAACCTAAAAATTTATCTATAACATTGAAAAATAATTTCAAGTGTTATCTGAAAAATACTTATCGATGATTCTTTAAAAAAAAACTTTCAGAACGAATATTTCTATTAAAGCACTTTAAGCATTCATTCTAATTAAGATTTATTAATTTTTTTGTAAATATACCATTGGTTTAAAGTATTATTTTCAAATTTTAATTTCCAATTTAATATTTCATATTTTAGAACAGGAAGATGGGAAAAAAAAGAATTGGATACCTTTTCAATGGGCTTTTTAGCCGTTGTAAAAAATAATGATTCCTCACATAGAAAAGGTTTATAAATATTACTAAATCTAGCGTATTTTTTGTCATGGGATCTAAAAGTATCTCTTGAAATACATTTTACATATTAAAAAACTTTCTCTAATTTTAATTTTTTTTTTTTTAATGTAAGGTGAAAATATCTCTTGAAAATGAAACTTTTCGTAATTTTGAAAATTGAATTTATGTTGAGTGTCTTTAAAATAAGACGCCGTAATTTTGGAAATTTTTTAATTTAGAAAGTGACTCTTGAAGAAATCTTTCTAAATTGTTAACGTATTTATCTTGAAAGTGTTTTTATTTGAATAAGCTTTCATAATTTTTAAAATTTTGAATTTATATTGAAATTGTCTTTTGAATATACACTTTCTAAAAAATCAAAAAACTGAAAGTGTTCTTGATCAGACATTTTTTAAATTGTTGAAATGTTATACTGAATGTGTTTTTTTTAAAGAGACAGCTTAAGTTGGCTTAAAGTGTCTCTTGAAGACACACCTTTTAAATAGTTTTTCTCACAGTTTTTTTGACCTTCAAAACCCACATTTTGAAGCTTTATCCTACCCTACGTGTCAAGCTTATATGGAAAAAACTACACTATATTTAGGATTAGTTTTCCAACCACACTTTTTCAAGAATTTTTTAAAAAAATTTAAATATTTTTTAAAACATCCCTATCAATAGAATATTGATTAATATGTCTAAAAGATGTAAGAAATAGATGTAACTCAAACCAAAATAGAAGTGATTGATATCTTCAAGTTAGGATCAACATGTAAAATATTATTTTTAAAATTAAAATTATATTTAATGATAAATGAGAAAATAGATTAATATCTTCAAGATTTTTTTGTTTAAATCTTAGAAAGCGTTTGTTTTTTAGCATAGCAAATTGCTTTAAGACTTTATATTGTTTGTTTTCTCATTTTCGCATAACTTATTTTTGAATTTTTTAAAATATCTTCTAAATAGAAAAAGTCAAAATAAAAATTCATACTTTATATTATGTAATAAAAATATTTTAAAATCCAACATAGAATATTTCCAAAAATATTAAAAACACAAAATATTTTTAATTTTGTTTTCATCAATATATAATTTTAAAATTATTAATTTTATATATTCTATTTTAGTTATATAAAATACACAAATAACATAATTATTTTATTGTAAGAATGATAATAATAAATTATTTATCAGCAATAATTTATCATTTTAATTTTTTGTAAATATGTTAATATAAGTTATAGTTATATATTATACAAATTTCTTTATTTTTATTTTATCATAATAAAGGTGATTGATTAAAGAATTTTTTTGAAATTAAATTTTGGAAATATAATCCTTTCCCTAAATTTTACTCTCATTTTGGACAAAATACTCTTCATCATTTTCTCAAAATAGTCATTTTCTCAAAATGTATGAAAATACATGAAATGATTAAAGGACATTTTTATTCACTATGAGTTATTTCAAGAAAAGATGAAACTGATTACTTTACAAATTTTGAGTTATTTATTATTTAACGAAATATTTTTATTATTTAAATTATATAAAAATAAAAGGTTATATTAATATTTTAATAAACAAATACTACTTAATTATTTTTTTAATATATTTAAGATGTTGATTTTAAGCATATAAAAGAACAAATTTAATACTTAATAAAATATATTATTAGAAAACAATGATTTAATATTTAATAATATTACACATTCAACACTTGAATAAAAAGTTGTATCTAACATTAATATTAAAAAACAAACGCTCGCTTACTTTATAAGAAAATAAGTGTCCTGGTTTAATAATAGAAAGTGTAATGGGGTGTGATTGGGACAATTCTGCATGATATTAATATTTTATGTCCTTGAAGCCAAGCGCAATCAGGTACAGGAGATGCAGTGGACGGAAGGTCCAAAGTTTCAAGCCATAACAACAAAATACTATAATAACAGCAATCATTTGCCAAGCGATTAGATGTCAATAATGTGTATATATATATATATATATATATATATATAAAATTATTTTTTTCATTTTATTAGGAAAAAGGGAACATCCTATGAGAAGACATTATTTTAGATTAGTTAATAATATTTCAATTTATTTGTGGTGGAAATTATTATTTTATACTTACTGAAATATTCCTACGTAATGTAAAATTTTTCATTATTTCTCTCAGGTTACAAGAATTCAAGTCCAATTTTCTTCTGTTACATACGGCATTTTTAATCGTGGACCATGCATGTGTCGTTTTCCTATTCATGCTTGCCCATACCTGCAGTGACTAGGTGTGGTTAAAGTTTCTGATTCAATTGACATTGTGTCCCAGCTATTCAGCAAGTAGTAGAGGTCTTTCTTCTACCTACTCGACTCCCTTTAGCCATGTTGACACTTCGAGGAGCTCCTAGCCAACGCATCCGATGCAATCTATGACCGATGTGTTGATGTAGAACCGCTAATTGGAAACTTCTTGCTGTAAATGCCTACATCGGGGTGTCATGAGACCCGGCATTTTCAACGTTCGAGACCCAGCCTTCATTGGACTTAAGCCTGCAGTATTTGGGCATCGAAAGTCATCCATTACATTAGCCTCCCGGTATTGATTCAAATTTCGCCTACTTGAGCAATACTCTGCAACCCGAGTCAATGGATCTTAAGTATGTCATGATGGCACGTCTCTTCGCCCTGCCCTGAACAGGTGGCAGAAGCGTAGTTGGGCCTGTAGAACATAAAGTGATGTCGGGTACAGCTTGCATTTAACTCCTTTTAATCTTCCTTCCCATAAATGACAGACTTTTGGGGTCCTAAACACGACATTCCTGACTTCCAAGACTCAACATTTGTTCATTTGAGAGCTCCAAATCGCTTCTTCCCTGTAATCTCTTTTCATGCTTTAGTAGCTACGATATTTTCTTAAGGAGTTGTTGTATGGTTTTTTCATTCACCCGCTTTCGTCCCTGCCACTCAGACTCACCCATTCTGGGCCGTTGAGACTCTCTTTCAGTTCAGTTTTCTTTGTTGTTACTTGGATTGTCCTGATCTTCTGTGGCACCGCGACGTGATGATAATCTCATAGAAAAAGGAGGTCCTAAGTGACTCAAGGTCTACCGCCTCTCCATGATTAGGCCAACAAAGGGTGGAGAAAAGAAAGAGTTATAGCTAGCGCAGCTGGCAATCGCAGCTACATGTACCTTCCCCATGGAGTCTCTTCCCTTTTATACCACTTCCCCGCAGATTATAGGAAAGATAATCCTGCACTCCATGAGCAAGATATTTCTTTCCTTATCACCCACCACTTACTCACATGGATTTATGTCTTTGAGACGATCGTATTTGGATACTGGGAGATCCGTGGATAAACATTGGGGAGACAAAGCTTTAAAATCGCGTCTAAGTACTCCTTCATTTCGCTAATACTGCAAACTACCGAGCCGCCACGGCGTGGGCTATGTGGGCCCAAGCCAAGCGGACTCCACGGGAGTTGCGGTGCCCAGCCCAAAGGCCATTCAGATTTGCATATAATGTCCCCTTTTCTTGAATGCAAGATTATGCCTCTTTCTAATCAAGGAAAACATTGCATGAGGCCTTGGGACCCTAAGTATGAAGAATCACAGAGCGAGTTAATGGGCATATGTTCCAATGCGCACAGATATTCGATGATGATGCATCGCGCCTTTAAAGCCCTCTCCCCGAGATATACGTGTGGTGAATTCGAAGTCCATAGCTGCCACAGACTCGTCGCACAAAGCCTCTATTGTGATTCTCCTCACTTGCATTCATAGCCAGTGAGGTGAGAAGTTATGGAGGCAGTTAAAATCTCTAGTAGCTATTTGTTGCCAATGGATATTGTGTGTTGGAGAACGACATCTATGTTGACCTACCAGATAGTCCTAAGGAAGCCCGACTTAAACGATTCTCCTTCCATGGTTCTTCGCCGCTAGGTACCCTCGTCCTAGCGCCCAAGGGTCAATGTTAAACTGGTCGAGGTGGTATCATTGAGATGAGAGGAGTCTTCAAATACACATTTCGCACTCTTCCACTTTTTCCTTTCCAATTTGTTTGTTTTTCTTTTTGACAATTAACTGTGTATGGTTAGTTGGATTCGATGAAATGGGTCTATCAGGGTTGTTGGACACTTTCTTTGTTTTTGTTTTGTGTAACCACCGATGCCTCATTGTCTATTTTAATAAGATTTGGTTTTTTTTTTTTTGGGCATTATAGTACAAAACTTTTCTATCTTTCATTTCTATGTATGCCGATTAGGATGTTTATCAATATGGCTTTGTGTAAAGACCCGAGAAAATTCCAATTTTCTGAAAAGGGGTAAAATAGTCATTTCGATAAAAACCCGAAATTTTTCTAGATCTCGATGATCGTAAACTGGGACTTCATCGCTAATCGTCCCGCAGTAAATCTAGGGGCCAATGCCACGTCGACCTCTCTGGGCCAATTTCGAGATACCGGAGTCTCCAATGCTTTTAAAGGCACCGTGCCGAGTGCCAAATCGCTTCGTAGAGAGACATGTGATGTGACAAAGTCACCACTGGGCATGTACTTATGTGACACATGCTGCATGATTAGTGAGAGGATGAGAGAATGGCCTAGATTGTGCCAAGTGTCAAGAATCAAGAAAAAGGGACAGTAGATGGAATTAATTTGAAATAAAAGTAGAGAATAAAGACAAAAGAAGAATAGTGATCTTCTCCAAAACACCAAAACGTACAAAGGCTAGAAATACCAAGAGTCGAGATTTTGTGATTTTTGCAGAGAGAAATATTCTCTCTAGATTGCCTCGAATCACTACTCTCACGGTTAAAGAAAGTCGATCTACGCATATGCACACTATTAATTCACTCACAGTCTTGATAACCCAAGAGATAGGATCTTCTCCCTACTTGTAGATATTCTTCGCTAAGAGCCATGTTTATGGTTAGGATATTCCAGGCTTGATTTAATTAAATTCTGGTCCTCAAACCTTGAACCTGCTTTCTAAACTCTGGGATTTTCATGACTAACGCGCTAACCCGAGGGTTTCACCATTCACGGAATACCAACGATTTTTGCGTGATTTTTGTGTTGGTAGAGTGATTCAAAAAATGAATTAGAATATAATTAGCCCACACGTGGAGTTTCAATTTTTTGGTGTTATTTGATGTGAATTGATACATGAACGCCAGTAGAATTAATTATGTTAATGTATATACATGTTTTATATATTAGCAATGAGTTTGTCAGATCGACATCGCATTCCATATAATCAAGCACCTTGTAATAATAAGACAGTTGCATGACATGAAAGAAAACAAAACGAAACGTCAGGAAAGGAATTTTGAAGGAAGATTTTCCTAAGAATCTTGAAGAGTCGTCTCAACAAGATCAATTCTGGACGAGACCAAGGACTGCTTCTGAGCTGCCATCTAGCAATTCTCCTCGGAGGGTAGTCCAATATTTTACCGAAACTTGGTAGTGTGTTTTCAAAAACAAATAGCTTTTGTTTTGAAAACTGATTATTTTACTCGCATTCGGCTTAAGCATATGTGAGGGAGCCTATGAGGGAGTCAATGAGACTCGAGACACTGCTCTACGTATATCTCGAAAGAGAGGCTCATTTAAATTGCTTGAATGTGATTGTTCGTCATGACATGTGCACTTAGTGGGAGTAACCCATGTAGGAAATTATCACACGGGGCTTTGCTCACCCCCACACGAGGATCACTATTTCAGTAATAAGGAGCAGACAGAGGACTACGCTCACTAGAGGTCAAGAAGAGCCGGCCGTGGCTTGGGTATCGCTTTGTATAACATGTATTAGAACAGACATATTTTAATATATGTTGAATTAAGAGTAATTTATTAACTCTCAACTATCAGATATAGTTGATATTTTGTGAGTATTGATGCAAATGGCGGCCATTATTTTACTGCATGACCTCAAAGGCCATTGTAATCATTGGGACATGTTTGTACATCGGGTAGAGTTCCCCGTGATAAAGGAGACTCGCTGATTTTCGTGAGTGGTGTCAAGATTCGACATTCACGAGTATTCGCCACTTGGATCGATTGCCAACTGACTTCCTGAATCACGACACATTTTGAGAAGCCTTTATCGTCAGGAATGTTTTTTCAATTTTCGACCGGGATCGTCAGTTTTACACGGCTAACTGCTCTGCCGTCAGTTAATCAGAAACGGCAGGTTTGTGACCAATTTGATGAGAACTATAAACGATAAATTTGATAGGACCCATAGGGTTGGGTGCTTACAATCAGCAAGCTCATGCATGGTTTAGATGCCCTGTAATATAAAACACCTTATGAATACCAAGCGAGGGGCATGTTTCGATACTAGTGGACGGGCTACCAGTGGCATTTATCATAAATTGCTCGTGCCTTTAATTCCTAGGGATAGTGATCCAAAAGTTGATTTCTTTATCAAGTATTTAGAAGCCTCTCGCCTAAAATCGCTTGAGATCATCCAAGTAACACTCAAGATTTTGGCTGTTGCCGCAGAAGGTTTTCACCATTTTCAACCCCGTGGGTTTTCCTCCGCTTCGCTTCCGATTTTTCAGACGGATTGGTTTTGTCTTTGTGTTGGTTTTGTTTTAGTCTCTCCTTAAATGTGTGCTTTTCAATCGCATAGGGTTCCAAAGGATGTAAAAACTCAGAATGTTAAAGATTTTAGGATATACTCATTCCTGGGTGCATCCCAATAGCTTACTGGAAGCCTCGCCCAGTGGTTTCCTGGGTCCATTGGTTGCTTCACAAGAGATCCTCGAGTCGTATCCCCTTTGTTTGCTCAGAGAATGACGAGAGTGGTTAAGAGGAGACTCCACCAGCCGGGTTGGGCACTGTGGAGGGGGTCCACTGGAGTTACCTTTCTCGCGAGCGTACCTGGTGGGTTTATGTCCATGGAGGAACCGAGGTCCTCTCACGAGTCCTCGACGGCCAGCCTTAGAGTCGCCGGATTAATCGGGTTTTCCATCAGATGTGCGGATAACGTTGTCTACTTCACCTGTGAGCGTCGCAAATAGACTACGCTCTCGCTTCGCTTCACAGAAGCAATTCCACATCGCCACCCGGCTCTTCTCCACGCCATTCATTCAATGCGTTTCGGATTTCACGCGGTTCTAAGGTATTAACTTCTACCAAATCGGATATTCGCCAGCAGAGATATTTTCATTCATACGCTGAAGTCAGAACCAAGGTCGATCGCCTATGTCGGCCTATAGTCCGGCTACACTTGTAACCGCCCCCGATTCCCCAAGACAAGAGGCAAGGGGGTTATTTGCCAGGCCCATGGTAAGAGATGCCCGCCTCGGGGCTCTCATGAATCTCGCCCTCAGGTTCCTAGGTCAGTCTTAGCCCACAGAACTCTGGCCCTGCTACATGGTCTCGTGGTATCACACACATCCGCTTTCCCGACAAGCACCGGCAAGCAAGCGAGGCCTGGCTAGTCAATCGGATTGGGCGAAGGTCAGGCTCGAGAACATTACACCATCGCGAGATACAAGAGGCGCAGCGCAATCACGAAGCCGATCGACGGCAAGGAACTTCATGAGAGTCGTCGCCAGGCCTTCCCCTTACATCATCCTGACTGCCTCCTCGCCAGTTACCCAGCAACTCATCGAGGAGAGCACTCGCTCACCAACCTCTTTAGATCAGCCCGGTAGCTCTCCACAAGTTAGCCACGTCAGAAAATCAAGCCAGGCCGCTACAGGACTTTAGTGAGGTCGTCGGTCACTTAGCCCCAAAGTCTCACAGAAATTCTAAAAAAAGAAGAAAGGAGATGGGACGAGGACTTGGCAAACGAAGGTAGCCGACGCCGAGTTGGAAGACTTTGTGATCAGGCATAATTGCTGAGCTACCGAGGAGAGAAATGTCTAAGTCAGATTAGTCTAAACTAATCTATTTTTAATCTATTATTTTGGAATATTTCTAGAAGTTTATGATTCGTTTTTATGTTGAATTATGGAATATTCACCAACTTCTTGTTTTGCAGGTTTTATATGAAAATGAGATAATTCTAGCAAGAAAAGTAGAAAATTAGCCAGAATTCTTTATCATGCTATTACGCTTGTAATGTCACGACGTAATCCCAATAGAATCGGCGATGACTTATGCTGCAAATGCGACTGTCAACTCTGTTATAATGAAGAGTGCGCGACAATGGATTTTTGCGTCGACAATGGATTTTGCGTTTCAACAAAGCTAGAGAAGTTCATAAAGAAGAATGTCGTGACATTCCTCACTTTGTCGCGACACTGATCAAGCACATGGCAATGAAACTCAAGTCGTGACATCTCACAACTTTGTCGCGACATAAAGAATTTAAGATAGCAGAAAAGCTTTGTCGCGACAAAAAACAACTATGTCATGACAAAAAACAACTATGTCGCAACACAAAATCCATAGTCAGCTTTGAAGGACAAGAAGACTATGTCGCAACAGAGCAAAACAATGAGACAAATAATGATGTGCCCGTAACACCTCAAATTACGCTCATTGCTTTATAACACGCGAGAAGATAATATAAGTTAAATTAGATTAAAAAAACTTAATCGTTAAATGTGAAAAGGATAAAACCGAGATTAATACAAAGCAAAGGTTAAATTGGTAATTTTCCAATTATGACCTAAGTGTCATAAGATGAAAAGATTGTACGCTAAAATAGAATTTGAATGCTTCATTTGCAACAGAGTCAGGCTTAATTCAAATAGCAAAAATTGACTTTTGACTAAATCGATAAGACTCAAATACGGTCTTACAAAATATCTCATTCAGTTTCGGGGTTAAGGCAAACTGTGAAGAAGAGAAGAAGGAGAAAGAGAGGAGAAAGAAGGCAATATTAAAAAAATCAAAGTACTGACAGAGACTATGATTATATGTATAGAACATTTGTATGGAAAATATGTGTTTGGAACTTTAACTTTGCATGACTGTTTGGTTTGGTCAAAGGGTCCCCACCTGCTTAAAAATTAGATAGAAATGTCATTTTAGAGATACATTAAAATTTTTCAAAACCTATGTTCTCACTTTGCCATAATCAATTATCACCATCCAAATTAACTAATTCAAATTTTTGAAAGATAATTGCATCATGAGACAAATCTCGAAATAAGTTATCCAAATCTCGACCATCACCCAGAAAATTCTCACAAAGGAGGTTCTATTTTCTGTCAATTTTGGTTCGCCTAATATAGCTCAGGTTTTAATGGGCTGATATTTACTATAAGTTGAGTTTCACTATCCAAATTGGAGCGATTCAAATTTTAGGTAAACTAGACTTCTAGGAAAATCTTCAAATAATGCCAGATCCAAAATTAGACTTATTATCCAGAAATTTTGTCAAAGTAAGGAACAACTTTGTCCCTAAAATCAAGCTTACAATACCCTCGGAATCGGAGTAATTCCAATTGTTTAAATCATAACTTTAGTTATACTGGTCCAAATGAGGTGATTCAAATTTCTGTACAAACTAGACATCTGGGAGAATAACTTTCATGAAGAAATTATGGTCAAATTATGTCTCTATCATTCCCAGAAAATTTTCAAATATTAAACACAATTCCAGATTCTATTCCTGACAATAGTCCAGGAGCAGTTTGGAATGTTTAAATCATATCTCCCAAATTAAAAGTCCAAATGACATGATTTTTAATCATAAGAAACTTAAGACATAGGGGTATATTGAGTTAAAAAATCACTTTCTCTAACAATCCCGTTTATAGGATCAAAATTGAAGTCGAAAATGGACTTGGGAGCTGCTTCGAATTGTTCAGGCATAATTGGTTATGGAAATTGAAATTGTATACAGGCTATATAAATGTATCGTTATATGAAATAATGCATCATACTAAGTTGATCATGATAACATGTGTTATGAAAGTTAAAGAGAATGCACGTATAATTTTGTTATATGAAAAGTGCAAAGTATAGTTAAATGTTTATAAGAGATTATTTGATAATGAATATCTCATAAGTATACATGATATCAATAGTTATTTATGTATATGAGATATCTTTTTCTTATACCTAAAAAATTGTTAAGAAAACATAATAAAAATCGAATAATTTACTTATGACCGGTAGTCGATAACAGCATGCCTATCGATAACAATGCTTCAAGATACGCTCATAAACAAGAGTGGCCCCGTTTGTCGATGACATGGATCCCGCTCGATCATTACAATGGCCAGCTTCAGCCTCATACAATACAAAGATACTTATAGATCACTATCTCGTATAGTGATAAGAGACTGGTACATAGTTCTTTCTCATATCCACTTTGGAATATGCAGTATTGACATAAGACGAAATGAAATTTTGAATGTTATAAAAGGCGTGAAACATGAAATTATGTGAAATGCAATATTTAATTATAATGATATGAGAAGTAACATGTATTACGAATAAATGTTACAAGATCATGACGACATTATAAAGGGTCATCCATATTTATGAATTCCTCACTAAGTTATAAAGCTTAACACTGTAAGTTTAATCCGTAGGTATCAAGATGACGCCCATGATATTCTTATGCACACAGGCCAACACAATCGAGGAGTCCATCGCAGTAGGTTTGAATCGATTTTAAGTGTAAATGTAAGATTTTGGAGAGTAGAATCCTAAAAGTACAAGTAAATGAGACTGGAATATATGTACATGACATCAGAATACTAATTACAGTTGTATGTATATGAAATATTTGTAAGTTTATATTTTCAAGATAATTGTTTAGAATTATATAAGTTAACAAAGGTTTATAGTTCTTAGATTCAGGATACCCTTTCAATATTGGTGCCGTTTGGGCGCTACAAATAGATGGTATCGTGAGCTAAGGTTTAAAGTGCTCTAGAATAAGTATAAGTGATAGAAAAGCATGTGTTTAGTAAATGTGTCAGTTTCGATGTGGATGTCCTCGTGTTTCTCAGAGTAGATGGATCGTCTCCTCCGAATCTCACCTGAAGAAGCAACCATATGTTAACAAAAAGATCAAGAGTTACCCGCTCTGGATCCTTCCGAACTGGCCAAAAGTGAGAGCTGCGCCCAACCGAGCCAAATGAAGCCTTGTAGAGGATATCTCAGACATGTCTCGGTATCGAAAGATTGACAGCCCCAAAGCCCCAATATACACAGATAAGAAGACACGCAGGCCGAGGAATCTCCATGGGTCAGCATGAAGATTCGATTAAAGCCGATTTCGCTGGAAAAGCTGCAAAGAATAGTGGATGAGGTGAGATGCCCTCCCGATCAAAGAGTGACATGTGCAGTTTCTCTATTGCAAGGCAATGCTTATGATTGGTGGAAGCTAGTGTTGAGGAGTCTGAGGCTTCCAGATCACATACCATCGGAGTTTTTCGTCTAAGAGTTCAGGGCCAAATATGTCTCTGATAAGTACAAGGAGACCAAGTGGAAGTAGTTCATGAATCTGAAGCAAAGGAGCTTTTTAGTGGCGGAATATGAGAAAGAATTCAGTCATCTTAGCAAGTACACACCTAAATCAGTCCTCACCGAGGCATTTCGGTGTAGGCAATTTGAGGATGGACTAAATGAGTCGATCAAAAGATATCCGGTACCTGTGACAGTACTCCAACAAGTAAATTTCTATTAGTTGGTTCCAGGCAAATGACAAAGGAGAAATCGAGGCAAGCAAAGAGAGAAAGATTTAAAAGGAAGCTTAAGAGGTTTTTCCTCATCTGCAAAGAGCCAGAGTCCAAACCGAGCCAAGATGCTAGTTCCACACAGTAAAGAAGACAAGGAAATACAAAGAGTACCTAGTAATCGCGCAGGTGCTTCACCGAGACCGTGAGAACTCCGGCAGTGCCCTACTGCCATCGACGATACATTCGGGGAGTTTGCAGATTGTTGATGAGGGCGCTTCGATGGAAGCACCGAACATTCGGCGGCAAATTGTCCTCAAAGAGTCAAGGGACAATAGAATCCTCAAAGTAACAAGAGAGGAGGTCCGCTGCACCACCGGCCGACCGAGATGGGAGGTATAGTCGAGGTGACGCCTCCCAAACTGTGGTGTCTGCTGACTCACCACAACCCATGAAATCTACACGTCTCGTGTTACGAGACACTCACATGAGTAAAATAGTCACATGGGGCCCATACATCCGTACTCAGAAAACAAAATAATCAATTATATTCTCATCGTTTCCATGCCTATTCTACAAAAAGATTTATACATATTTACTAAATATTTACTCAAAGCCACATTTCGGCTTTCTTCTCAAAAGCTACCTCATCGCATCATTTCCCGGATAGTCCCCTAATACCCGTGAATTTGGCGTGAATTTAAATTTTTATTTATTGAGTTTTATTTCGATTTATTTATCTAATTTATTTAATTATGTATATTTAATTTTCTTAAGAAATTATTTCTCAGTCATAATAATTATTTTGGCTATTAATATTTGGCATACTTGTTTTAATATTTATTTTGATTTATCAAAAGGTTAATTTTAAAGTTATTTATTTATTTAAATACAAATTTTTCCCTTAATCAAAGTTTAAATTGTACAATCATGCCTAAATTCAAGTAGATGAAGGGCTAAATTGAAAGGGATGAAGATGAAGGGGGCAAACTACCAACCAAACCCTTCTCCCTCTCTCTCTCCTCTCCAGCTCGGGCGCCACCCTCAAGCTGGCCGTTCAGCCGCTTAGGCCGTCCGACACCGAGAAAAGGTAACCCCATCACCGCCACTTTGTTTTGTTTTTACTCTCACTGAGCTGCCCGGCTCACGTGAATCACGCCCCGCAAGCTCTCTCCTCAGCCTTGCCGCACCGCCCGTCCGGCCATTTCCTACACCTCCAAGCTCATTGCCATTCTCAAAAGATTCCGCCGACACCACAACCTTCGACCACCCTTGATTCATCTAAACCGCCCCATTCGCCTGATAATCACCGAACCGCCGCCCCTCTCTCTAACCGCCACTCCGCTTCGTATTTTTCGGCCACACTCCCGTACCCCAAAACCAAGGCCAGAAATGGAATCACCAACCCTTAAAACCTAAAGATCGACCTTGAAACGCCATTTTCACCGTCGTTCTGCCGGTGAACGGAGACGGTGGAGCTTCTCGCCGGAGTTGGAGGCCGTCGGGGCCGATTCCGGCCACTCCGGTTCCTCAAGAAAATACCATTTTCGGGTCCTCGAGCCTGGCTTCGCTGCGAATGTCCTCAAAAATCAAATTTCCACCACCCCACTTTTCCGCCACCGCCGGGCGGCGCGGACTCGAAGCGCGTTCGACAGAACGCCCGTCCTCGCCTGCGGTTCCGACGGGTGTAATCGTTTCAAATCGACCTGCAAAGATTCTATAGCCTAAACGTAGAGAAACCCCAATTGTATAATTGTTCGATATTCGTATTTTAATTGTTCGTGAAATGTTATTTTAGTATTGAAATGCTCTTGTTTATTGTTTAATTGCTCATGTTCGTGCTTTGAAAAGATGTAATCTTAAAATATTATATATAATTTTTGCCTGATGTTGTGTTTAATTTTATCCTCGTATAATTCGAACCGCATTTGGATTTTTTTGATTAAACGATTTTTATTTATATCCGAGTTATTAATGTATGAATATAATTATTTATCCGCTTGCAAATTGTATCACCGTGTTATCGCGGATTTGTCGCCTTTTGTGTTGATCAATGAGCCGTGGATTTATCTCGTAGTTGTGGCCCTACTTCGACATTGATAAATTGTGATATTAGAAGTGTGGCTTTATCAGTTCGACCTGCTTTACTAGGAGCAGTCCCGCTAGGAGGTTCTACGAATTTTCGTAGAATATTAGGGTTTCGAAATGTTTACCAGGAGTTGTCTCAATAGTCTATAGAGTATATATTTAAATCTTAATCTTATTATTAATTATGTCTTTTCCATTCTAGATTGTCCGATGCCTCCACCAGATACTCGAGGCGTTAAGAGCGATTCGAGATCTCATATATTCCGTGAGATATCATATAGTTTATAACATCATTGCATGCAATGCATAGCATTTATGGTATTAAGCTACACTCCATCATCACGCCATGATTATTACTATTGAAATTGTATTTACTATGGTAATTAAATTATTTAGTTTGTTATGAACATATCCGCATATGAGGTCGTTATAGGACGTGGGTGGAACGGTAATCGGATGTGATATTGCTTGCATTGTACTGTAATGTTCAGAATGGGAACGAGCAGCGTGACATACCACCACGTGGTTATGACCTGATCATTACAAGACCCCAGACATTAATCGCATTATAATACGACAATGATTATGGATATGAGTTCCCCGGCCGAGCGCTCTCGGGATGCCGGAGGTAAGGTCCCCGTCGAGCCACACTCCTGGGCGCCCTACTATGGTTTATGATATGTTAGATGTCTGGAGTAAGGACCCCGGCCGAGGCATTCTCCCTCGGGCGCCGCTATAGTTATCGGATTAAGTGTCGATCGGAGTTAAGACCTCGGTCGAGCATTCTCTCAAGGCCACTTACTGATTGAGAGAGAGCCGTAAGGCTTATAGCATTGGAGAGAATCCTAGTGTTCTCGATTGATGTGTGATGTCAGGTTATGACATGAACTATGAACTATGTCAAAAGGAGCATGATTATGTGAATTTCTTTATTAATATGATTTTCATTACCACGCTTATATTATGAATTACTATAAGTATGTATAACATCTGGTTGTAGATGTGGTATAAATTATATGATATTAACTCAATTTCTAGATCGATACTTAAATTTATTCTTTTCAGTAATCGGGCTACCCTCCTTCTTCAGATCCTTGATAACCCGCTGAATTCTCTTCCTTCACGACGGTTACATGTAATATTATGATATTATTAATCTTTGTCTATTAAATCTAGGTGTCACCAAGATTCGGAATATTCTGTATATTTTGTAATTCAGAGCACTCGTTTATTTCAGGTATGATGACGGGTATATGTGGGATCGAGGATTTCATCTCTCCCTAATGATGTTTGGCATCCGGGAGCATATTATATGTGTATGTCGACATATTGTCAGTGATCGTACATAGTTGGTATAAGTATTTCAGTTAGGCTTGCTACGGGTTTCATATTTTATGCCTTCCCATCTCCTCACGTCATGATCCCCTGCAGTCAATCGTAACAAAGCTGGTATCAGCTATGAGTTCATTTCTATGGCCTGTAGTCTAAGTTTCCAAGATCGGGAATTAGGATCGAGTTCGCCCTGTCTCACACCATTGTTTAGTTTCGCTCTCATCCGCAGCGCCCGTTGTTATCCGATAGTCTCAGGTTTACTTTTCCAAGATGAGACTGAGGACGAGGGTTAATGCACGGCAGCCTACCGATGTCGCAGACATATGAGCAGCCGCGAGGCCGCATACGATGATGAGGCCTAGGAGGCTCAAGATTTGCATCCCTTCGCCGATCCACCGCCCCGGGAGGGCGAAGGAGACTCAGGGTAGCCCTGTGCGTGCCAGCCTAGAGATTGTACCGGGCCGGTGAGCCACAGCCGAAGAGCCACAGCCAATATGCCCTGCACAAGCAGATGCTCACAGCCTACTGAGGCATTTTCGTGTGTATGACTGGGTGCGCATACCTCTCCAAAGAATCCTATATGGAGCATCACGGCAGTCAAGCACAGTTCTCACCGTGACCAGATTCGACCCGATCACATTCCCTTATTCCAAGACACCAGCTTAACAGGTTGCATTTGATGGGGTATATCCGTGACCCAATGGATTTTCTGACGGCGGAGAAGAGGAGACTGATCCGAGAGCATCCTCGATAGACGACTATCGAGATGGCGTGTTTCTCCCTCAAGGCTTAGCATTGCGTTGGTACAAGGATTACACTGCCGTTTCTCGAGGGTATGATACGGGCTCGGCCAGTATAGATTTGAAGATAACTATATTTCTTTGCATGAGGCAAGAGTACCTGAGATAATAAGAATAAGAGAGATGATATGTCTCAGAGCGGAGCATAACCAAGAGGTTCATGTATCTTAGTAACTTGTTCGAATTAGCTGCAAGCTGAGGCCATAAGACAAGTAAGTACATCACCGGCTTCGGGACTACATTTCATATCCTTGTACACAGCCGAGGAAGTGTAGCTTCGAGGTCACCGGGATGAAGGTGACAGATGGAGACCCGACCTCGCCTTCATGGTATCTGCCGGGATGGTGCTAAGAAGAAGACCGCACAAGAGGAGCAAACTAGTACACTGCCTCAGCCAAGCAAAGATTATGGGTGGTACAGGTACTTCCGGTGGTACAGCAAGAGATGCAGCAAATTTAGACCAAGGGGCTCACAAGAAGGGTAAGCAAACTTAAGGGTTAGCAGGCTTTGATCGACAGGGTTTAGCCCAAGTGGGCTATAGTTCAAGGACAGAGTTCAGGCTCGGTACATGAGTCATTAGTTCGCATCTCAAAGATAAAAGCCCACAATGGGCGGATGCATCAGGCCCTTGTAATGGGCGCGCTTGCCGAGCTTGTTTGTGTGAGAGTTTGGGCCATACGCCAAATCATGTCCTAGATTTCCACCACAGCCTCTTTTCTCGTGGTTCCGCGCCAGTGTCGTTTCTCCTAACATCGTCGGATATCGGCCTTTTCTCAAAGTGTGCAGTATAGTGGCGCAGGTCGTGGATATGGAGGCAGTAGGGCCCGGAGGCGATTCGTGGTAGCGTATCGCTTCGAGCTCCACTACCGTTGACGTGGTCGCCGTAGTTTTGGCACTTACTTCTCAGACGCTCAGGCGTCAAATGTCAAGCAGTATCGTACTATTCCTATCACAGGCCGAGGCTGGGGTGTTATTAGATCCGTGCCACACACTCCTTCAGGTCTCTAGCTTCAGATCGAGGCTCGTGTTCACCACCGTACTTAAGACTCGCTATCGCCACAACCCTCCGAGTGATGCCCCAGAGGCGTATATTTACTTTCCATAGTGTCCGATTCGTAGGTGCGTAGACCTTCTCGCGGATCTTATTTGTCGATGTGATAGATTTCGAGGTTATTTCGGGGTAATGGATTGGTCACTGCACTGCCATCCCCGATTGCCGAGAAACAAGTGATTTTCCTGATTCTGTGGATTCAAATTGGGTTTCGTGTAGAAATGCATACTACCCCTTCTAATTTAATTTCGCCATTACGCCAGCGATGCTACGCCGGTGCCAAAGTTATTCGCTCATGTAGGGACACCGCAGCGGATACAGGTAAGGTTGATAATGTCCCTATCGTCAGAATTTCCGATGTTTTCCCGCAGGAGTTGCCGGCTGCCTCCGATTGTGAGATAGAATTTTGCATCGATGCTGTACCGCACGCCTCATATCTCCTGCCACCTTACGTGATGGCACCGCAGAATATTGAGTCAAGGAGCAAGCATGTGGATTTGTTAGACAAAGGTTTCATTGTGCCCAGATTCTCCCTCGGGCGTTCTGCATCATTTGTAAAGAAGAAAGATGGTTCACTACGTGCCATGTATAGATTACGTACACCGAACAAGGTGACTATCTCACAAATACCCGCTTCCCGAATACATGACTCGTTTGATCGCCTTCGTGGTGCATCATGTTTTTCTAAGATCGATCTACCAGCCGTGATATCATCACCGAGAATAAGACATGAGGATAACCCAAGACAAGATTCAGATTCAGGTACGGCCATTATGAGTTCCTAGTGATGTCTTTCGACTCACTCTTAATGCCACGGCAAAATTCTTTATGGATTCATTAACGTGGTGTTCAAACCCTTCCCTGATCGCTAGGATCAGGTTTATCGATGATATCTTAGCATATTCTCTGAGTAAGGAGGAGCATGTAGACCATTTTAAGGATAGTATTGCGACTTTGAGGGAGACATATACAAATTCCCATGTGAATTTCAATGATATGTAGCTTTCGGGACATGTAGTATCGAGGAAAGGTATTCAAGTGGATCCTAAGAAGATGTAGGCAAGTGATGGATTGCAGACCAAATCCACCGTGGATCGAGGTTCAAGTTTCCCGGTTTAGCTGCTATTATCGCCAAGCCGCGTGATTTTTCGAGGATCGCCGCACCTTCGGCTACGGTTAACCTTAAGAATGTGAGGCTCAAAGGATGTAGATCGCGGAGGCGAAGCCGTCGGGGAAGGATTGCTCGACCTCCGCTCCAAAGGCTAGCATTACCTTCCTCGCTCGTGAGATTATACAGCTGTATTGTGACGCCTGCAGCCTGACGGGGGTGTAATGATGCAGCACGGTAAGGTGATTGCTTATGCTTCTAGTACCAAGAGGCATGAGCAATCACCCCACTCCATGACTTGAGATGGCGGCCGTGATCTTGCATCAAGATCCGGAGGCACATCATATGGTGAGACGTGTGACTTTACGGATCACAAGAGTTTAAAATATATTTTTCACAGAGGAGCTAAATTTGAGACAGAGGATGGTCAGAGTCATTAAGGACTATGATCAGACAATCTCAAGATTACCCGTAAGGCTAATGTAGTGGCAGATGCTTTGAGTAGGAAATCATCAAAGCATTCTTCACATTAGTGCGTAGTTTACAATCGACTAAGGACAGATGAACTGTATGATCAGTGGTTTACAAACTGTAGGTGTCGGAGTTCCGATAATTTTTAGCCCATTTGCAGAGTCAAAATCGCTCCGATGGACAGAATTAAGATGTACCCCAAAGGCGTAGACCCACGCTTGATGAAGATTATGGATGAGGTTCAGCGGCCGCATGATTTGATCGGGGGATGATGGCATGTCGAGATTGGGCATCAGGTCGCAAGGCCCCCGATGTCGATGGACTTAGAAAAGAGATTATGGAAGAGGCTCATCATATGCGCCTACGTGATTCCCGGTTCCACTAAGATGTATCATGATCTTAAGGGTAAACTATTGGGTGAGTGGTATGAAAAAGGATGTAGCGAAGTTTGTATCCGCGTTTGACTTGCCAAAGTGTCAAACTTGGAGCATCGGTCGTCCGTCAAGCCAGAAATAATTCCCCCATTCCAAGAGTGGAAATCGGAGAATATTACCATGGACTTTTGCGGATCAAGTTACTCTCGAACTCGTGGTATGATTCCATTTGGGTGATAATGATCGAATGACTAAGTCGGCACACTTTTACCCGTGAAGACAACTTTTCCGCAATGTATGCCAGTGGTATCGAGAGGGTCATAGGCCTCACGGATCCTGGGGCCATCAGGTCCGATGCAGGGCCCCAGCTTCACTTCAGTTTTGGCGGAAGTCAGCAGAGGAGCTTGGTACCGATTGACTTTAGCACAATGCCACCTCGTGGTCGGATGGATACCGAGAGACTATTCAGATGTTTGAGGACATGTCGGCATGTGTGTGATGGATTTGAGGCCACTGATCGTGACACCGTGGAGTTCGCGTACAAATAAAAGACGTTAGTATTTGTGATGGCGCTCTTACGAGGCGCTGTATGGCGTGAAGTGTAGATCGCGCTTGTCGGGAAGAAGTTGGTGAAAGGAAGTTACAGGTCCCGACCTATTCAAATCACTCATGATTCCTATCATTCGAGATCGGTCGAGGACCGCCACAGATAAGAGCCATGCGCATCCCAAGAGGAAACATGTGAATTTTGGGTGTAGGGAGTATGTATTGGTTGTTTCGATGCGAGGCTGGCGAGATTCGTAAGGCGTTAGCACCTCGCTACGTGACCATTCGAGATTGTGATGTAGTCAGGATGTGCTTACCGACACTGGAGTTGCCACCTAATTTCGCCAATGTTCATCCGGTCTTTCATATCTATACGTAGAAAGTATGTGCGATCCTTCACATGTGCTACAGGTCAAGAAGTGTAGATTAGCGAGGATTTATCGATGAGGAGCGAATTGAGCTATTATGGATATCAGTTCGCCAACTCCGATCGAAAGTCATTCGATGGTCACGGTCCTATGTATGCGCTTATCTGATCGAAGAGTGCACTGGGAATCCGGCAAGAGATGCGACGTCATACCCATACTTGTTTCAAGGATAAGGTATATTTCTTATCTTAAATTCGAGGGACTAATTTTCTTAAGGGGAGAGAATGTAATACCCGTGAAATTTGGCGAATTTAATTTTTATTTATTGAGTTTTACCTCGGATTTATTTATCGAATTTTATTTAATTATGTATATTTAATTTTTCTAAGAAATTATTTTTGTCATAATAATTATTATTTCGCTATTTAAATTATTTACATATTTGTTTTAATATTTATTTTGATTTATCAAAAAGGTTAATTTAAAGTTATTATTTATTTAAATACAAATTTTTCCTTAATCAAAGTTTAAATTGCACAATCATGCCTTAATTGCTAGATGAAGGGCTAAATTGAAGTGATGTAAGATGAAGGGCAAAACCACAACTAAACCTCTTCTCCTCTCTCTCTCCTTTCCACGCGCGCCGCCACTCCTCTGGGCTCAGCCGCCCTGCACCGGGACAAAGGTCCGACACCGGGAAAAGGTAACCCCATCACCTACACCCTTTGTTTTGTTGTCTCGCCTTCGGGCTGCCCGTTCTCGCCGAATCACGCCCGCAGCTCCGCCCCTGTCGCCACCGCCCATCCTACCATTTCCCACACCTCCAAGCTCGCCGTTGCTACTCCTCAAAAGACTCGCCTGGACACCGACAACCTTCGACCACCCTTGATTCACTCCAACCGCCCCATTCGGCCGATAATCACCAACCAGCCACTCTTTCTCTCTAACTGCCACTCCCAAGCCAATTTTCTGGCCACCAGCCCAAACCAAGGCGTAAATGGAATCACCAACCCTTAAAACCCAAAGATCGACCTTGAAACGCCCATTTCACCGCCGGCCTGGCCGCAAGGAACTGAGATCCGCGGAGCCTCACCGGAGTCGAGGTCGCCGGGCCGATTCCGCCACCCGGTGGTCCCTCCCCAAGAAAACACCCCCATTTTGGGTCCGAGCCTTGGCTTCAGCGAGGTGTCTCAAAATCACCACCACCTGTTCTTCCGGGCCAATCGTCGCGCTACGACTTCTGGAAGTCAGGTTCGGATAACGCTCGGCCCCTGCTCCGTGGTTCGACTTGTAATCGCTCAAATCGACTTTAAAGACTTATAGCCTAAAAACGCGTAGTCCCAATTGTATAATTGTCTATATTCATTTTAATTGTTCAGAAATGCTATTTTAGTATTGAAAATGCCTTGTTTATCGCTTAATTGCTTCATGCTCGCGTTTTGAAAAGATGTAATCTTGTAATATGTATATCGCCGTTCGATGTCGTGTTTAATTTGGTCCGTATAATTTTAATCGCTGATTTTGATTAAATGTGATTTATTTATATCCGAGTTATTAATGTATGAATATAATTATTTATCCAAGCTATAAATTGTAATTTCAATTGTGTTATCGGATTTGTCGCCTTTGTGTCGATTGGTCAGCCGTTGGATTTATCCTGTATTTGTGGCCCCATTCACATTGATAAATTGTGGATATTGGGCGTGTATTTTTATCGCTCGACCTGCAAAGAGTTAAGTCCAGCTTATAGGAGGTTCTCATCGAATTTTCTAGAATATGTTAGGCTTTGAGTTGGTTTAGTCTCAGAGTCATTCGTCGAGTCTAGAGTATATTTAAATCTTAATTCATTATTAATTATGTCTTTTCCATTCTTAGATTGTCCATGCCCACTCAGGACAGCCTCGAGGCGCAAGAGCGATTCCTCCCCGAGATCCGACATTCGTGAGTTGATATCATATAGTTTATAACACATCATCTCGCATGCAATGCATAGCATTATGGCATTGGGTTACACTCCATCATCACGTCAAGATTATTACTATTGAAATTGTATTTACTATGGTAATTAAATTATTTAGTTTGTTATGAAATATATCTGCATATGAGGTCAAGTATAAGGATGGGGTGTGAACGTGGTAATCGGGATGGATATCGCTTGCACAGAATCGTAATGTTCAGAATGGGAACGATAAAGAGATTACACCAATCGATGGGTTACACGATCACAAGGCGCACCCTGGCATTAACTGATTATATTACAGATTAATGATTGCGATATGAGTTCCCGTTGAGCCGCTTTCTCGGGATGCCTGAGGTAAGGTCCCGGGTCGAAGGCTACTTCTCGGCGCCACTTACGGGTTTATGATATGTTAGACGTTCGGGAGTGTGGGCGCACTCGGTCGAGCATTTCTCTTGGCGCCTATTATAGGTTATCGATTAAGTGTTGATCGGAGTTAAGGACCCCGGTCGAGCATCTCTCAGGTGCCACCTCATCGATCGAGAGAGCCGTAAGGTTTATAGCATCGAGTATGTGTATCCCGCTAGTGTTCTCGATCGATGGACGTTTGTGTTATGACATGAACTATGAACTATGTCGGTGCGTATATTGATTATGTGAATTTCTTTATTAATATGATTTTCTATTACCACGCGAGTATTATGAATTACTATAAGTATGTATACATCTTACAGATGTGGTATAAATTATATGATACACTTCACTAGACTCCGATACCTCAATTTATTTTCTGTGCACGCTACCCTCCTCTTCGCATCCTTCGGGATGACCACCGAATTCTCTTCTTCACGGGCGTTATACGATTATTGCATATTATTAATCCTTGTCTATGTAATCTAGGTGTCATCAGAAGATTTCGAATATTCGGGATATTTTGTAATTCGATAATTTTGCGTATTTTGTGTATGATGATTTGTGTATGTGGGATCGTAGATTTACCCTCCCTATCGATGTTTGGCATCCGGCATATTATATAGGTATGTCACATATCGTCAGGTGATCGCATGATAGTTGGTATGGCATTTCGCTTAGGCTTGCTACGCGTTTCGTGGCTTTATGCCTTCCATTCTCTAGCGCCGGTCATGATCCCCGTAGTTGGGCCGTGATACCCCCTCAGACCGAAAGGGGGTTCCAAGACTCCAAGTAGTGAAGCCCAAGAGAAAGTTTTCCTACAAGGCTACTCCCACTCCAAAATGCATATGCAATGGCATATAAACAATCAATCACATTCCACAATTATTTACTATTATGAATGTGTCTATATCATGCACGAGATGCAACCTCGTCGCTCACGACCTAAGTCCCAATCGACTCTCACACTGAATTCCAAGTGTGAATAAAACCAGTCACACACCATGACTAAACCATCGAGACCCTCCACTTTAATTATCAAATTCCTTTTTCCTTCTTTTGTGGGCCATGTATTTCTGTAGTTTACACCGCAGATCGCCGCACGCCTTCAACATTCACGAACTTACATCCCCTGGATTCATGTTCAACCGCGGAATAACATTCGGGACTTTCACCCCTGGGATCTACTCCCAACTTGTCTCGCCCCAAAACATGTAATTTATCATTTTGATTATTTACATACTCGTGAATCTCTACCTTGGACTTTGTCCCATTTTTCCCTAGTTCACGACCCATTCAACAATCTATGAATAAACCTTTACCCCGCACCCACACCACCCGACGCGATGTGACTGCATATGTAATGCATGATGCCAATGCATTTTCCTCATGTTACACGCATGAATGAGCACTACATGAAACATTTACACACTACGGACAGCCTATAATTTTTACATATAATCTTCCTCCATGCAAATTATGTTAATACATCAAATAAAGATGCACCAACATCACATTTCCACACACTACATGTTATTCAAGCAAGCCATAACACATAACTAGGTCTCAAGTTCGGGACCCATTCAACAGTGGCACTTCACCGTCCTTCACAAACATGAACCAACTGCTCCAAACCTATTTTCACAACAAACCACAACACGGGGAAATCCTCGCCTAATTAAAACCCTAACTCCCACAGTCCGTGCAACCGGTCATGAATCCATACCCCTTAGTCCCAAGGCTCGGAACTAATTTACCTAACCTCTCATGGCCTCCCACAAGCAACCCCTACCATTATAAAGCCTTTAGGCTAAAAGTAAACCAAGTAGGAAAATATCCTACCTCTTGGAGTTTGTCGAAACTCCAATCCTTTGTCCACATCGCAATCTCACCTACGGCACCAACTTTAATCCTCGAACTGCCGAACTCGATCCCAAAGCCGAAGATCCTTCCTTTTCCCCTTTCTTCTTTCTCCTTTTCCTCCCTTTTCTCTCTACGACTCTTTTCTTTCTTTGCTCCTTTCTCCTTTCTTTCTTTCCTTTTACTTTTCTTTCCTTTTTCTCATTTTTCTCATCTCACCTCTCTTTCTACTTCTCTTCATTCTTCTCTTTCTCCTTTTCCATTTTCTCCCTTTAAATCATTATTGATCAGATTTACAAATAGCTGGCGAATTCTCCTCATTTCCTGGGTCTCATGTGTGTGCCAATAATTTACATTTATTCCTTATTTCTTTATTCCCTTTACGACATCATCAACCTCTATTACTTCATGAGCTATGGGATTCATTTCACACACGCTAATTTTGAGCCTTTCCTTTTGTGCTGGGCATCACTTTATACGTCACGTAAGATCCCCCTTAACCTTGCCATGTCATCCGACACCCCACGCCTTGAAAACGTGGGAATCCCGACAACCTTCGACCAACTAAATTCGACGTGCTAGCTAAAATCGCGAGATCACTTTAACGAGAAGTCTGTTTGGCCATTCGAGATCTAGAAAAATTCTGAAATTATTTTACTCCTTTATCCAAAATCTTTGACTTTCAAGCCATGTAGGCCAGAGCGCATAGAGGATTTAGGAGGCACAAGTCGAGATGATCGCCCTATGCCTTCAATGCCAAGACGAGCATGCTATGAAGGCTCGTGGGGACCGTGATGCACCATGGGTACTTCGGTATAATTTCTCTTATGGTATTGATTCGTGTCACAACAGCTGCAGATCCTAATCAACAAAATTTATTTCCTAAATTCCTCCTATCATCGCAGCAAAGCCATCGCAAAGATAATGTTCTAGGGCCGAACCTGTAATGAGCTTTGTACAAAATGATTTTGCAAGGATTCAAAATGGCGACTCTTAATTTCAGATTTAAGGTTTTTGTAAAAATAGTGGGGGTTTTGATGGTGAAAACTGAAATAAATCAAGTAAAATAAGAAAAATAAGGGCAGACTTCCTGAAGTACTGTATTGGGATTAGGATCCTAGGGCAATCGAGGGTTTCTAGGTCATTTCTCAAGGTCAGAGGACGACCATAGTCATCTCCGAACCAAATCTTCATTTAGCTATAAAAACTAACCCTTATTAAATTTCTCTGAAAATGGCATTCACTGGCCGTTAATGCTCCTACCGGGCCTAAACGAGTCTCCTTTGACTCACATTTCAATGGGTAATAAATGATAAACTAATGAACATCACGAGATCTAGTCAAGCATCAAGTGAGCACTAAAAGATTACCAAGTAATCGACCATTCAACATGAATCAAGGGACCTAAACCTAGAGTTAAAAGGAGAACATTGCATAAATAGCCGAGTACCGCGTTAAAAACAGGACCTCATCCCCCGCTCTCAGGATCCAACACCTAGTGCCTCTCTGCCTCTAAGGAGAAAGGAGTTCGAGTCGTCATCCTCTCAGTCACACGAGGGTGTTTAGCTAGTGAGAAAGTGAAAGAAAATAAAAGAAAATGAAGGAAGGGGAAGCAAAGGAAAACCGCCCATCGCATTCTGTATTGCCAAAAGTCAAGTCTCCTTGTCATAAATGTTTTCGGGCTTTAAATACTGGCCTTAAACAATACAAATTACCAAAATGAGCAAAGTAGCTAGCTATTATAGTGGACAAATGGGAAGAAACAAAAATTGAAATAAATAGCGCACAAATAATAAAAGCAGTAGACATGTGAATAGTGTCATAGATTAACAAGAGTCATAGGAACCAAATTTCAGTGTGTCCAATTTCCTTGTATTTTTCTCTTTCTTTTTCGGTCTCCTGACCGCAATGCTGAGTTTGACTCAATTCTTCGTGCTTGTGGACGACTCAACAATTTCGCATAAATAGCTTGCAAAATCACAAAATTAGGCCATAAAATGCGATCAGTAGAATAAAGGTAATCTTTAATGTGAAAATTGTTGATTTGTTGATTAGTACACAAAAAGTGCTCAAAACCTTAAATAAATGTGGTTCAAAATAAAACTTTTCGAGCACTAATCAGGTATTGAAATGAAAAATAATAGACCTAGATCTACTCATTCATATGTATGCATTAAGTATGTCTTCATAAGATGACAGTTAGTAGAGCGCTACTATATGATATGCATGTAACCGCTTCTTTAGGGCAATGTTGTCAATGTGAATGTAGTGTAAAAGAATGCCCCGGCAATTAATCGCGATAGGAATTTTGGCTGATTTTGATTGCTCTACCATTTTGTGAATTTGATTTGATTTGGGAATGGATTGGTTGTCTAAACACTCGCTATATGTGATAAAAAGACAAAGAGGTGCTAGATGTTCTTATCGCTTAGTGATAGTACATGGTGTTCGTTTCCGCCCAATGTCCACGTGATTTTAGCTTATGCAAGCCCGATGATTGCTGAGAAAGGGATGTGAGGCCTTGTTCTTTTTGGTGTCGACTCTAAAAGAGGTCAAATAGAATTGAAAATATTTTGGTTGTGAAAGATTTTTCTTGATGTATTCTCGAAGAGTTACCTAGTATTCCAATTAAAGAGAAGTGATTTATCTATTGAAATTTTATCATGAACAACTCCTACTTCTGTGGCACCATACGTGATGCAGGCTCCAATTGAGCTGGAAAGAGCTAAAGATTCAACTGCAAGATTTTGATAAATGGTTTATTCGACTTAGTGTTCTCCTTCGTGCACTGCTTTGTTCGTGAAAGAAAGATGGCACCTCATGCATGTGCATTGATTATCAGCAAATCAATAAGGTGACAGTGAAAAACAAATACCCATTGTTAAGAATTGAAGATCTCTTTGATTAGTTAAAAGGAGCGGGTGTCTTTTCAAAGATAGACTTGCGATCAGGGTACTATCAGCTAAGAGTGAAAGTTGTTGATGTGCCGAAGATGTGTCGATGCACCAATGTAAAGATTCGCGGATTTGATGATTAAGGTGTTTCAATTCTATTTAGACCGTTGGTGGTCTTTATTGGATGATATATTGGTATCTCGCAGATGACAGGAGCATGAGCAACATTTGAAAATAGTTCTACAGACTTTGAGAGAGAAGAAGTTGTATAAGCTTAATAAATGTGATTGCCAAAGGAAGTTTCATTCTAGGCTATACAGTTCGCCGAGGGTATAAGAGCTCGACCCCGCTAAGATCGTCGTGGTGAATGTTCACCGCGTTACCTAAGTGAGAAGTTTCAAGCTTCCAGCAGATATTATATAAGATTTGTGAAGGATTCTCTCTGTCATACCTTTCTCCACTCTCTAAATTACCAGAAATGAGTAAAGTTTGATGGATGATAAATGCCAAGATAGTTTTGAGCAATCAAGGAAATATTGGTTGAAGCACCAATATTGACGTAGTCTACCCCGGGTAAAGAGTAAGCTCTGTATAGTGATGCTTCAAGAATTGGTCTGGGTTGTGTGTTAATGCAAGATGGTAAAGTTGTGGCATATGCATCCAGGCAGTTGAAGCCACATGAACATAATTATCCTACACATGATTTGGAATTGGCTGAGATATGGCGACACGACTTATATGGTGAAAAATGCAAAATTTATACAAATCATAAAAGTATCAAATATTTGTTAACGCATAAGGAGCTTAATTTGAGACAACAGAGGTGGTTGGAGTTGTTCAAAGATTATGACTGCATAACAGACTACCACCCCGAAAAAGCAAATGTGGTAGCAGATGCCTTAAGTAGAAAGGTAATGACAGCTTTGTTAATACAACGCAGTGAATGGAGAATAGTATTTGATGGAGCTATATTAGCTCAATTAAAAGCGCAACCTATTTTAAAACAAATTATTATAGATGCTCAGAAAAATGATGAAGAGATGCAAAAAAAGGTACAATTGGTCAGAGATGGTAATAAGATTGATTTTTAGGGTAAAAAAGAATATGGAAGCTCAGATTTAGAATATATTATATGTGCCAAATTGAGCAATGAGTTGAAGAAAATTTCATTATATGAAGCTCATATTTATATTTACCATGCATCTCGAGGTAATAAGATGTACCAGGACGGAAATAGTATTATTGGTGGAGGAGGAATGAAAGGGACGGATGTAGTATGTGTCCAAATGTTTGACGTGTCGCCAGCAAAAGCCGACATCGAAAATTCATCCGATATGTTAAATCCCATCTGCCCATGGAAGTGGGACAATATTGTTGCGAATTTTGTGTCTGGTCTTCCTCTTACACAAAGGAAGCATGATTCTGTATGGGTGATAGTTGATAGGCTCACAAAGTCAGCCTATTTTATACTAGTCAGGATTGACTATTTTATGGATCGACTAGCGGAGCTATATGTGGATGATATTGTGCGATTGTATGGTGTGCCATTGTTTATTGTGCCAAATAGAGATCCGTGATTTACATTGAGGTTTTGGAAGGAATTACAGCTAGCCTTGGGAACTCGATTAATTTCAGTACAACATTCCACCCACAGACATATGGACAATCCGAGAGGTTGATTCAAGTGCTCAAAGATATGCTTCGGGGATGTGTAATGGAATTTACTGGAAGTTGGGATATTGATAGAGTTTGCCTATAACAATAGTTATCAATAAAGCATTAGCATGGCACCATATGAGGCTTTGTATGGCCGGAGATGTAGAACTCATGTGTGTTGGACATAATTGAATGATCATAAAGTGATTGGTCCAGACATAGTAAAAGATACAAAAGCAAAAGTTCAGTTATTCAAGTAAAGGTTAGTTAGTCGCTAATGACGATAAAAGTCATATGCCGATTTGAAAATGAAGGACATTGAATATGAAGTGGGTGATAAAGTGTTCCTAAAGGTATCTCCATCGAGGAAGGTGCTTAGATTTGGGAAGAAAGAGAAGCTGAGTCCGAGGTCTTACTGGCCCATAAGGAGGTTTCGAGAGAATCTGACTACATGTGATTAGTTGGCACTCCCTCCGTAGCTAGCCAAGTCAGCATGATGTGTCTCCATGTGTCTATACTCAAAATAATAAGAGTGATGAATCGCATATTATTACCGCATAAGGTATATAAGTGCAAACTGCACTTCACTTTTGATGAAGAGCTAAAAAGCTATTCTTGATCGTGAAGTAAAGCAATTACGCAAACAAGAAAAAGTCCTCTAGTAAAGTGTGCTTCGCAACATCACGGTATGGAGGAAGCAACTTGGGAACCAGAATCGACACTGAGGGCACAGTACCCTAAACTCTTCAGTTCAGGTAATGATTTCAAGGACGAAATTCTTTTAAGGGGGAGAGTTGTAACACCCCAAATTATGCCCTAATTTGCTTTATTACATGTTTAGTATAATATGTTAAATTTGTATTTTTCGAAATTTATGCTAAATGTGAAAAGTGATAAAATTTGTGGTGATTAATACAAAAGTCAAGGTTAAATTACCTACAATTAAGACCTAAGTGTCATAAGATGAAAAGATCAGGATGTTAAAGTAGGAATTTAAAATAAGTTCATTTGCAAATAATAGAGAGTCAAGGACCAAATAGGCAAAAATGGACTTTTGACTAAAAAGTGGATAAGACCAAACATGGTCTTACAAACATCTCATTTTGACTTTGTGTTAGGGCAACCTCCTGGAATAAGAGAAGAATGGCAAAGAGAGAGAAAAAGAAGAAAAAGAAGAAAAAGAAGAAAAAGAAGAAAGAAGGAAGAAGAAAAAAAATCAAGGTATGGAATAGGACTATGGATTATATGTATAGAATTTATGTATGGAAAATATGTGTTTGGAACTTTGGTATAGAATTGTTTTGTTTGGTTGTGGTCCTCAATGGAGGAAGAATTTGTATATAGAAAATATTGGGTTTTAGGGGAGATGCTGTCAAAATTTTTCCAAAACCCACGTTTTTGTCTTGGCCATCACTTATCCAAATTGGAGTAACTGAAAATTTCGGCAAATCTGTGACTCTAGGGAGAACAAATATCCCTTGAACCCCACTGGACCCGTAAAATTCAGCCAAAGTGAGGCTATGTTTTCGGCCAATTCTCGGCTCCGCCTCATACAAATTGGGGTTATGGAACGCTTATTTAAGCCATAAGTTGAGTTTCACTCATCTAAATTGAGTTATTCAAATTTTTGGGTAAACTAGACTTCTAGGAGAACAAGTCTCCCTTAAATAAGCGTATCCAAATTTGGACCCAGAAAATTCGTCAAAGTAAGGGAATAATTATGTCCTGAAATTCACCCCAATAAATTCCCGAATCCTGAGTAATTCCGGTTGTTTAAATCATAACTTGACTTATATTGGTCCAAATGAGGTGATTCAAATTTCTATACAAACTAGACATCTGGGAGAACAACTTTCATGAAGAAATTATGATCAAATTATGTCTCTATCATTCCTAGAAAATTTTCAAATATAGAACACAATTCCATATTATGTTCCTGGAAACTGTCCAGGAGCAGTTCAGAATGTTTAGATCATATTTCCCAAATTAAAAGTCCAAATGACATGATTTTTAAGCCATAAGAAACTTAATACATAGGGGTATATTGAGTTAAAAGATCACTTTCTCTAACAATTCCATTTGTTAGGTCAAAATTAGAACGAAAAATGGACTCGGGAGCTACCTTCAAACTGTTTAGGCGTAACTGGTTATGGAAATTGAAATCAGAGTAAAGGCTATATAAATGTATTGTTATATGAAATAATGCATCATAGGAAGTTGATCATGATAACATGTGTTATGAAAGCTAAAGAGAATATACGTATAATTTTGTTATATGAAAAAGTGCAAAGTGCAGTTAAATGTTTATAAGAGATTGATAAATGAATTATCCTTGCAAGTATACATGATATCAGTAGTTATTAATGTATATGAGTTATCTTTTTCTGATACCTAAAAGATTGTTAAGAAAACATAATAAAACTGATTATTTGCTTATGACTGGGTAGTTGGATAGATAGACATGCCAATAGGGATAACAATGCTATAATTACATGCTTTATGCATGCAGTGGGCCCTGGCTTTGGTCAATGCATATAGATCCTGGCTTGATCAAGATAAATGGGCCTTGTTCGTAGTCCCACAATACAGTATAATTTATAGGTCACTGTCTCGTACAAAGATAGTACCTTCGGATACATACAATTCTTTCCTGTATCCACTTCTTTGGAATATGCATGCATGACATAAGATGAGATTAAATTTTTAGAATGTTATAAAAGGCGTGAAACATGAAAATAATGTGAAATGCAATATGTAATTTAATTATAATGATATGAGAAGTAACATGTATTATGAATAAAATGTTATGAAGTATTGTGATTTATCGCTATAGTGGTCATTCCATATTTATGAATCTCACTAAGATATAAAGCTTAGCAATGGGTGTTTATCCGTGTAGGTACCTAAGAGGACGCCTCGTGATATTCCGTGATAACAGTGGCCAACACAACCGAGGAGTCCATCACAGGTAGGTTTGAATCGATTTTTTAAGTGTAAATGTAAGATTTTGGAGACAATGTGAACCTAAAAGTACAAGTAAATGGGACTTAGAATATATGTACAGGACACTGTAAATACCACTACGGTGTATGTATATGAAATATTTTTGTAAGTTTATATTTTCCAGATAATTATTTAGAATTATATAAGCTAACAGGTTTAGAGTTCTCAGATTTGTAACATTGTTAAGACCAAATGATATATACAAATTTATGACACTGCTACCAAAGGACTATTACCTAATCCTTGGCAACAACATTAAAAACTTGTTAAGACCAAATGATATATACAAATTTATGACACTGCTACCAAAGGACTATTACCTAATCCCGGACAACGGCGCCAAAAACTTGTTAAGACCATTTCTCATGTGTATGGAAAGATGGAATTGTTCTTTCTTTTGAAAATGACTCATTTAAAATTTGTGTTTGTGGTCTACATCACTACAAGTGCACAGGTCATACAAGTAATAAAAGTGGATATTTAAAGTCCAGATATCGTTTCCTCGAGGAAAGATGATAAACCAAAAACTAACTATTCCAACTACTTAAGATCATTATTATTTGAACTCCTCTGGTATGATGATAATAGGACTGGTAATGTAGTCCCAAACTGAATTTCCGAATACAAAAAGTAAAGGTTAATAAAAATTGGGGTTGAGGATTCACTGAGTGAGGCAAAACTGGACATGGATCAATTAATAATACTCAATTTCTGCATCATTTCGATTCATAGCTCAACTATCAATTGGAAAACTGAGTTTATCAAAGATGCAAGGTAGTATGGTTTAGATTTCTCCCTTAACCATACTTTTCACTGATTAAAGGTTCATATTCATTTCTCAGACATGATTCTGCACATTTGTAATATATAACCCTCTTTCTAAGATTTAAATATTTTTCCTTTCAGATTTCCATACTCAAATCTTAGACTAAAAATTACTTACAGATGTGATATTGCAAGCCTTCTCCAATTTGATTGACACCTCATCCTACACTTTTGATGCAAATTTCCATCTCCTTGATTAGATCTCAACTAACACAAGATCATAATCAACTCATCAGAAGGATGAGAGACCTTTGAGTGATTAAATAGATACTTCATTCAACCTATCTCAACTTATAAGTAAGTTGGTGATCTATCTGAGTAATCTTTCAAAGTTCATTAGTTCCATAGTATTAGTCTACCATACCCACAAGGAACTGCTCTACACTCTTAGGATTCTCCATCTCTATGTCACTCAAAGGGCCTCCTGGAAATCAGAGTGAGATATAGTACCTTGCATTGGGTACATGGTACTAGTATTGAGAACAAGTAAATTTATAAACAATACCAATCAAATAAATTCAAGAATTCTAATTAAATCTTTCTTCCACCTTATACGAAGCAAAATGGCTATCATGTTACATTTCATTAGGCTCGACTTTTCAAAATCGGTTCACTCATATCAGTGACTAACTGATTAGGAAAATTCACTGAAATCATGAACAAACTAAAAGAAATGAACTCCATAAATTTTACATCATTCATTTAAATCAAACAATAATGGAAAAGACGAATTTATAAAGAAATACTAGCTCAAAGCTACATTTTAGTACAATTCCCGATCTAAAAAATTACGGGAAAACTAACAAAATAAAAAACGTCTTGAGCTAAATCTACTAAAATGGAAAATAAAATAAAATAAAAATAAAAATGTACAAGAGTCTTCAACCACCCAGAAATCCTGGAGCTGCCAAAAGCTGCGCATAGTGCCCTAGATGCGTCTATTTATAGACTTTCCAATGTTAGGCCGCACTTCATTAATTGCATTGTGGATCCCAAAATTTGGCCCAAATTGGTCGCTTTGTCGTGACATAAAATTTTTTTGTCGCGACATAGCTTTAAGTCCTTGTCGCTGGCCTCTGTCGTAGCTTGTAATCTTTTGTTGCGACTTTGCCTGACTTTAACGAGTTACGTCTCAACGAAGCGTGATATACTTGATCTTAATTGTGTCGCCCAACATGATTGCTTTATTCAGCGACACAAAATTTGTTCGCGATCGGCTTCTTATATCTGCAACCGGATCTGTCCGACGCAGGTACCATCGCGACAAACATTTTCCCTCTTTTAGCACGCCTACTCTGTAATGATGATTTACGTAGCCGCGACAAAATCTCTTTGATTCCTCGATAGTTTATGTCGCTGACGAAGAAACCTATAGTCGCGGCAATTGTTCTCTTTGCTTAGTTGCTTGTTGAGTTGTTGTTTGTATTGCATGAAATCCCTTAATGCGACACGATTCGCGACCAGTTAACTGGCTCATCTCGAGTTCTTCTTGATTTACATCGTGATCAAATTTCATTTTGTCGCGACATAATTTCATCCTTCCATAGCTTTTATTGTCACGACATAAAATTTCTATGCCGCGATCGAAATTCTGCCTTCAATGATTGTTTCTATGTCACAACATAAACTTCTATGTCACCATTCTTCTTGTGTTGCTCTTCAAAATCCTGTCGCGACATAGAGTTCACTATCCTCATGTTTAGTTTGTCGCGACATGGTTTATCTTTGTCACGATCGAAATTCTGCCTTCAATGTTGTAAACTCGGAATGCTATGTCGTGACAGGGTTTTTTGTGTTGCGATAGAAAACCACCTTAATCTAACTAGTTACGAGAACTTTGTAAATAACATAAAAACACTTGTCTTAGTTGACTTATGTTGCCTTCTTGATATTTTCTATCGCAATAGAATTGTCTCTTGTCGTGAAAAAGTTCATCCATTAGTCTTTAGCTTTTATGTTGCGACATAGGACATAATATCGTGACACAATTCCTTCACCATTTACCTTAAGTATGTCGCGACAAATTTTAGGGTTGTCGTGATGGCTTTCTTCAAAATCTTCTTCAAGTTCTATCGTGAGAGAAAAATTGACAATCGCGACCTAGAAAGCTCTTTTCAGCCTTGAGTTATGACTAGTCTTTGCTGCAACATAGTTTCTTTGGCCTGCTTGCATTTGTGTCGTGACATAGAAAAATTAGTTCGCGACCAGCTGGCACACTTTTCATCTTTGCTTCTTTTCCTACGGGATTCTCTACGCTTTTCAATAATTGCCTACAAAACACAAAGTTGATGAATATTCCATATTTTGGCATAAAAGTAGATCTTAAACTGTTAAAAACATGCTAGAAAAATGGATTAAAAATATATGAGTTTTAGACTCATCAGACACCCTTTCCTAACACAAGGTGTCGGGTTAGGGTATTAACGTGCCTGCAATAGAGTTTTCTATGTTGCGATGAACATTTCGGCTTGTAATGAGTCAGGGCAGGTGTTTATCTGTGAGGAGAGAAAACCGTAATAAGCATTTAAACATTTAGAGTCTGATGAAGAATAAGAAGACTTTTGTCGCGACGGAGAATTTTTTAAGTCATTGACAAACACAACATAAGGATGAAGTGAACTGCATTGTGACAAAGGCGGCTCTTGTCCTGACAAGTTGAGAAGAATACACGAAACTTATGTTGGGATGTCTGATGAGCAATCTACTTGTCACGACAAAAAAGAATATTGTAATAGCGACAATAAAAATTGTTGTGTAAGAGATTTCTGTCGCGACAGAGAAGTTTTATGTCGTGACAGAAAGTGGAAGAGACATGAGACCAATCAAGACAAGTATGTCGTGACAAAGACTTTAATGTTGCAACAAACAGTTCAATCAACGAATAGGATCAAAGATGATTAGGTCGCGATAAAGAAAAAGTCTATCGTGACAACAGACCAGGCAATTGTGAGAAACTCTGTCACAACAATGTTTTACTTAGTTGCGACAAAGGTTGAAAAGAACCACAAGAAGAATGTCGCAACACTCTTTACTATGTCGTAACAATGAATGAAGAACTCAAGGAAAAATTCTTTCACAACAACTAGAAGCTAGTCGCGACACAAAATTTCTATGTTCCGACACAAAGCAATGCGACGGAAAACCGATTCGTGACAAAAGAATTTGTTTAATCCGGCAGTACTATTCAAGTATTATTCCTGAGGTATCGAAATTGTCATGCCTGAAAGATTTGTGTGACATAAATTGAACCTTATCAATAGAACTATGTCGACATTGCCAAATTATGTTCGCGACATTGCAAAATTATCGTGACGGAATTCTAAGAAAAGCATAAAAAATATCACGACGCAAAAGCGTACTCAAGTGAGAAGCTAGGCGATAGAGATGAAAACTATGTTGCGACATAACTTTCTATGTCACGACAAAGCTACCAATTGGGCCCAAATTTTTGGGGATCCACAATTAGTGCCTAGAAGTGCGGCCCATCATTTGAAAATCTATAAATAAACGCATCTACGTATTCCGCTAAACCGGGAACTACAAGTGTTGGGGGCTGCTTGTATATTATTTTTCTTTTGTTTAGTTTTAAGTGGCATTTTAGCTAGTTCTTTACAGGGATTGAAGCAGTAATAAATTGTGAAGTTTCAGAAAGCTAGGTTATTGTAAAAAAAATTTTCAATGCAATGCGATTAAATGAATTTGGAGATTTTAAGGTTCATTTATTTAGATTCATTTGCAATTTCGATGTTACGTCAGGTTAGTCGCATTATTTGTGATCGACTTTGAAAAAGCCGAGCTTCATCGGGAATGGATCGATGTTGGTGTATTTTCGCTCAACTTGAAAGAAGGTCATAGTTCGAATGTTTGGATTTATTTAGTGGCATTGTTCTTGAAGCTACTTGTTCCGGAATATTAGTAAGCGTGTACCAATAGCGTATCTTATCTAATTTCCAGGTAGCCCTTTGAGTGACATAGAGATGGACATTCCTGATAGCATGGACCAGTTACTTGTGGGTATGTTAGACTAATATTATGGAACTGCGGGCTCTGAAAAGATCGCTAGATAGATCACTAACTTACTCATGATGTCAGGATAGTTGGATGATATATCAATTTAATTAATCAGAGGTTTCTCCACAATTTGATGAGAGGATCTTGATCCCGTGTTAACATAGATCTAATCAAGGAATTAGAGAATCTTATCAAATTAGATGGATGAGTTACCAATTATATTGGAGAAGGCTTGCAATAGGAGTCTATAGGGGTAAGAAGTCTTTAGTCCTAAGAAATGGGTATGAAGTACTGAAAAGAAAAAATAACTAGATCTTAGAAAGAGGTTTCTATTCTACAAGTAACTGATTAGACCCATGTATCCGAAAGGAATATGGATCTCTAATTAGTGAAATGTATGGTCTATGGAGAAATCCAAACTATACCTTGCGTCTTTGACAAGTTGATTTCAAACTAATAGTTAATTTGTGTTGGAAATGATCGCGAAATTCATAATTGAACGTAGTCTATTTCCCGGTGTTACTTTACTGGTGACGTTCCAATCCATTTTTTAACTTTGGAGTTCAAATATCAAAGATCTTGAGTAGATGGGTGCTTGATCTTTAGATTTATCCTTGAATTATCACAGAATGATATCTGGACTTAAATCCATTTTATTCCTTGCATGACCTATGCACTTGCAGTGATTTAGACCAAAATCAATTTTAATGGTCCCTTTTTCAAAAGACTAAGCACATATTTTTCAAAATTTAGTCAGTAAGTTTTGGCATTCCATTGAGAATTTGAAAAGTTTTTGGATGAATTATTAATTTTCATCAAATTTAGTCATGTTTAAAAAATCGGAGTCAATCAAGTTTTGGCGCCGTTAAGATTGAAAAAAGATGAATTTAAATATCAATATTTCAACTAAAGAGATAATTGCTAATTTGGACATTTTTCTTTATTTTATCATAAATTTAAGAAAATCACAAAAATAGTTTTTAACAACAATAGCTGAGTAAGCTACTGAAAATTTTTATGAGCTTAATTGGACATAGCTTTTTTCCACATATTTAATGTGATCTCAGTGTGTTTCTATTTCAGGAAGATTTACATGCATAGAAAACTAGAAGCAGAGTTGTTGCCTTTGGATACAAGCGCAAAGAACATAAGAAATACGAAAGATTAAGGTGCTGAATCAGCAATTGTAGCCGTCGAGAGAGAAAGAATTCAACTTTATTCGAGAGAGAAGGAGGCGAGGACCTCGGAGGCAAATGACTATGGAGGACTTTTGGAGGCCAGTGATTTAAGATGAATACTCTGTTGTGCTGGGAACTGACCTACTATTGAAATATGATATTGAGCCAAGGCTTGACATTCATGTGAATTGCAACCTTACTAATTTACGGCATCTTAGTGAAGACCTAACAAGCATATGGGAAGATTCGCGAGAATGGCTAATATAGTCAAGTTGAATGGTGGGCTTTGAGAGGCGATCAAGCTACAACTATTTCCATTTTCATTGAAGTGTGTAATGACAGTTTGATTCAGCTGCTGTTGGATCGGAGTGAACAATTAGGAAGAGTTGGTGGGAGGCTTACATGAAGCGGATTCTTCCCTCACTTGCCCTCATACGAAATGAGAGGGGAAATTATAGTTTTCAAGCAGGGAGATGATGAAAGTCTCTACAATCCATGGGAAAGATATAAAAGAGTGTTGAAATGATGCCCCATGCATGGAATAGATTTGACCACTCAGATGGTTATTTTTTATCATGCTATAGATTATATACCTCCAAAAATTTATAGTGATGCAACTCTTTGTGGAACTTTTAAGAAAAGTGTTGAAGGAGGCAAAGCAATTGATAGAAGATCTTTCCAAATGCAATTATAAAACTCCATCTGAAACTTCAAGGAGCAGCAACAAACTGAAAGGGAGTGGTATGCTAGAGTTGAACCGGATGACTACCATAGAGGCAAAATTAGATGCATTAATTAGCAAAATGGGGAATCAAGAGAGAAGAATGCACTCAACAAATGAAGTGGGAACAGTTGATGAAAATGAGAAGAGGAATAGTGTTGCGGAGAGACCTTGTAGGGGTCCACTATCAGTTGAGGAAGCACAATATCTTAATGCTACTAGAAGTTATAATTTTAAGCCCAACCTCAACTTGCCAACTCATTACACACCAGCACTCATGAACCATGAGAATTTCTCATATGGGAGAGAGACACGGCAAGGTCCTGGGACTGCGTGGGTACTCAACAACACTACCGCTAAGGTTCCATAGCGACAACGGTAAGAGAAGTCGGGAGGGCGAAATTGAACAAAGGAGATCTTCTTCCTTTGAAGAACAGATGTTAACTTTCATGGGAGAAAATAAGAGGTTGATGAACATCTATGAGTAGAAATTTGTTGATCTAGCATCATTTCAGGCAAATACAAGCGTGTTTGGTCGATATAATGCCTGCTTTGAAATAGAAACAGTAAGGCAGTTAGCCACAACTATGCGCGAGAATCGGAGTCCAAGGATGCATTTCCAAGTGACACAAGGAAGAATCCGAAGGATTGTATAGTGGATACTCTAAGAAGTGGAAGAGAGATAGAAGGCAGGAAAAAAAAAAAAAAAACTGAGGAAGAGAAAGAAGAAATTGGAGAAGAACTGAAGTCGTACAGTTCAGAAGTGGCTGAAGAAGAGAGAAGTGCAAAAATGCAGCAAAAATAACAAGCTGAAGAGGGAGTTCTAAAGAAGAAGGAAGAGGTTCAAGCTTATAAGCCTCAAGTTCCATTCTCTCAAAGTACAATTTTAAGTTAGACGTTCTCGATTCTTGAACATGTTCAAGAAAATGGAAGTTAATATCCCTTTTTCAGAGGCATTGACCCAAATGGCTCATTATGCTAAATTCATGAAGGATATTTTGAGTACAAAAAGAAAAATTGCTGAAGAAAGAGTAGTGAGCCTAACAGCAACTTGCAGTGTAGTTATTCAGAGGTCCTTACTAGAAGATCACGAGGATCAGGCGAACTACTATTCACACACAATAGGAATTCTAAGATGGGACAACCACTATATGATTCTAAAGCGATCAACTTGTTTTTATCATAATTAGAGAATTAAGTTTGGGGGTATCCTGACCATGACCATACGGATGCGAGACATAACCTTAGCTCGACTTTGAGGGGTATTCTTGAGGATGTGCTTATCAAAGTGGGAAAGTTCATTTTTCCAGTGGACTTTGTGGTTATTGATATTGAAGAAGACAAACAAGTCCCTTTGTTGTTAGGAAGGCCCTTCCTTGCTATAGGAGCAGCTTTGATAGATGTGAAGAAAGGAGAGCTTACTCTAAGGGTTGGAGATGAGGTAGTGCACTTCAATCTCAATCACAGTTTGAAACAGCCAGAATTTAATAATGTTGATTGTAAGATTGTAGAAAAAAAAGTACCCATCAATTTTGAACTGATAAATGAATGTAAGATTCAGAATTCAATGAATGAAAATGAGATGAATTTCCAGTATCTTGATGTTCTTGATGTTGAATTTCTGAACTCTAATTTTGAATCAAAAGAAGCGATGCTCGATGTGTGAAAACAATGAAAAATCGATAATAAGCAGCGAGAAAAGCATAAACAAGTTTAGAAGCGTTAACCTTGAGTACCACGATCAATTCAAGTATGCTTTCTTAGAACCGAGAGAAAAGAGCAAAACCAGTTGTATTAATTTGCATTGGCGAATCTAAAACAGCGCTGAAACTCTTATAAAATACAAAGCAATTACTGGGTATAGAGAGATTTAAAGGAATCGTTACTTTCCATCTGCATGCACAAGATCCTTTTAGAGGATAATGAAAAGACCTCTATTGAACATCAAAGAAGACTGAATATAGTAATGAAAGAAGTTGTCAGAAAATAAGTACTAAAGTGGCTGAATGCAGGCTTCATATATGCAATCTCAGACAATCATTGGGTGAGCCCAGTTCATGTGGTTCCCAAGAGGGTGTGGATTCCTTTGTGATCGAAATGAAGAATTAATTAATTGAATGAATGTGATGAGATGGAGGGTGTGTATAGACTACAAAAAACTAAACACTGCTACCAGGAAGGGTCATTATCCTCTACCTTTCATTGACCAAATGCTGGATAGGTTAGTAGGACACCCCCATTACGTTTTTCTTGATGGATATTCTAGTTATAACCAGATTGTTATAGCCCCTGAGGATAAGGAGAAAACTAAATTTACATGTCCCTATGACACTTTTGCTTTTAGAAGGATGCCATTTGGATTATGTAATGCTCCTACCACCTTCCAAAGATGTATGATGTCTATGTTTTCAGACTTGGTGGAAGAGGCTATGGAAATCTTTATGGATGACTTCTCAGTATATGGATCCAGTTTTGAGAATTGTTTGGAATTCGACTTGATACTTGAGTGTCAAGGCAAAATTTGTATAAATTGGGAAAAATGTCATTTAAGTAGTAATAGAGGATATTGTCTTGGGACCTGAAATTCTGGTAGTTAGAGGTAGACTGAGCAAAGGTTTTACATCATAGAAACTCTCCTACCTCTCTGCTTGATAAAAGGAATAAGAAGCTTCCTAAGACATGTTGGTTTTTACAAAAAATTCATAAAGGAATTCTCAAAATTCTCTAGACCATTATGTAGATTACTTGAAAAAGATGCAAAGTTTGATTTTGATGAATTATGCAAAGCTGCATTTGATGAAATTAAATCCAGATTAGTTACAGCACCCATCATGGTAACAACTGATTGGAACAAGGAATTTGAAATTATGTGTGATGCCAGTGATTATGCAACGGGAGTTATATTGGGATAAAGAACAAAGAAGATATTCAAGGTCATATACTATGCTAACAAAACTAGCCAGTAGGCTCAGAGAACTACTTTACAGGCGAAAAAGAGATGTTGGCCATAGTGTTTTGCTTGTGAAAATTCGACCTTACATGGCCAAGTTCCCATGTTATAATACACACTTGAGTCATCTTTGCAATTAGATATCACATTGTAGCAAAGAAAGATGTCGACGAGGGGCGATCAGATGAGTATTGACCTCTGAAGATTTTGATTTGAAATTAAAACGAAGGGTAGTGACAATGTAATAGTTGATCACTTGTCTAGATTGGAAAAGAACTGCGAAGAAAAGCGGAGTGGTAGAAAACTTTTCACAATGAAGCGGAGTTGTTTCAATGTTATGATCAAACACCTGGTATGTTGATATTATGAATTACCTAGCCTGTGGAATTATGCCATATGACTTCAGCAACCAGTAGAAAATAAAGTTAAGGACTGATAGAAGATTCTATATTTGGGATGATCTACTACTTTTCAGAAGATGAGAAGATATGATTATAAGGAGATGTGTACCAGAAATAGAACAAGGTGAAATCATTGATAAATGCCATGCATCACCATATGGAGGACATTTTGCAGGAGACAAAATAGCCCATAAAATTCTCCAATCAGGTTTTTATTGGCCTACTCTATTCAATGACTGTTTTGAATGGGTAAAACATTGTGATAAATGCCCGGAAGGTAGGCGACATAAAGCGAAGAAATTAAATGTCCACCTTGAGGAATCCACAGTGGTCTCGAGATTTTTGTGTTTGGGGAATAGACTTTAATGGGACCTTTTCCATCATCATTTGGAAATCTATACATTCTCCTAGCTGTGGATTACGTATCCAAATGGGTGGAAGCAATAGTTTGTTCCAGAAATGATGCTAATACAGTTGTTGGATTTATACAAAGAAATATTTTTAGTAGATTTAGAGCACCTAGAACAATCATCGGTGATGAGGAAGCCATTTTGAAAATAAAGTTTTGCAAAACTCGCGGCGGATATTGAATAAGACATGTAATGGGATTGGAATACCACCTCTATTAGAATAAGTAAATGAATAGAGATCAACAAAAATTTCGAAAACTAATATGAAATGTTCATAAATAGATATGGTCAGGGTTTATAGAACTGCTACAAATCCCCATCGAATGTCCCCATACAGAATTGTATTTGGAACCTTATCATCTTTGGAACTGAATACAAGGCTATGTGGGCCATCAAAAACCACTCAGAATTAATTGAATGAACTGAAGAGCTGAGGAATGGCTTATGATATGTTATAACCTTACAAAGATAGCACAAGAAGTGGCATGATCAAAAGATTTCTGAGTGAAGGAAACAAGTCCTATGATATAATCCTGCCTGTCGCTTCAGAAAACTCAAGTCAAATGGAGTGGTCCCAAGATAGTAGTAATTACACCTTTGGAGTAGTGACACCAAAACCACTTGGATGAACTTTAGTGAATGGGCCAAGATTGTACACACCGGAGAACATAATTAAGATTGAACCATATTTGAAAAGAAGGAAGAGACTTGAAAATAAAATATCTAGCTAAAGACATTAAACTGCGCTTGGGAGGCAACTCAAGCAATTTTATTTCACATATTTGTTTTCGCTAAGTTTTCAGAGTTCGAGTTATTTTACTTTGTGTATGTTTATTTGTTATTTTTAGAAGGACTTTTCATGATATAAAGTTGAATTAGAAATAGATTTAATTAGAGCACAATTTCTCAAATTGATGATGCAGAAATTGCTACAGTATTTTGATCATTTAACTTGATTTTTAATGATAATGCATAGTTAAAGTTCGTGGGGAATGTAATTTTTTGTTTAGAGCAGAAAACAAAAGTAGCTTTGTTGTTCTCATTCAATACTCGAATATCTTCTCTATTGAATCATCTTGAGTTAAGAAAATGAAACGTGATTGTTCATACTTAAATTGGAGGCCCTTGACATTAAATATGTTTTCACAAGTATGTTCCGACTGATATGAAGGAATACACAGTGTTTTGAATGTTACTTAATTGAAAAATGTGAATTTTTGCAACTCTGAGAAAAAAAAATTATTCATTGTCACGACATAATTTTCTTTGTCGCGACAATATTAACAAAACTCAGTTACAACATTGTTTCTTAATTCCGTGACAAAGACTGGGTTAGTCTTTTAGAAGCCGTAGGGAAATTTTGTCACTTAATAACTTTTCTTATGTCAACATAATTTGACTAGAAGAGGCACAACCTGTCGCAGACAATGTTTTTTCTTCTATGTCGCTAGACAATTTTCTCTGTCACAATTCAAGCCGACTTCAGACTGATATTGCAAGAGAGCTTTGTTCGCATAACTGTCTGTTGTTATTGCTACTCAATATCATGATTTTTGCAACATGATAATTTTTGTGTATTTGTCAAAATAAATTTCCTATTCCAATTCCAGTTTAATGATTCTAAATAAGTGTCTTATTATTACTTCTTCATGTTCATCATGTACCTAAAAAATGAATAAAACTCTAGGTTAGTTTTTTTGTTGCAACATTTAATGATGGTACAACAAATATGAAACACATAAATAGACTTCATAAATGAAACTAAGGCCATCATTTCATAAACCCACCATCCACTGCTTTCATCAACACCTCTCCTTTGAAAACTCAGATCCCAAATTCCTTACAACAACTGTTTCTGAATTTGGTCTAAACCAACAATCATGGAAGATATGTTAAGAGACAAAGAAGTAAATCAAAACAACTACAGAATAGGAGGCTGGTGTTAAGAAAAAGAGTTTGGCTGGGAGCGAGCCTGAGTTAAACCATAGAAGAATGGCGAGAAAGAGGGTGGTGGGAGCCTACAGTTTGAGCAAAGCACAGAAGGAAAAGCAAGCTTATCTGGTCGGGAGCTAGCTAAGGTTCCGGCCTGAGAGACAAACACAACAGACAGATTTCTGAAGTGGCAAGAGGTTTCAGAGGATCTCCCTTCAAGAGAAGGAGGAGGATGGTTTTCTTCAGAAAGCTACTGTTATCTCGGCTCTAGGATGTAGCAAAAGAATTTTACTAATGATGGTAGGTACTTACAGATAAGACAATATATCGCAGGGGCAAATGGAGTTCTTCACAGGAGAAGATAATCAAACCTGATCCAATTAAGAAGAATGGTCTGTAATTCAAGAACTCATTTAAGAACCAGATTCTGTGAGATTTGTAGACTGGTTTGACTAGTGGCAAGTGGAAGTGGACAAATCCAAGAAAAACCACACTGTCCACATTAAGAGGTCGACTAAATGTCATGTTTTGTTTATTTATTTGAACAATGTATTTTGTCACTCACACTTGGAGTACACTATAAGAAGAGGCAAAGATCTGTTGTATGCTATCTCCAAGGTTTACGCTAAGTGGGGAAAATCATAGAAAACTTAATTTTCGAAAGTTATTATGTGTGTGACATACAAGGGATTAGTACTCAAATTCAACATCTGGATCAGCCAAAGCCATGTATCTGCAGGGAAGACACTAGAGAAGAAGAAAATCGCCTAACTCACCCCAAACTGACAGAAATCACTATGAATGCAGAATAAAGGTGGGGAAGATAAATGATCTCATCAAGCAAATAACCTTCGCGAGTGGGTCCTGGATTCAATATGCTGAAGAGACAAAGAAATCAAGTCAAACATGTCCAGATTCTTGTGTTCTTTCTAAGCAATCGCAGTTATGTTTCTGAACCATAATCTTATCTTCCTATAAAGTATGGTAGAGAAGAAAATAGTTTATAGATACCACACTAAAACTAATAAAAATTTTTCAATAAATTTGATGTTCACTCTCATTTTGCCTTTCTTGTGTGTTTATTGTCTATTTTCTTTCTTTTTTGTTCAATAATTAGAAATTTATGACATTTATTAAATAGCTTTGCTAAATAATGGAGAACTTCGCTTTTCTTGGTTGGGAATTCATTATCAGACCGTGGAATTGTTTGCAGACTTGAATGATTGTGGAATTGAAATGTGTTGTTATGTTGCTTCTTAAATTAAATGGTATGATTTAAATAGTAAGCTTTGCACTTATAAATATAGTAATATATCAATACTCAAACAAGAATTTGATACATGAATTTGGGTAAGATTTGCATTGAACGAAAAAGAAAGGAAGATATCAAGGAACAAGAATCCTCAAGAAGGCGAAGATTGCTACCACTGATGGAACAAATAAGACCCGTAATTATATTTCAGATATAACCAGGTTATTATGAACCCCGATAAACATCGCACATGGTCAAAAGTGACTCTAAAACAAATTTGGTGGCTAAAGATTGTGGACATCTTCCTCGATCTATCACAGCTTAAATCTAAATGTCCTAGGAACTTGTTAGATTATTAGTCAAGACGAAATCCTAAGCAATACCACTACCAAAAGTGATATAGGTCATTCTTAGAAGATTGAGTCTTTCAAAGCTTACACCTTAGTTCCTTATTTGAGCTAATAGCCTACCTCATCATTAACCAGCAAATGAAAAGCCTAGATCCTCCCTTGAGCATAATCCTACAGTAAAGAACCCTTATTTGCCTAGATTACATGACAAATACATCAATGATGGAAGAAGACAAGTTTAGGGGAATATTATTTCAAAGTACAAAGAAGGATAAGAAGGGTTGAGACAAAAAATCAATCGAGGATGAAAAGATGAAAAGAATGAGGAAAAGAAGCTGTAAAAAAGAAAAGGTTAAGGTGGATAAGTTTGGTCTTCAGAGCCTTCCTCCCTATACAACCAAGTCCTTAGAGGTGTTCAAACATCTAGCACCAATCAAACCGGTGGGGAGTTATCAAATTCAAAGTTCAGAAGTGGTAAAGCCTAAAAGATAAACATTGCACTATTCCATAAACCTTGATAGAAGATGAAAAGTGGAAAAGCTTCTAAGAGAAAGAAGAGAATTTATAGTATGAATGTGGTCGAGAAAGTCAAGAATATGAAGATTAGAAAGTTGACATTAATGGAAAAAGTCAAGAATGCAAATGTATAAGTGTATGAACAAAGTGTAATGAAATCGTACCGAGAGCCTAAATCGGTTTTATTATTTACCCAATTACCTTTAGCCTCACATTATAAGCCTAAAATTTAATTGATTCTGAAGGTGGTACATGCTTACATTAGTGGAGATTAATATGACAACAAGCATATGGGGCTTTAAAGAATAAAGGAAAAGCATGTTATCTGAGTAATATCCCAGAAAATTAACTAATCTACCAAGGAAGAAGAGAGAATTTATCACACACCACAAATCGTGGTCTGAATAATCAATTGCTACACAATAGAAATGCTTGGCTTTAATGAACTTAATTGAAAATCTTTCTCGATTCTAGATTGGAAACATATTTATAAATAATTTTACAACTAACTATGTTTCCTACCAAATCAGGATTCAATGTAAAATGTCCTAAAAATAAAAAGCTAAATTGTTTGAGAACAAAACAAAATTTTCTTTTCTTGCTTAGGAACAAGCAAAACCTTAAATTTAGGGAATTTACGACTCCTAAACTCATCTATTTTTAATTCATTTGTCTGGCATATTTCTGTAGTTTATGTGATTTGTTTTTGCGTCAATTATGGAATATCTACCAACTTTATTTTAGTGTGTTTTAAATGAAAATGAGATAATTCCAAGAAGAAAAGCGTAAAATCAAGCACGCACTTTTGTCGTGACACAGCTTTCAATATGCTGCTAAAAATCCCAATAGAACTCAGCATCAGTTATATTTTAATAAGGATCGTCGAACTCAAACTAGAAATGAAGAGTGTCACGACATAATTTTAGATAGACTAACTTATTTATGTTACGACAATGGATTTTTATGTCGCGACATTCCTCACCCTGTCATGACACTGATCAAGCAAATGGCAATGAAACTCATGTCGCGACATCTCACAACTCTGTCACGACATAAAGAATTGAAGATAGCAGAAAAGCTATGTCGTGACAAAAGACAACTATGTCGCGACACAAAATCCACAGTACTTTAGCGGCAAGACTCTATCGCAATGCAGTAGTTTATATAGCAAAACAATGAGACAAGTCAAGACAATGTGCCTGCGATAGAGTTTTCTATGTTGTGATAAACATTTCAACTTATGACAAGACCAAGGCAGATTATTTATCGTGATAGAAGAAAACTATGTCGCGACACAACATTCAGAGTCACCAATGAAGGATAAGAAGACTTTGTCGCGGCAAAGAATTTTTAAGTAGTGACAAACACAACATAAGGTTGAAGTGAACTCTATTGCGACAAAGACGGCTACTGTTGCGACATAAGTTGAGAAGAAAGACACAGAAACTTATGTTGCGACACAGTAAACAAAACAAAGAAGAAATCTCTGTTGCGACAAAAGAAGATTATGTCGCGACAATAAAAACCGCTGAGTAAGAGATTTATGTCGCTATAGAGAAGTTTTATGTCGTTACAGAAAGTGGAAGAGAAATGAGACCAACCAAGACAAGTATGTCGCGATAAAGACTTTAATGTTGCAACAACAAATTAAATCCATCACCTGCAGATCAAAGACTAGTTTGGGTCACGTATTAAAGAAAAGTTTGTCGCAACAAAGAAAAAGTATGTCGCGACAATAGACCCAGGTAAATGTGAGAAACTCTATCACGACAATGTTTTACTCAGTCGTGATAAAGGTTGAAAAGAACCATAAGAAAAATGTCACAACACTCTTTACTATGTCGCAACAATGAATGAAGAACTCAAGGCAAAATTCGATCACAACAACTGGAAGCTAGGTCGCATGTGCCACAGTACATCTATAAATTCTATCGCGACATTAAAATTCTATGTTATGGCTAATAAAGCAACGCAATGTAAGGAAATTCGGGCCGGGACAAAGAATTTGTTGTCGCAACATACTATTCAAGTATTCAAGTATTCAAGCTGCAAGGTATCCAAGAATTGTCGCGACATAAACCAGACAACCTTAGCAGAACTATTTCGCGACATTGCCAAATTATGTAGCGACAGAGTTCAAGAAGAAAGCATAAAAAAAATGTCACTTACGTAAATCGCATGCTACAACAAGAGATGCTAGGCTTACAAAAATGAAATCCATGTCAGTGATTGCACTTCTATGTCGCCGACAAAGTTACTAATCGACCATAATTTCGGGATCCACAATTAGTGCCCAGAAGTGCCCATCATTTTAGTACCCATAAATAGACGTGATTCAGGTGACTGTATGTAGCTTCCGCCAAACTGTGAACTGCAGTTGAGACTCTGTATATTATTTTTCTTTTTCTTTTTGTTTATTTTTATAGTAGCATTTTAGCTAGTTCTACTGGGACTGAATGGTAATCAAAAGAAGTTTGAGTTTGTCTCGTTATAAAATTTTGTTTTCATTATCGTTCGATTAAATGAATTTGGAAATTTTTGGAGTTCATTTATTTCGCTTGTTTGCAATTTCTGACTTACTTATTTGCACATCAAGTATTCAGGATCCAGCCTTTGAAAAACCGAGCTCTATCTCGGGAATGGATCGATGTTGATTATTATTTTCGCTCAACTTAAAAGGAAGGTCATAGTCGACCTTCGATTTATTTAATTGGTATTGTTCTTAAAGCTGCTTGTTCAGAATATTAGTAGCGGTACTCCAGAAATGATCACATTCGCCGATTCGTGGAAGCCTCCGAAAGACATAAAGATGGAGATTCCTGAGGTATGGAACAAAGCATTTATGGGTATGTTAGACTAATATGAACTACTAAACTCCTCGAAAGATCACTTAGAAAGATCAATAACTTACCATGGTGTGAGGATAGTTGGATGATCGATCAATTTAATTTATCGAGGTTTCTCCTCAACTGATGAGAGTGATTCGATTCAAGTTAGCATAGATCTAATCAAGGAAATAGAGAATCTTATCAAATTAGATGGATGAGTTACCAATTATATTGGAGAAGGTTTGCAATATCCTGTTTATAGGGGCAAGAAGTCTTATGTCCTAAGAAATTGGTATGAAGTACTGAAAAGGAAAAATACCCAGATCTTAGAAAAAGGTTTCTATTCTACAAGTAACTGATTAGACCCATGTATCTGAAAGGAATATGGGTTTCTAATTAGTGAAATGATGGTTTATGGAGAAATCCATACTATACTACCTTACATCTTTGACAAGTTCAGATTTCAAACTAATGGTTGAACTATGTTGGAAAATGATGCAAAAATTCATAATTGAACACTGATCTATTTCCCAGTGTTACTTTACCCAGTGAACGTTCCAATCCATTTTTTTTTTTTTTTCATGTAGTTATTGAGTTTTATCTAGTTTTTACTTTTGCTTAAGTTTAGAAACAAACCATTTTTAACTTTGGAGTTCAAATAGCAAAGATCTTGAGGACGGGCACTTGGATCTTTAGATTTATCGCCAATTCTCGCCAGAATGATATCTCGACTTAAATTCATTTTATTACTTGTATGACTATGGCACTTTTTACAAAGGATTTCTGTAATTAAAATCACTTTAATGGTCCCTTTTTTTCAAAAGTGGCTAAACACATATTTTTTATCAAAATTTAGTCAATCGTTTTCGCATTCCAACTGGGGACTGAAAAGTTTTTGGATGGAATTGTTAATTACTTCATCAAATTTAGTCTATGTTTAAAAAATCAATAATCAAGTTTTTAAGGCCATGTTTGGGGATTGAGAAAAGATGAATTTAAATACTAATATTCCAACCAAAGAGAGAGAATTTGCTAATTGACATTTTTCTTATTTTATCATAAATTTAAGAAAATCACAAAATTAGTTTTTAACAACAATAGCTGAGTAAGCTAACAAAATTTTTATGAGCTTAATCGACATGTAGCTTTTTCCACATATTTAATGTGATCTCAGTGTGTTTCTATTTCAGGAAGATTTACATGCATAGAAAACTAGAAGCAGAGTTGTTGCCTTTGGATACAAAACTGTAGAGAACTCTAAGAAATCTGAGAAAGATTAAAGGTGTTGAATCAACAACTATGGCAAATCAAAGAGAAAGAATGCAACCTATTCCACAAGAAGTAGAAACTGAGACCTTAGAGGCAAATGACTATGGAGGACTTTAGGAGGCCAATGATTCAAGATGAATACTCTGATGTGAGACAGCTTGCTATTGAAGCCAACAATTTTGAACTGAAGCCAACTTTGATCACAATAGTGCAGCAACAACTCACTCCATTTCTCCCTACTGATCGGGTCGCAGCCAAAGACTGCCTCAAGACCATGTCTTCTGCAGGAATGTAGTGGCAGCTTTACATACTCCACAGCAAGTTTGCCAGCCTCACGGCATGACTTATGCAAGACAAGTGTCACTCCTGAGTTCGTTAGTTGTGGCCCAGTCTTTGTGCTATGGCTTCGACATTTGCTTTCTTAGGAATTTCTGCTTGTATGGTAGGAATCCCGATTTCTATGAGGATGATGGCTTCCATCCCATATGTGAGGGCGAACAGTGATATGCCAGTTGGTTTCCAGCTGGTTGTTTTGTAGGCCCATAAAACCCCTAGTAGTTCCTCTACCTATTTTCCTTTGGTCGAATGCAGTCATTTTTTCAGAGCTGATAAGAAAGTCTTATTTGATGCTTCTACCTGACCGTTGCTCTGTGGGTACCGTGGCGTTGATAGGCATTTACGTGATTGTGTTTTCTTGTAGATGTGCAATAAAGAGTGCAAATGGCCTAATCGCGCAAGTATACGCTCGTCAAGTAATATAGTGTACTCAAGGTACAGATATCGATCCACAGGAAACCTTAATCATACATGCTAAGTACCAAAAATTATAATACTTTTAATATTCAAACTAGCAATCGTGGATGGCTAAGGAACTGTGCCATTAAACTATTACTACCGAACTGCATGTCAGATGTAAGATTGACTGTGCAGAAGAGGTTGTAGGTTTGTGTTGTTAGATGTCCTACTATGTAATGTTGTGCTTCTATTCATTATCTAAGATACTGCTTCCAAGGCGCTCTTATCTATTGTACTAAAGTCTTTTCTCAATGTCATTTAACTCCCTTTACCACTAGGTTTCGCTCATAGTCATTCAACTCAAGTAGTAGAGGTGCATAATGCAAAGAACTCCTAAACCCTCCTAATTATTATAATTCTACATTACCAAGTTTATTAGGTTAACTCAACTATGTCTAATCTTCATTCACTTCGATCTTACAAAGAACCAATTAGCTAATATTAAGATTGATCATAAATTAATATGTTGATTAAGAATTTATTCAAGCATGAGTTAATGGTAAACAAATATATATAAGATAATATACTATAAAAGGCAAATACTTTAACATAGTATTCATAGTCCAAATTTTACTAATACCCTAAACTACGAAATTAGAACTCATTATGTTATGTTCCAATACTAATGAAAAGTAAGACATAATAATAAGAACAAAGAGAAAACTCAATGATCAAGGAATGATAATCTCAGATTCTTCTCAAGTCTTCTAAGATCTACTTCAAGCTCCTTCCTTTGTTCCAAACTCTAGTTCCTCAAACCTTAGCACTACAAACGATTTTTCGAACCCCCTAAATTGGATTCCCTGTTCCTTTTATAGCTTCTCCAAGAGATAAGGTTTGTTAAGTCTTTCCCGTAACGTCGCGACGTTGGAACGTCACGATGTTGGGCTGATTTCTGCACCAATCTTCTCTACAACTCCTGCAAGGCTCCATTTCCAGCTTTTTTCAACATTTCTCCTACAAAAACCCAATAAAACTAAATATTAGAAAATTAATCAAAACAAGGTCATATATATATGAAATCGATCCCGATCCGCCAGTCTCAGTTTGTAATGAGTGTTTTTGGGCACTCATCACACCCCCAAACTTAGCTTCTTACTTTTCCTCAAGCAAGAAACATACTCTAAACCAGACACACAAGAAAATAACATACTAAACTTAACAACACAAGGGTGATGCACATGTTGCCAAGATGAAGGATCAAAATGAATCGAACTCACAAATCTTGCCCTTTGTTTATAATTTCAAAGAATCCTTAAGGTTGTTCGGATTTTGAAAGAATTCATTGAACTGCTTTCTTGGCCAATAAGTGACTTACTTCTAGGTTTCTATCGCCTTTCTCAGAAGTCTATGTGCATCGGGATGTATGATCTCAAAGATATAATCCCCATTCCGAGACCCCCAAACTTAAATTCAACTTGCCTATTTGGGAGGGTCTAACTACGAAAGGATAAGAACGTACCATCTTTATTCATACTAACCTACCTATTTATGAATGAATTCCTAGTGCCCGTAAGTTTTAGTTGAGTGTTCCTATAGCTTAGGATTCGCTAAGACTCCCCCACCCGCCTGGTTAAGGGCACTAGGCATTTAGTTCCTCTCGAACTTCACCCCAAACACTCAAATCAAATCTAAGGACCCTAAAGCTGTGGAACTTCCATCCTCCGTCCCATGTAACGGCAAAGGTCAATGGCTCCTGCCGCTTAGCTTTAGTGGCATTAGGTTGAAAGCCCCTGACCGCGCCCAGGATTTCGACTCAGAAGATCTCACTCTATTCATTCACACTTTTTTTTAGGATGGGGCCTCGATGGCAACTCTTTTCTAAGGTATCCCATCACTTGGGTGTTTAGAAACTCCCAAGGTTCACAACGCTAGTAAGTCAGATCTCGTAGCCTAGGTATACCCCGAGATCATAGGTATGAGGTGGTAGACTATTCTGAATCGGTTTCTTGAACACCAAGGAGTCGACTACTCATGTCATCCCTACTCATCCAAGCAATGTAATTCCCAGCATCTAACAACCTAAGATCCCTCGTTACTCAGACTATGTGTTTCAAAATTCGAGAGGTCAAAGGATCCTTGATTGAAATCATGGCATCACTCACACATACAACTACTTAATACAACTCAAACATGAAATTAAACTCGAGACATCCTAACACACAAATCAAAACGAAATCAGAAAGTACGAACATAAACATAAAATATAAAAAATATACTCGTATACATATCCTAAAACCATAAATACAACATATCCTAAATAACTAAAAAAAACCGATTTAACCCTACCACCCCCCCTCTCTCAAACAAAAACGGACAATGTCCTCACTGACAAGGAAATAAAAAATAAAAATAAAGATGGAACCCCTGTTTATCCCGTGGATCAATACGCATACAGGGCGGTGGCACATGGAAGGCAAGCAGCTAGGCGAGCTATTGCTGGATAACCTATTGGTTGTAGAGGACTGTGCGCATGTCGGCCCTGAGTGCATCCATGTTGCTTATGCTGACCCGATGCTCCTGGATCTCATCCCGTAACGCATCAAACATGGAAGTGAGGTCCTGAACCTGGTCCTCTAAGGTATGAGAAGGGTTGGGGACATCCGGCTCAACGGGAGGTGGTCGAGGGGGTGGATGGGTGGCCGACCTCACTCGGGGTCTCCTCACACATGCCAAACAAAGTTTGGTATGCTATCAATTCCTCCTCATCCGAAGGTTCATGACTCGAGTCATAAACCGCTTTGAATCGAGGAACGCCCAGCTTATCCTTCTTTACTACGATGGCCTAAATGGGATGGATCCAAGCCTCATTGTCCTCTAATCCAAGACTCCCGCATTCCTCGTACGTAGCTTACATATGAGAAAGGAGTGCCCAAGGTTCATTTCGTATCCCACGATAAGAGGATGGCCTCATGACCCGACCAACATCAAACCGGGATATCTGAATGTCATAAATTAAGGCTCAAGCTACGCCACCAAAACATTTGTCATCGGAATGAGATGAGAGGTGATAAAATGGTGCCACGCCTTAGGTATATAGGCTAAGTGTTTGGCCTTGAAGTGCACAACGTGCCCCTCATTGTTTAATTTCCACTGGCCCTACCTGTTTGTGAGCATCCTAAGGACTTCCAAGTAGTTAGGGTTTTCGTGAAGCCTATCATAGGCCTCAGGGTTAACCAGCTCAAGGTTATAATAGCGATTACTAGACTTCGTGACTGGCTACCAACACCCCACGGACTCGGGACCTTCTCGAGCCATGAGCTGTTGGCGAGAATTCTCAAGACAACTATCATGGCAATGGCCTCATGGTTGGCACAATGCACCCTACCTCTTCCTAGCTATGGTTTTCTGGAAAAAATCACTGGGATGTTGGAATCCCTTCTCCTTAATGAAGGAGAGATTGGAAGAGATGAGGCCAAACTTCTCGATCGTGCTCTCATTGACGAATTTATAGTGATCGTAGGTGTGGCGACTTCAGCCCTGGGCCGACTGGCATAGTCCGAACCTAAACCCTGAACGCTGCTTATTTCTTTTAAAGTCATTAATTAACTTTTAGTTATCAAGATTAAATTTTAGTTTTTAAAAAGTGTCACACCAATCCCCGACGACTATCAGTGGATCCAAGCGGAGTCTTAAGCATTCGACATTTTCAATTATCTTATCAAAACATTTCGCTTCGTCTATTCATTTTAGATTTTGTAATTTCGCTAAGTATTTCAATTTCCAAGTGCTTCATAAACATTTACAATTAACAAAAGATTCATAATGTTTACATTTAACAAAATGCCTTTACAAAATAAGGATCCGCAGTTCAAACCGTTTTACAAAATGTCAATGTTTGAAAGAAATGGAGATTGCATATGACCTGAGCATATCTGCACTCCTTCTGATAGACTCGAGCTCCTCGACCTGGTCTTGCTTCGATGTCTATCACTCGGCACCGCGATTGATAAAATAATACGCCTAAGCATTTCATGCTTAGCGGTTCTATACGCTCAGATTCCATTTTCATTCATATAACCATGCATTTATCAAAATAATGCCTTTATACACACGTTGTAATGTAAAGATACTTATACAAATACTTTTCAATACCATCGTTGCTTGTTCTGGCTTAGATTCCACATATAATTCATAGAATTCGACATCCACTTACGCATTCGGGCCAGAATCCTGGGCCTGTTTGTCATTCAGTAGTAATGAGATTTCACATTCAATATTACCGTCTCACATATGACTATAGAATTCGATATCTACGACGCATTCACTGTGAATCCCCGCCTTGTCTCACATTCAAGAGCAATGTGATTTCAAGATTAGACAACACGTTACCTTCATGACGACCACAGGGAATCTGGCCATGTTGGTCATTCAATAAAACGGTTCAAATCAATTTACTTTTATGCAATAAATTAAACTTGTAAAGCTCAAATACACGCATTCATGCCAATATTTATCAAACATTTCAAATACTAATCATTGTTTCGATATATATGCATATTTACTTCAAATAGAATATGAGAATAAAGCGTGTAGTGAACAAACTAGAATAAGAACAAGTATAGAACAAATGAGAATAAAGCGGGTATGAAACGGACCAATTATCGATTCCGTTTCTTTCACGATGTCAATCCTAGGCCCGGGTTGTCGTCTTACGCTTTGCCGCCCCTAGTCAAATACAATTCATTCACTCTTAGTGATTATGCAAATAATCGTACTAAAGCGAACCGCTTTGCCTCATTTCGGTATGGTACGCCTTTGACTTAGACTCATTCTTATTCCTCTATGAGTCTACTTTACTTAGGAATTGGAATCATTCCAATCGGATTATCCAAACTAAAGTTATGGCATTTTCATGCCAACTCGTCGGTTTACCGGATTACACTGGGAACAGTTTGTATTACTAATTTTTCCAGGGTCTTAACTTCATGTTTGACTCTAGGTCTTTGTACTCATTTAAAGCTAAGGTGCTAAGGGTTCTATTCCAACTGGAATCACCCAATTCGGAGCACCGAAACTCAAGTTACGTCCGAAACAACCCGGACTACTCTATGTTCAAAGCTGGAACCAGAATTTGGCTTGCACATGGTCCCACTTAGAGTGTATTTTTGGGCCACTTAGGATCATAATTTGGCGATACCTTCTCTTTAAGTTTTGTTCTCCTTGAAGTCTATTTTAATTGGCCACTTGAATCACCCAAATCGGATAAGAAATGAGTAAGTTATGGCCAAAATACTAAAACTGGTCAGAACAGGAAAACCAGAACAAGTTGTACCGGTACAAGCTCAAGTTGTACCGGTACAACTTGGCCAAAAATGACCAGAATACAAGTTGTACCGGTACAAGTTCAAGTTGTACCGGTACAAGTCACTCGGGAATGCCCAGAATGTGTGTTTTCTCACATTTTTCCATACTTTTGATCCCCAATCACTTCTATACTTCCAAACACATCAAAACAATTCCAAAATTCACCTTGGAATCTCTTTTCTACTATTTCTCTTTCAATTTCATATATTTCTTCAAAAAAACCATCATGGATTCTTCCAAAACCCCTTCTAATATGGTTTATGATCCATACCTGTGGAAATCATAAGGTTAGTTGGGGTTTGTTCTAAACCTAACTCATTTATACAAATTAACATGAATCCCTTCTCAAAGGGAAGGATTCTATTTTCTTATGCCATTTAGAGTTTTACTAACCTAATTTAACCATCTTTAGTTTAGGATGAAATCTAACAAACCCTATTTTAGGTACAACAAATAACCATTAACCAAGCAAACCAGGGTCATACCAAAAATCCAAGTTCCATACTCAAGGTTAGTAGTTCCATACCTTGGCTTGCTTGATCACCTTCCTCTCTTAGCATGCCCCTCTTCTTCTCTTAACTGCTCTCTTTCCTCTCTTCACGGTTTGTTCTTTTTGCCCTTTGGAGACCAAATTTTGGTCTTTAAATTCCATGTTTTTCTTAGGCCTTGTTTGGCCATCAAAAACCCATTTTTGGGTTAGTTTCAATAATTGCCTTTAAGTCTTTCAACTCTTAACTATTTGAATTTCAACTTCCTTTTTTTCTATTTTGGCTCTGTCTTCTAGGAATTACACAGCAATTCCTATTATTTCTTCTTGGCCCATAGTCTTTCAATTTATAACTTTTAGCCCCTTTTTGGACAATTTACATATTTGTCCTTAAGTTTCTGTAACTCAAATTTTCGGGTTCACTAAATTTGCTATTTCATAATTTGTCCAATTCCATCAATTTTTTCGGAAAAACCAAATTTGGCCCAATTCATTCCCGAGAATATAATAACATTATTATAGAAATTCTAGGGTATTTTTAGGCGTTCTGATGAGCTAAGAAGTTTATCAACGGCCCGACTACTTTTTGAGCTCATTTTTCGCTTTTTGCTCGACATTGGGCACGGGCTAGGGATTGCTATTGGATGAACTTAAAGGCGAAAGGAACTAGTAGGCTTCCACACACCTAGTGGGATTGCACTCTACCAAATTACCCAAGGGAATCACCCAAAACTCACTTAGGTCAACTAACAAACACGTAGTGGGCAAAAAGTGGGATGGTGAGCTTGATGCAAGACCAAAGGGTCTAGAACCCCCAACCAACCCTAGGGACCTTCTTGGACACAAACCACCTAGAAAAATGGGTGTAAGCAGGCAGAGACACAGAGCAGGCAAAAAATCGGACCGTGGAAGGGTCTCGAATGATAATGGACCTTAGATTTTTTGGTACACGGGGCGAGACTGGGAGCTGGAGGTTGCTAAGGATGGCTAGGATGAGCTTTGGGAGTGCTTTGATGGGATTTGGCCAAAATACTTGCAAAAAGTTGAGAGCACATTAGGGTTTTCGAATTTACGGGTGGATTATGAGCCGACTATTCATAAAAGCGGACTGACGTCGCTGATATTCGGGCGAAACATGGCGACATTACAAAGAGGTTTGATTTTCAACATCGCGACGTTGAATACAACGTCGTGACGTTGCAGAGAGGTATTATTTCAATGTCGCGACGTTGCAGAGAGGTATTATTTCAATGTCGTGATGTTGGAATCAGCGTCGCGATATTTGCGAAGGAGATATTTTTTCAACTCGCGGCGTTCAGACCAAACAACCGGAAATTTTTACAAAAAATTTTCTAAGTGTAAAAAACTCCCTAAATTCAGCTCTACTCCTCCCAAAGCTTTCACAAAGCTTTCCATGCTATCTTTCCTTCACCACGACAACCTCATAACCTCAAAGCCTGCAACAAAAATACATCAAAATTAAAACAAGCAAAATCAAACCTAGCAAACTTAAAACAAGAAAAATTGATGACCAAAATAATTTAAAAGCTTGGGTTACCTCCCAAGTAGCGCTTTGTTTACTGTCATTAGCTCGACCAAGCTGTGTCCTCCTAACTGGTGCTCAACCACATAAAACTTTTGGAAAACTACAATTTCGTGGCCCCGAGCATTGCTTATAATGGTGCCAAACTTGTAGTGGATTTGTGCTTCTCGAATTGAATGCCAAAATAAATCTTCACTCGCTACCCATTCACCTTAAATCGACCCCTCTCAGGATGCATTAGCTCGACACTACCGTATGGGAAGACTTGGGTGATCCGCAAAGCGACCAGGACCATCTTAGCTTTGAGTTTCACAGGAACAATTTCAATCTCGAATTGAATAGAAATACTTGTTGTCGGTTTGACTCATTGTATTAGGTGCTTGTCATGCCACGCCTTAGTCTTCTCCTTATAGATTCTTGAATTGTCATATGCATTATACCAAGTTCATCAGCTCGATGGCCCGAAGCGTCCTCTTTTCGGCCATTCGAAATTCATGTTAATTCAAGTTGCCCAATATGCTTTGTGTCTGTTCTGGGTAGGTGGCGACCTTACCATGAGCGATTCGATGCAGGGGACATTCTAATGGGGTCTTGAAAGTTGTTCAATAAGCCCGCTAAGCTATCATCGATTTGTTATTGATCTTTCCTTGTCACATTAATTGTCTTTTCTAAGATTTTCTTAATCTCCCTCTTTGATACCTCAGCTTGCACATTGCTTTGGGGATGGTATGCAAGTGTCTGCACGATCTTCACCCCATATTTGGCGAGGGCGTGCAAGCGACATTGCATAAATGGGAGCATATTGTGATTAAAGCTTTAGGAGTCCCGAACCTTGAAAAGATGTTACTCTTGATGTAACACAATACCTCTTTGGCATCACAAGTAATGGTTGGAATGGCTGCCACCCAATTGGACACGTAATCCACTGCCAAAAGTATGTACTTGTGCGCATAGAACGATGGAAATTGACCCATAAAGTCAATGCCCCAGACATCAAAAAGTTCTACCTCTAGAACATTTGTCAATGGAATTTCATTTATTCTTCTAATGTTCCCGGTCCTTTGACACCAATCACAGGACTTTGCAAACAAGTGTGCATCTTTGAATATAGAAGGCCAATAAAAACCCGATTGCAGTACCTTGGTCGTTGTTCTGTCAGTGAAATGACCCCACACTCTAAAGAGTGGCAGTGCATCGATATCTCACCCACTTCACTTTTCGGCACACACCTTGAATATGTCGATCGGCACCTTGTTAAAAGTTGGGTCTTCGAGGAAATAGTGCTTCCTTACGCAAAGAATCTCTTGCTTTTTTGATTAGTGAGGTCGGGGTGGAATAATGCGGGAGAAAACGGATAATTGGCTATGTCGTGGAAGCCATGGGGGATGTTTCTTCATGTGACAAAGATAGTATATGTTCATGCAGGAGCGTGTCATCGATATGCGGAAATGATGTTTACGCATTGTTCTGGGTTCCAATCTTGTAGATGATCGGCTACCATATTTTGAGTCCCTTCTTATCACCGAATCTCCATATCAAATTCTCTTGCAATAGGAGCACCCATTGAATAAGTCTGAGTTTAGCGTCTTTCTTAGTCATCAAGTACTTGATTGCGGAATGATCCCCGTGAACCTGATAACTGTTTCCTGAGATAAGAATTTGAATTTGTCAAAGCAAACACAAGCAGCTAACAATTCTTTCTCTATTGTAGCATAATTGGAAGGTTGCATCATTCAACGTTCGTGGCATAATAGATGGCATAAGACTTTTTCTTTTCTACGGCCTAAGCGGCCCTAGCGCAAAATTAAGCTTGCATGCTGGTTCAAATGGAAGGTTCCAATGCGGGCGACTGCATTAGGGGTTGAGGTTAACTTCTTTTTCAGCAACTCAAAAGCATTCATGCATGGCTCATTGAACTCAAATGGAACACCTTGCATAAGGAGATTAGACAAAGGTTTTGAAACTTTAGAGAAATCTTGGATGAACCATATATAAAAACCTACGTGGCCCAGGAAACTCCATACTCCCTTTACTAATGTGGGAGGAGGCAGTTTCTCTATGATTTCAATCTTGGCTCCGTCAACCTCAATTCCTCTTTCGGATACGCGATGCCTGCCACTATGCCTTCTCGACCATACAGAGTGGCTTTTTGATTTAAACTAATTGGTTTCATGTGCTTTTTAGTTTTAACATCATGTTATGGAGTAGATCATCAAATTTGGGACCGATAAATCATCCATGAAGACTTCAATAGATTTTGACCATGTCAAGAAAATATTGCCATCATACATCTACGAAAGGTTCCCGGGCGTTACGGCGAATGGCATTCTCAGGAAGCGAATGTCTGCCATAAGGACGCGTGAAGGGTGGTGCCTCTGATCTTGCAGGCGATGGTGATCCCGATTGTCGGGTATCCATCGAGAAGCGAGTACTCATTCAGCTAGTCTATCAACATCAGATCAATGGCGGCGGTGGGAAATGGTCCTTTCTGGTCACTTTGTTCAGTCTTCGATAGTTAATACAAATCCTCCATCCTGTAACTGTTCTGGTCGCGAGCAATTCATTTTTCTCATTTATTACCACCGTAGTCCTTCCTTTCTTAGGCACCACCTGAATAGGGCTCACCCATGAGCTGTCAGAGATAGGGTATATGACTCCCGCATCTAACCATTTAAGTACCTCCTTCCGAACTACCTCTTTCATTGGAGGATTTAAGTGTCTCTAGGCATCCACTGTTGACTTGTTGTCTTCCTCCAGTAATATCCTATGCATACACATAGATGGCCTGATCCCCTTTATATCAGCTAGGGACCATCCAATTCCTTCTTTATGCTCCTTAAGCATCTTTAATAATTTCTCCTCCTCCATGTTAGAGAGGAAGGATGAGATGATAACTGGTAGTGTAGATTCCTCCCCAAGATAAGCATATCTCAAATGATTAGGGAGTTGCTTCTCTTCCACAATAAGGGGTTTCACAATAGAGGGAGTCAATTGGCTTGGGCTAGCTCCCAAAGATTCAAAGTACGGGTCGAAAGAATCAATCCATTTTACATACTCCTGAACTGTCTCATCTTCATAAGATGAAGGGTCATCATGAGTCAGGCTAGTCTCCAATGGTTCTGAATGAACCAATTGGCTAGACACTATAGCCTCTAGCATATCCACTCGGAAGCAACTATCGGTATCATGTGGATGCTCTATGGCATTGAAAACATTGAATGTCACTTCCTCTTCTTGAACTCTCAACCTCATTTCACCCCCTTTTGCACATCAATCACTGCCCTTCCTATGGCTAAGAATGGTCGTCCAAGGATGATTAGGACCTCTTTATTTTCTTGCATGTCCAGAATGATGAAATCTGCAAGGAAGATAAATTTGTCCACTTTGACTAACACATCCTCTATGATACCACCTTGAGATGAGTTAGTGGCGATCGAAATAGCTTGCAAAGTGGTATTTATGGACCTTGGCTTCTCCTAATTTCAGTTTCTTAAAGATCGACCACGGCATAAGATTAATGCTCGCACCTAGATCACACAAGGCCCTTTCAAATACTGCATTCGCAATAACACATGGGATTGTGAAGCTACGGATCTTTTCAACAGGGGGCAACCTGGCACTGCGATATGGCCTTTACGTTCTTGAGCATGGCGGCAGTCTAATGGTCTCGACTTATTTTCTTAAGCAGATGTGCTTCTATGAATTTCCGTATCCATTAATTTTCTTAGAATTAGCCTCGTTAAATGGGATGTTGATGTGAAGCTTTTTGAAGATATCCATGAACCAGCCAAACTGCTTATCCAATCTGTTCTTTCTCAGTCTCTACAGATATGGGATAATAGGCTTCTGGTCATACTTAGGTTTCTAAGCTTCAACTTTCTCTAGTGTGTCTGAGACTAGCTTCTTTACTAACTTATTAGCATCTTGATGACCTCGAGGCACTCTTTTCTCTCACTTCTGGGGTTTTCATCTTAGGCCCCTCAGGCCCGGCTGTTCAAAGTCTTTCCACTCCTAAGGGTTACAGCTTTGCAATGCTCATTTCCTTCTCTCCTTAGGTTAACCTCAGAAGTACTGGGTAGATTTCCGTGTTGCCTCTCGCTCAATAACGAAGCCATTTAGCCCATTTGGACCTCCAAATTTCAAAGCTGATTTGCTTGATTGTTCAATGATGTCCTAGTCTCATTCTCGAACTTCTCATGTGACTTCATCATATTCATATGCATATCAGCTAACTGTTCCATTTTTAGATCTAGACTCGACTTCTTCTCTTGAGGTGGTGGGAGGGGTTTGGCTTGCTCCATAGGATTACCCGCATTATGATTTTTTCCATGAAAAGTTGGGATGGTTCTTCCACCCCAGATTGTAATTTTAACCATATGGATTGAAGTTCTGGTTTTGAGGGAACTTCGCCATATATTGAGTTTGTTCAATAGTCAAATCTCTCATGGCATTCATCATTAGGCACTGAGAGGTAGGATGAGGTCCATGGCATTGCTCGCATGCAAGTGGGCTTTCTTCAACTTTATGCACATATAATTGAGAACCTAATTGTTGAGAAGCTTGTAGTTGCTTGGAGAGTGTAGACACTTGAGCAAATAAGTTTGTGAACATGTCTAAATCAAACACCCCAGCTGGTTTCTTCGGTGCTGCTCTCTCAACTAGCCATTGACAATCATTCAAGGCTATGTTCTCAAGAATTTGATAAGCCTCCACGTCGTTCTTCCCCCACCATTCATCCTCAGCGGAAGCATCAATAAGAGTCCTAGTGGGACGACTCAAACCGTGTAGAAATGATGGACTTGCATCCATTTGGTGAAACTATGGTGAGGGCATTTTCTCAACAAATCTTTGAATCTCTCCCATGCTTCATAGAACGACTCTCCTTTATACTGATAAAAGCTACTAATGTCAATTCTCAACTTTGCCACTTATGCTAGTGGAAAGAATCAAGCCAGAAATTTGTTCGATAAGTCATCCCATGATGTTATTGAGTCTGGCGGTTATGAAATGAGCCAATGCTTGGATTTATCCTTCAATGAGAATGGGAACAATCTAAGCCGAATAGAATCAATGCTCACCCTATTATATTTCACTGTATCACACACCTCCAAAAAATTCAGGATATGAGCATTCGGGATGCTCGTAATGTGAGGCAGGTGGAGTGGATTCCTTCACGATGGCGGAGGGTGATGGACTTGAGCTCGAAATTGTTTGCTTAGATTGCTGGTCTCCTAATCACGGGTGGAGTAACCACAGACGGGCGACCATAATCTCTTATAGGTGGCAACATATTATCCATATTTGCCGCATCAGGATGTATACTACCTCCTCTAGTCGAACCAACATCGTCGTCTCTATTTTCTTCCATTAGTCCCATAGTATTTGTTCATTCTAAATTTGCCTCTCTTTGTCATAGAATTCTTTTCAAAGTTCTCTCGGTGGGGATCCTAGGAATAAGATTTTCTGGCAATTCGTCGCATATCCCTATACGTGCACATAAGTTTTTCACAAAACAAAAGAAAAATAAAGTATAAAAAATTAAATTAAAATAAATGTCTGAAGTACCAAAGAAATACTTAGTGTTGATATTAGCATAAACACCATGATGAAATAAAAAATTTCCCCGGAAACGGCGCCAAAAACTTGATAGGCATTTACGTGATTGTGTTTTCTTGTGGATGTGCAATAAAGAGTGCAAATTGCCTAATCGCACAAGTATACGCTCGTCAAGTAATATAATGTAATCAAGGTACGAATATCGATCCACAGGGAAAACCTTAATCGTAGTATGCTAAGTACCAAAATTATAATACTTCTTTAATATTCAAACTAGCAATCATGATGACTAAGTGGAACTAAAAGCGGATTAAACTATTACTAATGTAAATGTGTGCTCAGATGTAAGACTGATTAAAAGGGTGCAAAGAGGTTAGGGTGTTGGTGTTGTTGGACAGTCCTACTATGTAATGTTACGGTTCTATTCCATTATCTAGTATACATGTTCTCCAAGCTGACTCTTATCTATTGTATTAAGCCTTTCTCAAAGTCATTTAACCTCATACCACTAGGTTTCTTGCTCATTAGCTCCAACTTGGCGATGAGTGCATGGAATGCAAAGAACTCCTAAACCTCCTAATTATTGATAATCCTATATTACCAAGTTTATTAGGTTAACCCAACTATGTCTAATTCTTCATTCACTTCTCAAATCTTACAAAGAACCACTCACTTATTAAGATTGATTATAAATTAATATGTTGATTTCATCCAAGCATGAGTTAATGGTAAAACAAATATATATATATATATATATATATATATATATATATATATATATATATATATCTTCTTTACTAACTATATATATATATATATATATATATATATATATATAAGATAATGGAATTATAAAAAGGCTAACACTTTAACATAGTATTCATGTCAAATCTCTACCAACACCTAAACCCACGAAATTAGAACCTCATTATGTTCTGTTCGTCTGAATGAAAAGCAAGACACATGTAAGAATAGAAAACTTTTTAATGATCGAGGAATGGCCAGTCTCCGGTTCTTCAAGTCTCTCTCTTTAAGTCTTCTTTCCTTTGTTCCAAACTCCAGTTCCTCAAACCTTAGCACTGCAAACGATTTTTTGAACCCCCTAAATTGGATTCTCCCATTCCTTTTATAGCTTCTCCAAGAGATAAGGTTTGTTAAGTCTTTCCCACAACGTCGCTACATTGGGACGTCGCAATGTTGTGACGTCGCGACATTGGGGCGTCATGACGTTGGGCTGATTTCTGCACCAATCTTCTCCAGGACTTCTGCAAGACTCCATTTCCAGCATTTTTTAGTATTTCTCCTACAAAAACCCAATAAAACTAATATTAGAAAAGTAATCAAAACAAGGTCATATATATATGAAATCGATCCCGAATCTCGCTAAATCCCAGGTTTGTAATGAGTGTTTTTAGGCACTCATCAGGCGTCGAGTACAAGTTTTTTATTTTCAATTTGCTGCAAAAATTTCTATATACCCGGCTATCAAATTGTGGCCCATTGTCGATTATAATCGATTGGGGTAATTACGAACTACCGCGTGATGTTCTTCCATACGAACAGAACAACCTCTTTATCTTTGATGGACGTGAAGGCTTCAGCTTCTATCCATTTACTAAAATAGTCGGTGGCATCCAATAGTAGCTTCTTCTGAGCCGGGGCGATAAGTAGTGGCCCTATAATGTCCGTACCCCACTGAGCAAAGGGTCAGGGGCTCATTATGATTGTTAGGTCTTGAGCCGACACCTTTGACATGGGAGCCTATCTTTGGTAGCGGTCACACTTCTTGACATAGGCGACTGCATCTGTGCGCATGGTTAGCAAATAGTAGCCCTAGGTGTGGGCTCTATGGGCCAATGTCCTACCGCCTTGATGATTTCCGCATACCTCATCATGGAGCTCTGCCAAAACATACTTCCCCTACTGGTGAGTTAGGCACTTAAGGTAGGGCCCGTCCAGGGACCGTTTATATAGCTAACCATTCACAAGTGAGAACCGAGCCGCCTTGACCTAGGTCTTGTGAGCCTTGGCCCTGTTATCCGGCAGTTCTCCTAAGCTCAAATAGCGGACTATTAGGGCCACCCAAGAAGGACACGCTTCTTCTATTTCGTTTACCCAATTGGTAGCAATCAACAACTCTGGCTAGTAGTAAATGAGTAGGAGCACTATTTCTTTTATTGGTAGGGACGCGGCCACAGCTGCCAAAGCTTCTTCCTTTTCCTTTGAATCTCTTAAGACATGCTCCAATCGCCAAGCCACGAAGTTTCCCAGTCATAGGGTGACCAAACTTACATACTTGGTCATGCGTTGGTCTTTTGTCTCATATTCTCCATTTACCTGCCCTACCACCAATTGAGAGTCACTTCTTATGATTATTTTTTCTGAGGATACGGAGATTTCGAGGTCAATCCCGACTATGATTGCTTTGTATTCGGCCACGTTGTTGGAAGTGGGGAAATCCAAACGTATGGCCTATTCTATAACATCTCCGATCGGGGCTTTAAGTTGCAATCCAAGTCCGACTCTCGCCTGTCATGAAGCGCCATCCACATTCAGAATCCACCAGTTGGAGCTGTCTGGTTCCATTTCCTATTGAAGAATTTCTGCTAAAAATTCAGCCAGTACCTACCTCTAGGCGAGGTTTATATTGAATACCGAACTCACTCAATTCAATTTCCCACCGAGCCATTCGTCCTAACAGATCGAGCTTATGTATAGTGCTTCTCAGAGGGAGGTTAGCGAGTATAATGATAGGGTGCACCTAGAAGTAGGGACAAAGTTTTTTAGCAGCCACCCTAAGAGCCAATGTCGCCTGCTCGGGACGAATATATCATTTTCTGCCTCGAACAGGGACTTACTTACAAAGAATATAAGCCTCTGCTTCAGGTATTCATATTCTTTGAATAAAGTTTCACTTACTGAAACATCATAAACAACCATGTAAAGATAAAGTGTCTCACCTGCCTCGAGGCTAGCCAGAATTAGTGATTCGGTGAGATACTGCTTGATTGCCATGAAGGCCTAGTCGCATTCTATATTCTAGCCGATCTGTTTGGCCCCTTTTAGAGTGATAAAGAACGACTTCAATCGGTCTATAGAACAAGATATGAATCGCCTCAAGCTGTGGCCAGGCGATCATTTGTTATACTCCTTTTCTGGAGGTAAGAGTGCGAGATTCCGTATATTTGAGTTGAATAAGTTAAGCGCAATCCCCTGTGTTACCATAAAGCCCAGGAACTTACCTGAATTGACTCCAAACGCACACTTCAGGGGATTCAGTTTCATATTGTTCGTGCGCAGCAGCTCAAAAGTTTCTTGTAGGTACTTCGTATGAGTGTTCTATGGATTTGATAAGCATATCGTCGATATAGACTTCCATGGTCTTACCCATCAGTGGGCGAAGTACCTTTGCCACCAGTCTCTGATAGGTTGCTCTTTGGCGTTCTTCAAACCAAAAGGCATCACATTGTAGTAGTATAACCCGTGTGGTGTAATGAAGGTCGTTTTCTCCACATCAGGCGAGTGCATAGGAATCTGGTGGTAGCCGGAGAAGGTGTCCGAGAATGACAACATCCCATGCCCGACTGAGGCATCAACGATCTAATCTATTCATAGCAGGGGGAAGTTATCTTTTGGGCACGCTTCATTAAGGTCTGTATAATAGTCCACACAAACTCTCCATTTATCGCCCTTCTTCGGGACCACCACCACGTTGGCAAGCCATTCAAGATACTTTACCTCTCTAATAAAACCTCCTCTCAAAAGATTGTCTACCTCCGTCTGAATAATCTGATGATGATTCGAGTGGAAACGCCTTATCTTCTGTCTAATAGGTTTTACCGAGGCGATAATGTTCAGTTTGTGAGAGGCCATTGTCAGGTCGATTCTGGCCATGTCTAAGTGACTCAAGGCGAATACGTCTATATTTCCTAACAATACGTTTTGTAGCTACTCTTTCTCTTCGATGGATAATAAAGTGTTGACATATATGAACTTCTCCAGCTCGTCCAGCGCAATTATCTCCAGAGGATCCACAGCTAATGAATCCTTTTCTTCCACCTTGACTTAAGCGGCGAACTGTGGTTGCTATGTGGGAATATGAGCCTTGAGGTGAAGACTATCTAGGATTTTTTCCCCTTTCTGTTCCCTTATGGATAATTGGTAACATTATCGTATGGCCAGCTGACTACCTAAAAGGTCAACCTACCCCGCATTAGTCAAATAATTGACTATCTGGTGATATGTTGAAGGGAAGGCCTTCATCGAGTGCAGTCCGGTCCGGCCAACTATGCAATTGTAAGGCCCTAGGTCTTGGATGATTGAGAACAAAACCTGTTAGGTGACTGGCCCTACTTGTACAGGAAGTGTGATGTCTCCTAGTGTCGTGGTTGTTGCGTCGTTGAAACCAAAGAGGACTCGTCCGGCTAAGTTCAACATTCATGAGAAAAGCTTCATTTGGTTGGCGGGTGCTTCTGTGACAAGTTTCTTGTGTTGCCAGCATCACCAACACCACATGCACATCAAGCCGCTAAGAGCGAAAAGGATGAGTACAAATTGCATCATAATGGGGTAAAATGACTTTGTTTGGATTCTTGGGGAAAGGATATAGGGTCATGTCGACTAGTCTCTTCCATGCTGCTACATGGACAGCGTTTACTTAGGACCTTGACCCGTATTTGCTCTCAAAGCTACTTCTTGTTGGCGCTTCGATTAGTGCGACATTTAGACGGTCTCCTCATTATATAGTTTATGGTCGATTAGGTCGGGCGCCTTGTTGTCTTCCTTGGATTGTAATTTTATCACGTAGGCAGATTTCACCTCGCGATCAACTTCTCTAACATATCTTCACAGGGGTGCCCCTCTTTAATTGATCTTTCACGGGAATTTTGAGCGGCTTTTTGTTGATCTCATGCCCAAATCTCTATGATAATCACATCTTATGGACGGGTTTCTTTGAGAGGGGTTCGTCTGGATCGATGTAAGCCATTTGAAATCTAGAAAGTGCGAATGAGGGTAACAGCCTCTCATGTCACGATGCTCAAGGAGTGGTGTGGGAGCTCCCTCTTTTACGTGGCTAGGTCACAAGGGATCGCTTCGGTTTTGCCACGACCTTCCACTGGACTGGGCATCTTCTTCATCTGACTTATTGCTTCCAACCGACTTGCTTGTGATCATGACAGTATGATTTGTTGTACGGATGTTGTCTTCTAACGTTGAATATCTATGTGCCTACCTGTACAATTCTTCCATTGTAGCCGACGGGTTTAAAGACAATGAGTGGAAGAAAGGGGTAGATGTCGCGAAACTTCTCTAAAGTTACGAGGAATGCAACGTCCATCTTATAAACTTCTACTCTTTGGGCTGGCTTGCTGAACCTCCTGGTAAAGCCCCGTATGGTTTCCTACTCCTACTTTATAGAAGTTTGCAAAGAGCTAATATTCCTCTTCTATCGTACTGAACAAAGGTACTAAGAGATGAATATGGTCCAAAGCTCATTGAACGAATTAATTGAATCACGCGGCGGGGCTTATGGAACCCGGGCTAGCTGAGAGACCTTGGGCGGCGGGAGGGCTTTGCATAATAGATGGTCATTTCCAGCGTTCAAAGTCATTACCTGGTTGTAATGGAGTATGTGATCATAAGGGTCGCTAGAACCATCAAACATAGCAAAGGTTGGCATGACAAACTCACGAGGTGGCTCGTAATTGAGGATGTGTTGCCCTAAGGGAGAAGAGAGCATGTCGTCGAGACTTCGAATCACTGCTACAGGCCGTATGTAGAGAGTAGGTCTTGTACTGAAGGTTAGGTACACTAGGGAATGGGCGGCATTATGCCTGTGGGTAATGCGGGGACAGCGTTCCTAAACCTCTGTTTAGGCTGAGTTACGTTCTCGCCTGTTTCTCTCGCTGAGTGGAATGTGCCACTATTAGCGTTCTTGAATCGAAGCGATCTGGCGTCTCGCCTGACCTAGCCTGTACTTTTTTCTTGGGGAGAGTGCAGCGGCTAGCAGACAACTAGTCATCCCGTTGGGGCCATCTACACGTTTATTAGGGACGATGGGCTCCTTTCCTTTATTGCAAGCGATCGAGTGCCTTCCTTGGCTACTATCTTGCACGTCTTTTTCACCAAGATCATGCCTTTTTTCTACCTGGGCCAACAAACGATCATTTTCATGTTGTAGATGTTCAGTGTGATCCTGTAATTCCCTCATCTGTTTTGCTTGCTCATTTTGTTTCTTCTCCATGTCTTGACGCCAATGAAGAAATTGATCTTCGAGCGACTAGATCACCAGGCTGCTAGTCATTGCACCTGTGTTAGATGAATCGGATGTGGGGAGAGCTGGCCATGCTCTTGGTGGCGAAGGGCTACTAGATAACTATCGGAGCCAAGCCCTTGCACATCATTGATGAGACTTTTTTTTTATTCCCATAGACGGCGCCAATTGTCATTACCTGGATTGTCTGACCTTCGGAGCATCAACTGCACAATGATAACCTATAAAAAATGGGATCCTGAGTCCCCCAACCGGCCATCCTATTGCATATGGGAAGTTCGTTGTAAATAATACAAAATATATATTTATCCCGAGTTCACAGTGATGCCTTTCGGATTGACGAATGCGCCAGCGGCATTCATGGATCTCATGCATAGGGTATTCTAGCCCTATTTAGATCAGTTTGTTGTGGTCTTTATTGACGACATCTTGATCTACTCGTCGAGGCATGAGATCCGCCCGAGGATTGTTCTCCAGGTCCTCAAAGAGCATCGGTTGTACGCCAAGTTCAGTAAGTGCGAGTTTTGGCTTACTAATGTGAGATTCTTAGGGCACGTAGTGTCAGATTCAGGTGTGTCACTAGACCCTGAGAAGGTTGAGGCTATTATGAGTTGGGAGTGAGTCGGTTTCAAGATACGTGGTTTTTCTTGGGATTGAGGGTACTACAAGAGGTTCATTGAGGATATCTCCCGGCTAGTAGCACCTATGACTAGATTGACCCGAAAGGGGGCCAAGTTTGAGTGGGATGACCTGTGTGGGAAGGAATTCCAAGAATTTAAAAGAGGCTTACTACAGCTCTTATTCTGATAGTCCTGGAACATGGACGAAGGTACACGGTGTACTGTGATGCCTCTAAGGACGGACTGGGATGTGTCTTGATGCAATACGAGAGGGTTGTAGCTTATGGTTCCATACAACTAAAGAATCATGAGCAGAATTACCTTACACATGACCTAGAGTTGGCGGCCTTAGTCTTTGCTTTAAAGATTTGGCGCCACTATTTGTATGGTGAGCAGTTCAAAGTGTTTTCAGACCACGAAAGTCTTAAGTATATTTTCACACAGCGGGACCTCAATATGAGGCAACGCAGATGGATGGAGTATCTGGAGGAATTATGCCGGTTGTATATTCGTGAGATTTTCAGTTACATAGAGTGTCAGTCTCTATCGTATCGGACAAGGACCTCATGTTTACGACACACTTTTCAAAGAGTTTTCAAAAGGCTATGGGGACATAGCTGACGATGAGCACGGCGTTTCATCCGCAGACAAATGGTCAGTCAGAGAGGACCATACAGGTTTTAGAGGACATGTTGCAAGCATGCGTCCTAGACCTTAAGGGGAGCTGAGAGGAGCACCTACCCTTAGTGGAACTCGCCTACAATAACAGTTATCATGCAAGTATTTAGATGACACCTATGAAGTCTTATATGAGAGGCCATGTCGATTCCTGATTTGTTGGACAGAGGTGTGAGAGAGGTCCATCACTAGTCCGGATTTGATTAAAGACACCTTTGAGAATGTGGGTTTAATATGGAAGCGTCTTCTTATTGCTCAAAGCCGGCAGAAGAGCTACGCCAACAAACGGCGTCGACCTCTAGAGTTTGAGGTGGGTGATCACGTCTTCTTGAAGGTGATGCCTAAGAGAGGAGTGGTCAGGTTCGGCAAGCGGGGGAAGCTAGCGCCAAGGTATATCGAGCCCTTCGAGATACTCGAGAGGGTAGGCACAGTTGCTTATCGATTAGCGTTACCGCCTAGTTTATCAGGTTTTCCACGTCTCCATGCTCCGGAAGTATACTCCAGATCCAGCTCATGTAAAGGATTGGGGAAGGATTTTCGTTGATACAGACGGGAACTTCGAGGAGGGACCAATGCTTATCATGGATAGACGGGATTAGGTTTTGCGACGCAAGACCGTGAGGCTAGTGAAGGTGTTGTGGCAACACCGAGGAGTGGAGGAGGCAACTTGGGATCGCGAGGACATGATGCGGGCCACCTATCATTTCCTATTTGAGGATGAAGGTGTGTTTGTCTAATATTGGAACTAGAATAACTATTGCATATGCATGTGTTTGTGTGTGCTAGTGTGTGTGAATTTCGGGGACGAAATTCTTTTAAGGGTGGAAGAATGTAAAACCTGGGAAAATTAGAAATTTTCAAAAATGGAAAAATGAAAATAATAATAATAATAATAAATTGCCATAATGGTTAAGCCTAAAATTCTCTGAATCCGCGGATATTAAATGGCCCCTTTCAGTTGGATTTGTCTCGCGAAATCCGATGACCTAGAAAAGTTTCATCGAATTAAATAAATTGAGCGAAAAATCTATTTCGGGACATAAACGGACCGAATAAGAGGTGGACACATGGTGCAATGTGAGCCATGTATGTCACGCCCGATTCGAGCCGGACGGAATTGGGCGGATCAGGGCCGGTTTCGGGACGCGAGAACATATCTTGGGACTCTTTACACCTTGGTAGACATTTGGTATATCTAAGTCTCATAATATCCAACATCATATGCAAAAGTCCAAAATAAAACTACCAGTAGTAGTGGTGTTCTGATCATCACACATATCACGATGCGAGGTCCCATTACATATTCAAAAACTATGCAGCTGCAATTCTTGCGGTCGAGTGCGGAACCTCTGTTGATAGATCCACATTCGTGTGTTGTACGAAGAATGCGGAAGTTCTCGGACGTCTTCTCTATACCTACGGATTAAAAACGTCTTAAGCTTTACGGCTTAGTGGGAAACATATATAATATGCATGTACCGGAGTTATAATAAGCATATAGCAATAACGGATATCAGAAATTACATGCATTCATCTGTGGATTTATACAATTACTTATGCTTATTCTTATATAAAAGTACCCGTAATTTACAAGTTCATTGTCTTAGGAAGTACCGTGGGGTACTCTTTAGTTTATCTTGTATTACGGGACTTATATTTATTCGGGTCTCAGTAGGAGTTACGAGCTTACTCGTATTCGAAATACCCGTAGGTATTACGGTCAGAGCGATACACCTTCATGTCCCTACTTATTCATTATTCGAGGTTATTATCATATAATTAGCCAGAATACTAGACCGGTACTAATAAAATTGGCAAGACCTGACCTGATAAGTATCAAGATACTATACGATGCGGAGATTATTAAATGCTGGCACAAAGCGGGGATTTCCAGTAATGCGAACGGGGTGCCATAGCACTAATCCCGGGACAGGAGTCGTAGCACTTAGCCGAGCCGGGAGTGCCGTGGCACTTAACGGGGCACGTGAAGTGCTAATCAGAGCAGAGTGCGATGGCCTTGTCCGGGAATCTTAAATGCTGTCAGGGTGTCGGAGCACTAACGGGGAGTGCGAGACACTGAGATCTGCAGTACTAATAAGGAGTCTTTGGAGCACTAACGGAATCTAGAAGTACTAATCCAGAACAAAGTGCCGTGTCATTTAATAACTGGTCTTAGGCATTTTATAATTATATGAGTTGTTAACTTACTATTTTATAATAAGGCATTCTTAGCCCCATTATGTGTTCATGGCGGATCATATTTCATATCTTTGCGGTAGTATGATGCGTATGTAATCACACCTTATTCATGTATTCTTATTCTTCTATGAATCTACTTTACCCGAATTGGAGATCCTCGATCGGATCATCGAACTAAATTATGGCATTTTCATATGAGTCATTCTGGGTTACCCGGTTGATTTGAAATACTCACTTTTCCGGGGTCATATTTGACAATATCTCTTTGTACTCATTCAAATCTAAGGTGCTAAGGGTTCTATTCAAACTGGAATCCTTGATTCGAACAGAAACTTCCAGAACACGTCGAAACAACTTCGGTTATTCTATGATCAAGCGATGCAGGAAATGGGCTTGCACATGCACTTTGAGTGAATTTTGGGCTATCTCTGATCAGAATTTGGAGTACCTATTAGATTATCATTTTGGTTCTTCTTGAAATCTATTTTGGTGGCCACTTGAATCACTCCAAATCGGATAAGAAATGAAGCGAGTTATGGCGAAATCTGGCGGTGAGGAATAGGAAAACGGAACGGGGTGTCTTAGGTACACCCTTAATGTGTCTTTCGGTACACTTTGGCCAAAAATGACCGGAACCGAAAGTGTGCAGTGGGCTCAAAGTGTCTTAGGTACACTTCACTCCCGAAAATACGAATATGTATTTTCTCCTTTCTCATGCACTTTCATCCATAGATCAAAACTATCATGAATACCTCCCAAGCAACTATATTATGGGTTATAACCCGTACTTAAACCAATTATAAGGTTAGTGGGTTTGTTGTAAACGCAACACAATTACATGAATCCCTCCTCCAAAATGAGTTTCTTTTAATCTTGTGCCATTTAGAATTTTAGCAACCCTACTTTCAAGAAAACTTTGGTTAGGATATAATCCTAACAACCATAGGTTTGGAGCAAGCTCCTAACCATACAATTGCATGAACCTTCACATAAACTTGAGAATTCCATTCAAACATTCATAGTTCCATACCAAAGTCAAGCATCCATACCTTGGCTTGATCTCCTTCTTCATAACTTCTTCTCACCACTCTTGCTACCTCCTTCCACTTTCCTCTCCTTCAGTAAACCTCTTGTTTGGAGACCAAAATTAATGCATTTTGGTCTCCCATATAATAAAAGTTTGATTATTTGGCTTTTAATCCCCCAGCTTCCATTAATTACATTACAAGTCTTATTATTTATACTTTGGCCTCTAATTTCATAATTCATGTCTTTGATGCCCCTTTTGGACAAGTACGGTTTTGCCTTTATAATGGTCAGAATTTAGGGTTTATAAATCTCTCTATATTTCCTTGATTTACTTTACGAAAATTTCAATTTATGCCGATATAATACCCTAACATGTTGAAAACAACTAGGGTATATTTCGGGGTGTTACAATGTATCCAAAAAAAAATTTTTTAAAAAGGAAAGTCAAAAGGAAGAAAATGAGAGGGGGGAGACGGAGAGTTATGCGTGAGATGAAAAATAAAATAAAATTTTAGAGAAAAATAACTGCTCTAAGATTTCTGACAATTGGACCGTAGGTTTTATTAATGGAGTAAAGAGCAAATTCGATCCATATTTATAGTTGTGAAAGGCATAAAGGCCTCCTAGAGCCTTAAGGCGCAAAGGCCTCCTGGAGCCTTAAGGCGCAAGGATGCTATAAAGGCGTGAGCTTTTTATGTAAGGCGCACCCCATTTTACATATATATTTTTTTTAAATATAATCAATTATAACAATCATTTATCATCAAATATCATCAAAAATATCAATCCAATCAATAAAAACACATAAACAATACCTCTAAGCATAAAAATTCATAAAACATGTCAACAAATCTAACAAATCCCATCGGCCTTAAGTTTCCCTAAAAATCATGAAATTGACAATAGAACATGTCACTTGTGCAAACACATATCCCTTGTCCAAATTCATAAATCATCCAAACACAACACATTAAAATAACTAATTTGTCCACAACAACCGATCATCATTCATCCTCCACATCCACATAATGATCATCATCATCATTGTAACCTTCCTCATCACTCCTCTCATTTTGTTAATCCATTTCTTAAATCTTCATCTATCAATGAAAGATAAGGCATAAGTCTAAGAGCTTGAGGGTGTGTCATTCCCCTTTGATGATGTCAACACATCAGGCTTGCTCTATAGCTCTAGTATCAAATCTGGCTCCTTAGCTTCACTTGCTCTAACAACATGTATGTCAAGTATCATCATAAACACTAAATCATCTTGTGTATGGTCATGAGAATCTTCATCATCCATTTCTTTATAAGCGCTCATTGCTCTCATTAATTTCTTTCAAGATTATTGGGTTAATGGTATCACGTTCATCGTATCTTTTCTATAAAGCTCGATTATATTTTATGTACATCAAATCATTCAAACGTTGGTACTCTAATCTATTCCTCCTCTTGGTATGGATCTGCAAAATTTATAAGCACATAAATACTTTATTAATCATATTTTTTAAACTTAAAATGGCACTTGTGTTTTAAGCACATAATATTACCGTTCAGACTCTCAATTCCTTTCTGACTTTGATGCACTACATGTTAGGCTAAGGACTTTTACGACAAACTTTTTCAAATTTGGGCACAGAGCTCGAAATAAAGTCCACCATTCATTTGTAATATAGATAATAGATATAAAATAATTTAGTGATGATGAAATCTAAAACAATTCACCTATTTTCTAGTATCTGAAATATAATATAATAAATTAGAAAAAAAATTAAGTAACTAACCCGATGCTTTGGTCTTCCTTTTCTAAATAGCCGAGTCCATTCCAAGTACTCCTTTGGCTTTTATATATGTACTCAATTCGTCACGGCTTTTATGAGTAATATTACTTGTCATTTATCATTCTTTCCAATGCATTTATATAATTGTCTCATAATAAACTTCATCATGCTCCAACTACGAGTTTATCATAGAAGACTTACAGGTTCAAAAGTACCAGGTTGCGTGTAGGAAGCTGATGAAGGCTGAATCTCCTACCTCCTATCAATGATTTCAAATATCTCCTTGTACTTCACTTCATTACCAAGAAAAATTTCACAATAGTTTCCTTAGCTCTAGTCATGGCTTCATATATATATCCCACATAAGACTTTTTCTACATCAAGCGAAGCACACGAATAAGAGGACTTGAAATCTTTAAACAAAATGCATTAGTATTCAAAAGAAGGCATTATGACCGTCTTAGCTACATTCTTCCCATTCTGCTCCTTTGCCCATTTACTTTCGACCATTACACTTGTAGAACATCTTTACAAATTATTTTGCTCATGTAGCGAGACAATGTGATGAAAACGTTTATTGAAATCATTGTTTTTAGCAGACTAGCTTAATTCCCTTTGTCGATAAATGCCTCATCATGTTGGCTTGGTCTGAACAATTATAAATGTAGCCATTTGATGAAGTATGGCTCTCTCGAAATCCTCTTGATGTTTGGTAGCTTTCCAATGTCTTCCAATATCAAGTCAATGCAATGTGGCACATAATTGTCCAATACAAATTAGGCAGCTTTTTTTGCAACATCCTCCACACAACTTATGTTATATAATAAATTAAAATACATCATTCATATATTAAAATCAATAAAATTTTACTTATTCAAGTCTAGGAGTAGTATTTGTGCACGCCATCTTATAGCTTAAGTGACTATCAGTGATAACTTGAACTACATTTTCTTCACCAACTTGGTCCACCCACTTGTCAAGTAGTTCAAACATCTTCTCTTCCGTCTTAATCATTGAAGAAGCGTTAATGGATTCCATGAACATGGTTTCCTTAGAAAAATTCACTAAAAAGTTTACCAAAGTTCTTCCTTTCCTATCGGTCCATCCATCCGATATAATGGAGCATCCATTCTTTTTCCATTCCATTTCATGATCCTTCATGAAATCTTTTGTAAGCTCCAACTCTTTCTTAAGGTGAGTAACCCTTACCTCATAAATACTTGGTCCCTTCATCCCCTACACCATTTACTCAATAGCCTCAATCATGGTTGGAAACTTGGATACGTGACCGCATTAAATCTAATGGCAGCATCATACATCCACCTTGAAATAAGAGAGCAAGCTCTTTCCCTGTCACTTGTAGGCGCTCATTCATAGTAGTTTGAGTCATTTTCCACTCCCTATTTTGAACTATCGCCTCCGCATTGTGGCAAAAAATGATCCATCGACCTCTTCTCTCTAGATCTTTTCACACTATCTCTACGCTCTATTACTCCTCCATGTGTAATACATAAGCCAACCTCTTCTACTTTCAACTTCTTCATCAATGTCTTCAAAATCTTCATACAAATCTTTCATTTCTCATTTTCAATTGCTCCTTTTGATTCTTTTCCCATTCATAATCTTCCATCTCTCACCTAACATGAACCGGGCATTTCGCACATTTTCGCATTTCTATGTCCACCAAATGTTGTTTGTGTCTATAGATGCCTCCCTGCTACCTTATCACAAAAGATAAATAATTGTATTCAAATCTTGTTCATTATAAATCTCGCTTGTATTTCCATCCCGGTCTTTTCTTTCATCACAAGTAGTTGTAGAGCTAACTTGAGTCTCATTTTCATTGTTATTAGGAATCCATTCTTCCTTCTTCCAACTTTGAAACAAATCAACTACAACACAATAATAATTGAAAAATACAAATTGAGACATATATTATAAAATATTTAAAAATATATCAAATGAGTCATATGACTCATGTGAGTCATGTCATTTTGCTACTAAAGTAAAATAAATGAGTCATGAATCATGAGAATCATTACTCATTTACATAAGCTTAATCATGAACCAATATCATCAATAAAGTGAAGAAAAAAATTTAAAAGTAGAGAAAGGAAGCAAATACTAATGGAAGTGAGAGATTTTTCCTTTTTCCAAAATTTTCTTGCAATTTTCTTGACTAGTTTGGTTGATTTTCGCTTCTTCTACTTTAATAGTTATTTGTAGTGTATCTTCTTTGTTTCGGGCTTGAAATCGAGCAAAATTCCGGGGTCGGAGCAAAAAATGGCGAGTTTTGGGTTCTGAGGTATAAATGTCGAGTTTTAAGCTGCAATTAAAACGACGCTTGTTTTGGCCCTTTCGTACAAACGACATCGCTTAGATGCCATATCGCTTTAACACTGAGCGCCCAAAACGACATCGCTTTTGGATCGCGGGCGCCAAAACGATGTCGCTTTTGAAACTATGAATCACTTATCCAAAACGACGCCGTTGATAAGTGACTTCAAATCTAAAATGACGCCGCTTTGTATAGGCTTAAAAATAGTACAAAGACCAAAACGACTATTTTATGTCTCAAAGTATATCAAACGACGTCGCTTTTGGTCCTGCTTCGCGCTTGAAACGGGAACTTTCGCTCTAATTCCCGACATTTTAGGAAAAAAAGGAAATGAAGAGGAAGAAGAAGAGAAGATGAAGCAGAAAAGGAAGAAGGTGAGGATTCGAGGAAGATTTAATTTCACCAACAGAGGCACTTCAGGAGAGCTTTCCTCGTGGAAGGCGCGCCCTTCACATTTTGCGTCATACAAGGCCTCTCGCCCCGCCTAAGCCTGCGGTGCCATGGCTGCCTCGCCTCGCCAAGATAAAGGCCACAACTATGGTCCACGATGAGAGCCACGAAAGGGAAAATTAAAATTGAGTTTCTAAACTCACGAGGTAAGGAATTTTTCTACTTTGAATATTTCTAGCCTAAAGGTCATTTAATAGCTTGGGGATTTCTTTGAGACCGTGAGAGGGTAAATTTTAGTCCCAAAATCTTAGGACTGCGTGTAGGAATTTTCAGGACTGTTTTCGGACAGTCCAAGCAAAAATTTTGGGATTATTTTCGGATCCTGATCGAATTCTTGGGATCAAGTTGCACAACTTGATGTGATTTTGAACTTTTTTTCGTGCAGCCCCTGACCGTGTTGAGGTTTAGCTTTGATCCCTGACCGATGTCTTCGGTTTTGTTGTGTGTTTTCATATCACTATAATTTGCTGATGAATGGAAAAAATTTGTTCACGGCCGTGAAGGGACCAAGAGGTGCCCCTGCTTTATACGCCGAGATCAGCCATTTTGATGCAGACATGTAAAAATAAATAATATGCTGGGCCAGGTGTCAAAATCATATTAATATGTGTTTGTGTGATGCATTAACATGGAAATTGTAATGAATGGAAATTATATGAAGGAAATATAATTATCCGAAATTTATTAATGTTACATGTAGCATAACATAAAGATGAAATGGTACGACAGATTTCATATGCACTACACATCGCATTAAATGGGTATGAGCATGGTCATAATCATCACCATTCCCGTGAGGGGCGGTGAGTTCGTACTTTACCACGCCCAATCCAGTTTCATGGGTGCATTCGAGAAGCTAATAAAGTGGTTTATCGAGACCGGCCCATCGATTTTGAATAAAGCCGCTTTTATCTGAGATCATTCAATGCTTTTGAATAAAGCTAAGTATTCGAGACCGTCCATACTTTTAAAATAAAGTTGTTATCTGGAGACTATCCAAGGTCGGAAATTGTCAACGGAGATCGTCTGTGATTCGAGATTGTCTGTGGTCGAGACTGCCCATCAGCTTCTGAGACTGCCCACTATCTGAGATCGGCCCAAGGGCTTTTGAATAGAAGCCATTGGTTTGAGGTTATCCAAAGGATTTGATTTATAAAAACAAAAAGCCTTTTGTTTTGAAATAAAGGGTCATTGGGTGAAACACCAACGACTAGTTTTCACATTTGGCATATGGTAATGTGCGAAGGAGCTCAAGTGGAGGACTCGGGATAATGGATGGGGCGAGTCACATTCTCATCCATGATACGTACATTCGAGTAGAACGCATGTTTTTACTGAATGTGTGAAATATCGAGATGTGCACTTAGGTGGGGAGTAGCCTCAGAGGAATATTTTCTCTATTAAAGATTGCTCACCCCGGTCATGGACCCCCTTTTTCGTGTACAGGAGTTTATAGGGAGACGACGCTCCTACGAGGCCGTGATTGTGAAGAAGGCCGACATGTGGCCTTGACAATACTTTTTTAAAAAGTATTTTATGTAAGAAGAATTGTAATTAAATTCTTTTGGACTATTGTATAAATAGTTGCGCGTAATTATGGTAAGAGGTCGTGGATCTAATTTTTGCGAACCGTAATTAATCGCTTCATTTTCATATTTTCATTTAAATATGAATGAACGGGTCCCGCTAGTGGACGTATCGAGGTGCAGTCCCAGGCAAACTATATTAGAACAAGCTAGTTTTAATATATGTCTGTATAAGAGTGTTGTAATAACTCTTATGGATTATTGTGATATAATCAGATATCGGATATGGACAAAATCGGGACCTCAGGTGGTCATTACTACTTCGCTGAGACCCTGGGACGGGTTACGATTATACCATATAGCGCGGCCAGATACGTGAAAGCCTCCCTAAACAGCCGAACTCGCCCGATTTTTGCAAAATATGTGATCCCGATAAATGGGACAACATAGTGTGGTATCAGGTCACACGAAATCCACAGGAATTCCGTGGTCGACGTTGACAAATACAACTGACCCCCGACTGGGGTGTCAGGTCCATCCGGATCTGGCATGGCCATTTGAAACTGAAAGTCGCGAATTAGGGGTAGCAGCCTCTCATATGTGATGTTCACGAGAGTGAATTGCGGGGGCTCCCTCTTTTTCTATGACTGGCCTCAGGATCGCCCAGCTTTTCCCGACCTTCCCTGCACTTAGCAGCCTTCTTCCTCCAAAGATACTGCCTCCAAATGCATTATTATGATCATACGCTTTGAGTTGTTGTACAGATGTTATCTTCTAATCTGAATATCTATCCGTCGCTTCAGATAATTCTTCCATTATACCGACTGCCCAAAGACAATGAGTGGAAGAAAGGGTTAGATGGCGCGAAACTTCTCCTAAAGTTCTAAAGGACTGCATCCATACTGTAAACTTCTACCTACTGGACGGCTTACCCGAACCTCCTGGTGAAGTCCCGTATGCAAAGAGCTAATATTCCTCTTCTGTCGTACTGAACAAAGGTACTAAGAGACAAATACGGTCCAAAGCTCATTGAACGAATTTATTTGGTCCTGGGAGCTTATGGAACCAAAGCAATTTCAAGACCTTGGAGGTCGCCAGAAGACTTTGCATAATGTATGGTCATTTTTGCTGCTCAAAGTCATTGTTGTCCGTTGTAATGGAGTATGTGATCATATGGGTCGCTGTAATCCATTAAACATAGCAAAGGTTGGCATGACAACCCGCTGGGTGGCTCGTAATCGAGGATGTGTCATTTCAGGAAAGGAGAGCATGCCGCCAGACTTCAACCACCGCCGCAGCGGTATGTAAAGAGGTGTCCCAGACCGGCTACCGGGTACACTACGGGCATGGGTGGCATTACTTGTGGGTAATGCAAGAGCGTTTCGCACCCGTTAATCGGGTTATGTTCCTACCGCTTTCTTCTCGCCACATCAGCTACCATCGCCGTTGAATACAAGGCGATGCGAGCATTCTAGCGTAACCCGCAGCCCCGCTACTTCTTTTATTCGGGAGAGGTCCGCAACCACTTGAGGACAACTAGTCATCCACGAGGTATTCCACGTTGTTAAGGATGACTGGCACCTTCTTACAAAGCACCAGTGCTCATTGCTGCTATCTCAGACGCCTTTTTCTACCAAGATCGTACCTTTTTCACGAAATGACAAACAATCATTTTTATGCTGCAGATGTTCAAGACGATCCTATAATTCCCCTAGTCTGATCTTATCTTACCCTCGTTTTCCATGTCTTCGACACTAATGAAGAAATTGATCTTCATGGACTAGACACCCGACACGATCATCGACCTATGTCGTGAATCGTATGTGGGAATGGAACGGTCAAAGCTACTGATGGTGAAGGGTTACTGGATAACTATCGAAGCCAAGCCCATGCACGTCGTCGATGACTTTTTTTCATTCCCACGCACGCGCCAATTGTCGCCACCTCGGATTGTTCACCCTCCGGGCGATCAACCGACGATGATAACTCACGGTGCGGGATCCCGAGTCCCCCCAACCAACTCATCTTTAACGATATGGGAAGTTCGTTGTAAATAATACAAAAAAAGATATTTATCCACGAATCTCCTAGTATCCAAATCTGATATGTCTCAAAAACATAAATTCTTAATAAGAGAGAATTAGTCTTTGATAAGGAAAGAAATATCTTATCACCAAAATTACGAGATTATCTTTCCTATAATCAAGGAGAAATTCAAGTATAAAGGGAAGACTCCCCATGAGGGAAAGGTATGCAACTCCAACTGCGTTAACTCCCTTCTTTCTCTTCTCCACCCTTTTGTTGACTTAATCACTCCAGAGGTTTTCTCGGTTTCGGTTTCTCGGCTCTCATTTCCACAGAAATTCTTCTCCTCGTTCTTCATCGAAGCCCTTCGCTCTCGACTGCCTGTGGAGCTCTTCTCCGATTTGAAACCGTTAGGAACTGCATTTTAGTCTAGGTTTTACCTCTCTTTTTCCCTTTTGTTTTTACTAGTCTTCTATCCCGTTCAAGCCCTTATGTCTCTTGTGTTTAGGTTTTTTTTGTCGCTAGACGTCTGACTCACACTAACACTATTCTCGAGTGATTAACAGGATGCGTAAAGGCCCGCGAGGATTAGGGGAGAGAATTGATCCCTGTCCCTGACCGAAACACAAGGGATTCTTCTTCTAAGGCGGGTCCTTTTGAAACCTAGGTGGATTCGAATGGGGCTCCCCAAGATTCCTTGTTGAGCTCAAGATCCCCGTATAACGAAGTTCTCGGGAGAAGTATTCCTTCCCCTCAAACGCCCGAGTAGAAATTATGCCCGATCCTTACAAAGCTTTTCCCACAAATCTAGAACAACAGGACCTAACTCATGACTGCCTGGGAAATGGTAAAACTGACTATGGAGATACACACCATTATTAGTAGTACCAATTCATGAAATTCCGTCTTAGTTATTACTTTCTCTAAGAAGCCCCATTCCACTCTGTCATAGGCTTTAGCCGTGTCTACTTAATGTTCCATAGAAAGTTGGTAAATAACATCTAACCTATTTTGGGGCAGTCTATCTTGTTACAAGCCAAAACAGGTTGAGCTAATCTGTCCCATTTCACCCGAGCTGTTTTCAACTGCCCTCTACTCACCCTTGTGGGTCAGGGCCAAAACGAGTTAAACGGTCAAAACCTTAAAAATACTAAAAATTAATCCAACTAGCCAAATAATACCAAAACAATAAAGTAACAACTTAATAACATATATGGGCGAGAAAACAACTCCAAAGTATCAAATAAAATCTCATATGTCTCTTAATCTCATTCTCATCCTTATTATATCTAATAATAACATGTGATTCCAGCTAATAGAACGATTCCATTAGGAAAAGATGTATTTCCTCGATGGTAGTTGAGTTATCATCATTTATTAATCAATTTAAAATGTTAACAACATAAATTTCATTTATGTTTGGAATAAAAAAAAAATTTCCAAAAATGCATCTCAACCGTATAATAATGAAATATCATATTTGTTTGAAAATTCATCTTGCTAAAAAATATAATCATATTAAAAAAGAAATTAGTATACAATTTTTGTTAATTGTTTTTAAAATAACATTATTTTGTTATTAACACTAGTTTAAGTAATAAAATTATTTAAATATGTTGATAATTTAGTTATTAAATTTAATTTAATTTATAAATCCAGTACATCTTCATTTTTATCAAAAAAAAAACATATATGCTTGAATAAAATTTAAAGGATAAATAAAAAATGAAATTGTAAATTGTAAATATTTGAAATAGAATTAATGAGATAAATTAAATTATATTTAATATTAAAATTGTAATTTATTTAATTCAAATGAATTCCGTAAATTTTCATACAAGATTTTTTTAAATATTAAATTATCATATAAATTAGATTTAAAATATACATTTAGAAATTGAAAAGGTAATAATGAAGAACAAAAAGTTTAAGAGTATTAATCATATATTATAATTATTATTATTTTGAAACATCTATGCTACAAAAGAGATAGCCAAAATATCAAATTTTATAAATGAATTCTTAAAAATCTCAATTACTAAGCTAGTTACTTTAAAAAAATTAAATAAAAATTTCAGGCAAATCGAGCTAACCTGAGCCAAACCCACATGGGTCACGGGACAAAACGGATCTAGTCAAATTGGCCCGAATTTATTCCAGTCTTAAATTTTACAATAACCCTCAAAAACTTCAGACTAAAGTGAACTGGCCCATCAAGACAGCCCATATTACCAGCTCTAGACTTTCATACCCATGCATACCTTGAGTCTTCCTATTCAAGTAATGCAGAACTTCAAATGATACAAGGATATTATATATTTGTGATAGATCGCCCTACAATAAAAGCTCCCTAAGTATGGGACACCACGACATGCATGACCCTCTTGAGCCTAGTCACCACCGCCACCACCACTATTTTATAGATGACATAGCAAAGGGAAATAGGACGCAAATCACTCATTCCTTCAACATTCTGCTTCTTTGGGATAATGGCAATGTGTGTGTTGGAATGGGACAAGTTGTGGCTCACGTGACAGTCATGTGAGTGACCCGAACCCGATCACATGATAGTCGTATAAGGGACCCAAACCCGATCACGTGACAGTCGCATGATAGAATCGAGCTTGACAAGTAGGAAGGTTAGGTATGCTACCAACCTAACCACCTCGGGCATTAAGTGGATGGGATCAAATACTCGTGTAAACGGAAAGCCTCGAACATCCACTAGCTCAACCACCTCAGGCATCGAGGTGGATGGGATCAAATACTCGTGTAAACGGAATGCTACGGGCATTGGAGATAAAGTAAGCAGAGCACGTGTTGTTGTCCACCATGACAAGTGTTACGACGTGGACCCCTGTCTATCTAGAAAAGCCGCTTCGCCACCCTCCGAAAGGCTTCTTACTAGCAGGCCCTTACCCTTGTTTATCTAGAAAAGTCACCCCACTGCTTGACACGCGGGGGCAATGTTTTAAAAACCTGACCTGGATCGAACCTGAAAAGTTAACGGCCCATGGTTCACTGGCTCTGACGGGTATTCGAACCGTGCTGAACCTGACGAATAAATATATTATTTATATTTTAAAATATATAATTAATAATATTTAAGATATTATTTATTACTTTTTTATATAAATAAAATATTTTAAAATTTATTTTAAAATATGTATAATGTTGATATATGACAACATATTAAAAATGGAAGAAACTTATTTATATAAATATATAATTTCTTAATTAGAAATATATAATTTTGTTAATATCTAAAATAATCACAATGACAGTACATGTAGTAGAGTGGTTCCCTTGTAACTTCCTCTTCCCATATTCAAATCCATGACCCTACATTATTTAATTGAAATTTTTTTTAGTTATAAGCCTTTTAACCTACAAGCTTAATCCTAAGAAACAACGAGTTTTTAGTGGTAAAACATCAAAAAAGATGTCATTTTAACTTTAAAAAAATATTTAGGCGTAGAACCGGTTTGCCGCTGAGAACTGTCCTGCCATCGGCCCGACCGCGGCCTGGCGCGAAGTTCAAAGCCTGCCCAATGCAAAACGGTTTTTTTTATTGAACCGACCGCGGCTACCGATCGATGGTTCGATCGGCCGTGACCGCCTTCTGGCCCGGCCCGCTTAAAACATTGCAGCAGGGACCCACGGTGCCCCGCCGGATGTCTTACATCGCATGCCTTTAGGGAGCCGCGGAATGAGACATTGGGGGATTCGAATCTATATAAGAGGGACGCACGAGTTGATCTAGAAAAAAAAAATCATTTTAGAAGGAATTTGAGCCGTTTCTAGAGTCCTTTCCATACCCCAAGAGGGGGAATCTTTTTTGGTATCAATATTCGCTGGAGAAGAAATAAAAATTATTGTGGAAGGAAACTTGAGTCCTTTCCATTAGCGTCGTCTGTGGGAACGAAAAATCTCACGCTTCTCTAAGCTGATATAGAGACAACTAGAAATTGATTTCCAAACTATTCAATGGGAGAGATCCTCCCCTTCCAGTTTTGAGCCTACATTGGACTAACAGCTGTTGTCATTAAAATTGATGCTGGAAGATCAGCAAGAATCCCACCAGCAACAGCTGGCCTCTTTCTTAGCGGTTAACACAGCCTTGCGTGAGAAGAATGCAACCTTGCGTAATGCGACTGCTGCTCCCCGCCATGGTAACTCGACAGTGCCCCACAACCTTGCGTGATCCGAATCCACCGATAACTTCTCTCCTCCCCCCTCCCAAAGATCATCCTCCCGCCAGCAATCCCCGACTAATTCAAACTCCCTCTCCATGAAGAAATATGGATTGCGTGCATTGGACGACATGGCATCATCCTTATTCGTCCTCACCATCCTAAACCAAGATGTGTGATGCCCGTCACACTTCACCTTGCCAAAATTTCAGATGTATTATGGTCTTCAGGATACGTTCAACGATCTTATGCACTTTCGCTAGATAATGACGTTGTAAATAGGTAACTATGTCGAATGTAAGGTCTTCCCGTCCATTCAGCGGGCCTCGCCTTTGCCATGGGGCTCTACCATCGTTTCCAAATACTGCAATACCTTCCGCCTTCGAAAATTCGTCACTTAGTACATATGCTCGATCAAGAGGAAGCAGAGCGTTACCAGTCTATTCCACGTCCGGATGGGGCAATCCGAGACCATTAGGGATTTTATGAAACAATTTGGGGCGGTAATCTTCCAACTTGACACTGTAAGCCCCGACGCGGTTCAATAGGAAATGAAGCATCGTGACAAAAAGAACGGTCGCTAGTGCATCTGATTCCCGACACTGCAACGAGAATAAGGGAAAGTAGGGGTCGGAATGACCATGACGGAAGGGACAAACGCGACTTTAGAGATCCAAGGCGACCGAACACGAGAATGATGTGTCGAGGGGTCACCGATCGGGCAACTGTAATCTAAGGCAAGACGCATCCTTTGTCAAGGCTTACGTTGCCGCCTCTCTAACTCCTCCCGCCATCCAATCTTTACAGGTTCAATGGCCTAAACCCCACTAGATCTCGGGAGAGAGAGATAAGTCCGGGATATCATGAAGTATCATCAAGATGTCATGCACCGACCAATGATCGCACGCCTTCACAGTCGCTCGAACTTTCACGTAGTGCTGACATCTCCGAGAGTATATCGATAAGGGGCAAAGCTCGAGCAACTCACGATCCTTACCGTCCACTAGCTCCCGCCTTGTGATAGATACAATCCTCGCTAGCCCAACGACACCCAAAGCCTAAGGACAACCACACTCGAGGGTTTTTGTGGTTGGAGTCAACTACAGCTTTGCCCCGAGTAGTGACCGACCAATCGACAGGCTCCTTACCTTCTCCGAGTCTCCCCTAAGGCAATTATCTGTGCCTCACTAATGCGCTGGTTCTGACCTTGGAAGTTGGGCAACACCTAATGAAATGGATCTTAGTCGACCCCGGTAGTGCTGCCGACCTTATCTACCTGCCCGCCTTGCTCCGCCTCGACTATAAGCCCGACAGTCTGTGCAACCCTGGGAGGGTGTTGGTTGGCTTTAATGGATCGTAGACCAGTTCGTTGGGGGAAATAGTGTTATCGGTTTAAGCTAGACTTGTCATAAACCTGGTCCCACTCACGGTGATCGACGAGCCCTCGTCCTCAATGCTATTTTGGATCGCACCTATATCCATGCGATGAAGGCATTTCCGTCCTAGTACTACCAAGTGTTGAGTTTATTGACGCCATAGAGCTAAGTTAACATCAGGGGAGACCAACAGGCAATAAAAGCATGTTGCGAGGTCAAGCGGCAGGAGGACAAAGCATCGACCAAATAGCAACGATAGCTTAAGGCCCGTGTCGTCGAGCGAGAGGATTCCAAGATTTCAAAGCCCTTGCAACTTCATCCACTATTCAACTCGAACAAGCCCGAGATGGTTAGCCCGGAACCTACTCGCCTTAAACGGTTGACTCCAATGTTATCGCGGTAAGAGTTCGATGTTTTCGCATGGTTCCATGTGGCATGCTGTGTCTCCCCACTACGGGCTGAAGACCGCTTCAAAACTGAAATAGTGTGTTTGCCAAGAATAAAAAGCTAATACCATTCCATCCAAAACGATAAGAATTCATAAAACCCAAAGTTGACAGGCTCCTAGCCGTCGGTTTCATCAAGGAGATTAAATACCCTAAATGGATGTCCAACGTCGTGGTTGTCCCCAAGAAGAACGGTAAGTGGCGTGTGTGCATTGACTATTCTAACCTAAATGACGCTTGCCCAAAGGATACCTTTCCCCTGCCACGAATCGACCAGATCATAGACGCAACGACGAGACATCAACTCCTATCCTTCTTAGACACTTACTCTAGCTACAATCAGATCCCAATGTATACTCCCAATTTGATGAATACGGCATTTATCACTCTAGCATGGATGTATTGTTATAATGTAATGCCTTTTTGTTTGAAGAATGTCGAAGCCACCTATCAATGCATGATGTCCCACGTTTTCGAATCCTTGTTGGGCAAGACCATGGAAGCATATATTGATAACATGCTAGTCAAATCAAAATTCCGAGGAGACCATTTAACTCACCTATGAGAGGCGTTTCAGTTGATATGAAAGCACTGGTTACGACTGAATTCAGAGAAGTGTGCATTTAGGGTCGGCTTTGGGAACTTCCTGGGGTTCCTAGTAAGCCAAAGGGGTATCAAAATGGCACTCGGACAAGTTGAAGTCATTAAGAAAATGCAGCCCCCCCTCTATAACGAGGAAGCAAATCCAAGCTCTCACAAGGAAGTTGGCGGCACTAAACAGGTTCATTTCCAAGTACTCAGGTCGCCTTCGACCATTTTTCACGGCCTTGAGAGGTGCTCCCTCCAAGGGATAGGGACTAGAATGTGACAAAGTCTTTCATACTATTAAGGAATATGTTGCCTCCCCTACGTTGTTGGCTTAACCGGTGAATGGTGAGGAACTCTACCTTTATCTGGCCACGGCCATGAGCTTAGGACTTCGCAAGGTCGATTGTGCTGACTATGAATCGAGGTCGATTTACTTTGTGAGTAAGGTGTTAACAGATGTTGAAATGTGATACACCGACTTTGAATAAATTGCGTTAGCCCTTAGAATGATAGCAAAGAAGCTACGCCCATACTTCCAAGCCCACCCTATTGTCATGCTTACTAGCTATCCGATCATAGCCATACTCCATAAACCATATGCTTCAGGGCGGCTCTTGAAGTGGGTCGTTGAGCTAAGCAAGTTCGACATCGAGTACCGCTCGAGGTCAGCTATCAAAGGTCAAATCCTCGCTGACTTCATCTTTGAAATATTAGATGTGCAACCCCATGATCTTTGCGAAACATTATGGATCCTTGAGACCGACGGCTCATCCGTAAGAGCGCGTGAGTGAGGAGCCTATGATCACAACTCGGGAGGGCTTATCCATCACCAGCAATCAAATTTTCATTCGTTGCCTCCAATAATGACGTTGAGTAAGAGGTTGTGCTGCTCGGACTACGTTTAGCTCAAGCACTCTCGGTCACAAACTTAGAGCTCCAATGCGACTCACAGTTGGTGGCATCCCAGTTACAAGGAGAATACGAGGTCAAAAATGGAATAATAGAGCAGTATATGAAGTTGGCACAGTCCCTACTAGCTAGATTTAAGCAGTTCGTAGTGGCTCAAGTCCCCATAGTAGAAAACAAAATAGCCGATGCCCTCGCTAATTTAGCTTCAAAGACTCTATCCTCGCTTTCACTTGAATTGAGCACAACGGACTAAATCCATCCATTGCACGCGGAAATCTTAATAGCCGAGCCAAGCTTGGAAAACCTCCTTGGAGTAGCCCCCTATCTTGAGCTACTTAAAGAACGGGACCTTGCTCGAGAAGAGAAGTGAGGTTGTGAAAGTAAAAGCTTGAGCAACTAAATACACCTTGATAAACAATATTTTATAAGTTTAATTCGCTCTTGATCAGACCAAAGATGTGTTCCCCCATATAAGGCGAAACGAATAATTAAGCAAGTCCATGAAGGCATGTGCGGTACCCACATAGGCGATCGGTCGCTGTGTCACATAATCATGACACAGGGTTTCTATTGGCCTACGATGAAGGGAGAGTCCGAGATATTTGTGTGAAATTGTGATGTTTACCAAAAGTTTGGAAACATTATTCACACCCCCGCCACAACACTCCACTATGTGTCGAGCCCATGGCCTTTCTACAAGTACGGGATTGATATTGTGGGTCCGTTGCCCTTGGCTATAGGCCATCGGAGTTCATTCTGGTAGCCATTGATTATTTTACCAAGTGGGCGGAAGCCAAGGCCTACGCATAGATCAAGGCAACGCGTCTCACACAATTGTGCAAAGGAACATTATATGTCGGTTTGGAATACCTCATTCCATCATTTCGAACAATGGGCCTCAATTCATTAGTAAGCCCTTCCAATAGTTCTATACCAAGTATGGAATAAAAAATGCATACTTTACACCTCAGTATCCTCAATCCAACAGTCAAGCAGAGGTCACGAACAAAACATTGCTCGGGAACTTGAAGAAACGATTGACAACGGAAAAAGGCAAGTGGGTAGACAAGCTACATATATAATTCGGGCTCACTAAACAACTCCAAACAATTCTACCGGGAAACCTCAGACGCCGCGAAGGCAAAGGCATTGATTCCCCCGTTGAATTCAGTTCAACCTCAGACTTAGTGACACCGCGAGCCTCTGCTTTTAAACGAGCTCAAGGAGAAAAAAGAGCGGGCAACCATTCGAATGGCCAAGTACCATCGCTAAGCCTCTCTTCCGAGGGAGAAACTCATCAAACCACGAGCTTTCTGCAAAGGAGAATTTTCCCTTCAATGAACTTTTAAGGAGGGAAAGTTGAAACCAAATTGGGAAGGTCCCTTCATCATTGTTGACAATGGTTGCAAAAGGGCGTACATAATACAATTCTAGGGTGGAAGAATGTGGTTCTCGCCTCGAACTCCTACCATTTGAAGAAGCATTTCACAACTCCGTTGATGCGCGAGGTGTATATCCCGCCTCCATGAGACGACCAATGAGATGATTATTTAGGCCTTTAGCAAATTTAGTCTTTAGGACGGCCCTTTTTGGCCTTGAGCAAAAGATAAGACCTTAGAGGCGTTATTTATCCATGAGATGACCTCAATGAGATGATTATTTTATGTCTTTGGTAAAGGGCCCCACTACTACCTCTGGCAAAGAAAAGTCCCTAGAGGGGTTATTTCTCTATGAGATGACCTCGATGAGATGATTATTCTATGCCTTTGGTGGCTAGCCCTCGATGGCTCTAGGCCTCGGGGAACATAAGTCCCTAGAGGCGCTATTTCTCCATGAGATGACCTCAATGAAATGATTATTTAATGCATTTAGTGGCTAGCCCTCGAAAGCCCTAGACCTCAGGCAGCATAAGTCCTTAGAGGCATTATTTCTCCAAGAGATGACCTCAATGAGATGATTATTTTATGCCTTTGGAGGCTAGCCCTCGACAACCCTTGGCCTCCGGCAACATAAGACCCTAGAGGCGTTATTTCTCCATGAGATTACCTCAATGAGATGATTATTTAATGCCTTTGGCGGCTAGCCCTCGACGGCCCTAGGCCTCGGGCAACATAAGTCTTTAGAGGCGCTATTTTTCCATGAGATGACCTCAATAAGATGATTATGTTTATGCCTTTGGCTGTTAGCCCTCGACGGCCCTTGACCTCTGGCAGCGTAAGACCCTAAGAGGCACTATTTCTCCATGAGATGACCTCAATGAGATATTATTTAATGCCTTTGGTGGCTAGCTCTAGACGGCCCTAGGCCTCGAGCAACATAAGTCCTTAGAGGCGTTATTTCTCCATGGGATGACCTCAATGAGATGATTATGTTTATGCCTTGGCGGTTAGCCCGACCGCCTCTAGGCCTCAGTGCACAAGTCCTTAGAGGCGTTATTTCTCCATGAGATGACCTCAATGAAATGATTATGTTTATGCCTTTGGTGCCTAGCCCTTGACAGCCCTATGTCCCATGTAGCATAAGTCCCTAGAGGCGCTATTTCTCCATGAGATGACCTCAATGAGATGATTATATTTATGTCTTTGGAAGCTAGCCCTCGACGGTCCTTGGCCTCGGGCAACATAAGTCTAGGTCTTTCTCCATTTCTGAGATGCTTATTTCTCCCTCTTATGAGAAGATCATTTAACCATTTTTATGCGATGATTGTTTCTCCATTTAGTGGCTCCGTGTTCAAGAGGTGATCGTTGTTCCACCATGAGATGATTATTTTTCCTTAGGATACACATTCTACAATTCATGAATGTCCTAGACTTCGAGCAACATCCTTGACCTCGATAGTCTTAGACTTCGGGCATCAAAAGTACCTACGGGTAGTATACAAGAGCAGATGCAAAAGCAGCATTTCTTGTTAAAATATATCTTCTTTCAAGGAAAAAGTGCCAGGGACAAACCCCCTCGGGTGGTCAAGGTACATTCTCAGGAGGAGGAGGTACTAAAGGTTCAGGCACGGCAGCTAGAAGATCTTGCAAAATGATAACGACAAGCTCCGTGCTAAGCTCTTCCGCGACCTTGGAAGTCCCCTTCCTTGATGGTATGGGCAAAACCCAAACTTTGACTGTCGTGGTGCTCGGTTTGGCGAATTCAATATTATGGGTTGGCTCTAGCGTGCCCTCTATAGACCCCTCAGAGCCTCCATGCTCAATACACTCAGATTCGGCATACCCAGCCCAGTAGCCTTGCTCATACTGCTCATCATATAGCCCAAGCAATTTGGTATTATAGGAAGCCTGCAACTCCACGAGCACACAAACTTTCTCAGCTTCACAAAAAGAGTCTTTTCAATCTAGCTCCATTGAGTGCAAGTTGCGTAGTCACTCGACTTTGACTTGATGAGCAGTACGGTTCCCCTCTGCTTTGACCTAATGGACTATGCGCACCACCATGATTGTATGTTTCATTTCCTCCACCTTGTCCTCTAGTTGGGGCACCTTCTTCACCTAGGCAGCCAGCACGTTACGCTCTTTGGCAAGACCGGCCCTCTTCAGTCAAGCTTTCTCTAGGTCCTTCTCCAGTTAAAGAACCGGGTACTTGGCCTAAGCATTGTTGTACATCTCCCGAGCCCCCTCCCTCATATGGGACAAAAGGTTGAGTTGGTGTAGCTAGGCGTCACAATACTTTGCCATGTAGACGCTAAAAATGATCATCTGCAACAATGGTTATGTTACTAACACGGCCCACAAAGCCCAACGAGGAAACCACCATCCCAACCCTAATGCGGATGGCTTTTGTGCCTTGCGAATATCGAATAAGTCTAATTATTCCAACCCTAATTCAAACAACGCCGTGCAGTGGTTACCGAACGAGATAGTTCACAGTTTCACGCTGATACCATGCTAGAAATGACTCGAATTCGACACGCGATACGATGAGGACTTCGAATTACGCGCGGGAGCGACCTGACATCCCGACCATGTGATAGCCAGATGAGGACCGAAACACGGTTATGAAGGTCGAGTGATAAAAACAACAACAACCCAACCACCCCAGGCATCGAGTTGACTTGGCCGATATCACACATTACACATTGTGTACCTAACGCCTCACATCCAATTCAGCTCAACCACCTCGAGCATTGAGATGGATGGGATCGAATACTCGTGTAAACATAATGCCTCGGACATTGGAGATAAAGCAAGCGAAGCACGTGTTGTTGTCCACCACGACAAGCGTTACGACATGGACCCTTGTCTATCCGAAAAAGTCACCCCGTCACTCGCCGAAAGGTTCCTTCACTAACGGGCCCATACCCTTGTTTATCCGAAAAAGCTGCCCCATGGCCTAACATGCGGAACCCATGAGCCCCGATTTTCAGGAGATGTCTTACATCAACATGCCTTTTTAGGTAGCCAATGGAACGTAGACACGGGGGGGATTCAGATCTATATAAGGGGAATGAACGAGCTGATCTAGAAAAAAATATATTTTGGAAGGAATCTGATCCATACCCCAAAAGGGGGATTCTTTTTTGGTACAATATTCATTGGAGAAGAAATAAAAATTATTGTGGAAGGAAACTTGTCCTTTCCATGTGTGTTGTTGAGACCTTTAGGCATAGTGCCATTAGCAAGGGTTGATAAACAATTCCTGACAAAGACCTTTTTGGCTCGATACAATTCTGGTATCAACAATATTCCTACGAAAATCCCTCGTTGGCGAGCTCCCCCATTCAGATAGTGCATAACCTCAATCTTTTGGTCATCCATACTATTAAAACTCATGTCTTAAAATACTTATTTTCCAATTAAGGCTCTAAAAAAGTGCCTCCCCTCAACCTATTTCATGCCATATCCCCAATCAAATAGTAATTAGAACCAACCTTTTTATAAGTAATGATATTAAAATTAAAAAAATAAATGTATACTGGTTCATTTATGGAATTATATTGAACCAAAATTTATTTTTAATTGATATATGTTGAAATTGAATTTCTTTCAAAATAAACCATTTTTTGTAATTCTATATAATAAAAATGTTATTCAATATAGCTTCTACTTCATTTATTCATAAAAACTAAATAAGAAAAGTTAAATAAATTTTTTTTGAAAAATGATAATAAAATAAATGAGATAATATATTATTTTATTAATTTTGTACCATTTATTATTATGTACCTTTTCTAGTGGAAGCTCTGTAATTATATGTATTTTTGTTAATTATTAAATTTTATGTATCAAGTGCTATATAATTCGGAATTTATTTGTCAAAGAACACAAAAGAAATTAAGAAAAAATACGTACCATGAAGAGGGATTATATTAAATATTTTTGTATTAATAGGTAGAGAGAATGAAAAAATAAATAAACCAGCCATAACCCATGTGTTTAATATTTAAACCTCTAAACTTAATAATTTACTATATCAGAAGCTGTTACTTAAAAAGTTGAGTTGTAAAAAAAAAAAACGATCAATGATACTTTTTTGGTTTTCATGGTTTTCTCATTTACTGTTTTTTTTTTTTTTAATTTTCAATTGTTTTCCTCTATATTATAAATTTAAATGGTTCTAAAAAACAAAATTTTTAGAGTCCGTGTTTTTATCTTTTCAAAAAATGAAATTCTCTAAAACCAAGGAAACAAACACATAGATCGTGTTTGCCTTTTTTTTGCTTAAAAATATAAAAACACATAAAACACTGACATGCTCTGCCTTGCTCGTAACAAAAACTATAATCGAAACATGTTCTTCCCGTCTTCCTTGTTCTTATTTTTCTGAACATAAAACAAAATTTAAAAACAAAAACCAACCAAATAGGTCCTAAATTTAGAAAACAAAACACAAATAATTTTTAGAAAACATCAAAATTATGTGAACCGTTTTCTGAGAATAATTTGAAAAGTATTTATCTATTTTTAAATATTGTTTTAAAGTAAAATTATATGTTTGTCTTGTATCTTAATCTTACTACTAATTATTCAATATATTTGTATAATTATTTGTAACGTCCTTTCTTCGAAAAAATAAGCTAAAATAAAAAAGTAATTCTTTTTTAAAAACAAGATAAAACCTCATGTTATGATAACTAGTAAGAATTTCCATTTAGAATAATAAAAAAATAAAATAAAAAAAGTCCTGAAAATGGCCAATTTATTTTTTATTTATCTTATTAGGATGTTCTTAAAACGGAATGGTTTGATCAAACCGGTGCAACCGTGTACAAAGATTGAACCGCCGACCACTAGTCATTCATTGTGATAACGAATAATTCCAAGAAGTAGTCACCTATAACACAGCAATAAATAAGAACTTTATCCACTTCAGAGTGCGTAGGCTCAAAAAAAACATCAATAGCACTCCAAAATTTACTTCTGTAAACAGAAGATCAACAGAAAAACAAGAATATCCCTTCTCGTAAACAAACCTTAAAATTTGGAAACAGTAAACCTTAAACAAGAACCACAGGAGTCTAAAACAACCTTGATCCGCCGGGGTCGGGCCTACGATGTAGATCCAAGCCTAGATGGCAGCAAGGATGGAATGTTCTAATTAAACAGACTACATAGGAAAAGTTGAAGGAAACGCCCAGTACTTTTAATTTAAGAATCTGCAATTGTAACCTCAACCTCCACACCAGGTTCAATTGTGATGGAGGTGATCTGCTTGACCACATCGGGGGAGCTGAAGAGATCGACTTCACTTTCAGAACGCGCAGCTCAAATCTGTCCCAAGTGTTGGTTCCTGTGTGGAAAATATACAAAAAGTTAATGCAATGATTTGGAATCAAAAGTCATGATAAATATTAGTCGGGTGGAAGAAACTGGAGACAGCTTGAGAAAGGAGAATATAAAACCTAAAAGCAAGAGAAGCAACACATCACAAATGTTATAAGAGGGATTTTAAAATAAATATAATCAATAAGATATCCTGAACCTTGTCAAGATTCAAGCTCTGAAGGCCTTGAATAAGATTTACAAAAGAGATACAATTTAGAAAGTAGGAGCACAACTAGGCGCTCCACCACCAAACCACGCTTATCGGGGTATTGTTTTTCTAAACAATTAAAAAGCATTACAGGGTTCTCTTTATTTTTTAAATATTTTTTTATAGGCAAGAGAGATATAAAGGGTTGATTGTCTTGATATCAATGCAATTGTTGTCTACACAAAAAGATTAGTGAATTTGGCACCACTTCTCAAGCTCTAAAAACTCCAAGACTCGGTTCAACTCCAAAACCCAAAAGAGACCTTAAAACATCAAGAACCAGCCCGGATAATAGTGGTCTTGCCTAAGATTGAAAGATCCCTGGTGCCCAGTCTCAGGATCAGCAACATACAAATCAATACTCTATTAAGTAATAGTGAATTAGTAAAAGGTTACACCAGAGACTAGAAATTAAAGAATAATAGAAGCACAATTGATATTTCATCAATTAAACTTACAATTCATATTTAATTATGATATGCTATTTATTTTGGGGATCTCCCCTCCACTCTAAATTCATACATAACGCACAACCAATAGAACCGATGAGAAGAAGCATATACAAAACCTAAAAATATGGTTTAGTTGTGAATAGTTCAAGCCAGTTGTTTTCTAGATGAATACCTTCACCACAGGGCGATTTCCTGGTAGTGATGTGAAGAACCTTGGTGGGCATTCTCACAGGTCCTTTGACTCTCAACCTCTTGTCCTGGCCCCACGAACCAGATCAGTACATACTGTGCACAAAATCCAAACCAACCAAAGAAAGTTAAATGCAATCCATCATTCAATGGAAAATTAGCAACGCTCAGACTGGTTTACAATGAATTAAATACCAAATAATCAGAAAACACCAAGTACCAGAAACTTGATGCTCAATTCTGATGAGATAAGATGAGTAACAAGATCAAAACAATAAAAACAATATTAAAATACAATGATTACTAATTCTGTTAATGCCATTGCATCCCCTGAATGTATTGTCTTCCATATGGTTTTACTGGATTCTAGAGTTTATTTGTTCTTTAAAAAGGAAAGTGTTTGCATACATTACCCAAAATCAGATTTATACCATCAAAACGGGTTTTTTTGTGCATGTAAATCACAGTAGAACATAAAGAAATTGCAATAGAACAAAATAAATAACAAAAAAGAATAACAAAGGCTTAACTTCGAGAATAATAATTTGGAAAAAAATTAAAACAATAAATGGATATGATATGGTACCTTCTCTAGGTTCTTGACATTTTTGAAGATAAAGTAATCCTTATCTTGTGAATTGCCCCTGGGACTTTTTCCAGCCCAGGCTTTGTTGGTTTCATTGCTTATTACGCCATTGTCCCTTTGCCTTCTGTAGATGTCATGCATAAAATATAAATTAGACATTGGTTTAGAAAAGATATATCAATTTGAACATAGGTAAGAAATCGACAAAAAATTGATTTAGCCCAGAAAACGCACAAAAAGCTAACTAAATTAAAATGATTCGTTAGACCCAAGAGGGAAATAGAACATTAATAGTTGCAACAGACGTGTTGACCGCAAGACAATTAGTTAAAAGTTTTACCCCTCAATTTTCCCAGCAATCAAACTTCTTCATAATCAAAATCAACAGAGCTTTTGCAAGACCCAAAAATAATAGAAATGCAGAATTTAAACGTCATTAATCTCATATTTCGAGTTTCAAGTGCAAAAGGTACAGTTCTTCCGAGTCGTCGATAATTAACGCAATAAATCTATATACGAGAATATTAAAAAAAGTGACCAAAAACTCTACTTAAAAGTTCATTTTCCTTTCCTCGATTCTGTAACACTGGAACAAAGTACTGGATCCCCTGATCATACCACGCAAATTTGCTATAAAAATCCAAAACAACATCCACTGTGCGATTTTACAACATTCAAACCCAATCTAGATCCAACCACTCAGAAAAATAAACAAAAATGAGTTAAACAATCTAATTTTTCTCGGCTATCGATTACTTTCTATGCAAATCAAGAAAAATACAATGATGAAGAGATGGAGGTAAAGAGGGAAAAGAGAAAGGCAATGACCTGGCCTGAAGCTCTGGAGCTGAGAAGAGTAGGCGGCTTCTGCTCTGAAGAGACAAAGGATTAGGGTTTTGGTCGATTGGACTCTGCATTTTATATATACGGCCTAGGGTTAGGTTTTCTTCTCGGTTCAAATGTTGTCTGGGCTGGGCTTGATTCGAGGTGATTGAAACATGGGCCCTCATTGAGTCCAGCCCATTTCCATTTGGGTTAAGAAAAACCATCCTACCCAGCTGCTTCCTTGTTGGGCCTTCGGGATTTTTAGGGGGTGTATTTAGATTGGGATTTTTAAATTATATTTATAGACTTTTTAAGATGATGACTTTATAGAGTTTTGGTTTAGTTTCTGTGACTTTTATGTATATTTATTAGAGCTGTAAACGGTCAACCTAACTAATTTCTACAACTTATTCAGCTACTGTCAAATCTGGGATGAGTTTAATCCGACTCATTTCCTATTCTATCTTTCAACCAAAGTTTCAACTAACCCATTCATACAGAAGTCAAAAGGCTAAACGTCAAAACCTTAAAATGTTAAAAATCATTTTACAAATTCTATTATTATTCAAATAAAAATAAATAATATATAATATATAATAATAATTAATATGTAAAATAATTGAGTCTAAATAATATAATAATATTAAACAAACTTAAATAAATAAATAATGACTTGAGCATTATTATATCCAAAGTATCAAACTAATCACTTAAATAAGATCAAACAACAAAGAATAACTTAATAGCATCTCTCAAAAAACTCAAAATATCAAACGAATCTCATATGTCATCAATCTCACCTTCATTCTCATTATATACAATAATAACATGTGACTCTACATTATAAAGATGTGCACCATAGATGCTAGTTGAGTCATCATTATCTATTAATTAATTTTTTAAAGTGTTAACAATATAAATTTTATTTATATTTGGAATAAAAAAAAAATTTTGAAAAATGCATCTCAATAGTATAATAATGAAATACCCTATTTATTTTTAAAATTCATCTTACTTGAAGATATAATCATATTAAGAATGAAATTAGTGTATAATTTTTTATTAATTATTTTTAAATAATATTTTGTTATTAACACTATTTTAAGTAATAAAACTATTTAAAAAATAATGATAATTTAGTTGTTAAATTTAATTTAATTTATAAGCTACTACAACTTGGTTTTTATCATAAAGTACATATATGATTAAATAAAATTTAAAGGATAAATACAAAAAAAGTGAAATTATAAATATTTAAAATATGATTAATAAGATAAATAAAATATATTTAATATTAAACCGTAATTTATTTAATTCAAATGCATTGTGTAATTTTTCATACAATATTTTTTAAATATTAAATTATCATATAAATCATATTAAAAAGTTACATTTAAAATTTGAAAATAAAATAGCTAAAAAACAAAGTTTAATATATTAATCATTTATTATAATATATATATATATATATATATATATATATATATATATATATATATATATATATATATATATAATTTTTTTTAAAACTCCTATACTACAAAAGGTAGATTTGACTCAATATTAAAAGCCCAAAAATATCGACATTATGGGATGACCTCGAAAATCTCAATTACTAAATCCACATTTGAAAAAAATTAAATAAAGATTTTACTGACTCCAAGCACTCCGCCAACCCAATAAACTCACATGGCCACAGTGCCAAACGTCAAGCCACTCGACCGTATTTATTCTGACCTTAAATTTATGTACCAAACTCTCCAAAAATGTGGATAAAGTGGGTTAGTCCATCACGCCAACTCATATCGCCAACTCCTAATTTTTATAAAATTTGTAAATGTATGGATAACTTTTATAAACTTTTATTTTAAAAGATTTTTATAAACTTTACTTTTATTTTAAAAGACTTTTACGATTTCATAGATTTTTGTAGATATTAATAGACTTTTATAAACTTTAAATAACTAGAATAAATTCATATTTTTAATATAAATAAATAAAAGTAAAATATCATTATTAAATAATTTTGTCTAAAAAGAGTATCAACGCTATTTAAAATAATTTTTTTCCAAGTGAAAAAATCTAATATACAAATAATCTCTGCACGCTAATGAATAAATTCGAATTATACGAATAGATCTTTATTGATAATGAATCAAGAAGAAGAAAACAATAAAAGCAAACCTAATTATGAATCAAGAAGAAGAAATTTTGGCATGTATGATAAGATGGAATTATCAAACAAACATAATTTTATCTTCTTCCTCAACTGTTCTTCCTTCATGATGAGAGATTTTAAAAAAAAATTATGTGAAAACCATCACACAAACAGGAACATTCATATCAATCATCAAGACCTCCAAAATACGTGACTACAAGCTGCACTAATCCATAACAAAATATTGGATATTTGAATCCGAAGTCCGAACTTTGTGATCTTCCCGTGATCCGAACTGAGTCTAAGGCTTGATGATCTTCCGTATCTACACTAGCTTTCCGCCTATCATTTCTACGACAATGGAAATCGGGCGTTAAAACCTCACGCGGATCCTGTGGACCAATATGACCTCGCGGTGATCTCGTGTAATTCATGACCTCTATTTATAACTAATCGCTGCCTGTATATTTAACATACGTGATTGTCAGGAATTTCTATTTTAACCCATCATAAAAATAGAAATTACGCTTGTCTCTACACATTAATGCCCACACTTTATAATATATTAATTAAGGCCCCAAACTTAAATTAATCACTTTAATTAAATTTAACTTTAGTTGATAGCCTATAAATCATATTTATTTAATATATCAGCCCATATTTTCGATTTTACTCCAACAATCTCCCACTTGGGCTATATATGTAACTTTATAAACGTGAATTATACTTTATGAGCTCATGAGTTTTGCTATCAAAACTTTATATACATTAACAACGGTTCATTAACCACACCAATATAGAACTGTGCGATCGTCATAGCATATTTCCTCAGAACTAGACTCATCAATGATCACATATATTAATATAACTAATGACAAAGATCATGTGGATGTAGTATGGAAATTTCATGCAATGTGATCTCAACATGCCTATTTCCAACTCAGGTCCTCCTTAAACCTGCTGAGATCAAACCATACAAAATCAAAGTGGGGATGAAAATGTAATACTTTATCGTAGTAAATAACCTTAAATCCATAATATCCATAATAAAAGTATCTAAAAGCATCTAAAATACAAACTCCCACTAAAACGACACATCTCAAGAGAAACCACACCCATATGAGCAAAGCAGGATCATGAAAGACCTTGGGTAAACTTTAGTCAAAGGGATCTGCAATCATGGAGTTTTGGCCCAATGTGCTCTATAGATATAAGTCCACTCAACCCTTTCTTTGGACAACTAGGAATTTGATAAATTATAATTTTGACTGTCGAACTCCTCGTTATCGTTGGAATATAGTACTACCGATTTATTGTCACAAAATAACGGCGGTCTTTCAATGTCATCCATAATACGCAAATTCGTACAAAATTTCGCAACCATATTCCATGATCGGATGCCTCATACCGTTACAAACTCAACGCTATGGTGGAAAGCTGAATAGATTGTTTAACACTTTCCAAGATATAGCACCTCCAAAGAAGTGTGTTAGACATAAATTTAAAGATATTTCATGCTATCTCAAGATCCAAAGAAAATCTGAGTCGACATCCAATGATCTCTAACCGATCTAACTTTCGATAAGTGAGTATGTAGTCTTTGTTCTCTCGTAGGCACTTCACACACGCTGTCAAGTATCCAATGATCCTTTCCAGATTACTTAACATTCGCCTAACATGCCAATAATGCCAATATCCGGACGCGATATACTTGAGCATTACATCAAACTTCCGGTTAGCCACGAGATAAGGAACTCACAGATCTCCCGAATCTCAAAATTATTCTGTGCATCGATCGGTACTAAATTTGTCTCCTTAAATACAGTGTAACGCCTCAAAAAATACCTCGAATCTTTACAATAATTTTTATTATATATTCGTATGGAACTGACAAACTGGGTTTTTCCGAAAATTGATAAATTGATAAAATATGAAATGTAAATTGAAAAAGAGCATATGATTTAATATTATATGCTAAAATGGGAAAATGATCGAACCTGCAAATAACCCAAGTGAAAATGGCGATGTGGAAAATTGTAAATGAGGACTTATGGGTCAATGTTATAAAGAATAAATGTCTATGAATTTGGCGATAAATAAATGGCCAAAGTGGAATAATAGGAGACTTAAATGAAATAATGGGTTTTTGAGCCAAACATGACCTTAAGAGAATAAGTGGATTTAAGACCAAAAAGAAGGAAAATGAGAAATTATATTGAAGTGTGTAGCCAAACAAGGCCTACACTTAAGGGAGTTATAAAATGCCAAAATGTGGTCTTAGGCTCATAAGGAGCAAATCTCGCTGAGGAGAAAGGAAGGAAAAAAAGGAGAAAATCTAGGCTCATAAGGAGGAGTGGCTTGGGTCAGCTTTGTTTACTACTTTTGCCCTATGAGACCAAGCAACATACAAGAAGAGATTTGAAGAGGTGGCAAGATAAATCAAACCCTAACCTCATTCTTTTTTATTCGATTTAAGTGGAAATCCCTAACTTGAGGAAATGGATTTATTGATCTCTAAACCACTTTTAGAGTTGTTTGGTAGATTCCATTGTGTGGATTTTTGATATGGGGACTTTAATTGGAGAAGATTTATGGAAGAAAAATGAGGAAAATGCCAAAACTCGTATTAGCAAACCCGTAGGGGGTACCCCAGACGCTGAGTGGTACCCGCATCGGATGGCAGATCGGTACTCTGGCATCTCAAACCTAGACATCACCCAAGTGGACAACCAAGATCGATGACGGCACAGCGGCACCCTAAGACTAATTACTTCCAATGTACCCCATTTTTGTGTTTTCGTCGTTAAGTCCCAGATTCGTGATACCGATGTCTAGGGACCCTAAGAAATGATTATGAGGGGAAGGGGTTCAATTAAGGTTAGAACTAGGTGAAAATGAACAGGATCACAATTTCTACGAGTTCGTCGCACTTAGTGTCTTAACCTAAGACTGCTAACAAAAAATAAATTTTTAATTCACTAAATTGCTTATCCACTAAGAGTGGCGGAATGTTATCGACTAGGGATCGGTGATGACGCCTAACCCCAGACCGAGATCGAAGAGAAGGAAGCTAGATTCGATACTCTCTGGCTTGTTCTCCGACTTCCTATTCTTATCACAAGTATTTTGTGGTAGTTTACCGCAACTATGAAACGAAGTACATGAATAAGTATATGAAATGATTACATGAATGAGATATGAAATAAGTATATAGATTGAGATATCTTTGAAAAGATAATACGAAGTGAATATGGAACGAAATGTGATATTTTGAAAAACTGAATGAATGCGAATGATGATAAAGACGGATTCATCAAACGGAACTGCCTTAAATGTAATTTGAATGATATATCGACGAACCGCCCGACAGATGCACCAATCGACATCCGCCACTTAAGGCACCCTAAAATTGTCAAATGTCCCACTTGGCGGATGTACCAATTCCGCATCCGCGCGATGGCTTACGCATATCAAGAAATGTTCCACTCGCGGACGCACCAATCTAAGATCCGCTGCGATTAATATGGCATTTAAATGATACCACATGTCGGGCGCACTAAACGACATCCGCTACACGAGACCGAATTGTTAAATGTAAAGCACATTACCGAATGATAATACATGGGATTCATCAAACGGAACTGCCGAATGTGCGACCAATAGTCAAGGTGAAATAACCAACATCGACGAGCATAAATGGGATTTTTATATATATACTTAAATCTCATAAATTGAATCAGGAATGAATTGTTGCATTGAAAATGCATGTTATGATACAGAACGATTTCAGATATCAAAGCGATACTGAAATGAATAAAGATGAGTATATGTTGATATATTAGGCATGGTTTAATGTTAAATGCATGTCAGAGTTAAATCAATATTGAATAGAATCAGATATGAACCACTCATACGAAAATGCTTACGTAGTTTCATCTATGCGCAGTATCGAGTAAGCAAAGAAAAAAGAAGATCGCGCAAAGGCGTAGTCATAGAGAGAGTACGATATAAGTATATACTACGTAGATATCATCTCTTTTTTGAATAAGTGGTATTTTGTAAACAAAATGGTTAAACTCGAACTCGATTTTGTATATCATTTTGAAAAGGCAAGGAACGCTTCTTGTAAATGTATTTTGTTAAATGTTTATGGGCCTACCGAATTGTACTTGAATTTGTAAAGGATCGTGGGCTTGCCTAAAATCAAAACCGCTCGCAACAAAATGACATAATAAAATGTTTTATAAGATAAATGAAAACGCCGAGTAAAACCGCCCGGTTCAGATCGCCATTCGGTCGCCTGGGATTCTGGTCGTGACACTTTTGAAAAATAAAATTTAATAACAATGTAAAACTAAAGAATTAAACTGGCCTCGGGTTTCGCTCGACGCCATTCGCCTAACCTGCCTCTGGCTCTACAACAGGGGTGTCATCTGGTTTGCAATCATGCATGTCAAACCTTTTAAGAATTTTCTCAATATAGCTCTTTTGTGATAAACCAAGTATCTCGAGATCAATCCCTTGTATCCACAGATACCTAACACAAAAAGAAGCATCACCAAGATCTTCATCTCAAATTTCTTTGATGTAATCTCTCCCCGGTTTCATGCAACATGCCTATATCAGCTGGGTGGCAAGCAATATGTCATCAACATATAAAACCAAGTAAATATGCTTACTCCCATCAACTATGGTGAGAGACAAATATCAACCATATTCATCTCAAAACCGCATCGAAATGATAACTTGATGAACCTTTGTAATACCATTGACGAAGCTCGCTTAAGCCCATAGATAGATTTCCTTTAACTCAGAACCATCCTCTTGTATCTTCCGACACAAAATTTTCTCGGGTTGCATCATATAGATTACCATCAATGTCACCATTGAGAAAATGCAATGAACATCCATCCGATGAAGCTCAAGGTCAAAGTGCGCCATTAGTGCCATTATTGTCTTAAAAGAGTCTTCTTACAAAATAGGAGAGAAAGTCTTTATAATCAATGTCTTCAGGTATAACCTTTAGCGACAAGACGAGCCAGACTTCCACGTCACTCAAATCCCTCTCGGGTTTTAAATATCCATTTGCAACCAATGGGTTTCACACCTTCAGGCAATGGGACAAGATCCCAAACGTCGTTGTCCTTCATGGACTTGATCTCTTCATTCATGACATCAATCCACTCTTGAGATTTATAACTTTCCAGGGCTTGGCGGAAGTTGATTGGATCATCTTCCACCGCACCAATGTCAAACTCATGTTCTTGAAGAAAATACAATGTAATCACCTCGGTAATGCACTTCTCCTTTCTCTAGTGTATCTCCCCAATGCATGAGGCCTGGGAGAGTAGAGTTTGTTCTTCTCGAACTACAGCTCGATATTGTTTCTGATTTGGATCCGCATCTTCAACAATGTCGTGTATAGGAGCCGATCAAATGTCAATGATAAATGTGGGAATATCAACATATTCCTCTTCAAAAGCAAAGCAAACTCCTATCCTTATCTCCCCATCAAACTCAACATCCTCAAAGAACCGAGCATTTCCTGGCCCCAAAATTGGATTTAGTAGCAGGATCATAGAATTTGTGTCCTGATCTTCGTGAGTATCCAATAAAATAGCAACTTAACGTTCTTTAAATCCAATTTCTTTTCATGGCCTTGAAGGCCTTGCTTCAAATTAACATCCCCAAATGTGAAAGTGCTTTAGGAATAGCTTCGCATTCAAAGTTCATAAGGGTTTTAGCAATCGCTTTTAGTTGGTACTCTATTATGATATATGCCGCAATTTTTAATGCTTCAATCCCAAAGTGATATTGCAAGTTAGAATGACTAATCATACTTTACCATGTCTGAAATGCCTGCTTTACTTTCAAGAATATCATTCATGCGTCGAGAACTCCGCCTCGTGTGTACTATGGGACAAATACCACACTTCTTAGGAATTTAGCAATGGTCCGGGACGTTATTCACCTGAACCGCCATACTTTCCATAGTATTCACCACCATGATCGATCTATGTTTTAATCCTTGTATCGAGCTACTTCAACTTCAACTTTAAACGACGAACACTCCAGCTGGATCGGACCCTTTCATGAATGCATAAAGGTAGTCATAACGCGGAAAAATCGTCTGTAAACGTGATAAAATATTGTTGACCATTCCATGAAACCGTAGGAAATGGCCTGGGCCAAATGATCAGAGTATTTGGCTGTAAGACATCTGTAGCCCTTTTGGCACCAAATCTCCTTGTGTTTGTTTGTTTTTCCTTATGCATCAGCAAATTTAAAATTTGCAAAATCAAGGGAATCTATAATCCCATCCGACACAAACTCTAATTCTCCTTCGGGAGATGTGACCTAATCTCTTATGCCATAACAGATGAGGAATTCTCATCGGTTACTTTTAACACCTGAGTGCTTAATCGCAAGGTTTCATGATATGAAGCAATCAGAGTTACATATAAAGGTTATCTACATAAGATAAAGAACCAGTACCAACCAAATTGAATTCGAAAAAGACTAAATTTATTATTTCCAAAAGAACAAGTATAACCAAATTCCATTCCAATATGGAAATAGGAAACCAATTCGGCCAAAGGACTCGCATAACATATGTCTCATTCAAATCCAAATAAGTACCGTACTTTAAGAATAACCTAATGTCCCAATCGCTTCAACTCACTTCTCATTATCACACAAAGATGTATCTTTCACCATCATTTGGTCTTCGTAACTCAGTAACCCTACATGGACATAATCGATGTGAGTGGTTGCACCGTAATCATCCACCAAGGCATGAGATCAAGTCAAACTGAACCTCGTAACAAACTAGATTAAGAAGTGTACCTTTCTTTGCACGCTGGGCATGAGGATGTACATTGTTTCTTCTATGTCCTGATTGTACCTCCAATAAGAAACAACCATCAACCTTTATGTTGCTTCTTTGATGGTGGAACCTCCTGCAGTCTTCTTTTTATCCTTCTTCTTTCTTCCCTTATCCTTGGAAGTACTACCAAATGAGCACTTTCTATCTTTTCTTGCTTCAACCTTTCTCTTCACACAATGTGAGATGAGCTCATTAAGACCAAGTCTCCTTGCGCTTGTAAATATCTTAAATTGACTAAATTATGTGGGAAGAGATATCAAAACCAAATGCACAAGCAAATCCTCGTATAGATCGCTTATGTGCTCTTAACTGAAGCAAGATGAGACATTTCCATAATGTACTCCCTAATGTTCCCATTACCTTTATATCTCATTGAGAAGTGAGATTTGCCAAAAGTGTACTTGCTTTACTTTCATTCTCGCTTAATCTATTCTAATTTCTTCGAACTTTCATTGCCTGGTCGCTTTCGTATATTAGCCCCCGGATGCTTCGAATGGCCTTTAATGATCATCAAACACACAAGTATTCGACTAATTTTCAATATCCTCTTCATCGCAGAACTAATATTAAGAGGTGCAAGAGAAGAAACCCTTAACCAAGGTCCAAATCCATGACACCGAGAACTATTTGGAGGTTCTCATGCCATGTCTTCAAGTTCGTGCCATTTAGCATAGGAATAGGAATTAATGCTTCGACATTAATGTTAGCTTAACTAGTAGCCAACCGTAGAACAATAAACAAGCAAACAAACTCACATAAGATGCAAACCGAAAAGAAATTCAAATAAAGTAACTTCATCTCAAGATATCTGACACTCTATTAATATTTTATCTTTTGATAAAAATATTAACTTGCAAGTGATATCTTTGGTGTAGTAATCAAATATCGGCAATGCGAACATATCGAATGATAACCCTTTTTTAGGGCAATTTATTATTCATATAAAACCAAATAATTACTCACGTGGTTTATTACTATTGTGTGTACATATGCACTCGTTAAATATTAATTTTCCTTTCGACCACCATTCACATAAGTTACAGCACATATCTGTTATATTTTGAAATAAAATTAATTTGCACAAAAGCGGTCACTTTGGTGACATATTGTGTTAATTAACTTATCTCAAAATATATATATAAACACCTATATTTGAATGTAAATTTTCGTGAAATATTAATCAGAACGATAACATATTTATATTTAAATCACCAACTAAAACATCCAATCAATTCTTGACTATTATTACATATTTTTATCATGTACCTCTTCAAAGTACCAATGCTCATTTCCAAGTGCTCTCCTCTTCCAGAGAACATCCTTTCAACCAATAGTCTCCCACGCTTCCAAAGGTAGCTCATACTCACTTCAAGGGTACCAATGCTCATTTCAGGTTCTCCTCTTCTCGAGGATAACATCCTCAACCAATAAGTCTCCCACGTCAGCGTGAGATTAGGACTCATTTTGCTAATTAGTCCTTCAAAATATGAGTCCATGCTCTAATCGGTTCTTCAGCACAAGAACTTCGGCTTCGAGCATTACAAATGATCAAGGGGAAAAATAATAAATAAAAAATCATTTTCTAACATATTCTCGACAATTCAACATGAAACCGCTCTGATACCAAATGAGAGATTTAAAAAAAAAATTATGTGAAAACCATCACACAAATAGGAACATTCATATTGAATCATCAATAATCAAATACGTGGATTTGGGGTTAAGCCGCATCTGAACGATAACAAAATATCGAGATATTTGAATCAGTTCGAAACTTTATGATCTTCCAGATCCTAATTCGAAGTTCGAGGTTTTATGATCTTCCAGATCTACATTAGTTTTCTGTCTAATATTTCTCTCTGACAATGGGAATCGTAAGAAAGAAAAACCCCGTGTGATCCGGGACCATGACCCCTATTTATAACCAATCGTGTCTCAGATATGAACAAATACGATACTGTGAATTTCTATTTTAATCATCAAGTAAAATAGAAATTACGCTTGTCTCTACACATTGATGCCCACACTTTATAATATATTAATTAAGGCCCCAAAACTTAAATTAATCACTTTAATTAGCCTAACTTTAGTTGATAACCTATAATTCATATTGATTTAATATATCAGCCCATATTTTCGATTTTACTCCAACACATGAATGATGAATGAAAATTGTGGAAAACCATATATTAATATACATTTAGTTCTTCCTTCATGGACGGTGAATAAAAATCGTGGAAAACCATATATTAATATATATTTAGGAGTGAGTGTGTCATTATAATTTTGATTTTATTTATTTTGAATTAAACAAGAAGGTGTATTTGAATAAATTCTCATTATGAAAATATATAAGTATATATATTAGATCTTATTCATTGTTTTTTTTTTTTTTTTTTTTTTTTGAAAACGACACAGTGTAAGACCTCGAGAAAATTCCAATTTTCAAAAATGGCAAACAAGTAATTTTGGTCAAAACCAGAATTTTTCTAGATCTCTGATGAAGAAACGGATTTCACTGGCTGAATCGCCTCGCCAAATCTAACTAACACGCGACTTCGTCGACTCCAGACAAGCCAGACTTTGACGTTTTTCGAGACCGCGTCTGGGTACGAAACGACTCGTGAGAGACATGTGATGTGACAAAAGTCACCTACTGCCACGTGACCCACGGACACACGCTGCATGAAAGAAAGACAGAGGATGAGATGAATGGTCTAGATTGTGCCAAGTGGCCAAAATCAAGAAAGTTTTACAAGATGGGAATTATTTAAAATGTTAATGAGAATAAAGACAAATGCAATAAAATACATCTTCTCCATTTTGAAGACCAAAAACGACAACGGGCTTAAAATAAGCAGAAAGCCGAGGGTTTTTGGTGATTTTAGAGAGCAGAATATCCTAGATTCATAAGTAGTCGACCGCTTGGCTTCTCGACGGTTAGTTGTGCTAGAAAGATGTTCCCACGCGGCGGCTACGTGTAGACACCGATTGCGGGAGTTCCAAACAACTCCAAGAGTAAGTGATCTTTCCTACTACAAGTATTTCACAAGAATATGTAAATGGTCAGTATGTTTCTGAGGCTTGGATTAGCCGTAATTTTGGTCTCAAAAGCTTTAAACCGAGTGGAGAAAATCCCCATTGTTGTGGCCGTGAATAGTGCCAACCCAAGGGTTTTACCGCTCATGAATGTTGACATGATTTTGGTGTGGATTTTTATGATGTTAAGTGATTCAAAATGAATTGTTTGTGTTTGTTAATTAGTCCATGTGAGCTAATTCTGGTGTTATTGATGTGAATTTAATAACATGATTTATGTGGATTAATTATGTTAGTATACACATGTTTTATATATATTAGCATGAGTTTGTTAGGATTGACATAATGCATTCCATATGCACTGGGGCACCCTAAAATATTGGTGAGCGGTTTACGATACGTAAATCGTTAAAACGAAATGCTTCGCTGGTGCTTAATTTCGCTAAGATTATAACCTTGAGAGTCATTCAACAGATCACTTTGATGAGGACTATGATCAAGTTTTAGCGCATTCAGCTAATTACTTCGCAGGGTATCTAACATTTTACCGAAATCTCTAAGAAGAAGTTTTCGGAACAAAAAGCTTTTGTTTTGAAATCGATATTTTACCAGACAGCTTTAAGCGATACGCTGGAGGGAAATGCAAGGAGGACTCGACATGGATCGGGGGCATGTAGACATCTCGGCGAGGCTCATATAATCGCTTGACGCGATCACATCATTTATTACTGCAAGACTTAGGGCAGGAGTAACCCACGAGGGAAATTATCTCACTCAAGTTTGCTCACCCCGTCGACTGATCACTATTTCGTAATGCGAGTGCATTGATGGCAAATGGGCCACTGTGAGGCCGTATTTAGAAGAAAGCCAAAGCTATGCCTTAGTAGAGACTTTTGTACAATGATGTATTAAATTATACATTTTAATATATGTTGAATTAAGAGCGATTTATTAACTCTCGAACTAATGAGGCGCTGGAATATTTCGCGAGATTAACGCAGTGGTCCAAGTGGCTATTATTTTACCGATGCGAATTATGTGGTTATTGTAAATCATTTGATGTGCTTTGTACCTCGGGTGTAGCCTCCCTGCATAAACGGCACTGTCATTTTCATGAGGTATTAAGCACCGGGACATTCACGAGCATTCCGCGACCGACGGCATCACCGACCTCAGAATCACACACACATATTACGATATTTTTGTTCTTAAATGTCACATTTGTATGTAAACAATTAAAATAATAATTCGTATATGATTTTAAGAACAAACATATTTTTTTTAAACTTTTTAGCTCTTAAAATATGAAGACCAAAAAAGTATCTAATTTTAGGAATCCTATGAGTTTTTAGGAATAATTGTTTTTTAGGATCTAACTTTTTTAGGATTAAAAATTAATTTAGAAAATCTGCATATAACTTTTTAGGAATACTAGTTCTTAAAATTATCTAACGAGTTTATTAATAGAATATGAACTACTTAAGATTTTTTTAACCACAAAAAAAAAAAAAATCATAGGAAATTTTAAAATTCAGAGAATCAAATTATTATAATACTAATGGGGATATAGTTAAATCTTTACCTTTAAAAAATATGATCGGCTTCACTCACTGATGACAAAGTAGTTTCAAATCTTCAAAACGCAGAAAATTTCAAAGGGTGAGTATTTAAATTTATACTATGTCTACTAAAAGTAATTAAGCCTAACGCTTCCAAGCAGCTCAACGACTTTTTAAATGCCGCATACTTCTGCAGAGTCTATAAAAATTATAATTGAACACACCTTGATTTTTATAGACTTTTTTAAAGTCTTAAAAAGCCTTAATCGAATACACCATTACTTTGATGGATTTTTTTAAAGTCTTAAAAAGTCTTAATGACTTTTATAAAGTCTTTAAAAATCGTAATCTAATACACTATGATTTTTATAAACTTAGTAATTCCATGAAAATCATTAAAAGTCATAATCCAATACACCCCCATAGAGAATTTTCAAATTTCAAATAAGTTAATTATTCTAATGTTATACTTAAAAAATTTAACTTGTAAATTTTAGCATTCAGTTATTTAATCAATTTAATAATTAAAATTAAATTATTACATTATTGAATTGACCTACTAAATAACCTTTTAGTAGGTGTTTCTCAAGAAAAAATAGATAGATAAATTATAGGAAAAAGTTTATTTTTCATTTATGATGAATGTTAACAAACCATCGGTTCTTGGTTTCAACTTGTTTGTACTTTGTTTCTTAATGTGTGTATATCAACCTCATATTTTCAAATGTTTTATAATAAAGGGTTGTTTTTTGTTGCTTTTTTTCTAAAGCAATTTGCTTCGTAATTTAGGACCGTTTGTTTTATTTTGGCATGACTTATTTATAAATTTTTAAAGTTTTCTTTTAAATATAAAAAGCCAAAATATTTAGCTTTTTCTATTTAAAAAAAAAGACATTTTTTAAAAGGAAAAAACTATATTTTAAAATATTCCTAAAATCTTTCCAAAATATTCTAAAATCTTTAAAATCCACACAACAAATATTCTAAAATCTTTATTTTAGAATCAATAAATATTCAATTATTAATTTTATATATTTTATTTTAATTATATAAAATAGATAAATATAATAATTATTTTTTTAACAATGATAATAATAAAATTTTTATCATAATAATTTTTTATTTTTGACACATATATTAAGATGTTATGCATATATTACATAAATATTTTTCATTTTATCATAAGAATAAAGTTAAACAAATTGGTTTCTTGATATAATTAAGATGTTAATTTTAAGGATATAAAAAACAAACAATTTCATACTTAATATTATTAAGTCTTATTCAGCATTCAGCTAAATAAAAGTTTTATTCAGCATTTAGTAAAAAAAACAAACACCCCTCAAGTTTCTTGCTCGTCCACAATTCACGTGGGGTATTGGGAATTGACTTAATTGAAACTCTACTAACCAAATAGGTCACATTCTCTACATATCCTAAAAAAGATAAATGTGATTTTCTATACTCATCATTAATCACTTCATATATAACAGAATATGATTTCTTTTTTTTGAAACACCATTATGTTGTCGTATTCTAGAGGCGGAGTTAAGAGATAACTTAATTATCTCTTGGATAACTTTGAATTCACCAGAGATATATATTCTCCTCTTTTATTAGATCTAAGGTATTTGATACTTACCTTTTATTTTTGAATTTTATTGCAAAATTATTGAATTTCACAAAAGCCTCACTTTGTATTTCATAAAATAGATATATATGTATCTTGAATAGTAATCAATGAAAGAGATAGAATAAGAACATCCCCTCTTTATGTGTGGTTTAATGGACCACATACATCGTTATGTATGAGACCTAAAACACCCATGGCTTTTTCACCTTTTCCAGTAAAAGGTAATTTGTTCAATTTCTCTTTTAAACATGATTTACAAATTGAATATGATTATATTTTGAGAAAATCTAAAGAGCTCATCTTTACCAATCGGGATTGATTCAATCTATATTATGCCTAAATCTCAAATGGCATAGGTAGTTAGGAACAATCTCAGATAGGTAGTGCTGAGTGTCTTAAACACTCAATTTATCATCTTGTTCTTAATGTATTTTATTTGTTTTGCTGATAATTATTAGTGTTTCAAGGCTCTAAACTCTAATTTTTATGTTTAGGTCTTCCTTAGAGTTGATCGAGCGAAACAGAAGCAAAAAGGAGCAAAACATAGCAGCAAAGGCTTATTGTCATGCAAAGGTGTGGAATCCTACACAACTCATCTAGAACACCATTTGCCATGCAGATGCGTGTGGAAGTCGGGCCTGCCCCTGCCTCCCTTTTGGCTGATTTTGTCCATTTTGAGCCCATTTTTCAGGAGAAGATCTATATGAATATATTGAGGGTTTTAAAGAGAGCTCTTGGAGAGGAAAAGCATTGAAGAACCCTAGAGCACAAGGGAGAAGAACAACATTGAAGATTGGAAGAAGATCATACCTAATAGTTTTCTGCCTTTTCTCTCTATGCCTATCTTTTGTTATAATGATTGTATTTCCTCTTGAGATGAGCTAAACTCATTTTTTAGGACTACAATGTAGCCTAAACCATGAAAAATAGCTTAGGGTGGTTTGTAATCCTTTTATGCTTAAACTCTATTTTATTGAATGTTTCATTTTGTTCTTAATGCTTGCAAGTACTTGATCAACATTTGCAGGATTTGTAGATTCTTGTTCCAAGTGATTATTAAGTTAGACCATGAATAAATGTCATGAAAATTTCATGATAGAAATATTTATGGTTTACATGTGGCTTGTAGATTTCTAGGCTTAATGCATTATCTAATCTAGTGGTTTGAGGTGCAGATGCAATATAACTCGTTTTGAAGTAATAAGGTAAATGTTTGAGAAAGATTAGCATTTACCTTTGATAATCCACCATCAATTGATGAGTTTAGTGTCTTTGGATGTAACCAAACGCATCTATTAGGATTGGTTGAGGTGAAATTGTAGTCTTAAGTTTTTTTTTTATTGGATTTGTGATTTGTGGTTTAGTTGTTGAGATTTCATTATTGCAGCTTTGTTTACGCACTGGTTTTCTTTAATCCATCAATCCATGTTATTCAAATAAAAGTAGGGTTAATATAATTTCAGTACTTAGTAACCCAATCCTCGTAGGACGATACTTGACTTATCATTCTATTACTTGAAGTGATGTGTGTACTTGCACTTTAGGCCATTCACTCATTTTCATACCACACGTGTTTTGTCTAATAGTCATCTTTTACCAATCAATTAATTCAATCTATATTATAACCAAATCTCAAATGCCACAGGTAGTTAAGAACAATCTAGCTCTTTCTTTGCTTTACTTGTATTCGTGAACACAAGTCAAGTTTACCATTTCACATGTCAAAAAACATTAGAGTAATAGTAAATAAATAAATAAAATTTTCTTTAAGACCACATACCACAAATCTATTATTAAGTTTGATAGAAACTTTATTCTTTCGAAACGAAAAAGTGTAACCTTGTTCAACAAGGTTAGAAATAGAAATCGGATTTCTCATAAAGTGAGGCACATAATGAGAATATATCAAGGACAAAACACTCACTCCTTATAAGTAAATATTCCAATGGACGCAACTGCAATACTTTTGTCCCTATAAGTAACATAACCTCCCATTCATTTTGTTTTGTACTTCCTAAAAAATATGCAATGTATTACAAATATAAGAGGTTACTTCTGAATCAATACATCAAGAGTTAGAAGAATCAATCAACAAATTGGTTTCAATAATGAGTATTCTATTTATATCTTGAGAAGATTTTTCTTTCTTTAAAGAAGCAAAGGTACTTTTTAACAGCTCTTTTCCAAAATCATTTTTTTTCTTGTGGAAATGACAAACATCTTCAAATTTGTCCTTCTTGGTTTTTTTCTTAACAACATTTAGCTTGTTTTTGTAGTTGTCAGACTTTCTTTTGTTATGTTTTGGTTTAAAAGACTTTCCTTTCTCATATATTAAAACAAGCCTATCATTTCTTAAATTTTTTTATGCTCTTTGTAACATATTACAAAGCTTAAGAAGAGTCATTACCATATTATTGATATTAAAATTCAAAACAAATTAATTTAAAGAATCAAGTAGTGAAGTTAGGATCACATCTATTTTGGTCTCTTTATCCATTTGGGAACCTAGAGCTTCTAATTCTTTGTAAATTCTATCATTTTCATGACATGATCATGAACTTGGGTCCCTTTAGCCATTTTGGTGGACATGAGTCATTTCATTGCATGTTGTCTTTAAGAACAATCGTACTGCCTAAACATTTCTTTCAAATTAATCATCATTTCATTAGCACTTTCAAGATTCTTATGTTGCTTTTGAAGTCTATTCTCAAGAGATGCTAGTGTATAGCATTTTGCCAAGGAATTCATGTTCACGCTACCAAACATAAGCATCTTTTTCTCTTAGAAGTATCATCTTTGGAATAAAATGATGGATCCTCATATCCAAAACATATATCAAATTTTCAACAATTAAAACAATGATTAGAAATGCATAAGAGTTAAACAACCTTTTCATTTGATGCATATAAATATTTATGATCTTAGTGAGGTAAGATCTTTTAGTCACAATAAATATATTTTGACATTTATTAATGATTTTACAAGAAAACTTGATTTATGCATTAAAACAAAATCGGTGCTTTGTGCCCCGTTTAGCTCACTTAAAATTTTCAATCATCCAAAATTCGCATTATAAAATTTTCAATGATTCTTAATATTTAGCTTTCATTTTAAAATACGTTTTCGTACTAATTGGATTGAAATGTTAATAAAGTAGTAAACTGCTAGAAACCATTTTCAAACTGCTATAAAATATTGAAATAAATCTCTTGCTGATTTAATTGAAACAAAGGAAATACATAAAAGCAGCTTTTCCGATTCATATACCGCCAGAAAATTATATCGATTTTTGATTTTTACTTATTTATTCATCAGAATTAACAAGAATATTTTCGAAATATTAATGAAACAAAATCTTTCACCACCAAATGTACTTTAATGTGTTTTTAAGAATTCAAGAGCTTTGTTGAAAGACCAAATGACTATAATATGAAGATATTGAAATTCTATTAAAAGGAAGAGTGTATTAGTTGATGCAATAACATTTGTTTTTTTTTTTTCCTAAGAGATTAGAAATTGTTGTTGAAATATCTTGATATAATTAGTGAATTAGTTATAATTTTATTCTGTCATTTAACTATATAAAATCTGTTTTACATGAGGAATTACATTTATTGTTTGAATTAGGTAATTAGTAATCTAATCACCATGTTATTTAACTATATAGAAAAAATCATTTCAATAACAAAATATAATTATTACTTTCAATAACAAAGCTCTAAGATGACATTTTTATGAGCATCATTATTAAGATGAATTTAAAGATGACTTGCACCATTATTACAAAGAAGCTGTTATGCATTGGAATCTGCAACCTCATAAAATTGTTTCCATTTGTTTCATTATAAAATGTTTAAAGATATGTTTTTAATAATTGTCATTGTTGCCTTAAGGTTAACTCAAAGTGGTGAAATGACAAAATACTTCCAATATTGTAATGCAAATCTAATAGAAATAAAATATAAAATAAAAATAATGCCATTGTTAACATTTGTCAAAGATGACAAGGATTTAAACATTATTCTTCAACACATTTATCAAAGATAAACATTTTAAAAAACATCATTTATTAACAGGAAAGGAAAGGTCTCGGGTTCAAGTCCAATGTGTAACTAAAATGTTTACTACATTATAAGTAAAATGTTTAGTTGTAAAAAAACTCTCTTGACACGTAAAAAGTAATGTTAATTACTTAATTTCTTCTTGACTAATCGTGATGAATGAAATTAATGCAAAACTAGTTCATAAGATACAATTGCATTGACCAAAATCAATAGGAAGTTCTAGTTGAGGACGAGATCGCATGACTGAAATTGATAGGAGACCCATCAAAAACATGTGAATGCAATAATCAAAATCACCAAGAAACTAACAGAGAAGCTATAACCATGATTGAAATATATAAGAATTAATAGATGGGTTAAGGTTGTAATGATGAAAATCAATAGAGGATTGATCGATAGGATGCAGCTGTGATGACTGAAATTAAAAAACAGGTGGATAAAATATCATCTTAAAGGACCAACATTAATAAAAATACATTAAGGATACAGGGAACCAACTAATAAGATAATATTCTAGTTACAAAAATTGAGATTTTGACTAATCAATAAAATATTGATCCGTAGGACATGATCACAACGACCGAAGGAGAAAACGAGCCTAATAAAACAGGGTTGGATGGGATAGTGTACACACATTTCTACTAATTTAAACTCCAATGGATGTTCCTACATCTTGAGCCAACAATGATCTTTTTCGGTGAGTTCGTTCGACCACAACAACAGGCCTTCAGTCTTAAGCTTACAAGCTTCCTGAGAATATCATTGTATTCGGTGGAAGAAGTAAAGGCAACAACCATAGGCATCCATCAAGCTTGGATTATACCATAAATAGTTATAGAACTCAAAATACATAGTTTGGCCGCATGATAACTTCTAAAAAAATTCAGTACCTTATGCTGGGCACAATACCATCTGATGAGATTCCCTCTGAGAGAATCCAATTATGGTCACTGCCAGTCTGGTGGTTCCATCTCTTCTGCATCCTCAAAAACGTCATCACCGATCTGGAAGGAAGTGAGTGGAATCAAGATCAATATCAAGGTTAACCTTGTTTTATAAAAGAACAAAAAAAGAAACCTAAAGTAAAAGGTAAAGGTCCAGACAGAAATCCATTTTCCGAATCTTTTATTGGATTTTTTTTTTTTTTTTTGATCTTTATTAGATAAATTCTAAGACCATGGATCAAAGATGCTCTTTTCTACTGTTTAGTAAAAAGACTCAATTTATTATCTAAATGCCATCTTTGGCATTACATATCCAGGGTTGATTTCACATGAAGTAAAAAGTGTCAAGCGTATGCAAAGGTGAACCTCTGTATGCTTGGGGTGAGTATCTATTCATGTAAAATGTGCATGCATCAAAACAAATTAAAATGCATTTTATATTCACTATACTGCATCTAACCAAGCTCCATCCTGTTTGGATCTTTCTTATTGCCCCAGTCTTGACTTGGGAATGTGCCGAAGACAGGAATATTTACATCTTGGCCAAAGTCAGGTAAGGCTGTTTTTTTTTTTTTTTTTTTTTCTGATGCAACACCAAAGGAAAAAGTGCTGGAAGAACAAAATAGTAGCTGAAATAACTCTAGGAATCACTCCTAGAAACCATAGGCTTCACAGCAAAGGCCCTTTGCATCACACAAAGACACTAGTAATTGCTGGAAATTTCTTTAATTCATTCATTGATTCGCCAAGACTGAATCCAACCATATATATAGGTGAATATAGGGACCCATTACTCTTGGAACTACCATCTATTAAATGAACTTGAAACTAACAACTTTGACTTGACTTCTAGGACCTCATAAATACTATTGAAAAATGACAACCCTTGGAAAATCACAACCATTGGAAAATCACAACCAATCCATTATATAAGATCTCAATTAGGCCCTTTATCATCCAAAGAGTGCCAAATTAAGGCTTGAGCCTTGGAGCCCTTGCGTCCGTGGTAAACTTTCAAAGGTGGTTGCCACTCGTCCATCAACTCCCCTTGAAAAACTCGACCTTGACGAGTTAAAGACATAAAACTTCTCATAAAAGGTCTTGATTCAACTGCTGGAACTCCTTATTTATGATCCATGTTCCATGTGCAATCTGAAAGTGGTCTGCCCCTCCATTTGACGAGATACTTCTGATAGCCCCCTCCTCTAGTAGAAACAATTTGATAATCAATAACATCTTCAATTTCCTCCCTTAAACGAGGAGCTGGTGGCAAACGAGCATCTAGACCATCACTAGCTATAACATCGTCGGGATTAGAACACAAAGTGAGGTCCTCAATGTTGAAGATGTTGCTAATGCCCATATGTTCTGGTAAATCGAGAACATAAGCATTTGAACTGATTTTCTTCAGTACTTTGTAGGGCCCAACATTCTTTGAGTGAAGCAGAAATCGCTTAGGCCTTATCTCACTATAACCATGCCTCCTTCCTTAAATTCAGCAAATTTTTCTTCAAATCAACATGTGCCTTGTAATTCTTTCTCATTGTTGAGAGAAATTTTTCAACACTTGGGCGTGCTTCAATTGGTAGAGGAACTAAGTCAATATGTTTCGTAGGAAGCAAGCCTGTGTCAATCTCAAAAGGACTTCTGCCTGTAAACCGATTTACTGAACTGTTATATGCAAACCCAGCCATTGGAAGAATCTGGTCCCAAATATTGATATGTTCTCCAACTAGGCAACGAAGTAGATCACCCAAACTTCTGTTGACGACTTCCGTTTGGCCATCAGTTTGAGTGTGGAAAGCTGAAGAAAATTTCAGCGGCGTATTCAACATCTTCCATAAGCTCCTCCAAAAATAACTCATGAACTTTGCATCTCAAACAATGGTCTTAGGCAAACCATGAAGTCGAACAATTTCTTTGAAGAACAATTTCTTTGAAGATCAATTTAGCAATATGGACAGCATCTATAGTCTTGGAACATGGGATGAAGTGTGCCATTTTAGAGAAATGGGTCCACTACGACTTAATAAGGAGTCATGCCCTCTTAAGTCTTTTGCAACCAAGAACAAAATCCATGCTTAAGTCTTGCCATGGCGTATATGGCACAGAAGTGGCATACAGACCAATATTCTTCTTCCTTCCCTTCACCAAGCAGTTTTGTAAAGATGTAAGGCGAGGCGTCCCCAAAACGCCCCAAGCCTCAACAAAAGGCCTTTTTTTTTTTAAATAAAATATTTTTATATTACATAATTATATTTTTCTATTAGATAATTGTATCTTTTTATCATAATACATTGGATAATTCTATTTTCATATTATCCAATAGAGGAGAGAGTGTCTGCCATAGAGGATTTTAAGAAGTGGGCTATTATGGAAGAGACTTCCTGGAGGCAAAAATCCAGGTAAACTTGGTTAAAAGAAGGGGACAAGAACACAGGTTTCTTCCATAAAATGGAAAACTCGTATAGCAGGAGGAACAACTTCACCAAGATCAGGATTGGAGGGGATTGTTTTACTAACCAAGCAGATATCAGATCAGGTGTTGTTAATGCATATAGGGAGCTTTTATCCAATCCCGGTCTGGAGAGCTAGTCCAGAAGGGCCAAACGTCAATAGGATTGAGGGGGATGAAGCTACAAACTTAGAGGTGCCTTTTGGCTTAAACTAAGTGAAAAGTGCCTGGAAGAGCTAACAGTGGATAAAGGCCCTGTGCCTAGATGGCTTCACAGTAGCCTTTGCGCCAACTTGGGATATGGGCCTTTAAGACTGACGCTTTGGAGTTCTTCCAAAAGTTTTTGAAAGGTGAGGTTTGTGGGGTTATATAAATGCCAAATTTCTTAGTCCCGATCCCAAAGAAATTAGGGTCGAGGACCTAAAGGATTATTAGAACAACAGTTTCCAGGCGGGGGCCTCGCACAAGCCGTTAGCTAAAGGGCTAGCCATCAGCTAAAAAGTCATGAGCAAACTGGTGAACAAGGCTTAGAACGCGTTTGTAGAGGGGAGACAGATTTTGGATGCGTCCTTACTCGCTAATGAAGTGATTGACTCAATCCTAAGGAAGAAGGATACAGGAGTTCTCTACAAGCTCGACATTGAAAAATCTTATGACCAAGCCATTGAACTCCTTGCAATGTTATGCATAGATACTTCAAAGCAGAATGGGCTGGGTGGATCAAGTGGTGCATCTATGCTGCCTTTCTCACCCTCAATGGCACCCATTGAAGCTCTTTAATGTGCCCAAAGGTCTTAGACAAGGGGACCCCTATCCCCTTATCTATTTGTCCTTAGGATGGAGGTGTGTTCTCCTCTTAATTAATAGAGTTGATCATTGGGTTGGGGCTATCTATCTAGGTTTTCACTAAAGGTGGACTAGTGTAATAGGCAGGTTACTCACTTGTTGTTTGAAGACTCATTAATTTTAGTGTTCTGTAAGGATTCAGAGAACCAAATGGCCTGTATGAGTTGCATCTTAGTCTGGTTTGAAGTTTCTTTCGTATTGCGAATCAATTTGGCAAAAGCTCTATCCCACCTGCAGGTCGTAGTGGACAATATTGATAGGCTGGCCCTAGAGCTGGTGTGCAGGGCTTCGATTCCTACCAACAAATTATCTAGGTCTCCCTTTTAGGGGTAAAGCACACCAATAGCCGTTTGGGATGGTGGAGGAAAGATTTCATAAGAGGCTAGCCTTAGTGGAAGAGTACATATTTGTGGGGTTGGGAGACTCACATTGATAAAAGCACTTTATCAAACATGCCTATCTACACTATGTCTCTTTCAGATGTCGAAGGATGTAATTCGGGATTGAAAATTCAAAGGATTTCGTGGGGTGGTGTAATCAATAGAAAACAGCTGGTAGAAATGAGTACTGTCCAAAGCAAAGAGAAGGGGGGTCTGCATTCGCAGCTTATCCAATCAACAAGGCGCCTTCTTGGTAAATGGATTCGAGGTTAGCTTGAGGTTAATTCCATCTTAAAAAGAGTCTACTAACTTGAACAGGACCGAGGGATTTGCACTGTCTACTCAGTTCCTAGAGGCGCCACGAGTGGGCTTATGGAAGGAGTTCAGCAAAGAAATTGAGTAGCTGAAGCACAATTGCTCCTTCAAGATTGATGACGCAGCTGCACTAAGTTCCGGGGAAGATGTGTGAGGGGAGAACAAGCTCATGGCTATATTTCTTTCCATTTATATGGTCAGCACCAAAGGTGTGGCGCGGAGGGAGTTTCGGGGAGCCAAGAAGGGTGGAGGGTAGCTGGAATCTTAGGCTTGAGAGACATTTCTATGACTGAATCGATGTAGATCCAAAGGTTTATCAAAGACAAATTAATAAAAATTCTATTAGCCTGTGGTCACCGACAGCCTTATATGGAAGGGCGCGTAAAATGGTTCTTACTCCATAAAGTCTTGCTATGCTCTCTTGGAGGTAATAGCGAAACCTTCCTCCAAGCCCCTATTAAGATGTTTTGGAACTTAATGTCCCTTCTAAAGTCACTTTGCTCGAAAGTTTTGGGCGGGCAAGATTCTAACTACGGGACGCTTTAGATAAAGGGGCTTCCTCTATGCAGCTGCTCGTGTTGCAATAGAGATGAAGAAAATGTCGGAGCATTCTTTCTCCACCGTTCTAAGATTTGGGGGTCTTTGGACTACTCTCTCTTTCTATTCAAGGTAGCGAATGGGTTTAACCTTCTCAATGCTAGAGTTCTTCTAAGCTAGATCAACTCCTCTTCATGAAAAGAGTGATGTACCCCCGGAGGATGGTTGCTCTTTGTCTCCTTTTCTGGGCCATTTGGAAAGAAAGGAACATTATTGTTTTTGAAGATGCGCTTTCTTTGGTTAGGCCTCGAAACATTTTTTTCTTAGACTTTAAGTTCTCGGGCTAGTGTTATCTCTAATATGGATCACACTCTAATTAGTCTACCTACTCAGACATCAGAATGTTGTTGTCAAGGATAAGTTTTTTGTTCTAAGCCCTTTTGTCTCGGGCCGTGGGCCTTGTATACCCTCTATATGCTTGGTGGATGCTTTCTCGCTTTGTCCTTCTTCTTCTCTATGAATTTCTTTTGCTTATTTATCATAATAATAATAATAATCTTCTTATATTGGATAATCTATAATATTTTTGGTAAATTTGTTTCTAAAAATAGTTTTAAAAATATAATAATAAATTATTTTGATAAATACAAACATTTTATATTGGAAAATTATATGGGAAAATTCTTTTAAAATGATTATTAACGTTTTATCCATATTTCAAATATTATAATTTATTTTAATTTTTATATTATAATCATTTTTAAATTATTTGAAATAAATTATTAACATAAATTATATTATTATAAGTTAGAAAAAATGGATATTAATTATATATTCCTAAAATTTCAATTATTTTATAATATTTTTTATTAAATATATTTTTTAATATATTATAAAACATTTATTAATTATATAATGATCACAAAGGCTTACACTCCTCGATTAATTCCGCTCATAGACATGAAACGCCCCACCCACGCTTCTCGACTTTGAAAACATTGCCTTCGCTAGTTGTCATCTGTGACATCTAGAAATGGTTTTAGCCATGTCTTCTTAAACTTACAATAAACTCGATCACATTGCAATTGTCTAATCTCCGCCAAAATGACTAGCTGCTCCTCCAGAATGCAATTCCCATATCACTTGCTCTTGAAGTGATGTGCTAGGGAGGCAAAGGTGAGTTCCGTTGAAGAGGTATCCATCATGGAGCGAAAAATCAAGATATGCTCCCACGTCTCCAGCTAGAAGGGTGGCGTAGATGATGATAAAAACCTTGCAAGAGCCATAACCCTGCTTCAAGAAGTCAAATCCCATAACTTGTATAGCCATAGAAGAAAGAATGTATGTCACTCTACTAAGAGAATCAACTGCCTTGTTCTCAGCACCTGATTTATGCTAAATAACAAAGGTGTATTCTTGTAAGAAAGAGGACTACTTCATGACGATGGTTGCTTCTTTTGAGGAGTTAACATACTCGAGAGCTTCATGATCAGAAAGTATAAGACAAACTCACTTGGAAGGAGATAAGATGCTAATAAGAAAAGGCTTGAACCACAACGTAGAACTCTTATCATAAATCGAATATTTCATTTGTTTATCTGGGGCTTTTCATCAGAAATGCAACCTGGACATGTCCTTCCTCTTGATCGAGGACTCCTCGATCCCCTACATTTGATGCATCACAAGCTATCAAATACTTTTGAAAATCAGAAGGTGTAGAACCTAGCACTTCTAGGCTTTTTCTTTATTTCTTCAAGTCTTGGCTCCCATTTTGGTCCAAACAAACCGGTTCTTCTTCATACAATTAGTGACGGGAGCCATAATAGTACTAAAACTTCTAATAAAGCACCGATAAAACGTTGACAGCCCATGAAAACTTTGTAGTTCTTGCAATGTGCTCGGAATTGGCCATTCTTTGATGGCTCTGATTTTATTGGGGTCTACCTCCAATCCCCTGGCAGAAATGACAAACCCTAAGAATACAGTAGTTGTAGTCATGAAGGAACATTTCTTCAAAGTAAACAACCAGAAATTTACCAATAAATGGTTGAAGTACCTAGTTCACGAAACGCATGAATGTGCTAGGGGCATTAGAGAGGCCAAAAGGCATGACTAGCCATTCATAGAGGTCGTCCCTTATCTTAAAGGCGCTTCTTCGATCATCCCCTACTTCTTATCCGAATTTGATGATATCCACTCTTCAGCCTATCTTGAAAAAATACACTAACCAGCCATCACGTCCAACATGTCATCAAGTCGAGGAATAGGAAACCGGTATTTGATAGTTATCTTGTTGATTGCACGACCATCAACACGCATGCGCCAGCTGTCATCTTTCTTTGGAGTTAGAAGGGCGGGGACAACACACGAACTTAAACTTTCACGAATAAATCCCTTGGACAGCAACTCATCCACTTGCCTGAGCCTACACATATTCAACCTGGACCATGTGATAGGCTAGAAGATTAGGCAATTGTGATCCTGGCATAAAGCCTATAGCATGCTGAATGTTTCAAAGTGGAGGAAGTTCATTACGCAAATATGTCGGGGCAATGTCTGAGAAATCATCGAGGAGTTCAGCAACCTTCTTAGGTATAGAAGGAATGTTTTCAAGATCCTTCCCGTTCACCTCCTTTCACCACCACAAAGATATATAACCTCATTTTCTTTACTTCCATGTTGGAACCTCTCTCTCAAAAGAATATGAAGGAGAATTCTTCTTTGTTTCGTGAACTTTTTGCTTGACTTCTCGAACTCGATATTTTCAAATTTCAGCAATAGTCATTGCTCTAACACCACCTTTTTGCTTTAAACATGTTGTAGGTGTTTTCTCTCCCATAGTGATGCACATCTCGATCATAGAGCCACACACGCCCAAGAATAATATGTGCTACTTTCATAGGGATCACATCACACCAAATGCACTGCTGTAAACACCACAAGAAAAAGCATACTGCATAACGTTGATTAACTCGGAATAGACATTATTTATCCATGCTACCTTGTATGGTTGTGATGTGGCCTAATCGAAGTTTGAGACGCACAATCGTGGAGGCCGAAATTTCAGCCAGAGCCTCATTCAACCCCATTATCAATAATGAGCTTTGAGCTCGATCTCCACATTGAACCAACATATGAAAATAGAAGTTCGACGCCGCCATCTTCCTCAACTTTGGGCAATCGTAAGAATACACCTTACCATAGAAACTAGTTGGCCAACCAATTCTTCATCATCCAAATCAACAGGATCATAAGCTCCAAAGTTAAATGAGCTTCCATTCTCCTCATTAGGTGGTTCTGGTTCCCTTTCAAATTCTAGGCCGATATGCAAATTCTTCCTTGGGCAATTGTACGCCATGTGGCCTTGTTGTTGACAATTGAAACATTTGATACCCTTACCCTTAGGATCAACCATTGGAGAAGAAGATGGTTTGAACCCTATAGATGGATTGGATGGATGATTCGGTAATCCGAAGCCTATCACGACTTGTGTCATGGTGTCTCTTATGGGCAAAATTTTCTAGGGTACAACTTCATCTTTCGTTGGATGAATATCCCACGACTTTCCATGTCCAATGCAACTTGAAATGCATGTTCCAAGCTATATAATGGTCGACGAGCAAATCCCGCTTGATTTCGCTTTCAATCCAACCTTAAACCTCAGAATCGCTTGTCTAGAATCTCCACCATTCACTCCCTCGCTTTCACCATCAAACTTATGCATATACCAAAGAACAGACATGTTGTTCGCCACCATTGTTGATCACGCAGCTTATCATAGTAATTTGTAGCATGTATTTCTCCCGGCTTTGCCTTCATTTCTTCCTGAGTGTTGATCGGGCGACAAATTTCCATCCTTCTAATGTCACCTTCAATTGGGCCCACCGTATTTTGCTTAAGCCCACTAGCTCTTATTTGGAAAATCCCCACCTTCGATCATCCGTCATGTCATAAATTAATCGAAGTATTCTTCAATTGCGTTCCAACCAAATTCAATAAATCTCGGGTAGCATCCACTTTTCCCTTTCCAAATCAAACCTAAATTCTTACCTTCTTGTGATATTCCAACACAATTAACGTCATGCCTCCTTTCAAGCAACCCTCTAGCCCATTCAGACATAGGGTGTTGTGGTCTAGGGATCGCCTCCCGCTCCTCCAGAGCTTCTTGGTTATTCACCTGAGATGCTTTCCCTTGCTCCACATGTGACGACTCATTCGTAGGTTGAAATATTCGCTCCTCGACATTGTCCATTCGAGTGTGAAGGCTATCAAATTGTTCTATCATTCGAATCAGCATTTCATCACGTTGGCTACCAGTTAACCTTCCTCTAAAACCCTCCCGCATCGTAGCCAAGGATAACGCCCTCACTCTAATACCAAATTGATGCAGACCAAAGGAAAAAGTGCTGGAAGAACAAAATAGTAGCTGAAATAGCTCTAGGAATCACTCCTAGAAACCCTAGACTTCACACCAAGGGTTCTTTGCATCACTCAAAGACACTAGTAATTGCTGGAAATTTCTTTAATTCATTCATTGATTCACCAAGACTGAATACAACCATATATATAAATAGGTGATTCTAGGGACCCATTACCCTTGGAACTACCATCTGGGGCAAATGAACTCAAACTAACAAACACTGACTTCAGACCTCATAAATACTATTGGAAAATGACAACCTATGGAAAATCACAACCCTTGTGAAAATCACAACCATTGGAAAATGACAACCAATCCATTATATAAGATCCCAACTAGGCCCTTTATCATCCAAAGGGTGCCAAATTAAGGCTTGAGCCTTGGAGCCCTTGCTTCTGTGGTAAACTTTCAAAGGTGGTTACCACTTGTCTCCATCATTTTTTTTTTTTTTTTTTTGATAGATAAACAATGCCAGGTAAGGGTGCCCCATTGATATCCCTATTTCACTCCTTCTCGGGAAATGAACCTCTCCAAAGGATTTAGTTCATATATCCATATATGTAGTATCAAAGCCATAGGCGCACTTTAGGATCAAGGCACAACCATTTCAGTTCACTTAGGCGTGCACCTTTTGTTGTCTTGAGGCAAGTCCCCGTCTTATATTACGAATCCAATGCAAGTTGATTGTTCTTAGAATCCAATACAACTACTCATGAAAATAACCCACGAACTACGACAACTACATGAAGCTGTGGTAATCATTATATAACCTTCCATGATTCTCTTTGGCCACAAAATATATATATATATTTACTTCCATGATGTTACATGGGCCTATTTTCCTAACTACATTTTTTTACTTTTGAAGGATTTTTTTTTTCTAATAGGTTTTGTTTTCTTCAACTTTTGAAGTTGTATTATATGTTTTCACATATTCCTTACAATTTTCCAGTTTTTCAATAATCCTACTTCAAATAATCCTGTTTTCATCTTTTAGCTACTTAAATATCACTATTCACTCTTTTGATATCATGCCAAAGAATCCCAAGGCATGTACTGCTAGATCAATACTCTGTTCAGTAACATACGGCAGAAATAAATATGCGAATCCCAACCTGAAATCAACATTGATTCATAGTCATACCTCAAGCATGGGTTGAGATAGATCATGATGCCCATTTGACTGACCAATTGAGTGAGAAGGGTTGTCAGCAAAATGCCATTCAGGATTCCCTTCCCCTAAAGATGTTCAAGGATTTTAGAATAAATGGTATGTTTTTCCATGATAGTATCTCAAAATAATAAAGAGAACAATAAATTTTACAAGGCATCAACAAAAGTTGGCTTAAGCAATACCAGTGGGATCATATTCCATCTGATCAGCACTAAAAATCCAGTTGTGCTCTTCTTCTTCCTCTGAAGCAAAAATAAATGAAAAGAAATATTGGTCAGCATTTAATAGAGGAAATAAAGTAAATACAACACCTAGAACAGAAATTTATGAGTCCGAATAAAGAAGATTGGCACTTGCCTTCATTAGGTTCCGGATTTAGCTCAGCGCATCCACAGAATACCTCGAACAGAGTTTCCACTGTCATAATAGAAGTCAAGAAGATTATTAAAGTACCACAAGAGGCAAGTACCACTGAAATGGGAAGACAACAGATAAGAGGACCATATGAATTTCAATCTGTGTGGACACAGCCAAAACATACGTTGGCTAGGATCAGATGGGACAAGCCTCATCTCTGTAATCTTTGATAAATCTAGAGTTCCATCACATTCTGAATCTGAGACCTCTGAATCAGCTTCTCTATCCTCTCCAGTATCACCTTCAAACAAGAAACATAAACTATAAACTCCATATTCCCAAAAGTATACATTCGTATTAAATTAACAAACAAAGGCGCTTAAGTGGGATGGCCAACAATACAATGCCATATCATAAAGCATTAGTAAACACTTTGATACTCAAACCAAAAGAACTCCTAAACTCCATCAATCCACAATCCAGCAAAGACCTGAAAGCAATTACTGGAAAAATTTTCTACCTGGGTATATATACAAGGGGATTGGTAAGCCTCCGGGTCCCTTGAAACAGCATGCAACGACACTGACAAGAAATCAACCGCATACCCTTTGGCCCTGTCTACGTCACTCAACCATATCACTTGCCTGCAACGAAACCAAAATTCATATTCATAACAATCTTCCAGACATGCGAAAATTGTTATTTTTTTTTTCTTCAAACAATTCACAAATAAAATAATAACAAATCAACAAAGGGATTTTAACGTAATGGAGCCCTAAATGATGCTACAAAATGAATTCTTACATACTGGCATAAAACCAATCACAAAGGCAAAAAAAAAAAAAAAAAAAAAAACAAAGAGCGAAAGAAAAACTACAAATTTACAAAGGAAACTAGAACTCAGATTGATAGTCATTTTCGCTTTCTAAAGGAGAAACTTAAATTTTCGGAAAATTCAAAAAAACAGAAAGAAAGAAAGCAAAAATAAAACAAGGAATTGGAAGAGAAAGGGAGTACTTGGAGGAAATAAAGAGAGTCCCAGGGGACTGAGAAGGATGGTTGCCGAGCACAATGGCGACATGAGGCTGGACGTGAATGAGCTCCTCTCCGTTGTCGAAGTCAAGAACTGGTTGTCCGGCGCCATCTCCGACTCCGTCGGTGAAGTTTCTCAGTCCAACCACCATTCCTTCAACCCAAAATTTTGAAGTATCCAGTCGATATCTCAGTCAAACTCAACTAGGGTTTTAAGGTTAATGCCTAAAACACGGCACCTGTTCAAATGAATCAAGCAGCTGCCAGGTGTGCTTTCCGATTATTTGGGCCGGGCCTTTCAACCGCAAGTAGATGTTGGGTTTCGGCCACGGCCCCATTTGAAGATTCAACTAAGGTCCAAAGACACCAAAGGCAAAAATGTATAAAATAAATATTATTGAATTTTATTTTATTTTTTGCCAATGAGGCTTGAGTCGATTAAGGGTTAAGCGGGGCATAAAAAAAAAAAACTAGGTTCGAATATTCTGTTCTCATATAAACTTGGACCTAGTCCCTAGCTTATACTCCACCTAACTTTTAATCACTGAGTCAAGACTCATTGGAAAAAATATAAACTCGTTCATTAGAAAAAAAAATGTAATAAATAAAAGTGAAGTGTTAACAAATACTATTTCCTAAAATTTTCTTAATTTTTTGCATTTCTTTAAGAAAATTTTCTAAAATATTTTTCTTATTTTTTAAATTTATTTTTTTCATGTTCTCTAGATAGTCAGAATTATAAATTTTTTTAATATCTTTCCCTTTCTACTATTTTCCAAGAACACCATTTAACATAAATTTAAATTATATTTAATTATAAATTAAAATAAGATTTATTTATTATTTTTAATAAAATTTTATTTATTAAGATGAAAATCATAGGAATAACAAAAAGAAGTATATTAAATCCTTTTTTAAGTTGAAAAATTAATTATTTTTTTAAATACACTATTTGTTATAAAAACAATATTAGAATTATGAACATGTTGCAGAATAATGCAATGTGTTTCACCATGTATTCATTAAGCAGAGCATCGTGAAACTTAAAAATTCAATTTTTCGAAAAATGGCAAACGGTAATTTTTC